>JAKSZU010000011.1:26417845-27017845 GCA_026018925.1 Tupaia tana | reverse complement strand
AAATTATGAACAGCCATATCAGAAGCTAGAAGACAATGAAGAATTGTCTTCAAAACCCTGAGGTAAAATGATTTTATTAGATATTTATGAATAGCTAAGATAGAGATATGCCATAAATTAAAGTATTTTCACAGCATTTATCTTTTCTTCAGAGAAGACTAGAATATTGACCTTTCATTTTAATAAATTGCAATAAATAAAGAGAGAGAGAGAGAGAGAGAGAGAGAAGATCCACAAAGCTCATTATCTAGCAGGGAGGAGGGATAGGACCTTTAAGAATGTTAAGAGAGCTGCAAATCTAGAAAGCACCAGTTATTAGATCAGAAAGATGGAGTGATACAGGATCGAATGACAATCATAGATTATCTCATTTGTTTGGATATATTTAGAGATTTTTCTATTTCTGGCAGTGAGTAAGGGGCTGCAGTTGTGCTGATAGGTACAAAAAAGGAGTGAGGAAACAAAAACTTGACACAATTATTAAGTCCAGGAAAAATAAAAGGTTGTTCAAGAAGGAAAATACAAACACAGCATACTACACAGAATAGCTGTGCATATAATTTATATTTTTGTAATAAATGAAATAAAATATGACTATAGATTTAGTCAAAAGTTACATTTTGAAAAGTGAGAGCATAATGATGAGAAGGTTATATATATGCAAATATGTGTATATAAATGTGTGTATTTAGGAGTTCTGAGTTTTAAATCTTTTTATAAACAAAAACAAAAAAAAAAACAAAGTCACAAGGTAATATGCACTCTAACTAGAAATAATGGAGGAAAATTCCAGAAGGAACTGCCCTAAGATTTAAAGTGTTTTCTTCTGGAAGCAAAATTAGAGTTCTGGGAGGAGGTAGAGTAGAGATCTACTATTTTCCATTATAAGCCTTAAACGTTGTTTAGTTTTATTTGGTTGCTATAACAAATGATCACAAACTTAGTGGTTTAAAACAGCAGACATTTATTTTCTCACAGTTCTGGAGGTCAGGATTCTGAAATGGATTTCACTAGGCCAAAACTAAGGTGTTGGCAGGACCATTCTCCCTCTGGAGTTTTTAAGGGGAAATCTGTTCTTTGACTTTTCCAGCTTCTAGTAGCTGTTGGCATTGCTTGGTTTGTAGCTACTCTTTCCAAGTCTTCAAAGCCAGCATCTTCAAATGTCTCTCTGCTCCATCTTCACATGGCCTTCTCTTTATGTGTGAAATCTCCTTCTGCTTTCCTCTGATAAAAATACATGTGGGGACCTGCAGATAGCATGGTGGTTGAGATGTTGGACTCCCATATGGCCAACCACAGTTTGAATCCTGGACCTGGCGGCTTGCTTTCTTACTCTCTCTCTGTCTCTCTCTCTGTCTCTTTTTGGTGAATGTACATGCCCTACATCAAATTAAAAAAATAATAATGATAATAAATAAAATTAAATAATTAGTTCTTTAAGAAAAAAACAAAAAACGCATGTGATTGTATTTAGGATCTACCCAGATAATATGTTATAGAATAGTCTATTCAACTTAAGATCCTTAATTTAATAACATTGCAAAGGTTCTTTTTCAAAATAAGGTACCATTCCCAAGTTTCAGAGATTGGGACTTGGGGGCTATTACTTAACCAACTACAAAAAATTAAAAAGAAAACTTTTTTAGAATATTTATATGAT
This sequence comes from Tupaia tana, assembly GCA_026018925.1. Taxonomy (NCBI): domain Eukaryota; kingdom Metazoa; phylum Chordata; class Mammalia; order Scandentia; family Tupaiidae; genus Tupaia; species Tupaia tana. Next base: position 27,016,185 of record JAKSZU010000011.1, on the reverse strand, counting down.
ATACTAATTAACTAGTTAAAGGAAAGCATATGTACTTTATTTTTTTACTGTAGTTGTCAGTGAAAACTTACAGTGGACTTTCAATCCTACATTATGTGCCTCTATTGTGCTCTTGAATAATGATCATACATTACTCTCGTAAAATGTTAATTTGTGAGGAAAAAAAAAGGCAGGGAGAAATATTTCATGCATTGGCTGATCTACATTTGCAACTATGTAGTTCCAAGTCTTGCATTTCAAATACAAACTCCAGGCAGGTCTCCAGTTAAGTGACACTGACATTCATGTTGTTCCCTGGAAGACATATGTGTGTTGCAAACACATGCATACTGGAAGCCAAGAGCTCAGAGAGAGGTTTTGTGGCTAAAATGAGGTTTCGTGGAGTTTCAAAATGAAAAGACGGTTTTAAATCCAGTATAGGGTCACTTACTCTCAAATGCATAGCATATCTGCTTCTTACCTTTTAGCTGTTTTCTATTTTTGTTGAACTAACTGAATTCTAGATTAGTACATCAAAGTTTAAAGGGTCCTTAAGAACTATTGGGCCTGTGAATGTAAAAAGAGAAATTGAGGCAAAATGCAAAAGCAATGAGTTTATCTGAGCCTGGATGAAGATGGATGGCAGTAACCTGAAATCCATATTCATCCAAATGACTTCCAAAAAGGGTCAGAATTATAGGGATAATGAGGGAGAAGGAAATCGAAAAGTGTACTTCTCTAAGGAATTTACATTGGCTCACAACAATGGCATAAAGCTTCTGATTGACTTTCTCAGGGTTCATACATTATACCTTACAGTAACATTGTGGGAGGGGATGACGATACAGTGATACAGTGTGGTAGATTTGTTTCAGTGCTAGCTATTCAGGGAATTCTTATGTTAAGATGTGGTCTTTTTTTTTTTTTTTTTTTTTTTTGAGAGATTTTTGCTATAGGGCACATGAGCTCACCAGAAGGGAGAGACAGAGAGAAAGAAAGCGAGAAATCATCTCCGTAGGGGGACGCAATCCCTTCTCCTCCATTCTCCTCTCGGCATCTTGGGTACACATGCACACAGGCCCGGCATGAGTTTAAGCCACTGGGTCCGGGACTCAAACCATGGTCGACTACATGGGAGTCCAGCAGTCCAGCAACATAGCCATTATGCCAACTGCTGATTCCAAGATGTGGTCTTGAGCAATTACTACAGACATGTGTATAGGAATCAAAACTGAGGCTCTGTGTACTTATCTTTCTGGGCCAGTTTTAGCAGATTTTTTTTTTTTTTTTTTTTTTTTTTTGTAGGTGGTAGCACTTAAAATTGGTAGTTTTTGTTTTTTTTTTTTCCCACATTTTATTGATTCACGAAAGATCTTTTTATTTTTGGAGAGGTTTTCGCTATAGGGCATGTGCACTTGCCAGACAGAGACAGACAGAGAATCAGAAAGCGAGAAATCATCCCCCAGGGGGGATGGCCACGCTGCAATCCCTTCTCCTCTGTTCTCCTCTCGGAATCTTGGGCACGCACGCACACGCGCCTGGCGTGAGTTTTAAGCCACCAGGTCTGGGACTCGAACCGCGGTCGACTACGTGGGAGTCCAGCGACATAGCCATTACACTAACTGCTGGTCCCAATTCACGAAAGATCTTAAAGTGTGGACAAGGCGAGAATGTAGTGACAAGTGCACTGTAGTTTTCTTCTGAAACATTTTTTTCTCTCTCTCTCAATTCCCCCTTTTACTAAAGAGAGATATAAACTAACTTATCTGCAAAAAAAAAATTTAGGTTAATTCAATTTGGTCTGTTATTTGCACAAAGCCCCATAAGAATTCAATTTCTGATTCAAGGCAACAGATACAATTGTATTATTGAACTTATGCAATAACCATTCTGCCACAAAATAAGAATGCTCACAAATATTTTCCAATTGCAGGGGTCAGGAAGGGAGAAAAGTTTATGTTTCAATTAAAAAAAAATTTTTAACAAATTGCTGAACCCAGAAACTCAAAAGAAAACAAAAATCCTTAAAGCTGGAAGACAAAGCATAGAAGAAAATCAGTAATGTTTTAGAAAAAAGTCATAGAATTCTATTTCACCAGTTTAGTCTCATATAATCTCTTTGGTTGAATTTGCAGTGTTACTGTGGTCTGACCTTTCTGTTAACATTCAACATTATTATTGATGTTTCAGAACTTGTCCCTACCATTAAGTTGGCCTTTCTCTTGGTCATTTTTTGTTCTCTTATTTATCTGTCTTAAGTTTTCCTGGTATAGTACTCCCTTCAGAACTTCTCAAAGAGCTAGTCTGGTGTTGGTAAATTCTTTCAGGTTTTGTTTATCTGAGAATATTTTTATCTTTTATTCCCACATGAAGGGTAATCTTGCCAGATACAGTATTTTTGGTTGAAATTGTTTTTTGCTTAACACTTTGACTATATTTTCGCATTCTTTCCTCGCTTGCATTGTTTCCGATGAGAGGTCCGATGTTCGAGGATGGGATATCCTTTGAAAGTAACTTGATGTTTTTCTCTTGCCAATTTTAGTATCTTATCTCTGTCTTTGGTTTTGGTCAATCTGGCTATGATGTGCCTCAGGGAAGATTTTCTTGAGTTGATTCTATGTGGGTTCCTTTGTATATGCTGGGTCTGGATTTTTGAATATCTCTCTAGGTTTGGAAAGTTTTCTTCCAGGATTTCATGGAATAGACGATCAATGCCCTGATTAGTCTCTTCACCTTCTGGGATACCAATTACCCAGATGTCTGGGCATCTAATGGTATCTAGTGTTACTCGTATGTTATTCTCATTTTGGGGGGTTATTTTCTCAGTCTTTTTGGTGAATTCTTCTAGGTCAGAGGTTCTATCTTCTACATCTGAGATTCAGCCTTCTGCATGATCTAATCTGCTTTTAATACTTTCAAGGACACTTTTGATTTCCTATATTTCCTATCTAACAGTTCTGTTTGATTTTTTTTTAATGGTTTGTATTTCCTCTTTCAGATTGTGCAAGAACTTCCTTACCTTCTGGAACTCATTGTCTCTTTTCTCCTGCATCATCTGGAGTTCGTTGTCTCTCTTCTCTTGCATCTCTGTTAGCTTTGTCACTATGAATATCCTAAAATCTTTATCTGACATTTCCATGAGTTCCATTACACTGTCTGTGGATGATGAAGGGCTATTCTTCCCCCTTGGGTGAGAGATCTTTTCTTGATTTTCCGTATTTCTTGTGCCTCTGTAGTGGTGGTTTCGGGTCATCTTATGGATTATATGCTACTTCATACCTCTTGGAGTTAATTCTGAGTGTGAGAGGTGTGCAGAACGAGACAGCCTGCAATTTTCCTGCAGTACTGTTTCCCTGATCCTCACTAAGAAATCTATGCTTTTGTCAATGAAATGGGATAGTACAAAGGCCTCACAGTCTCAAGGCAATAGGGGCACCTGGGCTGAGCTGCAGGGTTTAAAGTGTTCAGATGCTTCACTACTGTGCACGTAGACCTGCCTAGACACTCAAGGTGTGGAAGGTGAGAAGCAAGATGAGAAAGTCAGGTAAAAGAAAGGAAACAAAGGGAAAAAGACAAAAACAAAACAAAGTAAAACCAGAAAACAAACAAAAAACCCAAAACAATGAAAAGGGGAAAAAAGTTTTCCTGGAAGATTTTACACCAGAACATGTTCATTTATGTCCTCTTTTTAGCTTTCATTTCTTCTTTCAAAGGAACCCATTCCAGAGAGACCTTCCAAGGCCACTATCTACATTAACCCATCCCTAATCCCTGCGCATGATCCATAACCCTTTATTTTCTTCATGGAACTTACCACTATGTGCAGTTATTTGTTTAGTCTCTCTGCCTCATGAAAATAGAAACCTTGTCTGCCTTATGCCCTCCGTTCCTAGTGTGTTGCCTAGCAGATAGATGGTGCTCGGTAAATATTTGTTGAAAGAATTAGTCATCAAATCTCCTTTAAGATTTAAGATTCCTTTCCGGAGTGGGAGCCAGCCAGTGGGATACTTGTACAGCCATCCTCAGTGACTGTGTAGCTAGATGAACGCAGTTGTTGTCTCATCTGTAGCTAGTAGATCATAGTCACCAAGAATTATCTTCTTCATGTTACAACTTTCTAACATCCAGCCCCACTGGATCTTCGGTGTCTCTGAACTGTCACTGCATAAGTCACCTAGCTCACAGGGATCTCCCTAATTCCTTCCTTGGGATGGGGTCTTATCCTTTTGGACCCAGGGTAATGGGTCATGGTGTATGTTGGCTGTCACAGAAGCTGAAGGTGACCTTCTGGTCAACTCCTTTGATGGAAACATTAGAGGTTGGTTTGCCCAAATTTTAAATCTGAGTGAACTTCCCTACCTGGGAATTATGAGATGCAGGTTTTCATCCTCTCTCCCTTTGCAAGAACCTCCCCCTCCCTGAGAACCTTTGTGTGTTCTATGTGTGCTCATGGTCTTATCACAATACTCACCCCCAGTGAGGTGAAAGGGGCTATCCATGACTGAGTATTCACCACATGCTAAGCCCTCTGCTAAATTACTTGGTCCTCCCAAAGTTGGAGGAAGTAGATATTACCATTTTATACATGAGAAAGCAGGTAGTTGCCTGAAGTACTAAAGCTAGGATGTTTCAAAGCCAAGTCACAAACTCACACTTTCCTGAAGCCTAAATGAAAACACTTTCCCTGATGCCATGCTGGATTGGAAAGGAAGGCAGGTGCTACGGACTTCCAGGTGAGCCCCTCTGTTCCCCAGGCCAAGAAGAGCCCTACTTCCCTAGCACAGCTGAGCTCCACTCCACCAGCCTCACTCAGTGCCTAGCTCCAGCTGTCACTTAGACAAACTGGACATCGGGGCAGGAGTATTGACAGTGAAATGCACACGTCTTATGATCCTTAGATTAATGTGGATTGATGAGGGGAGGCAGGCTGGACTGTTCCTAGTGAGGGGACTTTGATGGAAGAAGCCTGATTGTCATCTTACTCCAAAGGCTTCCTAGCGGATTAAATGACTTGCATATACCTCACTCTGACAATCCCTAGTGACCAAGTTGGTTAAAATGTATTCTCCAAGGTAGTGCTGAGAATAATAGGTCAGTGTAGAGTGCCCACGGCTGACTCTGACTAGGAGGGTGTATGTATCATGTCAAGGCACTTAATCCCCACATGGAATGTGCTTTGAACCGGGATAGGCACTGGGACCAATGCCCTGCAGAGTTCAGTATATTGAGTAGGAGTTGAACCCAAACCTACTTCCTATCTCTTGTGCAGAAATAAATTGGGCTGAATATTGAAACAAAAATAGGGGCTAGGGGCCATCAGGTGGCATGGTAGTTAAAGCACTAGACTCCCAGAGCTGATTGTGGTTCAAGTCCTGAACCTGAAGGCTTGAAAATCACACCAGGCACATGTGCGTGCATGTCCAAAACCCCAGGAGGAGGGTGGAGGAGAAGAGATTGTGGCGTGGCTTTCCCCCCTGGGCAGTGATTTCTCACTTACCTCTCTCTCTCTGGCAAGTACACACACCCTATGGCAAAAAGTACTAAAAAAAATAAATTAAAAATTCTTTTTCATCTTCGTAGGGTGTAGATTACAATTATGTCCTTATCTATTAATGGTTAGTCAGTTAGCTATTTATTTATCTATTGGCTACAGTCAGGTGGCCATGTATGACTGTAAACAGTGTGATCCAAGGCCTGGCCAGTCAGATACTTTGTGCAGAATTAAATAGCAAACAGAGAGATACGAGGTTGATTGGAGCATCATGTTAGCCCAGCAGGGGGATTATTTATACCCTTTAATTCTTTTCTCAGAGTACCCCAGGCTCTTCATCTGAGTCCCAGAATCTCCATATAAGTAATCCTGGGTTCTTTGCTGTCCCTGATATGTTGTGATTTTTATAAAAATTAATATGTTCTAAAGTCAGAGTAGACTGACCTCTGTGGGAACTGTACATCAAAATGATAGCTGCACACGATGACTCCGTGACATTATGCCTCTCTCCCTCTGGCAGTTGCTTTTTAAAATTATTATTGTGAGGTTATTAATTTTACAGCAAGTCTCAGAATGCTCCCCAAACTCTATTCCTCACCCAGCCTTGGGAAGTCAGATTCGTGATCTATAACAAAGAGGATCGATTTCCACATGGTCACTTGAGAAGCCAGGATGGCACTAGAGAGACGTTCTCTCCTCCTTCCATCCATTAGAGCTCCCAGCTCACTCTCCTTAGCCCGTACAGTTCTGCGTCTGAAGGTGACGAGTGGTCAACACAGGGGCTGTGCTCCAGATTTATTTTCCTTTCCTCCTTGAATCTACTAAAGCAGAACCCTACCACCAACATGCATAATAGCTAACATTTGTAAATTGCTCACTCCGTACCAGCTGCTGTGGTCACACTTTGTTACTGGTGTCTGAGCCTTTTCTCACATGCCTATGTTTGTTGTAGATGCACCTTCGTTTTCCATCGGAAGCATCGGTGGGGGCTCTCATCATGCCGTTGATGCTGTCTTCGGACTCTTGTGCAGGGTCTTGCTTCCTTGTGTTTTGTAATGAAGCTCACAGTTGGCAGGACCTCACAGGAGTCTTGTATAGCCTGAGCTGATGCTTCATCCATTAACACAGAATTTGATTTTGTTTTGCTTAAAGCTCTGGGGATAGTCCAGCCAGGGACTTTTATGTTAATTTCCTGGGCAGAAAAAGGAACAGAGGAGACATTATAACTATGAGTGAACTTTAGAAAATTTATGGAAAATTGAATTAAAATATGAGCTTATCTTGGCACCAAAAAAAAAAAAGAAAATGAAATAGTTTTTTTCATAATACACATTTTCCACAAACTTTTTGAAGACCATTTGTCTTATGCTACAGTTCTATGGACATGCCTGAGAAACCGATGTAGTGATTGTTCACTTTCTTGGGAAAAACATCAAGTTCCATACCAAAGGGTTCCCAAAGTCACCTGGTCGCTAGTAGTTCCCCTACGCTTCCTACCAAGACTTGGTTCTGTGATCACTGGTGGTGGGAGATGGAGGTGTAAGAAGCTCTATATTCAGCAGGTGCCCCTGTGCGCCTTGGGGGCGGTGTATGAGGAGCCAGAGGACACATGCCGTGGAGGGCCGCTTGATCCTAGACATGTTCCCTCCCTTCTCCTGGCTGCCATTTGTCCGCCTGCTAGACAGAACCAATCATCTCTTCTGCATATCCCATGGAGTTCTCATGCGGAGAGGACCATGGCTCAGAGCTTGCCCTTGGAGATGATGCAGGGCTTCTTGGTTGGCTGACACACCAGTTGTTCCCTCCCCACCAAGAACACAGTCACAAGTCTGGCTTCTGAGCCAGCCCCCCTGAGGAACTTCTGTTCTCCTGCCAGTGGTACAGGGAGCCAATCAAGTCTCCCAGTGAGAAGGAAGCATTTTGTACAAATGTATGGACAGCGGTATAAAATGTGAGATACCCAAAGAGCAGAAGGGAGGGCGTCTGCAGTTCCTCACCACCTGCCCGGGCTCTGTGATGAATCCAAGCTGCTGCCATCTCGGGCTGCCAGGGAATGCATGCTGATCTCCGCCTCTCCTAGCTTCTCCCAAGCCACAGACCCCATCCAGGCTATCCATGGCCTTCCTTCCCAACGGATCACTGTCAGTTTCCAATAAATACACTTTGCGTATCTATTAGTATTGAAACTTCATCAGCACCTCATGTGGCAGGCTGGCAAGGACTTCTTAACCCCAATTTAGTTACCATTGATTTTGCAATAGAAACCAAAACTTAGATCCTGCACCTTCTCTCCTCTGTGTTTACCAATGGCTTTCTAATTCTGATGGGGGCATTAACCTGGCAGGGTGACCGAGGATGAAAGTGACCCTCTTGAGTCTCAGTTTCTACCATGGTCAAATAAAGAAAGAGGGCCCAGCCTCCGCGATGCAGTTGGTAGCATACCAGATGGTGGCATTGAAAATCAAATACTGACCGAAGCCTGGTTGTTCTGGAAACATGTTGGGTGATGCACGTATGCATGCCCAGGATCCTGGAGGGTTGGAGAACTGGAGGAAGCGAGTCTTGGCATGACTGAGCCTTGTGGAGGGTACTTCTTTCTCTTTGTCACATGCACTCTATATGAATTTCAATTAAAAAAAATGAAGACAGTTAATAATAACTTTTGAGCGTTTCTCATGTGCCACTGTTCTACACATTTCCACATATTAATTCAGCTTATCTTCATAACAATACTATGAGGTAGGTAATCTTTCCTCTATCCCCCCATTGTGAGAGGAAGGATCTTTAAATAACCTACTTGCAGTTAAATAGCCAGGAAGAAGAACTGGATCGAAAGCAGCAAGTTTGGTAACTGAGGCTACACTCACCACTACACTGTAGGGACTTGATCCTAATGGTAATTAATACCTGTGTAATAATAACTATGTCTAAGCAGTGTGCCTATGTTATAACTCCCTGTGTAAATTGAAATGAACGATGAGTATGAAGGCCTTTTTAAAACAAAAACTATGTACTGATTTTGTAGTTAGTGAAACCTACTTTCTGCTTTAGTCACATCTAAATAAGCATGAATGAGTACTATGAACAAGTCTTAATCAAGCTGTGTTAATTGAATACCTACTATGTGCACCTACTGCAGCGTACAGGACACACAAAATCAAGTCCCCTCAAGACACATGCTGTAAATAATCTACTCAGCTTATTTACACACTCTGGGCCCCAGATTCTCCACTGAGAGCCAGGGTTCTTCCCATGACATCTTGTATAGTATAAAAAGAGAGCATCTTTTCTTTTTTTTTTTTTGGAGAGATTTTCGCTATAGGGCGCGTGCGCTCGCCAGACAGACAGAGAGAGACAGAGAGACAGAAAGCGAGAAATCACCCCCCAGGGGGGATGGTCACGCCGCAATCCCTCCTCCTCCATTCTCCTCTCGGGATCTTGGGCACGCACGCACACGCGCCCGGCGTGAGTTTTAAGCCACCGGGTCCGGGACGCGAACTGCGGTCGACTACATGGGAGTCAAGCGACATAGCCATTACGCTAACTGCTGGTTCCCAAGAGAGCATCTTTTCTTACTGCTGCATTCTGTAATCTTTCCGCAACACTCTGGGCAGAGGAAGATGAATACGGTACCTCTTGATCCAGTGTCACTTCCTGGAAACCATTTGCTCACTCCCGTGCTGTGCCAGGAGTGTTTGAAGGCCTCATCTGGGCTCTGGGCTGTGATCCGTTCTGGTGTCTGCAGTGGCCACTTGAAAGAAAAGTGAATTTCCACCTCCTATCAAGCACTTGTCAGCACCAGCCTAAGGGGGTGTAGCTGCTAGCAGGGCCCAAAAGCATTAGGAATTTGAATGGGGAGAGTAAAGAAGCCGTTCATTTGGAGATGGTAAACATTGAATGACTATCTAGTAGAATGTTCCAGATCATTGCAGTGCTCTACACCTAATGTCACATGGACTGGATGCCTTCTGTGTCCCTCGCCTATTATGTGGCCAGCAGTGCTTGGTAGATAGACCATTGCCCCTAGCATGAGTACACATTCTGAGGACTGACTGTGATAAGCACTTTATTTGCTTTATTCCTCAGACTATGGTTGTCTAATAGAACATTCTGGGAAAATGGGCATGCCCTGTATCCGTGCTGTCAAATACAGTAGCCACTTACCTCTTGTGGCTATTTTGCACTTGAAATGCAGCTAGAGTGAGTGAAGAACTGAATTTTTAATGTTTCTTAAAGTTATTTAAACTTAAATAGCCACATAGACTGGTGGGTAGAAGCTATGTAGGGCAGCAGCATTGGAATTTCCACTTCTCTTCTGGGTTTGTTCTATTTTTCCAGACCCAGGGATATCCTAAATACACAGACAATAGGTATTTCAGTAAGCCGTCATAAGAGAGACAGAAACTAGACAAATGAACAGAAGTCACACAGGAAAAAAAGAAATCCGGAGGAAGTGAAAAAAAAGTGATGAAAACCCACTACAGTTCTGGCCTGGCTGTGTAGCAGTTCAGAGCTACATAGAGGAAGTGAGGTCTCATATGGCTGACCAGGGTTCAAATCCTGGTCCTGGTGGTTTAAAATAACACTCTAGGTGTGTGCATGTGTGTGCACGCACACACACATGCTTGCATGCACACACACACACACACACACACACACATGCATATTCTAATGGAATGAAGAATGGGAGGAAAAAGGATTGTGGCGGGACAAGGCCCCATGGGAGTGCTTTTTTTCTCCCTGCCCTTCCCCCTTCTCTTGCACACCTGTGCCCTTTGGCATAAAACGAAAAGAAAAACTACCAAAATTATTATTTCTGAGACATAAGAGAAGGTATTTATTTTTTTCTTTATTTGTGATAGAGTGGGCATGCACATGTGAGAGAGAAAGGGTGAGCACCCTCCACAGGGTCTGGTCATGCTGCAGTTTCCTTCTTCCCATCCTCCAGCCTCTTGAATCTTGGGCACTTGCATGTGTGCCTGGTGTGTTTCAGGCTGACCTGGCTGGGGATTCAAACCACAGGTTTGGGATCTGGCTTCTCTTAAACAGTGGGTCAACTCTATGCTATGGAGCCAGCTCAAGAGAAGATCTTAAATCAATAAAGCAAGAACTAAATGCTATGAAAAGAAGCATCAACAACAAGAAACCCTTCTTTCAGATTAAAAGCAAGAGCCTAAATATAAACGCCAACGAAGGGTCTATCTCAGTGATGCCGTGGCAACGCAATGCTCCTGGATGCTGAGCCCACCCAGGAAAGTCTGGCCTGCACCCTAAGGCTTCCTGTGCACACCAGGCCCATGCATGCATGCCCATGATCCTAGCTGGCTGAGGTCGAGGGATGGATTCTGGTGTGAAGACTTTATTGGGGATAGCTCTCCGTTTCTCTGTCTCCTCACCTCTCCATGAAATAAATTAGCTAATTTTTAAAAAGCCAACAGAAAGATTGGCACATAGTCAAGGAAATCTTGGAAGAAGCTTTAATGAATAGAGATGAAAAATAGGAGACCAAGGATGAGAAAATTAGAGAATCAATTCAAGAAATATAACATTTGAATGACAGGAGCACCAGAAGTAGAGGGTAGACCAAGTATAGTATTGGGTCGTTGGAAAAGTCATGATGCATTTTTGCATAGAAAAAAAAAATCATGACTTTTCCAATAACCCAATACAGTAAATTACTGAAGGACTGAAGGAATAATACAAGAAAAATACTAGAGATTAAAGACATGTCTCTCTAGAAGACCGAGATGGCTCACAGGGTGCCCAGACAAATGAAGTTTAAAAGAACCTTCCAGGACGTAACACCACAACATGAAGGCATTAAGAGACCTTATGAACTCCAGAGGAGTGGGGGTGGAGGGATGGGGAGTAACACATACGAAACAGTCATTATAACTACTTACTAACAGCATTAGAGCCTCAGACTTCAACGTGTTCACAACTTCAGATTTATGAAGAAAGATGACTTGGAACCTAGAATCTACACTAAAGGAAACAACTGACAAGGGCAAGGGTAACATGATGTCACTTTCAGATCCTCAAAGGCTCCCATCCTTTGAAGCAGCTCTCATGTGGTAGAGGAGTGAGCCAAGAATGAGGAGAGCATAGCATACACAGGAAGGGACTCTTAACCGCAGAAGGCAAAAGAAGCTCTCAAGAGATCGTTACCCAGAAGTCCCAGGATGTAACCTGTGCAGTGCTCTTCACACAGTAAGAATACAGAATGTGAGCTGGCCCTCTAGCCTCCTAGTTAAAGGAGCCAGATCCCCTGTGGCAGACCACGATTTTAATCCCAGCCCAGGTGGCTTGAAAAACATGCTGTGTGAATGCGTGTCCAAAAATCCTAATGGGATTGAGAAATGGAAGAGAATGGATTGCACCATGACCGTGCCCCTGTGGGAAGCGCTTTCTCCCCTTCTCTGTCTCTGGCCAGCACATGTGCCCTCTGGCAATTAAGAGAAAAAGAAGAAAGTTCTAAGAACAAGGTCTCCAGTTTATTTATTTTATTATTATTATTTATTTCATTTTCTTTTATACATTCAATCACATTATTTAGCTTACAAAGTGAGTATTTCAACATGTGAACATTTCTCTCTAGTCCAGTTGATAAAACTATAAAATATCTTCAACAGATAATACCACATTTCTTTGTCCCATTAATGCATTGCCTCTCTATTTTTCTTCTAAATGTCCTTCCTACTATTATTACTATTACTAATTGATAGATAGTAGGTTAGCATATGAAAAATGAGCTTAAGAAAGCTGAGGAAATATTTGGATAAAGTCAGATTCCTGGGCCAGCAGGTGGCATGGAGGTTGAGGTACCACATTCCCACATGGTCAACCATGGCTTGAGTACTGGAGTTGGCAGCTTGAAAATCACACCGGACATGTGTGTGTGTGCCCAAAATCCCAAGAGGAGACTACGGGAGAAGGGATTGCAGTGTGGCCATCCCCCCGGGGGTGATTTCTCATTTTGCCTCTTTCTATCCCTGGCAAGCACACATTCCCTATGGCAAAAACTTAAAAAAAAAAAAAAATCAGATTCCTGTAAAAAAAAACCAACATTTTTTGAAAGGTGGTTATTAACCCGAGAAAAATGAAATTATATGAGAAACAATTGTGCTAAACAAAAAGTTTATACTAAACAAAAGTTCTTTGTTCAGCAGTGAACCAGAGTTACAAAGCTGTAATAATGAAAAACACTGACTTGATTTAATTTAAAACAATGATATTGGAGAAAAAAGTTGGAGGAGTAGTAAGTGTGAAAATTAAATATTTCTCTCTCACAACAGGAAGTTTATTCTAACTCTAGAAATCCAAAAAGAGCAATATAAGTACATGATTTCAAAATATGGAGCTAAATCTGGAAGAAGCAGTTATAAGAGTTGAAAGAGGCAGCTATGGGACTGAAGGGTGTATATTTATCATAAGTCTTTTTGTAGGTTTTTAAATGAAAAAGTATGCATACATTACTTTAAAAAGTTGCTGTTTTAAAAAGTCATGAAATAATGTAAAGAACTGAACTTTTTTTTTTCTTTAAGAGAGATTTTTGCTATAGGGTGCATGTGCTCACCAGAGAGACAGAAAAGAGATAGAGTAACAGACAGTAAGAAATCACCCGCCAGGTGATTGCCATGCCGCAATCCCTTCTCCATTCTCCTCTTGGGATTTTGGGCACAGACGCACATGTGCCCAGCATGAGTTTGTTTGTTTGTTTGTTTGTTTTTTTAAAGAATTATTTTGTTTTTTATTTATTCATTCATTTATTTCATTTTTTTTAAATTTTGACCAGAGAGGGACAGAGCAAGAGAGAAGGAGAGAGTGGGAACGTGAGAGAGCAAGCCTCCAGGTCCAGGACTTGAACCGTGGTTGGCCATGTGGGAGTCCAGTGTTCTTAACCACCACGCCACCTGCCAGCCCCAACCCAGCATGAGTTTTAAGCCTCCAGATCTGGGACTCGAACCATGGTTGACTAGGTGGGAATCCAGCAATGTAACCATGACATCATCTGCTGGTCCCAGTTGAACGTATTTTTAAGAAGTTCTAGTTTTTAACGAGATGAGTTCTCAAAAACCTGGCAAGCTGAGCTATACAGAAGGACTCATTTCCTGGGGCTTCCCAAGAGTAGTGTTTTCACTAGACAATTAAGTGGATGAAAACTTTTGCTTGTTTTTGTTTCAGCTATATTTTACAACGCACACACACACACACACACACACACACACAACCTTTCAGATGAAATAAAGACTTACATTCTCTATTTCTATTCTATACACTGCAGCCTCCAAAAAAATTTAGGTCATAAATTTAATATCAGTCATTTGTCCCCAGTCTACCCTTTTTTTACTTTCACTACACATACACACACATAGCTGTAAAGGATATTCTTTTACTTTTCATGTTTTGAAATTTTTCACATAAATGCTATCATAGTATATGTATTATTCTGCTATTTACTCATTCAATGTAGTGAGACATATCCCTGTTAATATTTGGATGCAGTTGGTTCATTTCCTTTCGTTATATGAATACACTAGACTTTATCTCTCCTTTCACCTCTTTTACTCTTTCAAGTAATGTGGCAGTGAGTATCTTTCAACAAACCTCATGCTAAGCATACGCAAGAATTTTTCTAGCATATGTTCCTAGAAACAGAATTGGTAGGTTATAGAGTCGGCACTTTTTTTTTTACTTTACTAGGTCTCTAGGTCAGCACCGTTTTAAAACACAATTAAATAGTGCTTTCAGCAGATCCAGGCTCCTGGGTGACAAGCTTGTACAGACTGGGCCCAGCTGGGGGAGTAGGCCATATCTGAAGTACCATCTGTGTCGCTGTCACAACAGCACTCCAGCTTCTCTCATTAGACGTGGCAGTTAGGACCACAGCGGAGAGACGCATTTATGCATGTTCTTTCTAACAAGCCTACATTTATAGGGCTGATGAATTCTTTTTCTTTTGAAACACATGAGGAGAGAGCACTAGTTAGCATACTGCTCAGAAGATGGAAGGAACTGATGAGATAGAATTATGGCCCACGGAATCTGGACAAAGGCTGGTGTGTACACTTTCTCCCATTTCCCCATTAGGATCACTGTTTATGAAGAATGTGCCAGAGGGAACCAGCAGTTAGCGTAATGGCTATGTCGCTGGACTCCCACGTAGTCGACCGCGGTTCATGTCCCGGACCCAGTGGCTTAAAACTCACGCCGGGCGCATGTGCGTGTGTGCCCAAGATCCCGAGAGGAGAATGGAGGAGAAGGGATTGCGGCGTGGCCATCCCCCCTGGGGTGTGATTTCTCACTCTGTCTCTATGTCTCTCTCTGTCTGTCTGGCAAGCGCACGCGTCCTATAGCGAAAAAACCTCTCCAAAAAAAAAAAAAAAAAAAAGAATATGCCAGACATGGAACTCTACTCTACAGTGAGAAAATACCATAAGAAAAGGATAGTTCCCTTGTTTTAGGAGTGGAGGAAGGAATTCCCTTGACTGGGCATGGTAGATGGACTTCAGGAGCCACTTCTGTCTACATTACCTTCGAAATAACCACTGACCTTGGGCGGTCATCTTGTTCTACACCATTGCTTTACTGGCTGTCACCTCTCATCCTTGAAAACTGTCTCAGTTGATTGGACTAGGGAGGACCACTGGATTCAAGGACTGCTAATTCTTTTTTTCTTACATAGATAGATAGATCGATCGATCTTACATTTAATCACTGTACATCTTTACCATGTACAACATGGTTTTTCCTGTCACAAATATAGTACCTATCAGTCAAGACAAAGACATTACCATAGACATTATCATCAGTAAACAGAGAAAAAAACAAGTAGTGCATTCAATTGACCCCCCCAAATGAAAAGGACTGCTAATTCTAAAGCCAACCAACAATCAAATAATTCATGTCCTGCATCAAGAAGATGAGTGGGGTTAGCCTGTGGTGTGGCAATTAAGGTGGCTGGATCACACATGGCTGACTGCAGGTTGGAGTCCTCAATCTGGTAGTTTGAGAAATTCCCTGGCTGCATGTGCATGCATGCCCAAAAAGGAGGGAGAAGTGGAGGAGAGGGGACTGCAGCATGACCATTCCCCATAGGGAGTTCTCTCTCTCTTTCTCTCTCTCTCTCTGTCTCTCTCTCTCTTCCCCATCCCAGTGAGCACACATACCCTCTGGGGGAAAAATAATGAGTGGCACTAATCAAATTCTTTCTCTTAGGAATTTCAACAAAGTGAGGCATTCATTGGTAGCAGGTGCTGGGGCTGGAAAGTCATATAGGCAGAGAGTCTGGGGCAGCCACCTTGTTTGACAAGAGAAGCGAGAAGAGGATAAGAGAGAAGAGACAAAGTGGGAAAATAGAGACCAGAGATAGAGGGAATCCTCCTGCCCCCAAAGATGGAAAAAGTGGCTTCAGTTTTTACACCCACAGGTCCCAGTTGGAGTTCTCCTTAGCCCCGGCCAAGCCTCATTAGCTGTCCTCTCTCTGGTTGCACAGGACATTAGCCACCAGCGCTTTATGATGGACTTCTCTCTGCTGAGCTAGCTCTGGTGCGTCAGGTCCCTTCTCTGCATAAATCCCAAAGCTTCACCACAGCAGATGTATTAGGGAGGAGGTTGGTGTTTAAGTTCAGCTTGGGTTTGACTAAAGGATGAGGCAGCATAGTCCAGGTGGTGGGAACAGTACGCATAAGCACATGGAGGTAAGAAAGCACTCACACATAGGAAAAACACAGGAAGTTCAACCCACCCAGAGCGTAGAATTACTGAGGGGAGCAAGAGTGGTGCAGGTAAGAAGGAATGCTGGGCTGCGTCCTGAAAGAGCGTCCATTCCAGGCTAAGTTTTCAGGGCTTTATTCTGATGACAAGAGGCAACCATTGGATGGGACATAACTTTACATGAGAAGCCCAGACTCTGTAAAGGTGCAAATGCCAGGTAGAAGTTTACAAAAATTTTTAAACCCCAAAGCCACTCCAGACCTCAGCTAGAACATCAAATAACTGAGAAAACTACCCATAGCTAAAAACTATGAATCTTCTTTACACTCTGAAAAGTAATCATAGAGCCATAAAATACTACATCAGGAGCGAATCTTAGAAATAGCTAGTTCAGCCCTGATTTTATAGATGGGAGAACAAGAGATGCTGTTTCTGTCCTGCAGCAAATTGCTGTGGTGCTGAAACTAGTATTCGAGCTGTCTGACTCCTAGTCTAGGGCCCTTTCCTATCACTGTACTGTCTCTAAAAAAATTCCCTGCCAGGCACCTATACTCACATCCCATTCACCTAAGGAGAGACCCCCTTGACCTCAGTCCAGTCTGTCATGGCCCCCTGCAGCCCTGCAAACAGGTATCACATTCTAAGTGAGTGGCACTACGGGAACATACTCTTTATTCTTCGACAGGCCGCTCTTCTCTTGACTCTTCTGGTTATCAACATCCTATTGACTCTTTAGACTGGACCCATGGAATTTTCCATCCGTGTTCTTTTGGAACCCCTGATCTGGTCCTGGTTTGTCCTCTGACCATACAGTTGCAACTTACCTGCTTCTATCAGGTGAGCACATCAGCACATTAGCCCAGTTCCACCAAGACAGTGAAGGCTAACTTGCATGTAGCATGCTCCCACCAGAGGAGTGACATCAACAGACTCCGAAGGGACAAATTGATGGAGGTAATCAAGGTAAAGCCCAAGAAAAGAACAGGAAAGAAAGAAAATTTCAAAATTAAGAGTATTTCCCTAAATTAATCTGCAAGTTAATGCAATCCCAGACAAAATTAAAAATAGATTGTCTTTGGGACCAGCAAATGGTGTGATAGTTACGTTGCTGGGCTCTCATGTTAGTAGACTATAGTTTGAGTTCCAGAACTGGCACCTTAAAACTCATGCTGGACACGTGTGCATGTATGCCCAGAATCTCAAGAGGAGAATGGAGGATAAGGGACTGTGATGCGGCTGTTTCCCCTGGGGGGTGGGGTGGCTGATTTCTCAGTTTCTGTCTCCCTGTCTGTCCAGTGCACATGCCATATAGCAAAAATCTCTCTCTTAAAAAAAAAAGGTTGTCTTTGAAATAAGATGAATTAGACTTTAGAACATAGTCTATAGTATATTGCTGGGATAGCTTTAAAATTAGGCTACTGTATATTGTAGAGAGATCAATGGGACATGATAGTAAGTCTAGAAATCACACCAAACATATAAGGGAATTCAGTAATAAAAAAGATAGCATTAAAGTATAAGATGAAATTAAAGTATAAGCCTATTCTGAAAAAAAAAGTCTGAAATCCAACCAAGATAGCATTTCAAATTAGTGGATAAAGAGTGGATTATGTAATAAATATCACTGAGGCAGCTGAGCAACTACCTAAAAAAAAAGTTGGATCCCTACCTCACAGCATACACTAAAATAAATTCTAGATGGAGTAAAAAATTTAATGACAAAAAAAATCCATGAAGTACTAAAATATGAGGTTGCTTATATACAAATGATTGTACATATATGTACAAACATAAAATCACATCTGTATCTAAATATATACAGCCATCTTCCCATATCTACAGTTTTGCTTTCTACAATTTAGTTACCTGTGGTCAACTATAGTCTAGAAATATTAAATGAAAAATTCTAGAAATAAGAAATTCATAAGTTTTAAATTGCACACAGTTCTGAGTAGAGTGATGAAGTTCCCAAACACCCTGCTCTGTCCTGCCCTGGACATGAGTCATCTCTTTGCTCAGTGTATCCATACAGTATACACTTTCCACCCATTGATGGTCTAGATTATCAGATAAAAAATATATAGTGTTTATAGAGTTTGATTTCAGCCAGCCACTATGGGGGGGTGGGTGGAATTTATCTTCCATGGCTAAAAAAGAACACTCTGGGACCAGCAGTTAGCGTAATGGCTGTGTCGCTGGACTCCCACGTAGTCGACCGCAGTTCAAGTCCCGGACCTGGTGACTTAAACTCACGCTGGGCATGTGTGCATCTGTACCTAAGATCCCGAGAGGAGAATGGAGGAGAAGGGATTGTGGCATGGCCATCCCTTCTTGGGGGGTGATTTCTCGCTTTCTGTCTCTCTGTCTCTCTCTGTCTTTCTGGCAAGCACATGCCCCCTATAGCAAAAACCTCTCCAATGAAAAAAAAAAGGACACTCAATCTATCATCTATCTATCTATACCTATCTAACTTTATGAGGGTACTCCAAAAAGTTTATGAAAAAAATGAAATTAAAGTAAGTCAATTCTGAAAAAAAAATTTAAAAAAAAGATGAAATTCACCCAAGGTTTCATAACAAGTATTTCCATGAACTTTTTGAAGACTTAGCTATTTATGCATGCATGTGTGCGTGCATGCACACACACACACTCATGCACACATGCACTCACTTATATGTGATCTTTCAGTGTAGGAATCCTTTCTTTTTCTTTCTTTCTTTCCCCTCCCCCAAGAGATTTTTACTATAGGGTGCATGAGGTCCCAAAGAGACAGAAAACTAAAAATCACTCCCCACCCAGAGGAGACAGCCATGCCTCAATCCCTTCTCCTCCAGTCTCCTCTCAGGATTTTGGGCAAGCACACACACATGCCCGAAGTGAGTTTCAAGCTACTGGGTCCGGGACTCGAACAGTGGTCGACCATGTGGGAGTCCAACACCTTATCCACTATGCCATCTGCTGGACCCAGAGAAGCCTTTTTAAGTCTAATAATATTTGGAAGTCATGAGAGAAGAGAGTAATTAGGTCATACTAAATCCAATTTCTATGTGTGGGGGGAACACCACAAACAAAATTACGTTTACAGAATAAAAATAAATACTTCAATTTTTATTATGATCTGAAGGCCAAATCCTTTAATATGTAAGTAGCACCTTAAAATTAACCAATAGGATGTTCATTCTACTCATTGAGGCTTATGCCTAAAGTTGGACTTGTGTTCATAGAAATGTATATGTCAGCTGTGCTTGCTATGAAAACATTTAGATTAATTAAGATCTTTAGTGACTCAATAAAATGTGGGGGAAAACAGTATAGAAAGCAAACATAGATACTAGAGACAGTGTGGGAGGAGAGTGGGAGATGGCAGAGGGTAAGAGATAGGGAATCAAGGACGGGAGAAAAAAAAGCAAAACATACAGGAAACAAATGGAAAATTATTTGTTGACGATAACATGTATGTTGATGTGCTTGATTGAGCCAATATACAGTGTACTCTAGATGGAAAATCTCATTTTGTATGTTGTCATGATGTACAGTGAATGAATGTAAATAAATAAATTTAAATAATAATAATAATTAAAAACAATTAACCAAGAAAGGACCAACAATCCTCACAAAAGGTGTAATGGAAATAATCACAGTTCACAGAAAGAAAAATAGATGGTTCTTAAAAGCTTGCAAATGTGATTGATCTCACCCTTAAGAGAAAGACAAATTAAAAGCAGAAAGAAATCCCATGTTCCACCTATCACATTGGCAGAGATAAAAGCGTTTGATGCGTGGGACGCCTGGGATGTGGGGAAACAAGTGAGTTCCATACATTGCTGGTAGGAATGCAAATTGGTCCAGCCTCTATGGAGGGCAGTTAGCCAGTCAATGTCCATCAGAATTACACGGGCACATGCTGCTTTACCTGCAGTCTGTCTGCTGGATACCCAGCCTGTAGATATTCTCACAGACGTGGAAATGATGTCTACATAAAAAGGGGTTTTGTGAGGCCAGCAGATGGTGTAGTGGTTATGTTGTGGGACTCCCACACAGCCGACAGAGGGTCGAGTCCCAGACTAGGTGGCTTGAAAATCATGCCAGACATGTATGCATGCATGTCCCAAATCCCAAGGAGGATGGAGGGAAAGGAATTATGACATAGCCATGCCCCTTGGGGAGTGATTTCTCACTTTCCCTCTCACTGTCTCTGTCTCTAGCAAATGCATGTGCTCTAATACAAAAATCTCTAAAAAACAAACAAAAATTTACTTTTGCAGGAACATTTTCTAATAAAAAGCTCTGGAAGCCATATAAATATTTATTAGTATATTATTTATTAAACCAATTGTTGTCTGTTAAGATAATAAAATACTATACAGCTGTTAAAAACAATGAGGAGGAGAGGAGGATGAAGGAACAGCATACAACACAATGCTCTCTGTCAGGCTGATCCTCGTTGGAAGGTTCCAGGTTCGTGTCTGAAGCTCTCCTTGAGCATGCTAGACACAAATAAGCCCATGATCTGGAGCTGTCTGAAGCTGGGGGTGGATAGGGGGCAGGTCAAGACCCTGTGGGGTACTGTCTCTCTGCCTCTCTGTCTGTCTCTCTTGCTCATGGAAGAAATAAATATATAAACTTAAATAAAGAAAGACTGAGGCAGTCAGTTTGTCTAGCTTATGTGCCTAAAGTGAACGCTCTGAGGGAGGGGAGAAAGAAGCAGTTCTGTAGACACTGTGGAAGACGTTTGCTGTGACAGCCCGCACTGAACTATGCCTCCCCAAATTTACAACCTTATGTAGCCTCCTTGCACATTATTTTCCGCATGTGGGTGTATGACTAGATTTAGACCTTGAAAGCATGATGCCAGGGGAGGCTAAATAAGAGTTTGCATACTGAAACTTTCTCTTTTGAAACACTTCTTACAACCCAGCCTCTGTGTTCTGAGGAAGCTCAAGCTTCCAGAAAGACAAGTTATGGGGAAAGCCAGCGATGTCGGTTGTCTCCAACTACTCCAGCCACCACAGCTGAGGCACCAGATGTGTCAGTGGGAAAAAAGCCATCTCGGGACATTCCAGTTTCAGCAGGAGCCATGGGGAACAGACGTGAGACAGCTCTGCTGAGCTCTGCCCAGTCTGCAGAACCTTGAGCTAATGACTTTGTTGTCATTGTTAGAAGTCCCTAAGTTTTGGGGTGACTTTTCATATAGCAATAGATGAATGACACACTATTAATATGAGATTGCTAGAATGACATTTTAAGTTAACACAAGCAAGGTGCTGCACAGTGTATATTATCCTTGTATTTCTGTGAGATAAACATATGTACATGTATTCATAGAGTGTGTTAGTGTCCTAGGACTGCCATATACACGACCGCAAACTTGGCAGCTTAAAACAACAGAAATTTACTCGTTCACATTTCTGGAGTGCGCAGATCTAAAACAAGGTCTAGGCAGGGCTGCGCTTCCCCTGAAGGTCTAGAGGAAAACCTGTCTTTGCCCTTCCACTTTCAGATGGCTGTCAGCATGATTTAGCTTCCTTGGCTTGTGGCCACCTCCAATCCAATCCATCCACTCAGAGTGTCTGTGTTTTCTACTCTCTTATCTCTTATGGAGACACTTGTCATTGTATTTCGAGTCCACCAGGGTAACCCAGGAGAGGACATCATCTCAAAATTTTTAACTTACTTAGAACTACAAAGACACTTTTTTTCAAATAAGGTAACATTTACTGGTTGTGGGGCTTTAGGCACAATGCATCTTTGGGGGGACCACCATTCACCTCACTGTTTCTGTAAACAAAAGTAAATAAGAAACTGATACAGATTAGTTGTCCCCTGGACAGGGGCTGGAGTGGGGACTGAATGACTGGAAGATAGAGGAAAAAAGGGAAACCTACTTCTCTGAGTGCATGTCCCTGAGACGTTTTTGATGGTCACCGCTGGAGGAGTATTGCTGGCATCTAGTGGGTAGAGGACAGGGATGCTGTTAAACAGCCTCCTGCCATAGTCGGCCATCTAGGGAAACCAAAAAATCAACATATAAACAGAGATTTAAATTTTGCATTTGTTTGGGTTTGTCTTTTGGCAGAGGGTCTCAGCCAGGATTCTTTCTAGGTATCAGAAAGGACTTCTCTTTGCGGCCTGGGATTTCTCTCCCCATTTGTCTCCTTTGCTTGTGTATAGTCAGGTATGTCTTGATCGTGAATGAGGACAGGCAGAAGCTTTGGTCCCACTGCCTTTATATGGTCTCTGTGCAGATGAGGGCAGTTGTACACTGCAGGTGCCAATATTTGGACTGTCCTGAACTCCCTCATGTTGAAACTGATCTTCTAACAGCCCTGGTCACCTCCCGATTCCTATAGACAAACAGGGAAAGTACAGGTCTTTCAAAGAGGCTTCCAGAACCTCAGTTCCTCTCGCTAAGAACTTGGGATGATGACCCCATAGGAATTTGGGGAGATTATTCACATACCAGCATGGTATACATATGTGGGATATGGTAGTCACCCCGTGTGTGAGTGGGATATATTCCAAGGTCCCCAGGAGCTGCCCAAACTACAGATAGTACAAAACCCTATATATACCATGTGTGATTGTGCATGCCTGCCTTTAATAATGTTCCATGTGTAAACAGTAAGAGATTAACAACAATCGTTAATAATAAAGTAGAACAAGTGTACCAGAACACGGTAAAGAAAGTTACCTGGATGAGGCCTCTGCCTCACTCTCTCTCAGACCGTCCCGCCTTGAACTACCCTTGTTGTGATGATGAAGGATGATCACACGGCTATGCAATGAGATGAAGTGAGGTGAATGACGTGGGCATGGTGACTTAGTATTTGAAAATTATGAATTGTTTATTTCTGGAATTTTTCGCTTAATATTTTTTGAGATGTCTGAATCACAACAGTGAAATAGCAGATAAGGAAGGACTGCTGTAGTGTCATATTATCTGGAGAGAACAGCCTTTAGTGGGAGCGCGGTGGGTTGGGGGAAGGAAGCAGTTATGCCATCCACACACAGTTTGTTATCAAGTGAGTGACTGTACACCCAAGTGTATATACACAAAATGACAGTAGCGTTGCTCCCTGCTGGAGCACGCGATGTGGATGGGACCCGAGGTGGGTTCTGTGTCTTTTCCGGGACTTGGCTTCGATGCTCGCCTGCTCTCTCCTACTAAATTAACTCCATCACAGGTGAGCGGGTATAATTATATTATTAGGATAACTTCCAGTCCATTTGAATCTATTTTTTAGGTCAGTTATTTGCAAAGCTCAGTACTCTTTAGTGTTGGTAGTAAAAACCAACTTGCAGCACACCTCAGAATTGATCCCAACACAGCAGTGGGCCACAATAAGAGCTGTGGACAACAGCTGCCCCATTACGTAAAGATCTTTAATTTAGACGCACAAATACACAAAAGCAACAATAAGTCTCCAGAGCCGAAACCCATCTCAGCTGGATGAGATGAAACCATTTGAGCTAATAGGACAGCCGGCTGCCTCCCCTTTGATAAAGGAGGTTTACAGAATTTTCCAATTAACCCTTACGCCTCCCCCAACACACGCAGGCGCCGCTCCCTGCACCTGTGAGGGACTGTGTAGGCTGTGAATTGAACCCACATAGAAAGGAAGTCAGGCTGAAGCGGCGGCGAGAGAAATGCTATGATTAATCTCTTTGGAGCCTTCACGGGTTGCATGTAATGGGTTTGGTCCTCAGATACCAGTGCCTCTCCTTCCTGAAGTGGCAAAATTACAGGTAATTGCTTTTGGGAAGAGCCAAATAGCTGATGGCTTCTTCTCTGACCAGATTTATTTTAATTCTCAATAAACAGAATAATAGCATCCTTTTCCTGCTCTCCAGGTCATTAGAGAGGCTTGGGCTGTGACCATCCTCGCGCACAGGACCTGCCACCACACGCAGTAAACTATATCCAGTGGGTAATTATCCTCTCCTACTGTTCAGCTGCAGGGGAGATGGCCCATAAACTCTGGAATCTTCTCCTGGCACCTGCCAGCCAGCGCCCCGTGGAAAGGGAAGAGCACGTTGGAAAGAGCTGAGTGGGCTCAGGCCAAGCAGAGTCATGGAGGAGGTCTCTCTAAAGCGCCTGTGCTCTCTCCCTCACAACACCAAGGGCTGCCATACATTGTGGTGGGGAACAGGAGGGCCCCTCCCTTTCAGGTAACAAGGCAGAGGTGCAGGACTCAGTTGCTGGAAGAATCTACCCCGATACGTGCATTCCCTGGTGCCTCCTATGGTGGCTTGCCGTTTCTATTCCTCCTCTTGTTTAGAGTCTCCTTCTTGCCGCATCTTTAGGGGGTAACCCAGCCCCCATCTGGACCCACTCCTCCAGACCCCAACTCCCTGGGGCTCTGCTCTAATGCCCCAGCACAGACCTCTCTGTGCTTATAAAGAAGGTGAAGAAAGAGCACATACCAGGTACCGGCAGCATGCCTGCTACAGGACTGGGTATTTCTCATATTATCTCGTGCAGCTTTCATAGTCCTAGAAGAAGGTATTCCCTCTGTGCTTTCTGTATGTGAGAAAATAGGCCCAGAGAGGTTAAGTGGCTCATCTAAGAACACGCAGTAAGTAGGCAAACCAAGATGTAACCATGGGTCTGTGTGACCCCAGAGCTCATGCACGGCCCCCCTAGTCATTCATGATCTCTGCTCACCTGCATTTAGGTTTACTTTTCACTTCCTGTTCTTCCCAGTTCCACTGATACCACCCCGATGCTGTCACTCCCACCCTCAATGTATAGCTTAGTGCTCTTGCTGCCCAAGCTGAGTCTACAGCTGGGAACTACCCTCCCCAGATCTGCTTCACAGACCTCAGGATGAAAATCCAGAGAGACAGACTCACACTGAAACTGAGGAGTAGGGCAGGTCAAGGCTGATGCCCGGAGATGATGGGGAGGTGCTCTTTCATCGGATTGTAGCCCCATGTTCTTTCATTTATTTATTTATTTATTTATTTATTTATTTATTTATTTATCATAATCTTGTTTATATTACATTGAATTGCATATAACTTTACAGTGTATTACATTGCTTTTTCAAAAGGGAATGCCATGCATGTCAGTCAATACAGAGACATTAAAATTTCAAGGCCAGAGCTGGGCTCTGCCTGTGGTGAGGCTGCCTGCACAGAACATCAAGGGGGCACCCAGGGTGGGAAGAGTTGTCCACCAATCTCAACCACCCTGGTCCATCTGGGGGTGGGGCTGTCAACAGTGTGACTGAAGACTGTGCACAGGATTAAATATCCAACGGAGGGAGAGGCCAGCAGCCATGATGCTGACCAACATGGGAGGTCCCGAGGTTGCATCTGAAGGTCTCACATACACACCAGGTGCACACCCGTGTGCCTGTGAAGACCCTGCTAAAAGTGACTTCCCACTCCATCTCTCTCTCTCTCATGGAATAAATAAATAAAATAATCTTTTAAAGAAAAAAATTTTAAAAAATTTGAACAGTGGGATGAGATTGGTTAGCATTCCATTTCACCCCAGCAGGGGGCTCTGTGACACCCTCACTTCTCAGAGTAACTCTGGGCTCTTGCCATCGGAGCCTGGTGTCCCCATCCCAAGAAGCCCAGGTTCTTTGCTGCCCCCGGTATGCTGTGATTTTATCAAGAATGTGTTCTCTGTCTTTATTCTGTCTGATGTCAGTATCACTATTCTGGTCTTCACTTGCCATCTCTATGTATCCTTATCAGGATGGATAGTAGAAGATGGGTGGGAGGGCTCGGGGGAAGAAAACACTTAACTGAAACAAGAATGTAAAATTCCCTGTTGAAAATGATGCATATGATAACATCCTTGATTACATTGTCGTGTATTGCATGCACCTTTTGAAAAACCATATTGTGTGCTATAAGAGATGTACAATGATGGAATGAAAATAAGAAATCATAAAACAAAACAAAAAGAGCCACAAACCAGCTAATGTCTAAAAGCAAAGAACAAGAGAATATACTCCTTTGTTACCACTCTGCCACCTGTCTCAGCATCATGCACCTGACTCTCCTACCTGCCTCAGCGTCCAGTTTTGCCTACTCCTCCTATCCTAGGAAGTGCCATTTGCTGCAGACATAAGAATTCAGAAACCCACTACAGCTGGGACCAGCAGTTAGCGTAATGGCTATGTCACTGGACTCCCACTTAGTCAACCGCGGTTCGCGTCCCAGACCCGGTGGCTTAAAACTCACGCAGGGTGCCTGTGTGTGCGTGCCCAAGATCCTGAGAGGAGAATGGAGGAGAAGGGATTGCGGCGTGGCCATCCCCCCTGGGGGGTGATTTCTCGCTTTCTGTCTCTCTGTCTCTCTCTGTCTGGCGAGCGCATGCGCCCTGTAGCAGAAACCTCTCCAAAAAAAAAAAAAAAAAGAAAAAAAAGAAACCCACTCCAGCTGTCCTACTGGAGTGGGGATTTTCGCCTCCTTCAGGCATGACCTAGATAAGCAAGGTAGTCATGTGGGGAAACAGCCGTGACCAGCCTTGTATAGGAGACTAACCACCAAAGCCACATGTGAGGAACCCCATGGCTCAGGTGCACCAACCACCAGGGTCGCAATGCCACCACTCAGCCAGGAACAGGCACTTCAGCACAGCTCCTGATTGCCTGGTCCTTTACTGGCTTAGCCAGAGCAGAGAAACAGACTTCACACCAGACACTGTGGCCCTTCTGTAGCTGTCAAAAATCTCATTCGAGTGCTGTTGTTAGGCCTCAGTCTACCCACCTGACAAAATGGGGTGCAACACCAGTGAACTCTGCCATGGAAAGCCTGAGAGGACCAGCTAAGAAAAAATGACTGTAACGAGTGCAGTAAAACCGAAGGACGGATAAATTCCCAAGCCTGCCATCCTCCTTCCTCTTAGAATTCAAGCAATCCCTACCAGGCTGGTTAGGCCTGTTTCTTGTCTTCTAAGAGACAGCAAGCACTTGAGGGTCAGGATTTGCATTTCACAGCTAGTCAACCTCTGATCGAAAACTTGATCCTGAGTCATCCCTTATCAAGGATGAGTTGTCAGGGTAATTTAGAGCTCAGACAGGAGGGAGCGCAGTGTGGGAGGGGGTCACTAGAACAGAGGCTGGGCAGGCAGGAGAGTGGCCGGAGGAGCAGAGAGGGACGCTTTGTTTTTGATGAGGGTGGCACAAGGCAGCAGTGATGGATGGAAGGGCAGGAGGTGGGCTGAGGAGAAGCCATTCATCTTCATGCATGGTGTAGAAAGGGGTCATGGTAGGTTGGGAGCTCGCTTGGGACCATGCCAGAAGCGAAAGATCAGTGTCTGTTCTACCTGGAAGATGATGAATGCCATTGTCTGCCTTAGGAAGAGTTGGAGAAGGGAGAAGCCTGACCTCCATATATTTGAACACCATGTCTCACCCCTCAGAGAAAGACTAAGCCTCAACCCTGGAAGGGCCAGAATGTGAAACTAGGCCGAGGTTATGTATTTAGTAGGACCTTCTTATCTCCAGGGCTTTCCTTGGTGCTGGGTGAAGGCCCCAAGAGGCAATCTGGTGGGTGGCCATTCCTGACTTGATAGGACAGCTCCACTTCTATCTGTCCCATGTCCAGACTTCCCCACGCTATGTGGTTTCACCAACAGAAGCCTGCTGTTAAGTGTTTTTCCCCAGCTTGGTATAGAATGCAAAGGTATTCCCACAAGATGCCGGTGTTCCTGTCTTGAATCAATT
This sequence comes from Tupaia tana, assembly GCA_026018925.1. Taxonomy (NCBI): domain Eukaryota; kingdom Metazoa; phylum Chordata; class Mammalia; order Scandentia; family Tupaiidae; genus Tupaia; species Tupaia tana. The sequence continues at coordinate 26,988,312 of JAKSZU010000011.1, read as the reverse complement.
TGTTCTTCCTCTGAAATCTGATAATGGACATCTTTTCAACAATTAAAAAAAAAAGATGCCAATATAATTTCCTCAATTTAAAATGTTTCGTCTTTCCTAAACCATTGGGGCCTGCTACTTTCTGTCAAACTCGGAATCTAGAAAAGATAACGATCAATTTAGCAGGCAATTATACATTTATTATATTCATTTTAGCTTAACATATCAATATTTCATGGTGTTCTGCAAAGAGGAAGCCTAATATCTGGCTGCTCTGTTACCCGAACACACTTAAAAAGTTGTTTCTGTTGCACTGGAGAAGCCAGCTCCAACGTGAGCCACTGTGAGGGGCTACTAAGGGACTGGGCTGAGACCTGGGCTCCTGGAACTCAGGGCAGCCTCAACCTCAACAGGAGGATTGTGACACTCTCACATCTACAGGAGATTTAGGCCAGCATTTTGCTTTTGAAGATCCCATGCTGTCTAATTGCAGACAAGGCTCTAGCCTACAGCCTTTTATGACGGATCTTAGAAGTTGAAAGCAGAAAGAGTGTGGAGAATTATCAAGAAAAATGTCCTAAAAACAATGATCTAGGCTTATGGAAAGAACTAAAAACAAAGTCTATAGACAAATATTTAAATATTCAAATATTTTCCATCAAGCAGACTGTTATGGGTTGAATTATGTCTTCCCCAAATTCATGTCGGATTCCTAACTCCCAGTACCTCTGAATGCGACCTTACTTGCAGACAGGGTTCTTGTTAAGATGAAGTCAAATGGGGGTAGAGTCAGCTCTAAACCAGTGTGACTGAGTCCTTACTAAAAGGGGACTTTTGGGGACCAGCAGGTGGCATGGTGGTTCAGGGTGCAAGATTCCCACATGGCCGACCACAGTTCAAGTCCCAGACCTGGTGGCTCACTTTCTTACTTTCTCTCTCTCTCTCTCATTTTATCCCTCTCTGGTCAAATTAAAATAAATTAAATAAATGGATAAATAAAGTTAGATTAAAATAATTCTTTTAAAAAACAAAAACAGAAATAAGGGGACTATTGAACACAGAGACAGGCTCGCAGGAAGAACACCGTGCAAAGGTTGGAATTATGTTGCGCTGAGTCAGAGAACTACCAGAATCTAGGAGAGAGGCCTGGGATAGATCCTTCCCTAGCTCTTTCAGAGGGAGCACAGCCCTGCTGACCCCTCTACCTTAGACTTCCAGCCTCCATAATTGTGAGACAATAAACATCTATTGTGTAAACCACTCAGTGTGTGGACTTTGTTACCACAGCCCTAGCAAACCAATACGCTGACAAGTTAGTATACCTCCTGCAGTGGACGAGGGCGTCGGGCAGATGTTGAAGTGCCTCAGCTTTGCTTGGATGGTTAATTCACACTGTTAAAATGAACATCCATCGCTCAGTACGGGGAAGCGCCATTTTCCAAAATTATATCAGCTGAGAATAACCTTGGCAGGACGGAGAGGCTGGAGGTTGGCTGTGATTGGAAGGCTTAAGGGTATTTCTTATTTTATTTTTTTTTAATTTCCCAAGCAAGGCATACTTAATTCCTAATTCCACTTCTTAATTAAACATTAAAGGTTTGCACTGGCTCAGCAGAACATGGAGTTATCTGTTAACTTGCAATCATGCTAAATTCATAAATCTAATTTGGCTTTGGCATTAAGCCAAGAGCAAATGCAAGAGATTAACTTTTCAAACTATCAGGACTAAAACTGAAAATTATTCTCATGTTATTGTTTCTTTAATTGATCGGTTTCCCGTGATTTCTAGAGGCCACACACAGATCTCTTGACTATGAGAGGCCAGGAAGTGGGAAATGAAGTTCATCCTGTTTTAGCCACTGGCTTATGAAAATTCTATCTCGACGGATGTTGCTGGAGGCAGCAAGTGTGAGGCTGGCTTCTGACTTACGGAATCATAGAGTTCTAGAGAGGTCATCTTGTACAAGGTCCCCCTTTTACAGATGAGAAAGGGAGGGTCCGAAAGCTCATGCAGGTCAGAAATCATCTGCTAATTGTTGGAGGGTGGGAAGGAGGTGCTGTTAAGGGATACAACAGTACAGCTAGGTAGAAGTGAGTGCTCGTGTTCCGTAGCACAGGTGGTAACTACAGTCCACAGGAGTTCTTTGTGTATTTCAGAATATTGGAAAGAGAGGATTTTTGAATGCTTCCAGTGCAAATTAAGGATAAATATTTGAGAAGATGGATATCCTAATTACTTTGATTTGATCATTATGCATCGTACTTGGCTGCTAAAAACTCACAGTGTACCTCATAAATATGTACAATCATTATGGGTCAATTAAACATTTTTAAAAATTAAAGTGAAAATCACTTTCTTAGGCTCCAATGTGTCTCAGCTGCTAAGATGGCACCTGGGGTGGCAGCATGAGGCTGTCTTCTGCTTTTAAGGATCCTACGATAGAAGGAGGGACAAAAGGTAGTGAACTAATCATTGCTGCAACAAAGGGCATCCATGAGTGCATACACAGGGCACCAGAACAGCGCAGAGGAGGGACCAGCATTACAGGAAGCGGGGACACAGACAGGCCCCTAGTTGCGTGGGACCTGACCCACTGTTCTGGGAGATCTGGCATCACTGGAAAATTATGGGGATTTTTTGAAATGCCTTGGGAAGGGTCTAAAGAGGTTCTCATTGGCCAAAATGGGGTCACCCTAAACTAGTGGTTTCCAACCTGTGGGTGGAGGTGACTTTGCTCTCCAGGGGACATTTGCACACACCTGCAGAAATTGTCAATAGCCATAACATGGGGAAAGGTGACTGGCATCTATGCACAGAGACCAGGGATGCTGTTCCATACCCCACGATGCCCCCACCCCCACCCCATCAACACATAATTATCCAGTCCAAAAGGTACATGTGGTGAGGCTGAGAACTCTGTCCTTAACCAATCATTAAGAAGGGGAACAGACTGTCCACAGGTGGAGCTGGGGAAAGAGTCCGTTTCCGTAGGGGTATGCATAAAAGTAGGTAACGGGCACAGGGGGACACCCGGTCAATCAGGTTAAATCAGGAAGGAGCAAGGTGGGACAGGTCTGGAGCAGGGTCCGTCACATGGACAGGGACAAGAGCTCACTCAGCTGGATCCAGGAACGCCTCCTTCCCGCTGGTTTCTGGGGACAAGCAAGACAGGTCAGCACTTTGAATACCAGTTGTTGGGGCTGACAGGATTCCCATGTGGCTAACCACTGTTTGAGTCCCAGACCTTGCGGCTTCTCTGTCTCTCTTTCTCTCTGTCATTTTGTCCCTCTCTGGTCAAATTAAAAAACAATAAATAAATGGATAAAGTTAAATAAAATAATTCTTTAAAAAAGAAAACCAGTTGTCTTGCTCTTGATGGACAGATAGCAGGGGCCAATGCAATTTTTCGGGCCCTGTAGCTTCCGTAATTTGGAAAGCTTTCTTTAAAAACCTATAAAATTAGATACAACTGCTACTGTATATTTAGAAGGAGAAAATATATTCAAACAAATTACACATTTAGAATAAACTAACAAGCACTGCAGATGGAAGGGGCCATGCAGACATGGGGCTGGAGCTCAGGCCTCATTGGCTCTGCCATGAGCACACCATGGCTGGGTGGGAATGAGGCCTGTGCATTCATGGGGCCTGTGGGGAAATGATGAGATACCTACTCAGCTCCCAGCAGGAGATTCAATCACGGCTCCGCACGAGCTCTTGCCTTGGCAGCATAGCCCTCGTTCCTCATTGTGCAGAAAGGAAAATGCTTTGGAAACTTCCGCTAGTGGAGGTAGGCACTGGGATAATGGTCTTGGGTCTCTGCAGCCTGCCTGTGTAGCAGCCCTCTGCCCCTCCATGGGGAGGCAGCCTGCTCTGCTCCCAGTGCCCGCCCTTCCTTCCTTCCTTCCTTCCTTCCTTCCTTCCTTCCTTCCTTCCTTCCTTTCTTTCTTTCTTTCTTTCTCTCTCTCTCTCTCTCTCTCTCTCTCTTCCTTCCTTCCTTCCTTCCTTCCTTCCTTCCTTCCTTTCTCTCTCTCTCTCTCTCTCTCTCTCTCTCTCTCTCTCTCTTTAAGATACTTTTCTTATAGGGCACATGCACTCACCAAAGACAGAGACAGAAAACGTGAACTCACCCCCACCCCCAGGGGGGCGTAGCCATGCCATGATCCCTTCCTCTTAATTCTCCTCTTGGAATTTTGGGCACACACACACATGGGTCAGGTGTGAGTTTAAGCTGCCAGGTCTGGGACTCAAACCACGGTCGACTACACGGGAGTCCAAAGACATAACCATTATGCATCTGCTGGTCTCCCCAGTGCACTTCTGAGCACCTGTGCAGGCTCCATAGAGTTGCACCAGCTTTTAGATCCATTCCAGATCAAGGCCATCAGTGTTCCTTCCTGGTAGGCCCTGTAGACACCACCTCCCTTTGGTTCAGGCCACTGGAGGGCCAGTGAGAGCTGGAGCCAGTACCCAGTGACTTGCCAGCACTCCCCTCAGAGCCCCACAATGGGGAGCATCATGCTAGTCACCTCTTTTCCATGAGTCTCTTCCAGTCGCTCCAGAGAGAACTGGGGACAAGGTCCAGGGTGGGGATCCCCAATATTTAAGGCTCTAAAATGCTCCTGACCTATCCCTACCATTGAGGTGAAGCTGAGAAGGTCTTCCATCAGCTGTAACCCTCAACTCTGATCATCACAGAAGGTACCCCACAGAACTACAACCTATTCCAAACTTGATTCTCCCCAGTATGATAGCCCTTGCTGTCCTCTGTTTCTTTAACTCTAAAATGGGAGAACTAATAATACAGACGCTCCCTCCACCCCAGGTTGTTTAAAACTAAAACCCAGACTCTTTCCTGTGGCCTTCAAGGTCTGGTCCTGTCTCTCTCCATTCAGCTCTTGTCCCCTTCCCATGTGTCATGGGCTCCTTCACTTGAGGCCTTCTTCCTGCTCCCAACTGCTCCAGGCTCTGCCCTTCCTCAGACCATTGCACTTGCTGTTCCCTCTCACTGAAGTCTGCTCTCTGCTCTTTCCTTGGCTTGCTCTTCCTTGGCCTCAACCTCTTCTTAAATGAGAAAAGCCTTTGTTGGTCTTTCCATCTTAGGTACCTTCCCACCCATGGTCCTCACACCCTGTGGGCTTCATCGGTACCCCTGCTGGCTCCTAGAAGGTTATCTGTGAGTGCAGGGATCTAACTCCATGCACTGCTGCATCTTGGACCAAGGAGCCTGATCAAGATAGGCCCTCAAGAAATTTCTACCGCGGGACCAGCGGTTAGCATAATGGCTATGTCACTGGACACCCATGTAGTCGACCGCGGTTCGTGTCCCAGACCCAGTGGCTTAAACTCACGCTGGGCATGTGTGAGTGCGTGTGTGCCCAAGATCCCAAAAGGAGAATGGAGGAGAAGGGATTGCGGCAGGATGATTTCTCGCTTTCTCTCTCTCTCTCTCTCTTTCTCTCTCTCTCTCTCTCTCTCTGTCTTCCTGGCAAGTGCATGCACCCTATAGCAAAAACCTCTCCAAAAAAAAAGAGAAAAAAGAAATTCCCATTGTACAAATGCATGGATTAATGAATAAATAAATGAATGAGATTGTGGAAGCCAAAGTCCTTGGGATACCAAAGGTAATCAGTAACGTGTCCTTTCTCCTCTTCTTTTGCTATCAAAAGTGTATTTGGGGAACCAGCAGTTAGCGTAATGGCTATGTCGCTGGACTCCCACGTAGTCGACCGCGGTTCGCGTCTCGGACCCAGTGGCTTACAACTCACGCCGGGCGCGTGTGCGTGCGTGCCCAAGATCCCGAGAGGAGAATGGAGGAGAAGGGATTGCGGCGTGACCATCCCCCCTGGGGAGTGATTTCTCGCTTTCTGTCTCTATGTCTCTCTCTGTCTGTCTGGCGAGCGCACGCGCCCTGTAGCAAAAAACCTCTCAAAAAAAAAAAAAAAAAAAAAAGTGTATTTGCATCTTTGGTTTGATCACCTGTTAAGAAAGAAAAGCACCACATGCAATTGAGAGAAACACTGGGGCAGGAGCCAGAGGGTTAGTGCCAGTGTAAACTCTTAACTCTGTATGTGAAGGACAGTTCCTTTCATTTGAATGTAGGAAATGATCCAAGCTTTTAAGTAACCAAAATATGTAGTATTTGTTTCCATATGCCCTTGCTCTAGATGTTTCTGGAAAGAATGGTGGCAAAGATACTATTCGACAGAGGTAACATAGGTCTGACTCTTAAGTATGCATCCTTGCTGAAACATGAGGATGCTAAACCCAGAGACAGCTTCGAAGTAGACAAAATGCACAGAGCTGAAGGCTCGGCCAGCTCTGCGTCTGTCTAGCTGTGAGACATTAAGAACGTTACCTAATGTCTCAGAGCCTCAGTTTCCTATCTATTAAGTGGAGAAGTACTCATGTGCCCCAGTCATTTCCCGTGGTAGTAGTGAGTCACAAGGGGTGTGTTTTGAAGCCAAGAGCAGCCCCCTGGGCTGTCCACTGATCCAGGTCCTTCAGATTTGGCCACTCACTTGTCTCCAGCTCTTTGGGACCAGCTAGATGTAGCTGCCACTACAAGCCTGGTGCAGAGCTGTCTGGACAGGGCCAAGTCCCTCCCCCAGCCTCCAGCGAATATGCCCTCTGGATGGGGAAGTCCTGATTGAAAATAGTATTTGTTTTGCAAAAGAAAGGCAGACAGGATTGGGAGAGTGTGGTAGAGTGGTTAGCTGTGGACTGGTCCCATGAGCTGCAGTAAAATCCCTCTGACTGCCCAGTGCAACTTCAGGCCAATTTGTTCCCCTTTCTGGGCTGTGACTCTGCTGTGTGTGTGTGTGTGTGTGTGTGTGTGTGTGTGTGTGATTAAATAAGCATTGTGGTTCAAACCTTGGAGATCTTAATGCAAACTCTCCCGAACTCCCAGAGAATAGATTTAAACTCAAGCAAGCAAAAGTGAGATGCCCTGAAGCTTCTCCATAGACCCCCCAGGTGAGAGTCCTAGACTGGAGGCTCTTTAAAGGACCTGTTTAAGTTCAAGATTCTCTGGAACAGAGGTAGAGCTGACCACAGGGTCCCCTGAGCCCAAGGACAGAGATGCCTCTAGGGAATTCCAGGTGCCTGATTAGGCATCCTGGCACCTCTCACATCCCCACAACTCTCTGCAGCTGACTGTGAGCCTGTGTCTGGAGCTGGCCTGCAGAGAGAAATGCCCGGGAAGAGGAAAATCTCAGGTTGAAGGATCATGGTCATTGTAAACGGGACTAAGACAGAAGTGGGTCTAAAGGCCTGAAGGAAAGCAGCATTGATAACGTGAATGTTGAGTGATAACTTGCTCGTTGCCTGGTACTGGTCTAAGCACTTTAGGAGAATTACGTCATTATCACACCACCACAAGAAAACAGATGCTGTTGTTTGTAGAACTATGGAGCGCAAACCTTACGGAGTGCTTTCACCCTTGTTTATCTGATTCAGTTTCCCCCCAACTCTTTGAATAGTTGTCTGGAATGAGATCGTCACTGCCATCTTAAAGACAAAGAAACAGAGGCTCAGAAACATAAAATGAGTTACCCAGAGCCACACAATCAATTCCATTCTTCGCAGGAAGCCAGACTTGCTTCTGCGCCCTTCTGCTACCCCATGTTGGGCCAGCAGAGGGAAGAAGAGAGCAATATTGCGCTTTCCTCAGGCCTGCCACGGGCAGCGCTAACCCTGTAGCCTGGGACATGGATCCATTCATTCACCCATGAAAAAGAATAATAATAACATATTTCTTAACTTACCAGTTGTTCAAACTTGGACAAATCACTTCATCTCTCTGCATTTAGTTCCCATAGTTATAAAATGAAGAAACAGGCTAGAAGGCCTCATAGGAATCCAGGTTTAAATGACACACATATAAAATATTTAGCAGTTTCTGGCACAGAGCATGTAGTAAAAACAGTAGCTGCTACTATTGCTATTATTTGTTGATTCAAACAATATTTCATTCATCCCTTCAATCATTTAAATTTGCCAAATGTGTATTTAATGTTTGTTACATAAAACATGTTGCCTTCAGTGCTGGGGAAATGGATGGGTCTGTGTTTCAAAGATGACTGAGATATGTTCCTTGCAAGTGTGGAGAGGGACATTGCAGAGTAACTGCAGCACAAAGCAGGAATGGTGTGTGTGGGGAGGTGGGGGGGGGGCCTCTCTGCAGGTGGCAGAAATAAAGGGCTCTGTCTTGGAGTGCCGAGCTTTTGAAACAGCTGGTTGAAAACACAGATGCCTCTAAGAGGCAGTAAAAGCGTTTGATAAAATACAACATCCCTTCATGATCAAGACGCTCAGCAAAATAGGGCTAGGAGGGCTAGTCCTCAACAGAATAATGAAAGCCATATAGGACAGACATCATACTGAATGGGGATAAGCTAAAAGACTTCCCATTAAAAACTGCAACAAGACAAGGCTGCCCACTCTGTCCACTCCTTCCCAACCTCGTGCGCAAGTCCTCACCCATGTACTCAGACAAGAGAGCGAAATAAAAGGCATTCAAAGGAAAAGATGAAACTAAACTGTCCCTATTTGCAAATAATATGATCACATACATAGAAAATCCAAAGGAATTCATGAAAAAACTTTCGAAAGTGGAAATTGAATTCAGTATTGTAGCAGGATTCAAAGTCAATATACAAAAATCTATAGCATTTTTTTATACACCAACAGTGAATAGACAGAGACAGAATTGAAGAAAACATTACCATTTACAATAGGCACAAAACAGATAAGATACCTAGCAATAAACTTAAAGAGGTGAAAGACCTTTATAAAGAAAACTATGAAAAACTGAAAAAAGAAATTGAGTCTGATACAAAAAAACTGAAGGGACATCCCATGTTCTTGGGTTGGAAAAATCAACAGAATCAAAATATCAGTTCTACCCAAATTAATTTACCTGTTCAATGCAATTACAATCCAATTACCTGAGACATTCTTCACAGAAATAGAAAAAAAAATTATAAAATTTGTCTTGAATAATATTGGGTAGTCATTAAAGTCCATGATATATTTTTCTGTTTTTCTTCGCAAAATGTGTAATGATTTTTCAGATGACCCAATAAAAGACCCATATCACCAAGGCACTACTGTGACAAAAGAACAAAATAGAAGAAATGTCACTACCTTACTTTAAAGTATATTACAAAGTGATGATAATCAAAACAGCATGGTACTACCACAAAAATAGACACATAGATCAATGGGACAGAATAGAGGGTCCAGAAAAAAAACCCAAATAATACAACTGATTGATCTTTGACAAAAGGCACAAAACAATGCAGTGGGAAAAAGAAAGTTTTTCAGCAAATGGTGTTGGAAGAACTAGATATCTACCTGTAGAAAAATGAAATTATACTTGTATGTCTCACCATTACCAAGAGTCAACTCAAAGTGGATCAAAATTTATTTAATTTTTTAATTAATTTTTATTTATTTTTATTTTAGAGAGAGATTTTTGCTATAAGACACATGCACTTGCCAGAGAGACAGAAAGTGAGAAATCACCCCCCAGGTGGATGGCCATACTATAATCTGTTCTCCTCTATTATCCTCTTGGGACTTGGGGCACACATGCACATGTGCCTGGTGTGAGTTTCAAGTCACTGGGTCCAAGACTTGAACCACAGTTGGCCATGTGGGAGTCCTGTGACATACCATTACACCATCTACTGGTCCCAGGATCAAAATTTTAAATATAGGGACCAGCAGTTAGCATAATGGCTATGTCGTTGGACTCCCACGTAGTCAACCGCAGTTCGAGTCCTGGACCTGGTGGCTTAAACTCACGCCGGGTGCATGTGCGTGCGTGCCCAAGATCCCGAGAGGAGAATGGAGGAGAATGGATTGCGGCATGGCCATCCCCCCTGGGGGGTGATTTCTCACTTTCTGTCTGTCTAGCGAGCGCACGCTCCCTATAGCAAAAACCTCTCCAAAAAAAGAAAAAAAAAATTAAATATAAAGCCTCAGCTATAAAACTGCTAATAGAAAATGTAGGAGAATTTTTTTTTTTGAGAGGTTTTCGCTATAGGGCGCGTGCGCTCGCCAGACAGACAGAGAGAGACAGAGAGACAGAAAGCGAGAAATCACCCCCCGGGGGGATGGTCATGCCGCAATCCCTTCTCCTCCATTCTCCTCTCCGGATCTTGGGCACACATGCACATGCGCCCGGCGTGAGTTGTAAGCTACCGTATCCGGGACGCGAACCGCGGTCGACTACGTGGGAGTCCAGCGACATAGCCATTATGCTAACTGCTGGTTCCCTAGGGGAAACTTTTGAAGATATTAGAGTAGGCAAAGATTTCTCAAGTAAGACCCCCAAGCACTGGCAATAGTTCCCAAAATAAACAAATGGGATTATATTAAGCTAAAAGGCTTCCTCACAGCAATAGGAACAATAATTAGAGTGAAAAGACAGCCCTGAGAAAGGAGAGAATATTTGCAAATTTTCCTCAGACAAGGAATATATATATATACAATATGAAGGGAACCCAAGCAGCTCACTCATAAAAATATGAATAATCCAATTTAAAAAATGGACAAGTAAATTGAATAGACAATTCTCTAAGAAAGACTTACGAATGGCCAAGAAGCATTTGAAAAAATATTCAAAAACACTTGTCATAAGCGAAATGCAAATTCAAACCACAATGAGATACCATTTAACCCCAGTTAGGATGGCTAGGATCAAAAAACAAAGAATGACAAGCTGCTGAGGCTGTGCTGAAAAGGGAACCCTCTTACACTGTTGGTGAGAATGTAAATTAGTTCAATCTTAGTGAAAAACAATATGGAATTTTCTCAAAAAACTACAAATAGCACTTCCATATGACCCAGTAACCCCATTCCTCAATATTTACCCAAAGGATAGGAAAACACTCAATTGGAAAGACACTTGTAATTACATGTTTGTTACAGTCTTTTTCACAATTGTTAAAACATGGAACTGGCACCAGCAGTTGGTGTAATGGATATGTCATAATGGATATGTCACTGAACTCCCGTGTAGTCAACCGCAATTCGAGTTCCGGACCCAGTGACTTAAACTCATGCCGGGCGCTTATGTGTGCATGCCCAAGATCCTGAGAGGAGAATGCAGGAGAAGGGATTGCGGCGTGGCCAACCCCCTGGGGGGTGATTTCTCACTTTCTGTCTCTCTGTCTCTCTCTGTCTTTCTGGCAAGTGCATGTGCCCTATAGCAAAACCTCTCCAAAAAAAAAAACCAAAAAACAAACATGGAACCAAACTAAAGTGTCCAAAAACTGATAAATGGGTTGAAAAACAGTAGCACATATATAATATGTAATATTATACAGTCATAAAGAACAATTAGATCCTATCATTTGACTCAAAACGGATGAATATAAAAAATTTAATGTTGAGTGAAGTGATCTAGACTTTGAAAGATACATATTGTGTATCCCTACTCAATGTGTACTGAGTGTCTGCACTTTACAGCAGATGTTGAGAGATCTGAAGATGTGATAGTGGAGAGGTGTGGGTGCTAGCAACTGTAAAGGGGTAAGTGTTGGTAGAGAGTGGGTGGTGGAGGGTGGCTGTGAGAAAAAGAATTTTAGGACAGTCATGTCTACTTACAAATGTCATTTGTTAAACTAGTCTACAGATTGTTTCATGAATGCTTTATCAAAAAAAAAAAAAAAGAGAGAGAGAGAAGTGGGACCAGCAGTTAGGGTAATGGCTATGTCGCTGGACTCCCACATAGTTGACTGCGGTTCGAGTCCTGGCCCCAGTGGCTTAAACTCACCCCGGGCGTGTGTGCGTGCGTGCCCAAGATCTCAAGAGAATAATGGAGGAGAAGGGATTGTGGCATGGCCATCCCCCCCAGAGGGGTGATTTCTCGCTTTCTATCTCTCTGTCTCTCTCTGTCTGTCTGGCAAGTGCACATGCCCTATAGCAAAAACCTCTCCAAAAAAAAAAAAAAAAAGAGAGAAGAAAGAAAGAAAAAAAGAAGAAAAGAAAAAAGAAAACAAGAGAAAAGAAAAAAGAAGAAAACACACATGTGCAGACCTCAGCCCATACCTAAGGATCCACATCTCTGAGAATGGTGGTCCCTTACCTGCATCTTTGCAAAGCTTCACAAATGATTCTGATAGTAAGCTATGTTCAAGAACCACCTAACTGGAAATTGGAATATGCATGAGATTTAATCCCTGGTGGTCAGGGCCACTAGGACTCATTCTCCTTCCTAAGGAGGGGCTGGCTATCACTGAGGATGCAGGGCACTAGGGGAAGGTCATAGAAGCCTTAAAATTAAAGGAAAAGAGGGCATATATCTTTCATCCCCACTGGAGGCCTCTTCTCTGCCTCCCCAGTGACAAGTGGTCCTGGCCTGAACATCACTCCTATTCTTTGTGCCTCAATTTTCTCATCTTTAGAAAAGGGATTGTATCAGGTGATTTCTTAGATATCTTCCAGCCCTGACATTACATGGCTGTGATGCAGAAGTCACAACTCTGTAAGGCAGCCTGTTAGATCAGGCTCGAATTTCAGGAGAAATGTACTCCATGCCTGCTGTACCTCCACCCACAGAGAAAGTCCCAGCCCTCTACCTGGGGGCTTGGGCTTCCCTGAGATATAACCCCTGCCTCCTCTGCCCTTCTTATCTCCTCTATGCCGCAGGCAAAGCAAAATAACCTGTTTGCTGTTCCGCAGGGCCCTTCACCATATCATTCCACCATCTGGAATTTCTCTTCCTCTGATCTTCACTCCCGCCTGCCTGTCAAATCCTACATAGATTTGTTCAAATGCTTTCTCCTCTGCAAGGTGGTCCCTGATGTCTCCCAAATTGAGTACCTCCTCTTCATGCCCCCCATACCAAACTTTACATTGTTATAGTTATTACCATCAACTTGCATTCATGGTGCACTTACTATGTGCTATGCATTATGTAAAGCACATTGCAAGCTATTCTTTATTGACTCTTTAACATAGCTTATGATGCTGATCCTAGTGCCATTTCCATGTCATAGATGAAGAAACTGCAGTCTAGGGTGTTTAAATCAATCGCTGCAGAGATGGTGCTGTATATCCCAGTAGCTCCTATAGGGGTCTCATCTCACTCCTAGGCTGGACACTCCTAATTGCTGCCAGTTGTGTCCCTCAGGCTCTATAAGGAGAACTTGAAAACTTGTATTAAAGGATGCAGCAGTTTATAGGAAGATAAAATAAGTAAGATGGGACAGGTGAGGTGGAGAGTAAAAAGCTATCTCTAAGGACACTTAAAACTTGGAAGAATCTCTAAGAAATAAGAAATTGCAGGCCAATGCTAACCTAGTCCAAGCCAATGAACTCTGATTATGCCCATCCCTAGATGCAGCAGGCTGAAAAAAACAACTCTTTCAAAGGCACTGGGTGTAGACCAAGCCTTGAGCAGAATACCAAGCAATGCTTAAGTGATGCAATGTTTTTAAAGTGAAGGCTTTTTTTTTTTTTTTTTTGCCAGGAATGGAAATAAAATAACAGTCACAACCAGTTTTGAATTTGGCTTTTCTTTGTGACAGAGTTGAGCATAATGTCGGAGTAGCATGGAAGAAACCCCTTTACAAGGCCTGTGGTAGAGCAGGCATTTGCTCCTTCCCTGCCTGCACAGTCGCTTTTTAATTCAAGAAGCTGCTCAGATGGGAAAAGCTGTCTGTCTGTAATTGTCCCAGTGGCAGCCAACATTAATGGAGTGTGTGGAACTGGCCTTCTGGGACAAGGTATTTGAAAAATGGCTGCCAAGGGTTAAGAACCAGGAGGTTTATTTTTCATTTGTGCAGGAATGAATCTCAGATACTTTTTTTTTTTTATTCTGGGAAATTTTTTTTTTCTTGGCTTTTTAAACCCCCAAATGAATAGGGGGAAAAAAAGTGAACCAAAATGGTTTCAATTTGCAACAAGAGTGCAATTTCAATTGATTTAAAGTGGGGAGCAACATAGGTAATGATCACAGAAAGAGGTTGGAATTAGTCAATAAATAAGGTTCAAGGTCCCAAGCCTGACTTCTCTTTCATTAGCTTTAAAGAATGAGAATGAAAAGATAGGTGGTTCCATATATCAGGTTCTTAATAAAAGCATCAAGTGGCGTATCCCACAGCTCAGGACGTGGGTCAGGTCATGGGAGGCACTGAGATCTGATCTGGAATTTACCCCCTCAGCAATATGGCTTGACTCATTGAGAGAAACATACTCATTACAGACTTCCCAGGAGTTATGAGCACTCCCAGCTGGACTCTCTTGCAAGCTGAGAAATCTGGATCCTCGTGTTTGAACACCTCTGACCAGTTGCAGCTCTCAAAGTGTCCCAAGTAATCCCCTCTCCATCTCTAGCCCTCCTCCTCATCTTCCCCATACTTCATGCCATTCTGGCTGTCAGTCATAAAGAACTGCTTCATTAATTCAGTGTCAAGTGTTGGACAGTTCACCACCCAGAGGGAGTGTGATCATGCATGTGGGATATTATTATAATAAATGCAGTGCTTGGAACTATCTTGGCTTACAGTGAGCATTCAGTACGTATTAGTCTTTATTATTGTTATGTTTCTGATTATTAACCAGAAAGTGGTAAACCTGATGCTCTGTGTATGTGTGTTTGTGTGTGTGTGTGTTGAGGGCGGAGCAATTAGCACAGCATGTCATGTGAGACAAATAAAGGAGGTCAAGGAAGGGGACCAACAGTTAGTGTAATGGCTATGTTGCTGGACTCCCATGTAGTTGACTGCGGTTCGCATCCCGGTCCCGGTGGCTTAAAACTCACACCGGGTGTGTGTGCATGTGTGCCCAAGATCCCAAGAGGAGAACGGAGGAGAAGGGATTGCGGCGTGGCCATCCCCCCTGGGGGTGATTTCTTGCTTTCTATCTCTCTTTCTCTCTCTGTCTGGTGAGTGCACACGCCCTATAGCAAAAACCTCTCAAAAAAAAAAAAAAAAAAAAAAAAAACAAGAAAAAGAAGGTCAAGAAAGGCTTGGGAAGTGAGCAATTGTGGCACCCATTTGGAACTATGTCAACGTATATTCGAAAGAGCAGGATATGTTCATGGAGTGATTTATGATGGAGCTATAGACAGAGACAAGAGGCAGAGCATGAAGGGCCTCATGCAACACCCCAGCGAATTTAGAGTTTTGCCCTGTAGGTCATTCATCTTTTCCATCTTCTAAGAGCTTAGCTGAAGGAGCAAGGCATTTGAGGGCTCTAGGGACAAAATCCAAAGAAACTTTCCAGGGTTGAAACTATTAGGGACCCTCATAATTTATCTTTAAAATTTATCTTAGGATCAGCTCTGTAGTGCAGCACTTAAGCCCTGTGCATGTGGAGCTGGATCCCACATGGCAAACCATGGTTTAAATTCCCATCTCTGGAGCTTGAAGAGCAGTCAGGCACGTGAGTGTGCATGCTCACAATCCAGAGGGGGTGTGGAGAAAGGAAGGAAAAAGGATTGTGTCTTGACTGTGTCCCAGTGAGGTGGAGTGCTCTCTCTTTCTGACTAGTGCACACACCCTATTGTTAGTTTGTATTTTAGTCTGGAATATAACCCATAATAAAAATTAAAATAGTGGTCTTCAGGAAGATGTTCCATGTTTTCCTGTGGGGGTGGTTTTTGCCATGTGCCCCAGAACCTGTGCATCCAGTCTGAGAAACACCATCATGGGGGATAGATGGAAACTGAAAGATGGATAGAGGTGTGTTCAAGGTTGCATTTCAGAAAGATCATTGGTGGGTACGGGGAGCACCTCTGGGCTGGGTCACTTATTCAAAGGTAGCTCCCATGGTTCTTTGCCTGATTAAGGAGGTTGCAGGAAGATGAAGCTCAGAATGGCATTACCCCCTGCAGTCCCCACGTGCCAAGCTTTCCTTACCACGAAGAAGAGCAGCCACTCGTGTCGTATTTGCTTGTAGCTTTTATTTTCCCTTCTCTTTTAAGTTGGCGATTCCTTATTATAAAGGTTCTTGGTCCTAAAGATTGAACATTCTTGTCTAATACAACTAGGTTAGACTTAGAAATCACTCTGTGCATGTGGGTCCTGACTTAAGACGTTTCACCTTAAAAAAATGTTGACTTTATGATGGTGTGAAAATGATATACATTCAGTAGAAATCATACTTCAAAATTTTAAACTATCATCTTTTCCCGGGCTAGTCATATGTGGCCCAATGTTCTCTTGAGATGCTGGACAGTGGGAACAAGACATTCTGCTTTTCACTTTTGGTGCACCTGTGTCTTGGGTCCATGCCTGCCCAATTGTGTGTGGTGTAAATGTCCTTAGTATATTTATTTATTTACGTTCTATGACCTCAACCCAATAATACTCTCTACCTCCCACACATTCAGAGTTGCCCCCTACTTTGTTCATATCTTTCCTTTTTAAAAGAATTATTTATTTAATTTATTATTATTATTATTAGTTTGACCAGATTGAGAGAGAGAGAAAGTGAGAAAGCAAGCTGCCAGGTCCAGGACTTGAACAGTGGTTGGCCATGTGGGAGCCCAGTACCTGAACCACCACTTGCTGGCCCCACTTATTTCTTTCCTTAAAAAAAAAGTCTATTTAGTTTTTTCCTCTTTTATAAAATTTATTTTTTTATATTCAATCATGATATATCATTACAGCATTCCAAATGAATTTTTCCTCATGAATATACTGTATATCAGTCCAGTCCAAGACTTTACCATATACATTATAATCAACAGATTTCTTTCTACTTTGGATTCCTTAAATGTTTGCTTTATTTTTCATCCCCTCGACTCCCTCTCTCTTACTCTCTCCCACTTCCCACCCTCCACCCACACTGTCTCTAACATCTCCATGGCTCTCCATGAGTTTATTTAATTTTATGGGGGCTGGAGTGGATGCACTATCAGCAAGGTCTCCTCATGCCACAATCTCCTTCTCCCAGACCTCTAGCTAGTCAAGATGGTGGGTGAGGTGCACCCTGCGTGTTCCAGGTTAAGTTGGAATCCAAACTTGTGGTCAGCCATGTGGCTTTAACATTTCTTTTCAGTATGCTACTGCCTGCCATGCTATGGCTGGTGTTTTGTTTGGAGACAGGATCTTGTTATATTGCCCAGGCAGGGCTTAAACTTCCCCAGCCTCTAGAGTAGGTAGGATTATAGGCATATCCCACTGCACCCAGCTCCTGGCCCATTTCTTTCTTCCTTTCTAAAATTTTTTAATATGTATATTTTGCTAGAGGGCATATGCACTCACCAGAGAGAGACAGAGACAGAGCTAGAGGGAGAGGAGAAAGCACCCCCACACACACAGGGAATGGCCACACCATAATCCCTTCTCCTCTCTCTCTTCCTCCTTTTAGGTATGTGCAGGTATGCACATACGTCCAGTGTATTTCTCAATTTTCTGGTCTGGTATTCGAACAATATGGTCAAGCCATGTGGGATCTAGCCACCTTGACCACAAGGCCCACCCTGCTCATTTCTTAATTTTGTCTTTTACTTTCCATTACATTGGTTGTTGAAAATTCAACCCTCTATCAATCCATCAACCAACCAATAAACAAATAGTAGTTATTGAGTGCCAATTATGTACATGGCATGTGTCTGACCCAGTAGTAAAGAGGAAAATTTGTCCTCCAGGAGCTTAGAGTCAACTGACAAAATAAAATTTGAGAGACCAGCAGGTGGTGTAGCCGTGACATTGCTGGTCTCCCACATGGCTGAGTTTGAGTCCAAGACCCAGTGGCTTCAATATCATGGCGGGCATGTTTGTTTGCATGCCCAAGATCCCAGGAGGAGAATGGAGAAGGAGTTGCAGCATGGCCAGCCCCCCGGGGGATGATTTCTCACTTTCTCTCTCACTGTGTTCTGTCTATCTGTCTCTCTCCCTTTCCCTTCCCCTTTCCCTCTCTTGCTCCAGTGAGCATGTGTGCCCTAAGACCAAAACCTCTAAATAATAAAATAAAATAAAATTTGATTATGTGGGGGAAAGATGAGCAAATGACAAGATGACTCTGTACTTTATGAAACACTGACTAGAAATCTTCACCAAGTTGGGTGCCAGTGACATGGAAAAGAAGGCTGGGAGCTCACGCTGGTGCAGAGTGCCCTGGAAATAAACAGTCACTGGCTTGCACAGAGAAGTGGCTCCTACACCAGCCTGGGGACTTGGAGAGGTTTTGTGGTGGTGGTGAGGATCAAACAGTGTCTAGAAAGAGAGGAAGCCTATTAGGTGAATCAAGCCAAGGGAACTGCTCCTCCTTTTCACCTCCCCTGGAGAGCTTTGAATATTTAATTCTGTTTCCTCCATTTATTGCATAATTAGATGGAGAAATATTTATTCACCAGAATTCCTCCTGGGGAGAGACCACTGACCTTGTCTGAAAAACATATTTGGCTAAGCTGTTCTGGTGTGGAGTGCGAAGAGAGATTCAGAGAACACACTCCATCCAACAACAGGTAGTCTCTCACTGGCAAGGGTTAAGACTGTGGGGGCCACATTGACTTTACATTGGAACCTTGGTTTTTCTTAAAAGATTGTTAACATGTCCACCACCAGGTCTCAGTATCTCCTATAGCCAGCATGGAAACACCAGCCCCAAAGAATCTAAACTCTGGGCCTGAACATGGGCAAGCCATCCTAGCCCAGCTGGTGACATTGTACCAAGTCACAAGTAAAGAGTTATGGCCTCTGCTCTCTGTGCCTTCACACCACCATGTGCTACGGAATTGGAACCAGACACCACTGTTGGCACCTACATTGTAGCATATCTCCTTTATATATATTTATTAATATACATTTACTTATAGATTGTATGTATGGACCACTGCTCCAATAATTCACGCAAAAATGTACACAACATAGAAATTTTAAAACCATAAGCAGTCAGGGCCAACAGGTGGTATGGTGGTTAAAGCACTGGACTCCCACATGACTGACAGTGGTTCAAGTCCCAGACCTAGCTGCTTGCTTTCTCACTTTCCCTGTCTTTCTCTGTCTCTCTCTCTCTCTGGTGAGCATACATACCCTACAGCAAATTAAAAAAAAATAATAGTCAGAGCCAGCAGTTAGTGTAATGGCTATGTCACTGGACTCCCATGTAGTTGACTGTGGTTCGAGTCCCGGACCCGGTGGCTTAAACTCACGCCGGGCGCATGTGCATGCATGCCCAAGATCCTGAGAGGAGAATGGAAGAGAAGGGATTGTGGCATGGCCATCCCTCCTGGGGGGTGATTTCTGACTTTCTGTCTCTCTGTCTCTGTCTGTCTGGCGAGCACACGCCCTATAGCAAAAACCTCTCCAAAAAAAGAAAAAATAATAATAGTAATAAATAAAATTAAATAAATAATTTCTTAAAAAAACAATAAGGAGTAAATGAAGCAGTACCATTTTTAAAATGTTTATTAACCAAACCTTGTCAATGATATGAATCATTTACATATTTCAAATAGTCATTTTGGTAATTACAACCTTTTGGCTGGCTTTTGTTTTCACACTAGATTAGATCAGAACTATTTTTAGCCTAGAAACCTAGTTGACAGTGATATAGTGCCACAAAGACCACTACATTTACATTATTAGTATAATTTTCAGCCCCTAGTTTCTTTGCAGGAATCTGTAGAGGCTGCCTGACCATTTTATAAGAGTTGGTTTTGTTAGACTTTGATAATATATTGTAAAAACCCTCGTAGCTGGACGCACACACCCTGCATCCCTCACAATATACCTGCAGGCTGAAGAAGCAGGCACCCCTTATCTCTCTAGCACACACATTTTTCCCACTCTGCCCTGGGGGCTTGGGACCCTACATGATGCAGGGCAGCCTGAACAGTGGAGCAAAGAGTGAGGGCACTGGTGTCAATGTGCGTATGAAATATGAGTGAGATTTAATTTCATTTTTTAAGTCAAAATAGACATCAAAAGAAGTTCTCATTTGATCTTCTCAGCACTCATTGGGTTGTCTTGTGCACCTCACCTGGGGACTACCAGGCTGCAGGTGGGACAGAGGAATGGGAGCCAAAGAATGGCATGAATGAATGTGTAAATATCCACCACGATACTTGTGAGGAAGCCAAACCTCAGCCACCGAGAGTGTAGACTAGGCGGCTTCAACTCTGACTAGGAGTCAGGGACATCTTCTTTAAGAATGAGATGAGGGAACCAGCAGTTAGCGTAATGGCTATGTCGCTGGACTCCCACGTAGTCGACCGCGGTTCGCGTCCCGGACCCGGTGGCTTAAAACTCACGCCGGGCGCGTGTGCGTGTGTGCTCAAGATCCCGAGAGGAGAATGGAGGAGAAGGGATTGCGGCGTGACCATCCCCCCTGGGGGGTGATTTCTCGCTTTCTGTCTCTATGTCTCTCTCTGTCTGTCTGGCGAGCGCACACGCCCTATAGTGAAAACTTCTCCAAAAAAAAAAAAAAAAAAAAAAAAGAATGAGATGAGATTCAAAGTCGCTAAATAATTTCCCAGACGAAGACTCAGAACAGATGTTTAGACACAAGATATGACACACATAAGGGCCAGAGGAAGCGAGTTCACCAGAGCAGCTACACAGAGGCTGGTGTGGCCAGTGTGTAGAAAGTGAGTGGGACCGTGACATGAGCCCCTCACCCTGAACTCTTGGACAAAGGAGACTCCCGCAGAATGCATCTCAAGGGAGGTATTGAGGAAAACATCAGGAGATGAAGAGAGGCCGAGAGGCCAGGGGAAGGAATGGTGGGAGGAGAAAGCTCACTCAGTCCCCGAGCGAGGACAGGTTTGGGGCAGGTGAAGCTGAGAGACTTTGAGGGCTGCCCTGAGCACATTGGAATTCAACAGAGAGCATCTGGGAGACAAGAGGGCAGCAAAGTGTGCAGAAAAGGGCAAAGATCCATTAACAGCAATCACAGTGCCGACAAAACCCCAAATCCACTGTCTACCGACAAGTCTTTTTCTTGTTCTAAAATTACAGCTTGTGTCCCCATACCCCCACAGCAACATTAAATTATAAATTAGTTCCCCTACCACATGGCACCTACACGCAGCTCATCTGAGCTCTGCCATGAACCTTGAGGCACAGGGAAGAGTTTCAAAATGGAATATAAATTGTCTTATAACCTGCATTTAATTAATGCCACCTTACACTTAATATCTAAAAAGAAGCCTCTACGAACACGTTTTTGCACACACGCACTGTCTGCCTAGATCGGAGAAAAAAAACAAAACACAATTACAGCATTAGCTTCAGTTACGTTCAATGAACAAAGCACGCTTTTTTATTCTGGATAAATATCTTAGGACCCACTGGAAGCAATTTGCAGAGCTCCTACTGAGGAACTAATATTTACACTGAGAAATATTTGCATTCTTGCGAGGCATCATTGTGTAGGCAAAAGAGTGAGGTTTGGGGATCCAGACAAATGGGTCTGAATCCTGGGATCCCTCAGCTACCTGCCGTGTGAACCTGGAAAGCCTTATGTCAGATCTCAAAGCCTCAATTTCCTCATTTGCAAAGTGGAAAAAGACACTTGCCTCGTAGGGCTAGTATAAAGATCAAATGAGATAATGAACATAGATGTCTGATATCTCTGGTGCACCCTAGGTTGCCCATCTGTGTGTGTATGTGTGTGTTTTCATGCGTATGTATGCATGTGTGCATATGGGTGTGCACGTGTGCATGGAATATACATACATGTGTATGATGTCATCTAAGAAGAGTTAGCAAAGAGGCTACCATTGGTAGGTCTCCTCTTTACATTTCACTACAAAACCAAGACAAATAGTAACCCTTCTGAAAATTTCTGAACCTTTCAAACTTCTCAGCCCTGTTGTTTCTGTGACCTTTTATTGGCATGTGACCTTGAGCTAGTCACTTAAATGCTTCTTATTCTAGCTTGCATATTGTTGGAGGTGCCCTTAAGTTCTGGGAAGAAAAGAGATGTAGGAAGAAAGAAAAGAGAAAAAGGCGGGAGGGAAGTGGGAGGAGTAAAAGAAGGAGAGAGAGGGAGGGCAATATTTAGTACTAAAAATCAGAAGCTTTGAATAAGGCTTATATTTTTTAGGCCCTGCTCCACACGCATAACATAGCCACTTAGTTACTCACCACAGTAATTCTGTGAAGTAGGAACCACTTCATTCCCACTTTACAGATGAGAAGACTGAAGCTCTGCCTCCTACTTGCTATGTAGCTTGAGATACGTGGCTTAGCCTCTCTGAGCCTCAGAATTCTTACCCTTAAGATAAGAATGCATCAATTTCTACCTTGCTAAGTTTTCGAGTGGATATGAAATGATCTACATAAAATATCTTTGCTCCATACATAATACATAGTAGGAAGTATTATTTCTCATGAAAGAATTGAGGAAGGATGATCATATTCATCTCTTCCAAGAGTCATGGAGGTAAAAGGAATGCAGGAGTGAGTAGACGGGAGAGCTACAGAGATGGGCAAAGAGCAGCGAGTCCTACGGTGCGTAGGAGGGAAGAAAATGGTGCAACCTAATCGGGCAGGGACCAGTGGGTCCCAGCGATAAACAGATGCTGAGGTTAAGTCCTGGGATCGTTTTATTTCTGCCTGCCAGTCAGCTTTCTGCCAGAGCCTTCTTCTCGGTCCCCATGAGTGTAATGGAACAGTAAAGAAAAGTCTGACTTTCATTCAGACTATCTCCAGGAGTTAATGCCACATTGAAAATCAATCGAACACACAACTGGGCCTGCAAACAGGCTTTAACCTCCCAATCCTTGAAATGTTTCCTCAAATCAACTCTCGCTTCCCCTTACTTGGTAGGCATAAAGCAAAGCTCAGATCATAGCTCCCAGCTGCTCTTCCTTGCCTAAGCAAGGTCATGGAAGAAGGACACGAGGCTAATAACCAGATGTGGAAACTGAAGCCCGTAGTCATTCAGTGTCTTGCCCAAGGCCATACCACTAGACTTGGAAAGGGAGTTGAGAAGATAGTTCCATTTGGTTACACAACTTCAGGGTTCTCTGTTCATATATATTCTTCAAAAATGGTGCCCCTTGGAATTGTGAAATGAATAGCACAACCTCAAGTGAGGCCCTCAAACCCAGGTCTTTTAACTCCTAGTCTAACATTCCTTCCGTCACATAAATGGATCAGCTCACAGAGCACCTGCCTTTTGAAGAACATAGCACTCAGAAGTATAGAAATAATTTTCCCAGCTTTAAGTGTCTAAAACTAGAGTGGTAGCTTGCTCCACACAAGTCCAAGTTAGTACAGGGTGCTTGGTCCTGGAGGCTGGTGCTAAACCTCATTTAATACCAGCTAAGTGAGAGGGTAAGCAAACTGTCTTATGGTTGCATAAGACAGCAATGTGGGCAAAGGGAGTGGGTGGGAGTCAACCTAGAGCCTCCCACTGAGTGAGGCCAGCAGAGTCAGAAGGTGGTTAGCAGAGAGAGTCTAACTGGAACTACTGGAGAAGACTGGTAGCAAAGGACACTTCTGCGCAGTGTTAGGATGAAGGTCAATGTCAAAAGTCAAGGATCCAGGGAACCAGCAGTTAGCATAATGGCTATGTCGCTGGACTCCCACGTAGTCGACCGCAGTTCGCGTCCCGGACCCGGTGGCTTAAAACTCACGCCAGGCGCGTGTGCGTGCGTGCCCAAGATCCCGAGAGGAGAATGGAGGAGAAGGGATTGCGGTGTGACCATCCCCCCTGGGGGGTGATTTCTCGCTTTCTGTCCTCCATGTCTCTCTCTGTCTGTCTGGCGAGCGCACGCGCCCTATAGTGAAAAAAAAAAAAAACTCTCAAAAAGTCAAGGATCCAAGGCCTGGCGTGAATTGGAGCAAGCCGTGCACACTGAGGGTGGCTCCTTGGCTTGTAAGAGCTGTGTTGTTCTCAACCCATGACTGCAGCGGAAGGTAGTGTTCAGAATACCAAGAAGGATCTGGAATGGAGGGGCTGGGATTGGGTCAGGCAGTTCCATCTTATTATAATGAAATGACCAAGGAACCGTAAAGGTGGAACACATGATGTGATTACACCAGCTGAGTGGCCATACTCTTTATCATGTCTACACCTGGACCCTCTGCCAGGCTTGCTTGAATGTCTGTGTCCCTTCAAAATTCATGTTGAAATCTAGTCCCTGTTGTGGTGGTATTAAAAAGTGGGGCCTTGGGACCAGCAGTTAGCGTAATGGCTATGTCGCTGGACTCCCATGTAGTCGACCGTGGTTCGAGTCCCGGACCCGGCGGCTTAAACTCACGCCGGGCGCGTGTGCGTGCGTGCCCAAGATCCCGAGAGGAGAATGGAGGAGAAGGGATTGCGGCGTGGCCATCCCCCCTGGGGGGTGATTTCCTGCTTTCTATCTCTCTGTCTCTCTCTGTCTGTCTGGCGAGCGCACGCGCCCTATAGCAAAAACCTCTCCAAAAAAAGAAAAAAAAAAAAAAAAAGTGGGGCCTTAAGGAGTGATTAGGTCATGAGGGCTCCTTCTCATGAACAGGATGAGTGTCCTTATAAAAGAGGCTTGGGGCCAGGCAGTGTTTAGGGGCGATGCAACTGGACCCACATGGGATAGGTCCTAGGTTCATTGTCCCAGAAACTCCCTCAGCACGCTGAGTGCACTCTCATGACCTGGGCTGGCCAAGACTGGAAGTGAATTGTGGCATGAAGTCCCTGTTGGCCGGTGCCTTCTCTCTGCCTGTGTGTGTGTGTGATGAAAGACATATATGAATAAACTTCTAAAAAAAGAGGCTTGAGGGGATCCCATTGTTTCTTCTGCCATGTGAGAACACAGCCACCTATGAAAAATGGGATCTCCCCAGACACAGAATCTGCTGCTGCCTTGATCTTGGACTTCCCAGTCTCCAGAACTGAAAGCACTAAATTTCCTTTGCTCATCAACTAGCCAGTGCAAGGTATTTTGTTACATGAGCCCAAACGAAGACACATGGCTATTCTCCCATTCCAGAGCCAACTGTCATAGGTAGAGGAGCAGACTCAATATCTCATGGGCTCCTTTAACCACATGCTAACACCTCGTAGAGGAGAACCACAGGAACTTTCCTCTTTTGCCAAAGAAATGTGGGTCCCCAGCATTTATCTTTTGGCCTGCTCAAAAGAATTTGGCCTCTCGGCAAGGGTGGGGCTCTCTTTCCTCTTTGGTTTAAAAACAGATTTAGTTGTCTTCCTCCTCCCCAGGTACTGGGCTCATGCCATTTCCAAAGAGTAGCAAATTAGACTGAGCCCAGATGCAAGCACAGGCTTTAGGCAGCATTTGTGAGATGGACTAGCAGGTTCAGGTGAGGGCTGAAGGTCTTCAGCCCCAGGTCTTGCCACCACAGTAGTCATCCAGCTTTTGTGATACTGGACAGTTTACTGTAGTAGGAGGGCAGGTCTCCTAAGTGCTAAGAGCTAATTATATCCCCAAGGAGTTGTTAGAAGACCGCCAAGTCCCATGCTTCCCCAGGGCTCTGATTAGCTCCACACAATCCTCCCTCTGATCATGCCCTTTATTAGATCACTGTTGGATTCCAACTAAGTTTAATGCGACATTCACTTTTCTAAACATCCTAGAAATGACAATTATGCAGTAGACAATTTTTTAGAAATTGCTGAAGGTATCTGAGGCCATCAAATTAGGAGGTCTGATAACCATGTTGCTTGTTTTAAGATAAGCTTCCTGAGAGCTAGCCCAGACCTTCTGCCGAAATCTTTGCAGACTACTCCCTCCTTCCACTCCCCAAGCACCTCATTTAGTTAAGTGCTTTTGCCTCCTTCAGGTTGCTTTGTAATTGGGGTAATTATTCATTCCCATCACAAGACAGAACTGGGAGGAAGAGAGTGGCTCAGGACCCCAAATACTCTGCCCTTCAGCCTGCCGAATTTCAGCATTTAGCTTGCTCTGTGAGTGCCTGACCTCTGAGATTTGAGGGGCTGGTATTGGATCAGCCAGTTCCATCTGCCTCCTGGCCACTGTTCAGAAGTAACAGCTTCGTTGTCATTATGGGGGCAGCCTTAGGGAGACAAGCAGTGGCTTTGCTTGCCAGCCAGCCATGAAGACATAGTGGCCCAAAGCCCAGCCAGTCCGTGCATGGCATCTCCAGGTTAAACAGCCTAGGATGGTGGGACCAGCAGTTAGCGTAATGGCTATGTCGCTGGACTCCCACGTAGCCGACCGCGGTTCGCGTCCCGGACCCAGTGGCTTAAAACTCACGCCGGGCGCGTGTGCGTGCGTGCCCAAGATCCCGAGAGGAGAATGGAGGAGAAGGGATTGTGGTGTGGCCATCCCCCCGGGGGGTGATTTCTCGCTTTCTGTCTCTATGTCTCTCTCTGTCTGTCTGACGAGTACACGCGCCCTATAGCAAAAAACCTCTCCAAAAAAAAAAAAAAAAAAACAGCCTAGGATGGTGCGACCAGCAGTTAGCATAATGGCTACGTCGCTGGACTCCGTCCCGGACCCTGTGGCTTAAAAAACTCACACCAGGCGTGTGTACATGCATGCCCAAGATCCCGAGAGGAGAATGGAGGAGAAGGGATTGCGATGTGGCCATCCCCCCTGGGGGGTGATTTCTTGCTTTCTATCTCTCTGTCTCTCTCTGTCTGTCTGGCGAGTGCACACACCCTATAGCAAAAACCTCTTTAAAAAAATAAAATAAAATAAAATAAAAACAGCCCAGAATGGTTGTGCAGCCTGCTCTTACTTGCAAACCTGAGTAGTACACACACAGTCGGGGGTCCCCGTGACAGCGATTTGTAAGGAGAACAGTCTGGGACCTGCCGTGTCAGGGTATGTTATCAGTAGTGCTGAGGAAGCTGCAGCCATATTGAGAAGTCCATTTGTGGCCCTGTTACCAGCATACCGAGTGCACATGAACCAACAAAGGGGGCATCCCCTGTCTCAGGGGTTCTTCCAAGACCTCCTCCTCCTCCCTAATCTCTCTGCCTGTCTTCCCTGTCCGCTTGTTCCAGTTTGGTCATCTTGTTCTCAGTGTCTGCTTTAGGCCCCCAGCACACATTCTGATGAGCCATCAAGAGCCTCAACACTGGCTTCCCCATAACTGAACAACCCTCTTTCCCAACCACCCTCACTCACCTCCTACCACTTCACAACATTTTGATTTCGGCAACCCTCATCAGGGTTACTGGTAAAAGGACTTGTTCATGGGTTTTGACCCCAAGGAAAGCAGGCTTGTTAGAGAGACAAGTAAGTTAACAGATTATTATAATTCAATATGATACAATCCACAACAAAGGAGCCCAGGGTGCTATGGAAACACAAAGGAATAACATAAAACTTAGGCTTGGAGGTTCCAGAAGGCCTTCCTGGAGGAAGGCATTTCTAAATGAGACCTGAAAAGGAGCAGGGGAAATATTCCAGGCAGAGGGAACAGCAATGGAAAGATTGAGAGCAGAGAAAACCAGGCAGGGGTGAAGGTAAGAGGTGCCAATCACAGTCCCCAAAGTCATAATCCCAAAAGTTGAAACTGTGAAATATCAAAATCCCTAAAGCCTAAAATCCATAATGTCGAAAATCCCCCAAATCCTAATCCTAAAAAAATGTTCAAATCCTAAATGTTGAAATCCTGGAAGCCTGAATCCCCAAAACCACAACTCTCATTGAAAAACAAAACAAAAATAAAGCATGTCATTGAAGAGATCTATGAAATAGTTCACTCGATAAAAAGGCTGTGACAAGTTAAGTGTGTAAGGCTACTTAATTGTGAAAGATAAAAGTCTGAAAGGTAATTGGTGCTGGGGAAACAGAAAATCGCTTCATTGCAACAGTTGGGGCAATAACCAGATTTTTCAAATGGATAGCCTATTCTTAAAAACTTGGTAGACCTCAACTACTCTCCAAATACAAGTGCAATGATTGCTTCAAATATCATAGAAGAAATGAAAATGCAGGAGGAAAAATACAAGAAATCTGCACTGACAAATTATTTAATTGTGTATGACTTTTGCTCTTTCATACATAGCACCAGCCTTGCCTTCAAAAAACTGCCATCTTCAGAGAATAAAACGAATTTGACAAGCTCAGTGACCTCTGAACCAAAGACACTTGCTGGTATAGAGGTTCCTCAAAGGTTATAAAACACATTAAATAGTGAGCTATTCTTGGTTAGAGATTTGACTGTGTGAGAAGATAGGCTTGTATTGACCACTAAGTCGAAATAGAAAAACTAGCACATGTTTCATTTGGGCAAATGGATGGCATTTCAAAATTGTCCTCACTGTTTGTTTGTTTATTTTTAAACCAACTATATATAATTCATGCCTCCATTGGAGATGGAAATTCTTGGATTTCTCTGTTCATTTATGTATTAATGAGTCAAGAAAGCAAAGCACCTTACAAGTGCATATTTGAAGATTTGGTGAACTTTGCAGAAGAAAATGATTCTTTCAATTGAACCTTCAGATCATAATGACAGGTTTGGAAGTAGGTGGTGTCAAGTGAATTTAAAACTGAATTTCAAGGTGTTACCAATGAAGTTTTACATATTTTTTTCTTCTATCCAGCCCAATGCATATGGTGGAAAATTCAGATGAGTGCATTGGTCATGCCACTTGGCAATGATGAAACTTGTTTAAAGTTCTGGAGGTAGGAGGTGCCAACCACAGTCCCAAAAGATGTATTGTCTGCATTAGCATTCCTTCCAGCTGTTGAAATTCTGGGAGTTCTTAATGAATTAAGGCTTCATTTGCCTAAAGAAACCAGTGAAAATACTGACTTGTTTGAAAAGAATTATGTGCAAATAGAAAAAGATGACATTTATGCAGCCATGTTGCTGTTTCATCGTTTTTACTTTTCCCGCTAAATTCGTGGTCTGTTACATGAGAGCATGCAGAATGGATTTCCACGTACCCCAAATGGCAAAGAAGCATGGCACAGAAAATGGGAAACTTTCACAGGAGAAACTCAGAAAGAGCAATATCATGTAGAAAATGAATATGTATGTCTTCTCCAAGGACAGCTGTGCCCTAAAACAAAACAAAACTAAATAAAAAACAGCTATTTGGAGTGATGCAAGACTTCAAAATATAATTAAAGATCATAAAAGTTGGCCAACTCTTCTAGGTTACTACCATGCAATTGACCATCATCTGTCTCTGTGATATACTTTTTCAAATGTTAAATTTTCATTTTAGTGTAGTTTGTTTGTTTCCCTTTTTTACTTTGTTTCATCCACTATTTCCCACTAGTTTACATTGTCAGCATTTTTATTTTACAATTTGTATACTATGTATTTCATCTCAGAATTATTTCCAACACTGGAGATATAAATTGTGTAAAAACTTCTAGATAGTTCTAATTCTTTTTATGCATTTTCTTGAAAACTTAAAGCCATAGAATTGCATCATCACAGTGTTGATATTTCGTGTAAGCATTGTACATGTATGAAAAATACTGAAACGTCTTCAATAAATAAAGAGATGCTTCTTCAATAAATAAAGAGATTTTTTTGTAAATTTGCATTTGAGAAAGATAAAATTTATCTAAGACCTCAGTTCTTTGGATTACCATGTATACAGCGGTGACCCTTTGGCTTTTGACTGATCTAATCAAAAGACTTAGGTTGTCCATCATAGTACTTCAGATGATGACCATTATGAAACCGGGTATACACAATTATTGGCCATAGTGATGTGCATTTCTACATTTTGCTTTTTGGCCCACTTTTTTTTTTTTTTAATGAATATGGCTCACCTGCTCCTAACTGCTGTACCTGTGTGAACTGAGTGCTTATGTTTACAAAAAATGTGCATGTGATTGCCTGTTACTGTGTAAGGTGTATTAAATAAATTGCCTTTTACAAATGTAAATGCATGTCTCATATTTTAAATTATTTACTTCCAGAATTATATTTTCAGGACTTTGATCTTTCAGGATTTTAGACTTTAGGGATTTTTATCTTTCAGGATGTCATCATTCAGGATTATAACATTCAAGATTGTATCTTTCAGGATGATGGCCCAAACCCAAAGATATGCAGGGATCAGCCTCGCCTGGGAGGATCCTTGAGGATACATCTTAAGTTTCAGGGAAAAGATGGGTTGATCCTAAGCTGTTAACAAACTCAAGGGCAATGACGTACCTAAAGATCACAAAAAATCCAGAAGTAATGATTCCATGTGAGACTTGAGCCTGTTTTATCTTCAGCAATGGCCTTCGGGTTACTTATGACAAGTCTGATATCTATCTGACTCTTGCTCTCTCTGTCTCTCTCTCTCTCTCTCTTTTTCTTTGCTATAATTCTGTAATATTGTGATGAATACCTCTGAGCATAAAGCCATTTTTCTCTTCTTTCCTTTCAGGTTCAGTTTATAGGAAAGAATCCCATGACTGTAATTACCAGAGCAAATATTACAAACATCCTAATAGCCCTTTCTTTTTCACTATGCTATGCTTTTCCCTAAAAAATGAATGAAAAATAGAAATGATAATAATTATAAAGAATCAACATACTTTGAACCAGGAATCAGAATTACTGAGCTTAATTTCCAACCAACTTGAAAAACTTAAAAAAAGAAAAATGTCTCTCTTCATTATAGGTATAGAGAATCACCAAAATTTTAACTATATGAGAACCGAATAGATCATTCAACACCTAATTCATTACATGATGATTAAATATCGCTCTATTTCATTGTACAGAAAAAAATCCAGAATCACCCATAGTAGTAGTAATCATCCCTAAAACAGAGATGCAGTGTTGCAGAGTCATACCTAGATTAGGACATGATGGACCAGACAGGACATGCAAGGGACAGGTCTTCCGAGAAAAGTCATGTGATTGAGCAAAAGCTGGCCACGAGTGCTCAGATGGGATTGTTAAGCCAAGGTAGACAAGTGGGAATGGGAAGCCCAAGAGCAAGTCAGAGATTATGGTGTCATTGCATGGAACCAGGGCAGGTAGATTAGCACAGGTTAATTACAGTGGTAGTAGCAAGAAGGAATCCAGTGGGCAGAACCATTCTCCCACATCAAGAATCTGAATCACAGCAGTCTCTTCTGGAATTTTTCTCTTTCTTTCTTTTCTTTTCTTTCTTTCTTTTTTTTTTTTTTTTTTTTTTTTGAGGGCATGGGTTGGAAAACTAGTGGGGAAAATTGGAAGAGAAACAAAAAGCAGTGACTAGATGCCAGGCATCGTGCTGTACTTTACATACACCTAACCTTCACGATACCGAGACAATTGTCTCAGTTGTACAACTGAGATTCTTAAAGCAGAAGGGCTTTCCTAGGTGCCTCGGTTTATCAGGCTTGACACTGTACTGGAGCCGGAATCAGTATGGAGCTAGAAATCTGCCTAAAAGGACTTCAGTGGCTCTGTGTAAGGGGTGTGACTGGCCCAGTGCAGTGATTGAGACAAGAGAAGAGACAGTTGACACACTGCCTAGAGCTGCTTTTTCAAAGCTCAGGAGATCTTTTTGACCAAGAAGAAACTCATTCTCGGGATGGCATTGCATCCCGTAGGCCTCTCAGTGGCCTGGTTACCATATGCTTCTATTTTTCTTAAGGCTACTTTACTCGATATAGGTTGACCTTCAGTTAACTTTGAAGCAATTTTAGTCTGAGAGCTCTGGATCCCAAACCAAAGCCAGGGTTTAGGTTCAGGGTCTAAAGTATGCAAAGTCATTATAAACTATGGCTACTATAGGTAACTTTGCCCCTGTCTCCCAGACCTACGTCACAGTTTTGGCAACACATTGCTGGACCACAGGGATTCCAGGGACTACTGTATGAAGAGGGAAAGTGTGTCAGTCCTTGAGGTTTTATTTCTTTTAGGTCTTGAGCAGGTTATTAATTGAGACTCAGAGGCAGGAGGCCAAGCACAGAGCTGCACAAACCTCCTGGTCTTTTACTACCCAACCCAGATGTGCTTAGAGAAGAGAGGGTTGTTCAGTCTGGTTTCTATTGAAGAGAAAACAAAGTTGGGCTTCTCTTCTGCTTGTGCAAATCCTTAGTCTTCTCTTGACCTCTGAACCCTCAACCCAAAGCAGAGCAACAACTTCCATCCTCTTGAGTCTTCACACATGTGCAGAAAGGAAAAAGATTTTGCATGGCTCAGATCCGTAACAAGTTCCCTGCTCTGCCCAAACAATGCCTTTCTTCATTCTCACCCTAACTCTAGAAGACAAATATTAATAGATCCATTTTTTAGATGAGAAAAATGAGGCTCAAGGAGAATAGAGCAGAAAGAACAGCATCTATAGATTTGAATGGGCCTAGGATCAATTCCAACTCTGTTACTCTTGAAATTTCAGTTCTCTTGTCTGCAAGAAGAGGATATAAACTTTGCTCTTCTGGGTTGTTTGAAAGAATGTATAAAATTATGTACACAGACTATCTTGTACAATGCCTGTGTGCATTAGAAATTCCAAAACTCATAGTTATTACATTTTCAAATAATAACAACACAGATAGTAAGTTACAGAGCTAAGTCCTGACCTCAGCTCTGGTGGTTCCAGATTCATGTTCCTTCGATAGTACAAATTCTGAAACAAAGCAAATCACTACTAATTAAATGGCTGGGAAGATGGCCAAAGTAATCCATTGCTTCCTTAAATTTCTGGGAAATCTGAATTCTAGGAACTAATAAAAGAATAATACCAAATACCTGAAATGGAGCATCATTGGCAGCCTGGAGCCTGACACACCAGGAGAAGGTATAATTGACCCAGTTCTGTCTGTGAAGCTAGGGTCAAAATACTCATTCCAGGAGACTACCAGTTGAGCATTTTAAAATTACATAGAGAAAGTTTTTCTTTTACCCTGAAAATAATGTGTATCGAGCTTCCAATATTTGTAGATGTATTATACATTATTTTATGTAACTATCTCAAACAACCCATGAGGTCGAATGATGATAAATGCTATGAAGGGAAGAAGGGAGATAAGAAAGGCACCCGGGAGGGATGAGACTATTTGAAATACTATGGTTAGGGGAGACTCACTGATTAGATGACATTGGCCCCTTTGCTGGTACAGAGCAGGAACGAAGGCCAGCAAACTTTCCTCCACTGTCCAAACATCAGATTTCCATTATCATGGGAGTAATAGCAATGGTCCCGCCCACTAGAATAAGGCTTAACACCTAAAGCCTTGTGTGGTTCATTGCTTTGTCCCCTCAGCACCCTTGAGGGTCAGATAGGATAGTGTTTCCCTTTTCAGAAGATGTAGTCATAACACAAAGAGGGCAAAAGCTTGTCAAGGTCATAATGCTGCAAAATAACAGAATTGGAATTTGATTCCCAGTCTCTTGACACTCTCCTCTGTCCCCTTCCAGCTTTATTGGGACTGCTGTGTCCCAGCCATTGGCATTTGGTCCTTCAGTTCTCTGGTGGCCTAGACCACATTTCCAACCAGTTGCTGGCATCGCTGTTGACATGCATTACAGAATTTACGAGCAGACACACAGGTAAAAATTACACAAATGCCACGTTCCTCTCGCCAGGTGGCAGCTTCCCTGAGACAGAAAAGACGTTTTCCTCCCATCAGTACTGCACCTTGCATCAGCCATGGAGTTGAGCTGGCCCTGGCTTTCGCAGCATGGTCAACAGAAAAGCAAATAGCAAAGAAAGGAATCTAAGGTTGTGGTTATAAGCATGAACTCTGGAGCTGGAGGTTCCATTCACAGACTCACGACCACTGGGTGACTTTTTGCAAACCACCAGGCCTCTCTTTACCTTTGTTTCCCTATGTGTAAACTGGAGATCATGATAGGATCTACTGCACAGGGCTGTTATGAGGATTTAATGAGACCATGTACATACAGTGTTTAAAAACATGTCTGGCACATTCCTGCTGCCCAGTGCACATTGGCTATTACTAATGCCTGCTGCACAAGAGCTTGAGGTGGGTCTGAGGAGGTCCAAGTGTCCTGGCGCTGTTCTGCCAGAATCACCAGACAGAGTCCAGCAAAGCCAAAAAATTTTCCTGTCTCTTCAAACTTCGATTAAGCTTCTGGTCATTTGGGGTCCTTGCAGAGAGGCTGAGAGCAGTGTCTCTCCACACTCCCAATCCTGACCCTATTGTCCTAGGACCTGAATATCAGTCCAATATCCTATTTTCCATTTTTTTTTCTGGGAGCCTCTTAGGACCTAGACAAACAGGAATTTTGTCAGCTTCTCCATCTCACAGATGGGCAAACAGATGAGGCCCTTCTGTTACAGCAGCACACACATACACGCCACACACACACGCGCGTGTGCGCGCGCACACACACACACACACACACGCACATGCACATGTATATACTCACGCATACCCGCTGTTCTGGGCTTCCTGCCTCACAACACCAGGATGGTGTGTTGGCTTCATCTTCTATTCTTCAGAGTGCAAATGTTTGTGAAGCAGTTTGTTCAGGAGTGGGGAGATTCATTCTTCACTCTGTCGCTTCCTTTTCATTTTTCTGATTCCCGATGGTCTGAAGATGCTGTTTGCACTGGGAACTGGGTTGTGTTAACGGCTCCATAGAGGACCATGGCTACAGCAAGAGCACGTGTCTGGTACTCCTCACACACTCATCCCAGTAGATCGGGGGCTCCTTGAAGACAGGCCCTGCTTTATTCAACCTCACCACATGGTATGGAAGCATGAGCATGGGCCCTAGAAGAGGCAAACTCAAACTCTTAGCTCTTCTGATGTTCATCTGAGGTGAGGAGAGCAAGCTCTCAGCGGCTGCAATGGAAGAAACATCATTTTGGCTACCCCGTGTGGTTCCTAAATGGCTGAATTTTTGGCTGATACCCTTCATGAGACAGCTTATGGTTGTTCTTCCAAAAGAGTGGCAACAGCACTAACAGAACTGTTGGAATTACACATTGTACTTGATAATAGATGGCTTACTTTTTGTCCTCAGTACTTTGAAAAAAAAAACTTTTCTTTTGAAATAATTATAGACTCACAAGAAGTTGCTAAATTAATACAGAAAGATCCCATATATCTATCACTCACCTAGCTCTTTCCAACGTTTTATATAACATGCTACATTATCAAAACCCAGGAAATTGACGTTGGTACCATACATTTAACTAGACCAATACAATTAACTAGATTATAGACTTTACTCAAATGCCACCCATTTTGTAGGTGTGTGTGTGTGTGTGTGTGTGTGTGTGTAGTTCTATGAAGTTTTACCCTATCTATACTTCTATTCCCCTTTAATTTTTTTTAATTGAACTCTTTATTTTGAGTTACTTTTAGATTTACACACAGTGGTAAGAAATTATACAGAGCGATCCTGTGGGTCCTTTCTTCAGTTTTCCCTCATGGTAACATCTTACAAAATTATAGTACATTATCACCACCTGGATATTGACACTGATGATTAATAATCAAGAAACAGAACATATCCATCACCAGAAAGATCCTCATGTTAGCCTTTTCTAGCCACATCCACTTTCCTTCCACACTCCCCCAACCACTCCTGTACTCTTGGGAACCACCAATCTGCTCTATTTTTGTAGTTATGGTCATTTCAAGAATGTTATAAAAGTGCAATAATAGAGCATGAAACCTTTTGAATCTAGCTTTTCATTCAGCATAATTCTTTGGCAATTTGTCCAAGCTGTTTGTACATCAACAGTTTGTTCTTCTTTATTGCCAAGTAGTATTCCATAATACACAAGTACCACAGCCTGTTTAACCACTCACCCATTCTAGGACATCCGAGTCATTTTCACAGTTTGCTATTATGAGTAAGACTGCTGAAACTTTTATGTACAGGTTTTTGTGGACACAGCCTTGACTTCTTTGGGATAAATGGTAGTTGCATGGCTAATTTTTTGAGAAACTGCTCACTTTTCAGAGTGGCTGCACTATCTTGCATTCCCACCAGCAATGTATGAACGATCCAGTTTCTACCATCCTCGCCAGCATTTGGGGTTCTCATTTTGTTTTTCTTTTATATGTTCTGATAAATGTTTAGGGATTTCTCATTGTTTTCATTTGCATTTTTCCAGTGGCTAATAGTCTTGAAGCTCCTTACATGTGTTCATTTCCTATCTGTACATACTCTTCAATGAAATATCTTTTTATATCTTTTGCCCATTTTTAATTGTTTTGTATTTACTGGGTTTTATGAATTCATATATTTCAAAAATGAATCCTTTGTTCACTATGAAATTTGAAGATTTTTTTCCCCACCTCATAACTTGTATTTTCATTTTTCCAACAGAGCCTTTCAAATAGAAAAATGTTTTAATTTTGATGAAATCCAGTCTATCAGGTTTTATTTTTTCCTCTTTAAATGGAATGTGCTTTTCAGGGCAAGTTCCAGATAGTTTCTCTTCTTTCTTTTAAAAGTTTTATAGTTTTACTTTTTACGTGTAGGTCTCTGATCCATTTCAAATGAATTTTGTTTATGGTTTAGGTTAGGGTTTTGGCTATGGATATAAACTTGTTCCAGAACCATTTGTTGAAAAATCTGTCTTTCCACCATTGAATTACTTCTATAACTTTGTCAAAAATCTGCTGGCTTGTTTATGTAGGTCTATTTCTTGATTCTCTCTTTTCTTCTGTTGATCACACAGTTGTGATTAATGTAGTTAAAATGGTAGGTCTTGAAGTTGAGTAGACTGATCCCTACTACTTTATTCTCTTTTTCTTTCACCAAGGGTACATGTACTTGAAAGAAAGAGACAGAGAGGGGTAGGGAGAAAGCACTCCCCAGTGAGGCATGGTTGTACCACAATCCCTTCTCCTCCATCTCTCTCTCCATCCTGTCAAGATTTTGGACATGCATACACATGCAAGCACAGCATGTTTTTCAACCATCCAGGCCGGGACTCAAACCATGTGGTCAGCCATATGGGATCCAGCTTCCTTAATCACAGGGTCGGCCTTTTTTTCTTTTTTAAAAGTATTTTAGCTATTCTAGCCACCTGACTTTTTATACATTTTTAAAATAGTATCTCTTTTAAATGTTTATTTACTTTTAAATTCATGACAAAAAGTGTATGTGCACACACACGACAGAGAAAAAGAGAGAGAAGAGCACCCTCTATAGGGCCTTATCACACTGTTCTCTCCCTTCTCCAGGCCTGCAGCTTGTCAGGATCCTGGGCGCACACACACACACACACACACACACACACATGCCCATTGTGCTTCTTTCTTTTCTTTTCTTCTTTTTTTAATAATTACTTATTTAATTTTATTCATTCATTCATTCTTTTTCATTTGACCAGGGAGAGACACAGAGAGAGAGAGAGAGAGAGAGAAAGTGAGAAAGCAAGTCACCAGGTCCAGGACTCGAACCGTGGTCAGCCATGTGGGAGTGTCCAGTGCCTTAACCACCATGCCACCTGCTGGCCCCCATGCCCATTGTGTTTCTATCTGACCGAGATCCAAACTGGTGATCGGCCACAAGCAACACTACAATCTGGTACAGTAGTAACTGCACCATCTAGGCTGGGCCTGGGATAATCTTATCTACACCTACAAAACAATAGAGGGACTTTGACAGGAATTGCATTAAACTTGTGTATCAACTTAGGGAGAACCTATAAGCTGAGTTTTTCAAGGCATTGCCATTGTATGTCTCCCATATTATTTAGATCTTCTTTGATTTTTTTCATCAGTATATGTAGTTTTGAACATACCAGCCTTATACATATTTTGATTATAAGCATTTTATTTTTTTGAACAATCATGAATGATATTTTTAATTTCAGTGCTTGTATGTTTATTGCTAGTATATAGTAATACATTTGATTTGGTATACTGATCTTTTTGAATTCACTTATGAGTTTGGGAAGATTTGTTTGTACATTCTTTGGGACTGTACAGGTAGACAATCACATCATTTCAAATGGGGATAGTTTAATTTTTTTCCTTTCTGATATGTATGCCTTTTATTTCCTTTTCTTGCCTTGTTGCACAGGCTAGAACTTACAGCTCTAAGTTGAATAAAAATTATGGTAGTAGATATTCCTACTTCTACATCTCAAGGGAAATCATCCAGTCTTTCATTATTAAGTATACCACTAGGTGCAGGGTTTTTCGTAAATATTTCTTTGTCAAGTCAGAGAAACTCTCTCTACTTCTTTTTTTGCTGAGAATTTTTAAAAATCATGAATGGGTTCTCAAGTTTTTATTTTTTAACAATGTAGTTTTGTAGTGTTTAAAGAAATTTCTTCAAATATGCCTTCCTCTGAAAGTGCACATGTGCATCAAATAGTATGCACAGGCCACAATAGTGTGTGCAAATCAAGAGTGAGCTCATACGGGTTGGAAGGTATCATGGTGGTTAAGGGCGCTGGACTTCCACATGGCTGACCACAGTTTGAGTCCCAGACCTGGCAGCTTGCTTTCTCACTTTCCCTTTCTCTCTCTTTGTTCCTCTCTGGTCAAATGAAAATAAGTAAATAAATAAAGTTAAATAAAATAATTTTTTTTTTTTTTGCTGCTATTCATGCACCTTGCACATAATATCGTTTAATAAGAGATCAAACCCAAACAGGGAAAGGAAGAGAGAAGAGGAACAAAAGCCAGGAGTGCAAGCAATATAAATAAAATAATTTTTTAAAAAAAGGGTGAGCTCACGTGCAAATCAAAAGTTCACTCTGCAAAGTCTGGCTGGGCCCACATTGCAGCATCAGAGGCATAGTTCTCACTGTCTCCACACAAATAGGACCCCAGGACTGTACATGTAGACAATCACATCATTTCAAATGGGGATAGCTATGCGTGCATGTGTATATATGTCCAAAATCTTGACAGGATGGACTGCCCATGCAGGTGTGTTCATACTGGTCCCACGGGATGACCTTGACTGACAAAGGCCCTTGTCCACAGGAGCTTTTTACCAGTTTGAGGTTCCAGGCAGTCACCTGGTTTTTCTTTCATTTAATTACACAATTTCTAGCTACTGAATACTTCCTATATATGAAACACTGTTTCAGGCAATGGAAATATTGCAGTAAGTGACAGGCCAAGTTTTCCTCTTTTAATAACCCATACAGAGATGATGATGGCTCTGGCCTGGGTGTTGTAGTGGAAGAGACCGGAAATAGCTAGATCTTATTATAGCACTTGTCGCTTCTGCTAAGAGAGACTGAATGAGCTGCCCGGTATCACACAGCTGGCAGAGCTGACGGATAAGCCATGGTGCATTGGATTCTCAAGTGTGGTCCTTCAGAACAGCATGTGGCTGCCAATAGAAGGAGCCTCTACCTCCAGGCGCTTCTGGACTCATTTCATTCTGATGATACTTATATTCACTTCACTTTCAGCTCAAAGGCCAAAAAATAAGGGAAGACATGGCAAATGCCCCTTGTGAGTCACAGTGGTGAGTGTCCTCCCTTACAGAGCCCAGTGACGAAACCAGGTAGCTAGTACTGGACACCTGGCTGTAGGGGGTAGTGTGGGGGCGTGTGCTACCTCTGCCTGGTGCTCAGAACCCTGGGCCCTCCCTGAGGGATGGAAGCGGGGGTATTTGACATAGCAGATCTCGGCCATCCTCAGGGTGCCTCAATAAAACAGGCTATCACTTAGCCCTCTGGCTCAGCAGTTAGCCACACTGCTCTAATTGGGCATTTTCAGGTCATTAAGTAGATCGATCAACAACAATTAACTTTGGCTTTCATTTTGCCCCTCCTCTGGCTGTCACTCTCTAGGCTTTAGAGTTACTGAGAAGGATATATGTGTATACACAGGGGCATAGGCACATATGGCCCATTCTTGAGTGTGTGAGTACACTACACGTACCCCACAGAGTGGGGCCAAGTTCATCAGAACAGGAGCCCCGGTCTTGCTGGCCTGTTCTCTTACATTCAGGGCCCGGGCCTCTGGTCACTAAGAGCTGAGGAGCCAGAGCCGTGCAGCATGCCCACTGGAGTCCTCTGCCTGACTCTCTGCCTGATAGGGAGAGAGTGGTGACATTGTACTGTATTTGAGGTCCCTTTTGATGCTCATCCTAAGGCCACTTATGCTCACTTGCACATGCATGAGAGGAGCTCCAGAGACTCATCATCTGCTCATTTCAATGAGCACCAAGGAAGTGACCATTCACATCTGTTTTATGCCAAGCAGCAAGCTGGGCCCTCAACATTTACTATCTCTAAATCTTCCCACTATGTCTTCAAACAAGGATCATTTTTTCCAATTAATACTTAAAAAACAGACACAGTGAGGTGTCACAGCCACCCTAGGAAGGTACTTTTCATGGCAGCTTCTCACCCATCTTCCTTCACATGCCATTTAGGACAGCTTCCATGCTGGCCAAGTGATGGCATGGGGACTGTGGACTCCATCCTCAGTGCCATGACAGGCGGGGGTCGCTCCAGGGAACTTTGTGCCTCTCTTGTCTCTGCCTCATTCCTACCTCATCTTCTAAGACACAGAATACAGGGTTCCTTCTTTGAATCCCCTTTCTTCCCCAGAACTGCCTGCTGCTCCACTCACCATCAGCTCTGCTGGCACAGCACCTGTTGGCCTTTTCTCTCCTTTCCTCCTACCCGCTGACTCACTCTGCCTTTTCACCACTGGTTGCTGATTATAAGCACTTTATGGGCAGAGAATATGCAGCCTCTTGGTCTTAGCCCTTTGCCTGCCACTTCAGCTGCTTTGCACCCTGAAACTACAGTTGCAGGGGCTGCCCCTTACCAATAGCCTCACCCCAGCTTCCCAAGGAATCTGGCTTTCAGAACTGAATTTGTG
This sequence comes from Tupaia tana, assembly GCA_026018925.1. Classification (NCBI taxonomy): domain Eukaryota; kingdom Metazoa; phylum Chordata; class Mammalia; order Scandentia; family Tupaiidae; genus Tupaia; species Tupaia tana. Next base: position 26,947,753 of record JAKSZU010000011.1, on the reverse strand, counting down.
CAACATACATGTTTTTGTTAACAATATGTAGAATCTAAGGAAACAAATATCTAGCAAAATCTGTCCCATGCAAGATACAGAAGCAGCTAGGTCTATGTCTCTAAGGCTCTCTTCTCCCTTCAGTGGTCTCTTTGTTCCTACGGACCCCAGCCATACTTCTCTGTGCCCCCACTGGCAATGTCATCTCCTCCTCACCTCCTCTTCCCTTTCCAAAACCAATTTCACTGCCATGCCAGGATCTGGCCAGTAAATACAGTATCTTCTTCTTACCTCGAATAAGGTCATTTTTCAGAACGTTGCAGTCTGTTCCTTACCCAAGTCTTTCGAGCCTAATTTGTAATATAAACTCCTCTTATCTTTTCTCTGTTCCTGATCTATATCAAGACTCAGAAAGCTCTGCACCATGGTTGCCAGCATTTCTTGTGTTGCTTAGGATTTTTGTTCATGGTCAGAAAAACTGAGCTAGAACATTGTACCTCATTAAAATGTGGGGCCCAGGGGCCAGTAGATGATGTAGAGGTTATGTCACTGGACTCCCACATGGCCAACCATGGTTTGGGTCCCAGATCCAATGGCTAGAAACTCACACCAGGTTAGTGTGTGTGCATACCCAAGATCCCGGAGAATGGCAAAGCGACTGCAGCATGGCTATCCCCCCCAACCCCAAGGTGATTTCTCACTTTCCCTCCCTCTGTCTCTGCCTCTCTACACAGTGAGAACACACACCTGAAGCCTTTATAAAAACCTCTTCAAATAATAATAATAATAATAATAATAATAATAAATGTGGGGTCCAAATTCCTGGTAAGCAAGTGATGTGAAAATGAAGTACAGTGCTAATGATAGAGTGGGAATACTAATACCACTAGAGTGGTAGTGGCGAATAGTGAAGGTTTTGGCCCCAGGTAGGTTGGGGTTGAGCCCCAGCTCTACCACGCACTCTGTTTCCCACCAGTAAGCTTCCTTAGCCTTCTCACATCGCAGTTTTCTTGTCTATAAAGTTAGAATCGTAACAAAAACATTATAGACTTGTGAGAACTACAATTAACATGATAAGAAGTGCTGGAATGTTCTACAGGTGCATTACCCAATTAATTCAGCAAGACTGTCCTTTGGCTGTGAGGACTGAGCTGCATTTTGACAATCAGAAGCTTGAGCAAGGTGTTCCCAATGCCCAGCAGAGGAGAGTCACAGATGAGATGACCAACAAATACTGGGTCATCGAAAAAGTCATGACATGTTTTTCTATGTTTTCTATGCAAAAATGTGTCATGACCTTTCCGACAACCCAATAGTACTGTGGGTTGCTTTTATCAGAACTCATTTGGCCTGTATAGGTCAGATGTCAAATATCTGGATAACGAGCAAAGAATTTATCTAAGGTTCAGGATATCCCAGTTCTTAGCCCAGTGTCTGCATTTACATAAAAGAGAGGGCTCAGAAGTCCAACAGAGCTATTCGAGAACACTGAAAATTAAGACTTTTTGCTTTATAAGCCTTCCTGGAACCATTTTGGTTTTAGAGTCTCACTGAAATATCCAAGAAGCCTTTGGCCAAGATCTATGACCTCATCTGGCATGTTCTCTGTTTTAAGTGAAACCAAATTCATGCATAGAAGGAGTGGGGAGAGCAGTACCCCCTGCTGCTTCAGGGTTCCTCTTGCGAACTCTGCCGACTTGGTGAGCTAGAAGGAGCACTGAATGTGGAACTTGGGTACAGAGTTCCAGATGCACCTTTTATTTATAGAATTGGTGGCATTATTTAGGACATGCTATTGGGTGTGGCCACTTCATCTCTCTGACTTTCCAGGTCCCCCTCTGTCATACAGAAGTATTTGCTGTGTCTCTATTCCTGAGTAGTTAGGAGAGGATGAGGTTGAATTCCCTTTGCACAGTAAGAGGCCCATGACATATGCAATGGATTATAACAGCATTTCACATGGCTAAATCATGGAAGCTAAAACAAAATAATATTATGATATCCTTATTATCTTTCTTTGAATTGTTTCATTTATCTATCTGTCCATCTATTTACTTACCTGCCTACCTTCCTGCTATCCTTCTTTCCCACCATCTATTTTCTACCTTCCTTGACAACTAGCTACAAATTTCCAGAGATATTTCACACGTTCCGGCAAGCCAGTGAACATGCAAGGACCCAGTATTCACAAGAAAATCATGGCTGTTAATTTACAAATGTTGACAATGACAGGTGACAGATATGAAGTATCTTTTTATTGATCTTGTGTGCATCACTAAGCATTTACCTACTTAATGTTTTTGAAATTAAACTTAGAATTCTATCAGCATGTAATATTAAACATGTCTCATCCATTCTTTTTTAATTTTTAAGTTTTTACTTATTTTTTATTATCATCATAATCTTGTTTATATTACATTGGATTGCATGTAACTTTACAGTGTATTACATTGCTTTATCAAAAGGGAATGCCATGCATGTCAGTCAATACAGAGACATTAATCTCCCCACTTCATCATTCAATATCTTTTCATTGTTTTTCCCGATCATTATTATTTTTATTCCAATTATTTTTTGAACAGTCAATCACTATATCTCATTTTGCTTGCAAAAGGACTTTACCCATCATGAAATACTTCTCATCCATTCTTAACCTAATACAGCACACTAAAGTATCCTGATAATTGAATGCATTTCTGAGGATTAATTTATGTCATCAAAAAAGGTGATGTGTCTGAGAGCAATTCATTTCATTATGCAAAGGTTTAAAAGTTTTAAGAAGTGTCTAATGGCTGAATCATGAGAAATAACCCTGAGAAACTATAGAAGAAATGCTAAGGAAACATCAGAAGGGAGATCAAATAGATGATGAAACTGAAATGAATATCTAGGCCGACAAGGATTGACAGAGAACCCTGATAAAAGAGAAGAACAATTGGAAATAAAAATGAGTGAAACTGCGAGACTGATCAAATACAAGTATTAGGCCTGAATAGTCAACAAGCCATAATCATCAACAAGGGAGGACGTAATACAGGAAAAGTGCATCATCACACCGAGCAGGCAAAGCAACTTACCGGAAACAAATGCTAACACATAAGATCGACTCAGATGGTGATGCGATGATAACACAACTGGACACACATGGGAAGGTCCCAAGTTCACATCCCAAAGCCTCCCTGTACATCTCAGGAGCACCTGTGCCTGTGATCTGGACTGGCTAAACAAGGGTGGAGCATGGCATGTAGACACTGTTGGAAGAGCCTCTCTTTCTCTCCCTCTCTCTCTCATTGAAGAAATAAAAATAAACTTAAAAAATTAAAGATGGGGCCAGCAGTTGGTATAGGGTTAAGGTGTTGGACTCCCACATGGCTAACCGTGGTATGAGCTCAAGACTTGGTGGCTTGAAAATCACACTGGACACATGTGTGTCTGTGCCCAGAATCCTGACAGGAGAAAGGAGGAGAAGGGATTGTAGTATGGCCATACCCTCTGGGGAGTGATTTCTCACTTTCCCTCTCTCTGTCTCTCTCCAGCAAGCACACACCCCTATGGCAAGAACCTTAAACAAATAAGCAAAAAGAAATCAAAGATGTATGATGAATATGGTCCTGTCATGAAAGCCAGATTGAGTTCATAGCCTAGACATCTATATCATGATGAGAGGTACAACCAAAAATAAGAGAACTTCCCCACAAGGGTAATACAGCTTGGTGTTCCCTTCATTGGGAACCCACATGTGAATCTTCCACTGGGTCCTTCAGGGGTTTCACGAAGTATTGAATTAGAATAAGCAGGAATGTTAATTTTTCAGGGACAAGGAAATATAGAATTAAATGAATAAAATAGATTGCAATTTTATTTGTAATTGTTAAGATCTTTAGACCAACTAATGTCATATTAGGCAAAGCTGTTTTTTTTACTACTTTTAATAATAACAACTGCTATTGTTTTGGACATTATCATCATCACCAATGACCTAATTCCTACCACTTATTGAGCCCCTGAATCCCATGCAGGTCTGGAGTCAATGCGTTACACTATTTACTTTTCATGTTTACAATAGCTCTGAATGGTAAGAGCACTGGTCCGCATTTTACAGGTAAGGAAACTGAGATGCTAATATTTTAAACTTCTGCATCTTTCTATGGTTAGTGAGTAAGGGGGAGGGGGCTAGTATAGAAACCTAGATCTGCCTGACTTAAAGTCAATGGCCATCTTTCTTCCCCCCTCTCCTTATCATCTTTTCTTCTACCTCCTGGTGCAATAGTTTAATCCTTGTAAAGCTCAGGTTCACCTTTGCACTGAAAACAGTAGTCACAGAGCTCATTAGCACCTTCCTCTGGCCCTGTGACAGTGTGTTGAAACAGCAATTGAGACCCTTTGCAAGGAGATCAAATTGACTAAATGGGTAGAAATGAGCAACATTAAAAGGAAAAGAGGGTCAGTAGATGGTGTGGAGTTTAAGGCAGCTGGACCCCACATGGCTAATTTTGTGGTTTGAGTCCTGGACATGGCAGCCTGAAAATCATACTGGGCACATGTACATGCATGCCCAAAATCCAGAGAGGAGAATAGAGGAGAGGGGATTGCAGCAGAGTCATTCCCCTGGGGGGAATGTGCCCTATGACAAAAACAAAACAAAAAGGAAAAGGAAAAGGAAATGACACATGAAAATGTCATAAGACACCATGTAGTAAAGATAATTTTTTTAATAGAAAGTATTTCTTTCAGTCATACATATGCCATATTTCACTAAATCAAAGTCATCATCTCCTGGAAGGTACAATATTTTACAGACCGCCAGGAAAGAAAAATATGTTACCAATTAGGCAAGATGTCATTATTTTTATGACACATTCAAGCTTTAGAGATGTTAAAACATGAGTAAAAAAAATAAAAATGTGTGTCTGAAAATGATGGACTACATTGTAAGTAGCTATGCTGTGGGTCACTCTGCAACACGCATCCCTCCTGTGGGTCATGTCCAATAGAGGGTGAAAAGCTCCATCCTTTGTGGTGGGGAAGATGACCGGGGTATCCACACCATGGCTGGAGCTGCCAAGAGTGCCCGCCTGACCAACCAATTAGTGCGCTCAGCCACAGCAGTCCTGGCTGAGTTCCAGCTGCAAGGTGCTCTGTGACCCCGTCTTGAGCAGCCGTGCTCTGATGAGACTCATGAGTCTCACCCCTGTGCCAGGATCAAGAATTAATGAAGGTGTTGGCATGTCAAGGATGGGACTGAGGGGTGTTCCTTTCTCAGGTTCACATTATATGGAAATAAGGTCCTGGCCAGATAGCATCAGGTAATTAACTAAGGTGTTTAGGAGATAATAATCAAATGGGACTGATATTTGCCAAGAAATATTCACAAGCCTTAGCTCTGGAGGCTGTAGAAGAGAACTGCAAAGCTAGCCCTGGATATTATGAAAGAACTTCAGACTCCTGACAGGAAGTTTGATGGGTTCAAAGTTGGCCTGGTCTGTATCATTGATTGATTTGTTTACTCAGTAAATGTTTACAAGGCACCCATGACAGTTAAGCATCATGCTAGGGCCGTCAGAGATCAGATAGTGTTTAAGGGCCTAAGTTTCAGGCTCTTTCTGCTGATGTGACCCCCCCCCCCCACCTTGTTTCTCCACAACTCCCTTTCTGCAGCTGTGCACCCAACTCCTCGGGGACCACTTACCAGAAGCTCAGACCAGTGGCAGCTCCCAGGCCACCCTTGACTAAGGCTGGGGGCTATCAGTAGCCTCTGGCACCTGTCTTTGGGGATTGGCATGAAGCCCCAGGTTTCACTGTGTGGAGACCAGTTGGGCACCCATCACTGCCGGGAGCTGGTGATAGTATTGTCACTTGGTGCTTTAAACAGTTTATTGGCCTAAGTCTGGCTTGTGTTATGAGCGCTCATTAGTCAGTCTGGTTACCCTGCCAAAGTCCCATTGCCCTCTAATAATAACCATGGTTAAAGGTATTGGTTCTGTATTAAGATAAGTATGATCTTCTGTCTCATTTCATTCTCCCCACAGTCCTGTGTGATAAGGCCAATCAATATGCCCATCTCACAGACAAAAATCCCTGAGACTTGTCAGTCCCTTTTGACTGGACCATGAAACTGGTGCTAACGGCATTCTGTTTGACTTGGAACTGCCCTGAAATCAGGATTTCTTTTCTATCCGGTTCCATAGTCACAACCAGGAAGGGATGAGGTCTTGGCAACTTCAAGAGAGGGGAGTCCTCTGTCTTCGTATATCTTGAAGTGATTTCACTCATCTGCAAAAGGAAGTACGTCCGGGATGATAAAGTGAGGCCTATCCTGCAATGCTGTGTGTCCACGTATGCTCTGAGCAGAGAGAGCTGTGGACAAGCAGTCTGACATGCTGGTTCAAGTCCTGGGCCAGCCACAGCCTGCTGTGTAGCCCTGAGCAAGTCCTCATGTTTCCCTGGATTCAGTTTCCTCATCTGTCAGCTCCCTAGGGCTCTTTCAGGGTGGACATAGGTGAAAACACAACAAAAGGCATTACCGCGCAGGGTGCGCATGTGTGTGTAGGATAAGAACAGAGCCTGTAGTGTATGCTGAGCACTGTACGGGGGCATCGTGCTGCATGCTGATGTGACAAAACACAGAGAGGCAGCTTAGGTTATGTGTTGTTTATTTGTGTCTTCAGTCTGCTCAGATTTCTTCTCTGAACCCTATGCATAGCCGTGTGCTGGAAAGAGAAACAGGAATGTCTACATGCTGGACTGAAAAATGAGAGTGTCCAGTGAAGGAACCAAGAAGCCACTCTCCTGGCCTAGGAGAAGAGCTGTCTTTCTGGAGAGAGGAAAGGAGGCAGGTTTATCCTTCCCTCTGGGGGAATGAAGCAGCATAGCCCCACCACAGCTAATGGATCATTTCAGCATCAAGGCAAGTTATGTCATTGCCTAGAGAAGCCCTTCTCTTCCATTCTTTTAGGCACAGACAAGAGTTTTTCATTTTCTGAAGGAGAGACTCTCATGCCAGTGTAATGTGTAGCCAACTCAGAGAAAACATGTTCTGGAGGGGTTGTCTGGGTGGAGCTACTTGCTCTCAGCAGCCAGAGCCTGACTCTTGAAGGCAGGGAGGGAAGTGGGGCTCCATCTCAGCACCTACAAGGACTCTGTAGGTAACCACAACATCCATTAGAAAGACTGGCTCAACACTCCAGACTGGCAGCTAGATACCACCTGCTGAATAATTGACACTGGCATGCATTTCCACTGTAAATACCAAACTCACCAGCCCTGAGTGGCCCTGGCCGGTTCTCTTCACTAAGTATTTGACAGGAACTTTAAAAAGTTCTGTGGCCCAAAGATCTCTGTGCCAACTTAGTTTGCGTTCTTTCTCTGGGCTCTGCGGATCTGTGTGTGAACATCTTGGGCTGTCTACAGGCACTGTTCTCTGTGGGCGATTGGTTGTCTCATCGAGATAGATCATGAGGTGCTTTGTGGTTTTAGTTACAAAGAAACAGGCTGGCAATCAAACAATAATTAAAGATGTTTCAATTCTTGCCTTGTCTTTTGATGAAATGCACAATGTAGGTGTGTATTCTGAATTCAAAGGAAATCTTTGAAAACATCCCTCATCCCTTGTTGCGCTTCTGAATAATCTCTTCCTAGATATCATGTACCACCACCCCTACCCCCACCAGCTCTCTCCTTAGCCCCAACGGCTGCTTCTCTTTCTTCCTCCCTACCCACTCTCCTCACTCCTGCCTTTCCTCTCTCAGATCTTTTTAAAATTTCTTTCTTTCTTTCTTTCTTCCATGGGGGAGGGAGAGAAAGGAGAGAGAGAGAGGGAGAGAGAGACAAGTATCTCTGATAGGATCTTGTCTCACTGGAACCCTCCCCTCAACCTTCCAGTCAGTCAGGATCCCAGGTGCAGTGGGCATGCTGGCATGTTCAGGTAGACTTGGGATCCAAACCCAGGCCTCCCGTGTGGCTCCAGCATCATGTAGTGGAGCCATATGTCACTGTGGTTGGGCCTCTTTGATCTTAGGTAGCTCAAAATTTTCTCTGACTTTCTTAGCATTCTTTCCACTGCATCCTGTACCTGAAGTCTCCACAAGAGGCGGGATCCAGGCAGCAGGCGTCCCTTAGATACCCAGGGTCAGTGGGGGCTGGCAGGGAGGGGAAGGGCTGTCAGGGACACTCGCATGTGGGTAATCCTGGTCTCTGTTATACTCACTTCCTTACAGCAGCACCGTTGCTCCTATTTACAGACTATTCTCCATCTCTGTTAATGCAGTTGCTCAGAGGGCACTTTAAGTATAATCATTATCCATCGATTTTTGGGGAGGCTTTTATTCCCTCCAATAAACTCTGCCAAATGCTGGCTGCTGGCTCTATTTGTTAAACAAGGGAGAGCTTCATTCCGTTTGGTATTTCTCTAACCTAAGTTTTCTGTCCACCTTGAGCATGAGGCGAAGAGTTTTCTGCCTCTCCATTGGTGAGAAAAGTCACTTCCTGATTAGAATGTGAGTTGTAAACAAGTTCCCCTTTGGAAGTGACACTGCACTTCCTGTGTCACACCATTAACAAGCCCCCACCCCCTCCCAAGGAGGCAGCGGCTCAGGGCAGTTCCTCTTTGAGAATGTCACAGTTGGAATAAGTAGGCTACTCAAGAACACCAGGGAGGGAACTCCTGACTGAAAATCACTCCAATGGGATAACGCAAACATCAGAGGCTTTTCTTAGAACACATTTTGAAAGGTAAAACAGTAAGCAGTTCACGGGGTGATGGGACTGGGAGTTTTGGAAAAGGGCCCAGAAAGGGAAGCCCTGGCTAAGAAGATAAACTACTTGATTTCACGATGTGACCTAGCACAGACCCAGGTGAGGGGATGAAGTCAGAGCTTTGTCTGGTCACGTTTCTCAGTAATGATTTTTCACGCAGTGCAAGGCTTGCTGGTTCGCCCCGTGTGTCCATACGCATTACCTCATCTCATGTCTCGGAAGCAGACCGAGTCCTCTGAAGGTGCTCTGCGTGGGGACAGGGTCCACACCTTACATCCGGCACTCTGCCTTAGTCAGTCCCAGCTCGGCCCCCCAGCCCTTCCTCAGGACACTCCTCCTCATCCCCTGCAGCCTCAGTCGGGTCTCCCCACTGGGCTCTCCCATAGTATCTTCTCCTCCTTTTTATCTTACTCAGTCTCTGGTAAAGAATCTTCATTCTCCTGATGTGGAGAAAGGGAGCAGAAAAGGAAAGAAGGCAGTAAAGGGTGCCCTTATTAAGCCTGTGACCATGGAAACCACTGAGCCCAGTCCTGCTGGGAAACTCTATGAAATCAAGAGTTTCTACAGCTGACAAACAAGTAAGTGGGAAGTACCCAATAACTCCCCATCCCTCCTTGGTTGAGGGCAGCTCCAAGGCTACCAATCCTCTGGCACTTTGGGCTTGTTCTGTGCAGGGATAAAATGTGCTCGTGCAGCCAGAGAAAATATCCCTCAGGCAGAGTGCCAGTAGTTCTCAGCGAGCAGTCTTCTGGGGTCAGGGCACTGGTAGAACTGCTACACCCATCTCCGTGTTCACCACTGACTCCTAGAGTACAAGTCCAATGTCTCAGGTTGTCTAGGACAACGTCATGTCAATAATGTCAAATAAATGTGAATATGAATGTGCAAACAAGCCATGCATCCATGCGAATAACAAATGCAGGTAATTCTGCTTCCCCTAGCATCCTGGGCAGGCATCCACCAATGCACTCTTAGTGATAAAAACAAAGAGAAGATCTTCATTGACTTATTTTTAAATTGGCATGAAATTTATCATGTACAATGGGATGTTTGAAGTATTTTTGTGTGGCTCTTAATAGCCACTGGACTGTAGCAAAAGATAGTTAATAGGAGCCCTTTTATGATACTAATAATCTCCTTCCTGGTCCCTCTTTCTTCCATCTCCAAACCCACTTTTCTATGCAGAAGTGAGTTGGGGCAGGAGCCTCGGTGGTGGCAAACACACTTAGAGGGGTCCAGGTAGATAAAAGGAAACAGGAATTGGAGCACTGGAGCAGGAGCTGGGCAACAGAGACCCAGGACCTGAGCTGCTTGATAAGAAAGGGCACTTTGGGGTCTGGCAGGTGGTGTGATGGTTAAGGCACTGGACTCTCACATGGCTTACCACAGTTCAAGTCCTGGACCTGGCGGCTTTCTTTCTCACTTTCTTTCTGTTTCTTTCTCTGTCTCTCTCTTGTCAAATTAAATAATAGTAATAATAAAAAAAATAATAATAAGGCACTTTGACTGCCAGTGTGTTACTTTGGGAGAGGCAGTGGGGTCTAGTCAGAGGGACAGAGGAACAGGGACAGGGAAAATATAATCAAGGAAAAGCCTGCTCCTGCTGGCCCAGGCAGGTTAATGACTGGTGGTCCAGCTTCTGTTTCTATCTGTGCATCATTTAGCCTCTGGCACCAAGAAGAAAAGGGAGCTTTAAAAAATCTTGGGTAGGGACAAGAGCAACAGAGGTAAGTGAAGGAGGAGAAGGGGATGGAGGAGAAGGAACAGGAAGGAGAGAAAACAGTTTTGCAAGCTCAGAGGTCCTGTGGTGAGCCTGCTTGTGGGACTGGAGCTGCACCCACCTCTCTTCTCTCTTTCAAAGCCGGAGAGAATTGGACAGGTGCATGGGGTGTATATGTATGTGTGTGCATGCATGTACCTGTGTATTCTTGCCACGAGCCTGCACTTTTGTGATCCCTGGGGCAATTTTTTTTGTCTTAATCACTTAGTGTTCGGTATGAACATGTGTGGGCTTGTTCACTGATGTATGTCTGCATGCTGTGTGTATGTATGTGCATCTAGTCACAGACCTTGAAGTCTGTTTGCTCCCTAGAAAAAAGCAGAGCGAACAGGTGAGGAAGCTTCAGTTAGTATTTTCTCAGCTGCAGAAAGCATGCCAGAAAGATGTTCCCCACGTATCTGGGTTCTGAGAAAAAAAATCAGGGCAGATTTATGGAGATGAAAAAAAAGATAGGCAGACATCACAAGTCACCTGGATACTAGCTCTTAAACCAGTCAGGGTGGGTCCCGATAGCTCTCTACAGGGCAATGAAGTGGCCTAATATTGAGATTTGAGGCCAGATGGCCTGACACATGGTAGGATAATGAGAGGAACTGGAAGCCACCTCCTTCCCCCTCAAGGTACCTCACACTGGTTGGGGGTGGGGGGGGAGCAAGAATATTAATATAATTATTTTGTCCCATTTTAATGGTCATTTCCTTTTTAAATGAAGGATATTCTTAAAAAGCATTATACTATTTCGGGAATGCACAACATAAAACATGCATTTCTTCCATGTCCTTATTAACATTTTGACATCTTTTCCTGTATTTTTTTTGCATATACTATCATTTTGGATCTATATTCATGTGTATGTACAAACTAACAGCAGTATGCCAATGTACATGTGGGTATATAATGTATATACCTTTATACACAAAATGTATTCTGCATATGTTCACATCTACATATTGTTAGTTTTTGTTAAAATGAAACAATATAGTATTATTCTGCAGTTTGCTTGCTTCTCTAAACATTTTGTGAGCATCAGTCCATGTCAGTTCGTATAAAACTGCATCAGTAATTGAAACAGTTGCACACTGTTACTTCATATGGGTGGACTCCAATCTGTTCATCTAGCCCTTTGATGATGGACAGGTCGTGGTTTTCAGTCTTGAGGTTGCGGTGAGCATCCTCGGGTATGCCTGTGCATGCCTTCGTCTGACTCTTTCAGTAAGATCATAATGATGACATTCTATTCTGGTGAGGACCCACCAGGAAGGGAGGGCTGGAGAACCAGAGATCCCAGTTCCTCTTTGTCAGTTCTTAGTTTCCCCATTAATATGCAGGGCAATTTCTTCTTCTCTGCCTCTGTGCCTTCTCTACACAGAGAGATGCTAAAAATAAATTCACCTGCCTCCTCGTCACTCTGTTTATTTAACTGTCTTTCTTAAGGATTCTCAGCATATCCACGGGGGTTTAAAAATATATATTCTAACAATTTACCTGCACGGTGGAAGATTAAATACTGCCTCTTACTTTAGGCTTTTGCCGGTGGTACTGTGATGAGCTAACGCCGCCGAAAGGCAGATGGTAGTTTTAAAGGAAACAGACCAACCTAAGAGCAGAATGACATGGCTAGAGTCCCACAGCTGGAAGACATTAGTGAAATCATTTGCTTAACCTAAACTTTAGTTTCTGGAAATTAGAATAGGAGTGCTTAGAGTGTGAAATAAAACAATGTATTTACAGCAATTAGTGATGATCTGAGATGTAGCAAGTGCTCCCTAAATCTTAGTGATGTTGTTATTCTCATTATGGCCCTATAAATATAGTAATGGCATATAATTCAACCTAATTCCATCGCAGTCATCTTTCTCTCCAAAAATGACATCGCAGTATACTCTGTAGTTTGATTTAGAAACAATGATTTGGAGACAGAATCTTAGCTTTTGATGACAAATATTCTTTTGTTTATAATATTTGCTTCTTTTTCTGCTTACTGTATGCTTATAAAATTTCTAGTATTGCAGAAATGAGTGACTCAGAAAGTGTAAAATTTTCCATCATTTTGTTGAAGATAATCCCTATTTGCCAAAGGATATTTCTCTGTTTCCTTGTGTGCCAGTTTATTGACAATATCCCTCTTCTACTAAACCCAAACTTTATGACAGCACAAGATGATAAAAAATGTTCCTCTCTCTGGGAACCCAGCATCAGAGGCCTCGAAGGCTGGTTTATCACAGAAAGTGATAACAGCAGTTAGCGTAATGGCTATGTCACTGGACTCCCACGTAGTCAACCACGGTTCGAGTCCTGGACCCAGTGGCTTAAACTCACGCTGGGCGCGTGTGCGCACGTGCCCAAGATCCCAAGAGGAGAATGGAGGAGAAGGGATTGCAGTGAAGTCATCGCCCCTGGGGAGTGATTTCTCGCTTTCTATCTCTCTGTCTCTCTCTGTCTTTCTGGCGAGCGCACACGCCCTGTAGCAAAAACTTCTCCAGAAAAAGAAAAAAAGAAAAAAGAAAATGAACACATACTTTTCTGGACAAATAAGTGAATCATTAGTATAGAACTCAGATATTAGTGCTGGCAAAGCTTGGGTTAGGTCTAGACATGAACATGTTCATTGCAGCTGGACGAGGCAGGCCAAGAGGGGATGGGATCAGGGATTAGTAAAACCCACAGGGGAGGAGTAGGTCTAGGGGACAGAACCCATTACCCTGAAGTCCAGAGGCCAGACACTAGAGGCTAGTTCCATATGCTGTTAGTATGTGGACAGCATATTCGGATAACTAGGAATTGTGGCAGGCATGTGTTCCCCTGCCATAGGAACCCAGGAATAGGCTCAGCTCTGAAACCCAAGGGCTGGAAAGACCAATGCTTGGAGGTTTGTTATAAGGATTCAGCTCAAACCAGTAGATGATCCAATGGTTTGGAGAATACCTGGCAGGAGTCCAGAGAACCTCGGGCAAGGGAAAGCTCCTGAAACATAGATTACATCACCAGGACTGAGGCAGGAAATTCTTCCGGAAACCCCCAGCACTGGGGCCTTGCATGGAAGGTGGGGTTGGAAGTTGTGAAGGAGGCAGGATCTCAGGTCCCTGGGCTCGATCCAAGCAGCAGTAAGGTGTGATATATTTTTTCAAACCTGCTTCTACCAGACCCTGAAGATAGAGCCCCTAGACCTCTCTTCCCTTACATCAAGACTGGCTGAGAAGCTATTAAATGGTGGTGGTAGGCGTGTTGTTACAGAGGATGAGATCTGGGCATGGAGCTCCTGGCACGACCTCTACATAGAAGGAGGGAATGCACACCCTGCTTTTTGCTGGCCTTGCTGATTTTTGCTGTTGGCAGACATGGCAAGTGTGAGATGCATGAGAATGCAAGATGTGAGCACAGAAGCTAGGAGGCACAGGTGAAGCCAGCTCCCGCAGTCCTTCTATACAGCATAAAAGACTCTGGGTGACCCAGAGTTTGCGGTGCCCAACTCGTAGGGGGTCGGGCTATGTTGGGTTGCTTATTTTCTAGCCAGTCCTTCCTTACCCTCCCTGACCTTTCTTTATTCTGGAGTTTGCTCCTGACCGCTCTTGAGATTGTGTCCAGATGCTGGGGATGCCCAGAGAAGCAGGTGGCCAGGCCTTTGCTATACAGCAGAGATAGAAAATTGCTCACACAGAGCCTGGAGTAACACCCTCCCAGTGGCCAAGAGAGCCACTGCCAGCCCTGGGAGCTTCATGGCTCCTAGTCTGATACACTCTCCAGTGACCCTCTGCAGACTTCACCCTGCCAGTCCTTGGAGAGGGGAGGCAGCCCTGAGGCGAAATCACTTTCTTGACTTCATATTTCTCCATGAGGAGGCCTTGTGCTGGTGCCCATGTAGGCGAAGGCAGCAGAGAGCCAGGGTAAGAGAAAGGCCTTCTGAGTCTCCCTAACCAACCTGGAATCTGAGGCCTTGTATTCCTTCCCATGTCTTTGAGCAAGTTATTAAACTTCTCAGAGCCCCCCTATCAACTGGGGACACTGAGGGGTTTGAATGCTTGGCATAGTGTCTCCTGTAAGTAGAGAGAAAAGGCAAAATAAATGGCAGCTGTTGTGAGGTCAGGCAGGAGCCTGGTCGAGGAGGACAATCAGGAAAAGGACAGAGAGAGAGGGAGTTTCAAAGGGTGGGCTGCATACACCAGTTTCCCAGGGAAAGGAGCTTCCTGGTTCTTGGGGCTCCTGGTCAAGGTTTAAAGTGGAGGAAGCAAAACAATCTTCTGGGGACCAACAGTTAGCGTAATGGCTATGTTGCTGGACTGCCACGTAGTCGACCACAGTTCGAGTCCCGGACCCGGCGGCTTAAACTCACGCCGGGCCCATGTGCGCGCGTGCCCAAGATCCCAAGAGGAGAATGGAGGAGAAGGGATTGCAGCATGGCCATACTCCCTGGGGCGGTGATTTCTCACTTTCTGTCTCTCTGTCTCTCTCTGTCTGGCAAGTGCATGCGCCCTGTAGCAAAAACCTCTCCAAAAAGAGAAATAAAAAAAAAAAGAAACTATCTTCTGATTGGTCTCCAAAATATGCAACTAGGAGCACTACCCCAGTGTAATTGGGCACTGGAGTGTACAGTTTTTCTCCACCCCTCAGCTCCACTTTAATCTGATCCGCCAGTTACTTCACCAATGGCAATGGCAATCATAGCATTATTATTATGCTGTCTTGATGTAGCATATTTTATTGCAAGTAAATTATCTTGTTATTGTAAGTATTGTTATTATTAAATGTAAAAATCCTTCACTCTGTCCCATGAACCAGAAAAGGATTTTCCTTACATTATATCATTTGATCTTCAGAAAAGCCCACTGTGGTAAGTAGTATCATCTTTCACATGAGAAAACCAAGACCCGGAGAGGTTAGGTCATTTTCCCAGGTCACGCAATTAAGTGGGAGAACCAGGAATTGACTCCAGTTCCATCTCCCAAGCCTACATTCATAACTTCCATCTTGCTGCCCAATCTTCTCACTTGCTGCCCGATTTCTCACTTTCTGTCTCTCTCTGTCTGTGGTCAGCCCTACTTTAAAGCAATACCTATGTGGTCAGCCCTACTTTAAAGCAATACCATGACTCCTTCCAGGATCTTTCCTTTTCTTGAATCAGAGAATCAAGATCCCAAACATAGAAAGGACCTCAAGGTCATCTGTCTTTTGCCATCCCCCTCATTCTGCTCAATAAATATTTGAAAGTGGTGATCAAAGCTCCATAAGATAGCAGATTTTCTCTTTTGAATATAACAGAGTACCTCTGCTGAAGAAACTCATCCTGGAAGGACATTCTCAGGTGCCCCAGAGTTCATTTGTTTCTTGAGACTCTCCCCTTGACTGGCCCTGACTCCCCCCTGCTCACTGCCTGCCCCCACTGCCCACCACACGTGTGCTACCCCATCTCCAATGCCTCTAGCCTCTAGCCTCTGTCAGCATGCACTCTGCAGGCATGATCACGCTCCACCTTCCCAACAAGCTTTGCCGTGGATACTATTCTTACCCCATTTTACTGAAGATCAAATTGAGATGCAGATCAATCACAGATCCAGCCAACATCAAACCAGGGTGGTCTTCCAAGGCCATGCTGCCATCACTGCATTCTGTCCCTTTTCATTCCAATTCAGTCACTTTCTCCTCTCTGCATCAAAAACGATGCCTTCCTCTAAAAAAGAAGAAAACCCTTAAAACAGCAGTACAGCACAAAGAAAACAATTACAGAAAACACCAACCACATAAAGATAGCTGGTTCTCAAAGTACAGATTTCTTAATTTCTTTTTTTTTTTTTTTTTTTTTTTTTTTTTTTGCTATAGGGTGCGTGTGCTCACCAGAAGCACCTGGCGTGAGTTTTAGCCACCAAGTCCGGGACTTATGGTCGACTACATGGGTGTCCAGCAACATAGCCATTATGCCAACTGCTGGTCCCTCAAAGTACAGATTTCTAATCCTCCAGTAATTACATTCTTGCCCAAGGAACTAGCACCACATCACCTGGACATTGCCCAGCATCTGGGCTGCCTGGCTCCCTCCTGCCTTCTTGTAGCAGTGCGTCTCCACAGATACTGGGCCACCTTTCCCCTGGGTTTTGCCCACTAGAGCTCATTGTCCAATTTATCTCATCTGGGAGTCATACTTCATCCACACTCTTTCACTCTTTCAGCCAGTATATTGTATCCGCTGGTAGTCTTACCCTTGTAGTGCGACAAGACTTCCTACATCAGTCCTTGTTTTAATATTGACTATACACAGCACCTCCTCCATGTTAGACCAGTTTCAAACCCAAGGGATGATGATGCTAATTGTGATCATCATGCTAATTGTAAGAAACAACAATAACTAATGACCCAGGCAGGGTGGCCAATCACTGGCTGGATTTGATTCTGTCAATAACCCAGTGAGGGAGCAACTGTCACCATTTCCATTTTACAGAGGAGAAAGCTCAGAAGTTATGTGAGTTGATAAGATTACACAGCAGGGAGTGTCAGAGCTGCAGTCTGAAGCCTGGAGCCCAAGCACTTGACCACTGTGCTGCCATGCAGTCATAGAGAGCTGAGTGACATGACCCTGAAAGGGACACCAGTGCACTCATGGCTTCAAGTCAGCGACTCCACAGGGCACAGACACTGGGTGGCCTTCCTCCTGAGACAGGGAAGTCTGCACGGAGTTGGCCTGCACAAGCTGGCTACTGAATGCTCAGCAGGTGGCCCCTGTATGCTTGGGAGCAGGTGTGAGCAGGACCTGGAGATCTCCAGGGAGACCCACTATTAGAGATCTGAACTGGATCTAATAGTGGATCTAGATCTTCACCAAACTACACAGTGGAAGAAAAGTTGGCAGAGAGCAGGGAGGGTGCCAGGAGGAAGGCTGAGGATCATTCTCTGGCTGCAGAAGCAACTTCTGGGATGGGAGCCAGGTGGGTCAGGTGCACTAATGCACTGGGCCAGACAGGAAGAATACACACAAGTGCAGTCCAGCCAGGCTGTGGCAATGCTGAATCCAACCCAGTGGGCAGGCTCTTTAAGAAGGTTCGAATGGGAACCAGCAGAAAGTGTAAGATTACATTGCTGGACTCCCAAGTAGTTGACCGTAGTTTGAGTCACAGACCTGGCACCTTACCCCTGTCAGAATGCTGAAGATTTAAAAATACAAAAGGTGTTAAGTGTTGGCAGGGTTGTGGTAAAAGGGGAACTCTCCTACACTGTTGGTGGGAATATAAACTGGTTCAGCCACTGTAGAAAACAATATGGAGGTTCCTCAAAGATCTACAAATAGAATTACCATTTGATCTGGCAATTCCACTTCTGGGTATCTACCCAAAGGACAGGAGAATGATCAATCAGAAAAGCACTTACATATCAATGTTTATTGCAGCATTATTCATAATTGCTAAAGACATGGAACCAACCCAAATGTTCACAAACAGATGAATGGATGGAAAAAATGTGGCACATATACTCTATGGAATACTATTCAGTCATATAAACAAGACACTGGGGACCAGCAGTTAGCGTAATGGCTATGTCACTGGACTCCCACGTAGGCGACTGCAGTTCGAGTCCCGGACCCGATGGCTTAAAACTCACGCTGGGCACGTGTGCATGAGTGCCCAAGATCCCAAGAAGAGAATGGAGGAGAAGGGATTGTGGCATGGCCATCCCCTCTGGGGGGTGATTGGTGATTTCTCACTTTCTATTTCTCTGTCTCTGTCTGTCTGGCGAGCGCAGACCCCCTATAGCAAAAAAAAAAAAAAAAAAAAAAAGACAACAAAGACCCTGGCATTTGATAGAAGATGGTTGAATACAGAAGATCTATTGCTGAATGAAGCAAGCCAGGATATGAAAGAAAGATATTATATATATCCACTTAATATATACCGACTATCCATTCTTTATGGTATAGATTGAAATATTGGAGGGCATAAAAGTAGTGAAAATAGTTATGGATGCTGAAGACAGTGTGGCACAGGGGGAAAGTATAGAGAAGAATAGCAAAAGAACAAATAGAGAGGCATGACAGTGGGACACAGAAATGGCTTATTACCTATTGTTGATAACATGTACAGTATTCTCAACAGGACTTGTCTGAGAAGTATTTCATGTTGGGTAAATTGTCTTTACAAGTCAAATGATATGTAGTGTTTATGTATGTTTAAAAAATAATGAGAATAAATAATAATCTGAAAAAAATGAAAAAAGATGGAAAGCTATTTGATGAGGATGATGATATGGATAGTAATGTCTTTGTCTTGACTGATATGTGGGGTAATTGTGCTGGAAAAATATATATGTGATTAATGTAATATAAAGATGAAATATAAAATAAAACAAAAACAAGCAAACCAAAAACACTCATGTCGGGCACATGTGCATGCATGCCAAAAATCCCAAGAGGAGAATGGAAGAGAAGGGACTGCAGTGTGGCCATTCTCCTTGGGGGGTTATTTCTCACTTTCTGTCTCTCTGTCTCCATGTCTCTGGTGAGCACACACGCCTTACAGCAAAAATCTCTCAAAAAATAAAAGGTCTGGGTGAAGGCAGCTGTGCCTTCTGGGAGGTGAGCACACGCACATGAGCCCCACCCAGAGTTGAGAGGGCTTTGGCGTGGAGAGTGCCTGTGTCCATGCCTTTTTCCCTTTTACACTTGTTCAGCGCTCCCCACAGGCAGGACCCTGTGCCAGGAAGGGGACAGGTAAGAGCAGGGGGTTTAGTCACAGGACATCTTGAGTTCAGACCCAACCTGGCCTCTTGCTAGAAGGTGAGCATCAGCATTGACAAATCCTTTAATCTCTTTTGACTCAAGTTTCCCCTTCTATTAAGTAGAGGTAATAATTGAACCAACCTCAGAGGGCCGTTGTGAGTATTAATTATAAGAAGGGCTGTTGACAGTGCTTAACATAGCACCAGGCATGGACACAGCCTGAACAGGGACAAAAATGATTGTTATTATCTGTGGGTGCAAATGTGAATGGAACAGAGGCCCCTGTCTTCAAAAAGCCAGAAAGAACTGCTTCCTCCTCCAACAGCAGATCAAAAGACACTTGGAGCAAACAGAAGAAGAACCAGAGTAGCTTCACATAGAAGGAGCTGGCCAGACCCCTAGGCATCTGGGGCCACCCTTGTGGATCAGGGGAGAGACTGGCAGCCTTTGCCTTCTTTGGGTCCCATTTAGAGCTGTCCCAGTCACCTATGCAGGCCTGCCCACCACACAAGATGCCTCTGCCCACGTCCAAGTTGGATATTGAACCGGAGAACTCACTCGATGCTGGGTGAGTGGTGGATGAGAGCCATTAGCACGGGCTCAGTGGCTGAGGCTGAACAGCTTATCTTGGCTCCCCAGTGGAACCAAATGAAATCCATGAAAAATATTAGGTTTTTAAATCAAAAAGGCAAACCATGTCGAGTAAACCAGCCGCCGGCAGCAGACAGCTAATTGGCTTGTGTCTGTCAGAAAACATTGAACTTAACAGGAATCAGGAAGCCTTAACCAGAGTCTCACCTTCCAGGGTTGGAAGAATCTACGTAGGGTTCATTGGACCTGCTTCCTGCCTACCACCCTCACTACTACCACAACCACCCCAGGCCCACTAATTCTTCCTGTTGTGAAGAAACATTTTATTTGTGGAAAGTGTAGCAGCAAGAAGGAGCTGGATTTTTGTTCCCTTTATAGCCACACCAGACACCTGCCCCTGTGCTCCTGTCTGCTTTGTGTGTATTTGAGAAGCATTTCTTAAGTAGCTATTGGGTATCAAACATAAAAGAATAGATATAGCCCCATGAGTTCTGTCTTCACCACTTAGTATCGTACTTTTGATATCAAGAGACATTTATAACACAGAGCGATACAATGGAGATTTATACCCAACAAGACACTAGCTCCAGGGAAGACATGTCTATGTCTCCAGAGAATCAGGATATTTTAGCTGACCCCTGAAGGATAAACAGGCTTGTTCCAGCAGACTAACAAGGGAGGACATTCCAAGGAAACTGCAGAGCCTATTCAAAAACACTGAGGTGTGGGAACCAGCAGTTAGCGTAATGGCTATGTCGCTGGACTCCCACGTAGTCGACCGCGGTTCGCTTCTCGGACCCGGTGGCTTACAACTCACGCCGGGCGCGTGTGCGTGCATGCCCAAGATCCCGAGAGGAGAATGGAGGAGAAGGGATTGCGGCATGACCATCCCCCCTGGGGGGTGATTTCTCACTTTCTGTCTCTATGTCTCTCTCTGTCTGTCTGGCGAGCGCACGCGCCCTATAGCGAAAAACCTCTCCAAAAAAAAAAAAAAAAAAAAAAACAAAAAAAAAAACACACTGAGGTGTGCATGTGAGAGCACAGCCCTGTTCAGGGAGGTATATGTCCTTCGGGGTAGCTGGAGCCTATTGGCATGCCTGTGTATGTATGTGTTGTTTCTGGGTGAACCAGGGCAGGAAGTGAGGTTGGACAGTTATGGAGGGTCCCAAGCTTGAAGGGCTCAGTGTACAAAGCTAAAGAGCTTGAGTTTTTATTTTGAAGGTGAAAATAAATGAAAGCTTAAGAACCACAGCCTAAAGAATCTTGAACAAAGGAGTCACGTGGTCGTAGGATGGAAGCAGGCGAAGGCTTGAGAGCTGGAAACCAGGACGCTTCTAAATTGGTATATATGACAATGAGAACCTATGCATAGAATGTTGTGGAGGTAATAAGAGCAGAGGGCATAAAGAGTTATTTATGAGACAAGGTCAAGTGGTCTTGGCCATCAATTGGATCTCAGGGGTGCTAAAGGAGTGGGTATAGCCTCTAGAATGAGGCCTACCTAACACCACACCAATTAAAGGCAGCCCCTCACCTGTCACCATTTTCTATGGTATTTCTTAAAGAGTGCTATTGTGCTGCTGGGACATTAGGGGATTTTAGGTGGTACAAAAGAATACACTTTTTTTTTTTTTTTTTGAGAGATTTTCGCTATAGGGTGCGTGCGCTCGCCAGACAGACAGAGAGAGACAGAGAGACAGAAAGCAAGAAATCACCCCCCAGGGGGGGATGGCCATGCCACAATCCCTTCTCCTCCATTCTCCTCTCGGGACCTTGGGCACGCACGCACACGCGCCCGGCATGAGTTTAAGCCACCGGGTCCAGGATGTGAACCGTGGTTGACTACGTGGGAGTCCAGCAACATAGCCATTACGCTAACTGCTGGTCCCAGAATACACTTCTTTTAAAAGTGTTAATTTTTATGTTTATTAGAGCAAGTATAAATAACCTATTAAATTCATGTGTTTATGGATATAAACAGGGGAGAACTAACATTTTTTATAAAGCTAGTCAAAGCTGGAAACATTACTAAGAATGCATAATTAAACTTTATTGATGTAAAAATAGATAAATAAAAATAAAGAAGTTAGTAAACCTAAATTCAAAAATGAAAAAAACTATACAGTTTGTGATATATGTTGCCCTTGAATATAAACAAATAAAGATGATAAAGAAATAATTACAGCTGAAGAAGCATGACCTAATGGAAAAAGGACACCTGCCTTTGTATGGCAGTCAAGGCTTTTTCTTCCCACTCTTACCAACCACATTAAGCTACCAGCCATTCTTAAGAATATAGGTGACTGAGCCAGCAGGTGGTGCAGTGGTTAAGGGGCTGGACTCCCACAAGGCCAACTGCAGTTCTAGTCCTGGACCTGATAGCTTGTTCTCTCTCTCTCTCTTTCTTTCTCTCTCTTTCTCTCTCTCTTTCTCTTTCTGGTGAGCACACATGCCCTATAGCAAATTCAATAACAACAACAACAATAATAATAAATTAATTCTTTAAAAAAAGAATGTAGTCAATTTTATCTATTTGGTTGGCCTTGACTTACAATGAACTTGGCTTTTGGAATGTGTTCCACTTACACTTCTGAATCTCATCCATCTTTTAGAATAGATTCAAAGACACTTACTCATGAAACATCCCTAAGCTGAGAAGTATAGATTCTCCCCTCCCTCTCCAGCTGGCCATGAGCTTATCCTCCTTAAAATGCTCATGGCATATTTGTCAATTTTATCCTTCTATAGCATTTTTTACTTCAATGGTATATTTCCTGAAAGTGGACACTAAGCTTTTTATTCACTCATTCATTTGCTATTATTTTAGGTTGGAATTTTAAAAATCTTTTAAAATAATGATTTCTAGTTTGTTTATATTTGATTTATATCTCTGTGGGGTACAGTAGGGTTTTTCACAGCATGCATACGGTGTACAATAATCAGATCAAGGGTGCACACATGTTCATCTTCCTCAACATTGAACATGACATGTGCTGCACTTTTGTTAATAGCTCTACTAGTTTCCTTTGAAATATGTATTAAATTGCCCATATTTTAAACTCTGCTTTACTTACATTTTTGATGCTTAGAGATGTTCAAAGAGTTTGAGTGAAAATTCTATGGGTCTATATTTTCACTTATTTTCTGTATTATCTATTGCTGTGTTACAAATTATCCTACAATTTAGACATTTAAACCAGCAAATATGTATTAGCTCATAGTTTTCATGAGAACTTCTTAGGTAGGTGATTCTAGCTCAGAGTCTTTTTTTTCCATAAAGTTTATTTTAGGGCTAACCACTTTAGTGGCACGGTGGTTAAAGTGGCTTGGAAAACATACCAGCTTGTTTGCATGTGTGCCCAAAATCCCCAGAGGAGAAGGGATTGAGGTATAACCATTCCCCCATGGAGATATCTTTCTTTCTCTGTGTGTCTCAATCTCTGGAGAGTGCATGTACTCTACTGCAAAATTTGTAAAGTTTATTTTTAAAATGTCTTTCATGATAAAAAGTGTATCTGTGCACATATATGTATGTACAGGTGTGCACATGAGCAAGAGAGGCATTCGTGTAAGGATCTATTCACATTGTGATAGGCTGACTGAATGTCTGGACCTGGCTTCTTCTAGAGTAAGAGATGGGGAGAGGGGAGGAAGCGAGAGAGAGAGAGAGAGAAGCCACAGTGCATTTCATAACCCAATCTCAGAAGTGTCATGCCATCTTGTCTTTTGTATTCTATTGATCACACAATTGGCCCTGGTACAGTGTGGGAGGAGGCTACATGAGGATGGGACTCCTAGGAGGAGGGGCTCATTACGCACGTTCAAGACTGTCTCCCTTGCCTTTTCTTGGTGTATTCTTGAAAGTAAGTCTTGCATTGGATCACTTACACAGTGCCTCGTTTAATCCATGGCACATAGAATGTTCTTAGTGAGGATGAATGAATGGATAGGTAATTGGATGGATAGACAGAGGGATGGATGGATGGATGCAAACGATCTCCCTTTAATTGCTTAGATCCAGCATGCGCTGGGCTGGCCCTGCAGCACAGTGGTTAAGCACTGTGTGGAGGGAGGCAGATCCCACATAGCTCGCAGCAGTTTGAATTTCTACCCTGACAGCTCGAAAATTAACAATGAGCACATCTGTGCCTGTGCCCAGGGTCCTGACAGGAAGCAGGAATGAAGAAAAGGGAATTACAGTATGACCATGCCCCCATTTTTCTCTGTCGTGTGCACGCACCCTTTGGTACAAATAAACAAACAAACAAAACACTTTGATAAGTCACCATCTTTATGGTTTGGGCTTAGAATTGAAGAATTTAAAGCATAACAAGGATCACCCAGTGCCACACTTTATTCTATAGGTACAAAAACAAGCCAAGAGGGATCAAATAGTAGTAGCAAAATAGTAGTAACAAAGCCAGAACTAAAACCTAGGTTCCTCTTTCAATGCTGCTTCTCCACCACCACCATGAAAGGAGTTGTCTATGTGTGCCCTCAAATTTCTACCCATGCTTGATCTAAGAGAAAGCCTCATACAGAGGTAGGGGAAAAGCATACCTTGTTCAGGTTCAAGACCAGCTGGACTTCACTAATCCAGACACCCCTGTGCTTTGGCCTGAGTATCCACCTACTTCTTGTCAGTGTGTGAATCTGTCCTCTCTCCAGACTCTACGAACCTCCCCATGTGACCTCACTGCACACGCGAATATTCACCACCACTCTTTCCCAGCATGCCCCAATATATTTTGCCATTTTGGGGTTCATCTGCCCGGAAACCCACTCCTTCTCAAGCTGGAGCTTTCTTAAGTGGATCTTTTTCTCTGCAGATACATCCCTGTGGATGCACCGTAAACGTTGACATTTCTCCAGAGCAGGATGTTTTTGAAAAAATATTTTAGATGAATGCCAGGCCAGGCCACACGAAATGTCATAGTGACTTTCCAAAGAAACCTGCCATGAGCTAGGGTGAGTAAAAATAGCCACTGCTCAGTGTGGATGTGAAGAGAGTAAAGATCACGGAGAGAAGAGTTTATTTGTTTTTAAAATAATTATTTCTAAGTGGTTCTGGGCCTGAAGAATGCGTCAGACTGGCAGGCAGGAAAGCAGAAGGTCTGTGTCTGACGCCAAAGGGAGAAGGCAGAGGAGGGCAGCAGATGGGGAAGGTAGGGGGATGGAGCCTCGGATTCCAGCCCCAGCCAAACACTCCGTGAAGCTCGGAAAATCCCTCGAGGAGTGTGAGCCACAGTCTCTATCTCGAGCAGAGAAAGAGACAGAGAAGTGGAGTTAGAGAATGGTATGCATATGACTCCATACAAAGGGTGAAAAAAAGACATGAAAAGACAAACACAAAGACAAAGGTTATTCAGATGTGTAGTTAAGGACAAAATAAGCACCATGGACAGTTCCAGGCTGACTCCGTTGTAGTCTTCACAGCTGTTGTGCCCAGTTAGTCTTATTACTCTGCCACTCTAAGGAATCTGGATGAGCATATAGGGTGGAAATTAGAGCACTCTGGGAGCTAGCCCTGGAGTCAGGAGAATAATCCTAAACAGGTAGCTTAACTTCTCTCAGCGTAAATTGCCTTCATCTGTGAAATGGGGAGAGCTGCTACCCTCTGGCTTCTTGTGAAGGCAGGATGCATCTAAAAAACGAAGGACTCACCAAAGATATTTGCTGTTTGGTAGGCTCTAGACAGATGTCCAAATGAAAAATGCCAGCAATGAACTACCAGTGCTAGAGGCTTTAACTTCTTCTGCCTCTCCTTTCTGGGAAAGAAAACCTTGCCTTTCAGTTAAGCTAAAAATTGAGTTAAGCGTTTGTGCTCTCTATAGATTTGCTAAATGTGAAGGCAATGACACTGTTTGGTCATTTTCATTTCAGGTTGACAACATGGTCAGTATGTGTGAAGTCCAATTTTGGAAGAGAGAAAGGAAACATTTACTGAATACCTGCTGCTTGCCAAACCCTTCATTCACATATTACTTCACTTAATTTTTTTAAAAGCCCTATAAAGTAAGAATTGTTACTCTCTTCCCATATTTCTCTTAAATGGGACCTAAATATCATAGAGGTAAAAGAAATATTACCAAAGTCACAGGGCTTACTTGTCATTCTGACTTCAGACTCTGACAGCAAAGCCCATGTATTTTTCTCCCCCCAAAAAAAGTTACCTCTATAAAACTGAATGTGATGTATAAGAGGATTTCAAAAAGCTCGCAGAAAATTCATATAATGAAAAAGCTTTGCATGGATTTCAAAATTGTTTTGTACCCAAAGAAATTCATACTTTAATCCCATTTTTCCACAAACTTTTTGAAGTCCCCTCATATAAGAGAAAGATTGAATTTAACCACATTTTTCAGTCCGTTTTCAACTTGTCTCTCTCTCTCTCTCTTTGCTTTTATTTGTTTTATGTTTTCTTCTTTTTCTTTACTGTAATTAGTTTATTTATTCCTTGGAAAATCTTGTCTCAGTCCTAAAGCCCAGTTCTGACACGTTGCTTTGTGCCTCCACCCAGATGTTGATGGTTCCACAAAGCTGTTCAGCAGTCTTTCAGGCAAGGGTGGGCATTCCCTCCTCCATGACACTCTGTATATACTGCCTCCAGTGACAATTGTCTGCTACTTACCCTTTCATCTCAGATACCTAGCACAGTGCCAGACACCGGGTAGGACCCTGAGGAGTACATAGCAAAGGAAGGAAGGAAGAGAAATGCTTCAGGAACAAAGGGGTCTATGGCAATGATGATAATAATTGTGAGGCCCACAGCTAACATTTATTAAGAAATAGGATAGTCCAGACTCTATTCTAGGAGCTTAATGTGCATCATCTCATTTAATGCTTGTGATAACCCAGAAGTCAGTACTATTAGTATTCCAGTCGAACAGACTACATTTCTTGTTTAAAGTTGCACAACTAATTCACAGATTTTTAGTAGAAGATTTAGAGGTTAAATCTAATATCTAATTAGTAAAAGTTAAGTGTAAGTTTGGGTCCCAGCAGTTAGGTGACAGAGCCATCCAGAAACTTCCTACCTGTGCTGTTCAGAGAACTGCAGGGGATAACATGCCAGGTCCTCGTCTGACCCACTTTCCTCAAGGCTCACCTTGCCAGGTGTTAGCTCCAGGTGTTCGCCATGCTAACTTGTTAAGCTTACACTCTCTCATCTGGACAACGGAGTCAGCCTCACCTACCCCGATGGGTCGTACAGAGGATGACACACTTACCAGAAGGGACCGGCATTATGTGCACATTTATGAAGCACTAGTCCTCTCGTTCCTCCACAATGGATCTTACACAATGAATCCCTCACAACTGCTCATTCTATTTGGGGAAGAAGGACCTGCCTTAGATATTACACTTATTTATTCATTTAATACATGTTTACTGGCTAGCTACTACATCCCAAGCACTACTGTGGGTGTTGAGGATAACATGCTAACTTAATAGACACGATCTGGCTCCCACAGCACTGATAGCCTGTTATGTTGCTTATATGAGGCTGGGTATTACTATCATAGCTAGTGAACCACCATGGACATACTAAGACCTAAAGGCTGTCATCAAGGCAATGGAGTGGGAATGGCTGAGAAGACAGGCTGAGGAAAAGTCCTGGCATGTGGCATTTTAGCTCAGTCCTAAATGAGAAAAGGCTAGCCCTGGGAATATCTAGAGGAATAGCATTCTTGGAAAGGAGAACAGCAAAGATGAAGATCTGAGGCATGAGTAGTGTGTACCCCAAGAAAAGAAAGTCAGTCAGTGTGGCTGATGAGTAATGGTGGGAGGAAATGGGCTCAGTGGGGCTGGAGAGGCTGGTCTTAGAGGGCTTAGGAGCCCCTGCAATAGACATGGACTTGACTCATAGGATAGGTAAAAGGTGAAAATTAATTGAAGGAGCAATAGAAAGAACATTACTCCCAATTTTATTGGATATTACATTCTGACTCCATTCAAATGGATGTCTTTCATTAAAAATCATTTTGTTCTTTCTCATAAGAAATAAGAAGGCTGCAGATAAAACCATAGTCTTAAAAATGTTTTCTGAATTATTTTCTGAGAGATATAAAAATCAATCTCTCTTCAGAAAAAAAAAAAAAAAAAGCAAAGTTGCTAATTTTATGGGGCAGCTCTAAAATAAGGATGATTTCACTTCTCACAGGCTGTCACTTAATTTCATTTGAGGCTTCACCAGCTTCAAAAATCACTGCACAAAACAATACCAAACCCCTATAGTTGATGCACATAAGTGGATTTTCTTGACAGAAGATTTTGACATTATACAAAGAAGTCCATCCCAAGTTAGCTGAGTTAAAAAAAGAATTGGTGAAGTTAAGCACAGACCTGGAAGAACTTTGTTATCAACTGTATGCCGTAGCCCCCCAATGAGCTGGTGATCTATTTGGCTGTATTAACAGAGGATTAATATGGAAAACACAGGAGGGGATTTTTCCTTTCCACTTGGATCCAATCTGACTCAGGCATTTTTCAAAGTATCCCATATCCAATATCCCATGTTTAGTTTTTCTGAAAAACTCAATTAAAAATGTTGCACTTCTGTAGTTTTAAAAATGAATTTTAAAACTTTCATTGAAACTTTTTCTTCCAGAGAACTATAAAGCAGAATATTTGTGTTTTTTGACTGGACAAGTATAAAAACTTTTTTTTATTGCCAGAGGGCACATGTGCTCACTAGACAGAGAGTGAGAAAGCACACCCTCCTTAGGGGGATGGCCCTGCCATAATTCCTTCTCCTCCATTCTTCTCTTGGGATTTTGGGCACACATGCATGTGGTTTGTTTTTCAGGCTACTGGGTCTGGGACTTGAACCACAGAGTCAGCCATGTGGGATCCAGAACCTTAACTGGGCAACTCATACTTTTTGGCAATGAAGTCACAAAGCAATGGCAACATATCCCAGCATTTATTTTCCAAATACTTTCTCCATAGCATGGCTTTCTTATGAGACACAATTGCTCTCTCGTGTCCTGCTAAAACATCGCCTCTACCTTGAAGGAGCAGACGAATGGTGCCTTTATATGTTTAGGAAATACCTGCTACTCCTGACAGCCACTTATCACAGAAAAGGTCATTGAATTTGTAATGCTTTTCTTTTTAAAAAAGAATAACATGTAGCTTTGCTTTAAGTTTAGTACTTGCTATGACAATGACAAAAACTTGGAGCTACAAGGGATGTTATGGTCACCATTCTCCTGGATGACATTTTATAAATACAAACACGTTGATGGCACCTGTGGCCTTTCGTTTATTGATCATTTCTGTCTCTCAGTGTAATCACTCACTTATTTGTGTGTAAATTTGTGGATCACTCTGGCTAGTCTATCACAGACTCCTTTTTTTTTTTTTTTTTTTGGAGAGGTTTTTCGCTATAGGGTGTGTGCGCTTGCCAGACAGAGAGAGACACAGAGACAGAAAGTGAGAAATCACCCCCCAGGATGGATGGTCACGCCGCAATCCCTTCTCCTCCATTCTCCTCTCGGGATCTTGGGCACGCACGCACACGCGCCTGGCATGAGTTTTAAGCCACTGGGTCCGGGACACGAACCATGGTCGACTATGTGGGAGTCCAGCGACATAGCCATTATGCTAACTGCTGGTTCCCTGGACTCCTTTTTTTCAAAAAAAAAATCATAAAGTAGCTACCACATCAGAGGTTATATTTATACCTTTTTCCTCTTAAAGCAATGTTTTTTTTTATTAAATAAGTAATTTATTATTGAGAATATAACTTTTCTGGTACATCATTTACAGGAGCTTAAAAGGAGTAACACTTCGGGGACCAGGAGATGGCCTAATGGCTACATCGCTGGACTCCCATGTAGTCAACCGCGGTTTGGGTCCCAGACCTGGTGGCTTAAATGCAAGCCAGGCGCATGTGTGTGCATGCCCAGGATCCCAAGAGGAGAATGGAGGAGAAGGGATTGTGGTGTGGCCATCCCCCCCTGGGGGGTGATTTCTCACTTTCTGTCTCTCTGTCTCTCTTTGTCTTTCTGGCAAGTGCAAGCACCCTATAGCAAAAACTTCTTTAAAAAAATAAAAGAGAAACACTTCATATATTGAATTAATATTCAAATTATTATCAAGTACAAATACAAAGTATTATCAAAATTATTTGGGATGAAATCACAATAATTGTGTAAATCAAATTTAGAAAATAAACCTATTTACAGACAAATTTAACTCATCTGTACTGTTATTGAAGCAGATAGCGAACTTCTAACCCTATTTATTTTCTTCTAATATATTTTTTCTGCTAATTTTCAGTTTCATTTTCTTTGCCTTGTCATCTCTCATACATGATCTCAACTACTTCTATTGTAACAGGAAAAAATGTTTCTCTGCTAGTATGTTGCATTTCAGTATGGGCAAGAAATTTCAGTATTGGGCAAGGAATATCCAGACACCTATCACTAATTTTATTGAAGTAGTGTCACATGCTGAATTAAATATTGCATGATTATAAACACCACCACCAGCCCCCCCCTCCCCCAATTGTAGGAAACTGGGTTTATGTTCTGGGTACTTAACTCTGAGTGCTTTGCCAAACACTCATCAGTATCTTACAGCACAACTATAGCATGCCAGTGGTCGAGCACAAGGTCCATGCTTAACACTGGTGGGTAGAAACCTACATTTCAAACAGTCCTGCTGGCAATTTTGAATAACTTTGGCTGACTTCTTGATAGACGTGTTTCGTTCCATGTTTCACTTAGTATTGTGGCCAGGGTCTAGGAAAAAGAGAACAGAGGTGAACACAGTTGCTCAAATGCCAGACAATGGGGAACTCTGAAAAGATGTCCAAAATGCAATATTGTATAAGGGCAGATAGACACACAGTATCATCCTGGCCTCCTTTATCCTCCCTCTGTGAGAAGCCATGTAAGAGTTCATTCTAGGAGCAGGAGAATTGACAACCTGCTTATGATTTTTGTGGTTGGTATTTCTCACTTAAACATCAAAGGACACTATCAAGAGAGTGAAAAGACAACCACAGAGTGGGAGGAAATGCTTGCAAATCATGCATCTGATAAGAGATTAACATGCAGAATACGGGCCTGATGGTGGCACAGAGGTAAAAGGTGATACTCTGTGAGGCAATCCCACATGAGAAAATTGCCAGTTCGGGTCCAAAGACCTCCCTGAGTTTGTCAAACCAGGTACACCCACGATCTGAAATTAGGAGAACCCTTCTTGGGATTTTTGTCTCTCTCTTTGTTTCTCTTGCTTCTGGAAGAAATAAATAAATACACTTTAAAAACAAAGCAAAACAAAACAATCCAGTACACCTGAAGAGCTCTTGCAACTCAACCATAATCACAAAAGCAACAGCACACTCTGTGGCCTAGGGGTTAAAGGAGCAGATTTCATATGCATGACCGATCAAGTTTGAATACCAGCCCCAGTAGCTTGAAAAACATGCCATCTGCATGTGTGCATGTGCCTCAAGTCCCGATGGGTTGGAGAAATGGAGGAGAAGGGAGTGTGGCAAGGCTACACCCCATTGTGGGCACTTCCTCTCTCTCCTCTCTCTCTCTCTCTCTCTCTCTCTCTCTCTCTCTCTCTCTCTCTCTCTGTCTTTCTCTAGCAAGCACATGTACCCACTAGCAAATAGATAGGCAAAGGAATTAAATAGACATTCCTCCAAAGAAGATATACAAATGGCCCAGAATACATGGTGCTTAACAACACTAGTCATTAGAGAAATGTGTATCAAAACCACCATAAGATATCTCTTCCTACCCACTAGGAGGGTCATTATAAAGAAGACAAAAACAGAAAATAATAAGTGTTGGCAAGGTTGATGAGAAATCAGAACCCTGGGCATTGCTGGTGGGAATATAAAATAGTACGGCTGCTGTGGAAAAGTCTGGGAGTTCCTCCGGAAATTAAACTTAGATTTACCAAAGGATTCAGCAAATCTATATATACTCCAAGGAACTGAAAGTAGAGATTCAAATAAATATGTATACACCCATGTTCATAGCAGTGCTATTCACAATTTCCAAAAGGAGGCAGCAGCCCAAGCATCCACCAGTGAATAAATGGATAAACAGGACGGAATCTGTGCAATCAGCTGTGAGACTGACTCTCATGGGCAACATACATTTTCCCAAAAAGAGGCTCCGTAGAGAAGACAAAAATAGAAATTCCTTTTGGAATAGAAATCTGAACAATGTAGAACATACTTTTGAATCTATTAGCCCCTTCAGCCCTCGCTAGCGTCTGTGAAGTAATCAGAACAAATATTATCTGTCATCTCTTTTAGATGAGAAAATGTAAGTGGCCGTCTCAGGTTCACGTGGATTGTGGAATTTGATGCAGGAATTCCTAAGCCCAGAGTCCTTTCTGCTTATTACTTGATAGGGAATCTCTGCTGTATTCACACCTTAGGTCAAAAAACAGAAGACACTTCAGGTGTTTTAAATAGAAAAGTGTTGACTATAAGGAACTGAAGGATCAGTCCTGGCAAAGGCAGAAGAAAGAGGTCAAGGAGGTATTGCTGTATTTTGAAAACTGGAAATGGAGAAATCACAAGGAAGCTATCACATATCTACATCTGTAAGAGGATACTCATAGGTCCCTGGCAAAAACAAAAAATAAAAAAATAAAAAAATACTACTTGCTGAGGGTCGCATCTGTGCCCACACTGCTGCTGCTGGAGATTCTAGTCTCTAGAATTTTCTGCTTTTCCATCTCAGAAATCTCAAAGTACCTCTTCTGGCAGAATCTCACTGATTCCTGCTGGTAAAGGGGTCTGGGAAATGTAGTTTTCAGGTCTCTAGCTCCTGAGTTTCAAAGCTTGCTTTTAGAAAGGCAAGGATAATATTGAGTATTCACATACAATATTCAGCATTTCCAGTTGTTAGCCAGTGTCTCAGCTGAGATGGAGAGATTAAAACCAGTCGACTGGGTTATTAAACCCAAGCATAGATTTGTCTGTTTTGTCTCCTCCCACATGGCCCTGCTATGGATCGATTGCTTTGCCCTCATGGAAACCTAGTAAGGCAGCAGGAAGAACTTGGTGTCTGCTGAAAGGGAAAAAAATAATGAAAAGGAAAGGGCAGAGAAAAATTCATTCCACCCTCAAGTAGATCAGCTAGTGAAGAGGAGACAAAGGTGTGAGTGGAGACCCGTACCAGTTCCAGATAAGAGGCAAGGAAGAGTTGCAGTTACACAAAGGATCTGTGCATTACAAGGATCTTGAGACTGCTATCACAGTATCTACCTGGCATATAGTACATGCTCAGTAAGCCTTAGGTGGTTTTAGAATAAACCAAGGGATTTGGACTGGCTACAAAGCACCAAGGTGTTCCTTACAGAGTGGTAGAATTCACTCTTTAAAGTGTTTTTTCCTATGCAGAATACCAGAGCTGTGACTGGATACAGAGACTTTTGACAATGAATTCTGAACCTCACTATTTTTGTTGCAAATATTTTCCTCATTGCTGTTGTTTTATAGTAACATAGCATGTTATAGCCACAAGCTCTTTCCTTCATCCTCTTCTTCATCCTGTCCTTCCTCCTCCTCTCCTCCTCCTTCACAATTGCACAGTTCTATGTGATAATCCAGCGCAGGCATTCTCTGTATTTTGCAGATAGGAAGACCCAACCCCAGGAGGCGGAAATGACTACTCTGAGGTCACATTGTTAATCAGTGGAAGAACTGAAACTCTGAATGGCAGGTTCAGATCAGTTGCACACCAAATACCCCTCTGTACACGATGAGTCTCTAGATGCCCCAGCAGGTCTCCTCTGTCTGTGGGCAGAGTCTCCCGTATTGATGTCCCTGACTTGCAGCTCTGCCTTCAGGCCTTTTACTCTTCTCCCATAGTTCTCTCTGGCCTCAAAGTCCTTGACAAAACTCATTTTAGAGCATATCATAGCAGCTTTCATGATATATGTATCCACCTAGGCCTATAACATGTTTGTTTCCCTGGGCTTTTCCTTCTTCCTTACCCTTTTGTCCCTGGCAGTTTCAACCTTGCTCTTTACCATCAAACTGCTGTCCCCAGCACCTCTCAATTTTGATGCCCCTAGAAAGAACTAAGATAAAAATGAAAATATTCTGGAATCACCAAACCACTCATTTAATCTCAGGTTTTTTTTTTTTTTTTTTTTTTTTTTTTTTTTTTTTTTTTTTTTTTTTTTTTTTTTTTTTTTTTTTTTAATGGAAAACCAGGATTCAAAATCCTAATTTGATTCTATGTCCTTTCAAAGGTTAATGTATTGGTTCATGGTCTTGCTAAGCACAGGGATGTGGGACATAGCATGATGGCCTCTTCTTGTGACAGCCAAGATGCTATGACCTATGACCCAGTGGGGCTCTGGGACCCTCCTCCACTTTTTTTCTCAGTTGCCCCATTCATTAATCTTGAGCTCTCATCATAGGCTGGGATTGGAAGACCCATGTTCCCCTCTTGGCTACAACTGTGTGCCCTTAGATAAGAAACTTAGCTTCTCTGGTTTTCTCATCTGTTAAATAGGGACACTCATAAAGATTAACCAAAACAGGCCTCAGTTTTCTCATCTGTAAAACAGGGGCATTCATAAACTCAATCACATGGGATCTCTGAGTACACTGTTAACCAAATTTAATGATCACAGTGATTGAGAATCTGTTGGGGGACAGGCCATCTCCCATGACTTTTGCAGTCTCAGGACTAGCTGGGAAATCAGTGCTGCAATATCTGATTTACAGGTGAGGGACTCAGTGCACAAAGAGATTTGTAGCTTCTTCAGGGCACATGGATAAGGTGTGCCTGAGGCGAAGAGGATTCTAGCAGCCTTGCTCTTGCCACTGGATCATGCCAACTCCCCCAGAGTTATTTATTGACTTCTTCAACACATGCTTATATAAGCTTACTACATGCCAGGTACTTCACAAATATTAACTCATTCTATCCCAGGACGTTGCTGTGAGGTAGGTACTATAGTAGTAGTATTTCCATTATGCAGATGAGGGACCTGAGGCATGGGGGGCTAAAGCAACTTACTCAAGTCACATGAATAAGTGCAGAGTCAGAATAGGCATCAAAGGAGTTTGACTCTAGGGACCAGCAGTTAGAGGAATGGCTATGTCGCTGGACTCCCACGTAGTCGACCCCAATTCGAGACCTGGACACGGCAGCTTAAACTCACACCGGGCGCATGTGTGTGCATGCCCAAGATCCCAAGAGGAGAATGGAGGAAAAGGGATTTTGATGTGGCCATCCCCCCTAGGGGGGTGATTTCTCGCTTTCTGTCTCTCTCTTTCTGGCGAGCGCATGCGCCCTATAGCAAAAACCTCTCCAAAATTTAAAAAAAAAAAAAAAAGGGAGTTTGACTCTAAAGTCTAAGCCTAGAGACACCTAGCTATGTCATGTTTAACTGTGGCTTCACGGGTGCAGATGGTGTCTACATACACTGGAAGACGCTGCTCACCGGCTCACCAGCGGTTCGTGGAATGAGCCTCCACTCCTTCTCTCTGTATCAGGCTGTCCGTCTCGGATGTGGCTGGTACCTGCTTTTCTTTCCTCCACAACTTTCTCATTTGAAAGGAGAAGGCCAGATCTCTTGGTGAGAGCAGAGATGAGAAACTGGGGTGACCCTGATGCCTGCACAGCAGAGCCTCCGTTGCTGAAGCAAGGGCTGCCGTAGTTGCTGCTGACAGCTGGTGGTAACAAAGATCTGCGGGGCCAAGACCTACTAATGCATTTTGTCACTTTGAAGAGTGCCTCCAATTACATGTGTTGGTCAAAGGCCATGGTTTAAAACGTGTAGTAGTGCACATGACTAATCTCTTTTATAAACTCAGGTAGTACAGGCTGATGAAATGTCAGCATTGCAGAGCATTTTGGGGAGCCTGGTCTGTGACTCTCTATTCCTTGTACTCACTGTTATCCTGCCTGTAGGAAAATGGGGGTGTGATTTAGCCAAGGTTATGGCCTTGGGGAGTGACAAAGTTTCAGGACTATTCATTTACCAGGATAAACTGTTTACAGTTTCATTTCTTTGTTTTTATATTAAAGGAATTCTCCTTAGTTCCTAAAATTCCAAAGATACAGTCTCAAAGATCTTTCTGTTAATTTTTTTTTTAAGTAAAGATATTTGTACCAACCAGTCTAAATACACCATCTCAGACTATCGTATATTTCCTTTAACCAAGGCTCTTGAGAACTCAATAAAATTAGGCATATACATCCTCTTCATGATGCTGGAACCAAGACTTTCATTTTTTAGCAATGGGTATTCCTTGAGTTAACCTCATTTTCAAAAGCATACCAGATAAGTATCCTGGTTTTAGCATAAATCCGATGTCCAAAATTTACGACTTTTCTTCTGAAATTATTTTTGCTGCTAGAAAGGTCTAATGAACCACATGTTCTTAGAGAACTTAACACATTTTTCAAAGGATAACACCTAAACTTAGCGAAATAGCAAGGAAATAATAAGAACTCTCATACACTGCTGGTACAAATGCAAGTCATCACAATCTTTAAGAAAGAAAAAATTGGTAATGCACATCAAAAGTTCTGAAATTAGCACTGTTTTATGTATAATTCCCATAGCTAGAAATGGTCACAAAGTTTCATGTACAAGAATGATGGTTACAGGATTACTTACATAAGAGATGGGGTAAAAAATTAAATGTTCAACAGCAGAAGATATAGAGAAATTACAGTACATCTATAGAAGGAAAAATCTTTAACAATAATAATGTAGTAATATACAGAGCTAACCCTTACTATTTTCCAACTTCATGTGTAATTACTGCCCTTGTTACACCCTATGAGGAAGATGCAATTGTGCCCACTTTGCAGATAAGAAAACTGAGGTCCTGGGAATAAAAATTATTTTTTATAAAAGTAAAAAATAATAAAAAAATAAAATACCACTGGCCCGTGGTATTGCAGTTTCTGTATAGTAGAGTTGAGATATAAACCCAGGTTCAAGAGCTCAGACAATTAACCACTATGCTACACTTTCTTCTAAGAATGTTGAATGATTTTGGTAAACGTGTTTATGTGCATGTGGATGTGTATATAAAAGGACTAGAAACCTATGTTCCAACATGTGAACACCGAATAGTAGGACTGCAAGCAATTTGCGCTTTTTTCTTTATGCTTTTCTGTATTTTTCAAATTCTCTTCAAGGACATTATTATTTTTTAACTCAAAAAATATAGTGGATACATTTTTCAAAAGAAATAAATATAAGACGTAATGTCACCTAGTCTTTTAACAGATGCAGAGACCCATTTCTGTTCCATCTCCAGCAAGCAACCATTTAACCTTTATTTGAACTGTTCTGTTGAGAAGAAGCTCATGGATCTGGCTATATAAGAATTGGCTCAGTCCGTGGAAAGAAGGAAAGTTGCTCTTAGGCATATGTGTGTGTGTGTGTGTGTGTGTGTGTGTGTGTGTATGTGTGTGTGTGTATGTGTATATATATATACAGTTTTATATATATGTGTGTGTATAAATATATATGTATGTATGTGTGTATATACACAAGTTTACATATATGTGTGTATAAATATATATATGTATACATATGTGTGTATAACAATATGTATGTATATGTATACATGTGTGTGTATGTGTATATATGGCATAGCTCAACCATAAGGAAGGAACCAGTTAAGAGATCTGAAGCAGAAGCTCAGGGGTGCTGAGAACATCAGTGGGTAGCTTGATAGGCTTCAGCTCCAGTTGAAGGTGACAAAGTCCCAGCACACTGCATTATTTTTATCTCATTTATTTTATGGCTTGTAAACGGTATAGTTTATTCCTGTTTCTTGGAGAGTAATGAAAACACTTTCCCCTAAAAAACATCACCCCGAAAAGAATAATATGTCATTTCAACTACAAAATGACAAATATTAAAGCCCAAGGTGAGTGAGGATGTGGAGCTTCTCTTGTGCTACTTGTAAGAATATGAATCGTTGCGACTTTGGGGAGGAGAATTTAGCAATATTCATCAAAATCAAAAGCATACATTCCATTTAGCCAAACAATCCCATCACTAGGAACCTGCTCAGTAAATATAAGCACAGGAATATTCATTACAGTCATCACAGCATTGGTTAGAAACAATAAACAAACCAATAATATTAGAAGCAAAGTGCCCCTCAATAGGGGCCATATTAAATAAATTGCAGTCCCACCATATGGTAGAATACTCTGAAGGCATTAAATAGTATGAGAGAGACCCACAGTGCTGCTGTGGAAAGATCTTGATGCTGTCTTATTAAGTGATGAAAAGCAAAATACAGAACAGAATCTTAAATAAAGACTCACATCTAGATATGCAAATGAGAGTACATGTTTCTTTTTTTTCCATAAGAAAATACAATTGTTCACACACTGTTTAAAGTAGCCACTTTTGAGCAGAGGGACTGGAGGAGTGAGGAGAAAGGATCTCATTTTCATTTTGTATCTATTTAGTTTGAATGTGTTGCTGTAGATTACTGTTATTTAAAAAAATTAAAGCAGAGGTTATCTGGGAAATTGTAGCCCATTTTTTGGCTGGTTTTCTACCTTTCTATACTAAAACAACACACACATACTCTAGTAACTGTCATTTTGTTTTAACATAAAGTACTTCCCTAAGGCTCTCTGGTTATGTTTCTCCTTGGAGCCAATCACAGGGCCTGTGTGCACTAGCTCTTCCAGAGTCCTGCCTTCATTGTCTGCCCAGTTGGTCCCCTTAACCCTCTTGGACTATGAGTCAATGGATAAGCTCAAATTAAGAACAGAAGAGACTATGGGCTTACCCAGTGGCCAGTGCAATAGAAGTGCAATTGTCAGGATATGCTAGACTATGCTGCATAACAAATAAATCCCAAATCTTAGTGATCAGACAAAACAGAATTTTATTTCTTGCTCATTATGCAAACTGATGCATCTCCTCTATATGATGACTTGGGAAATGAGGCTGCATCCACCTGTGGGTCTGCCTTCTTGTGGCTTCAAGATTGTTATGGCATCATTTAAGTGGGTCAAGGGGAAGGCATGATGAATACTTACTACCTCAGCCTAAAAATGACACATATTTGTTCTGTGCATATTCTAAAACTATATATGGCCAATCTAACTGCAAGAGAGGATGGAAACTGTACCAGAGAATAGGAGTATTGGCAGCCATGAATACTCTGTGCTGTATAAGCCGGATACCCAAGTATGTACCTCTCTATGTGGCAAGAGATGAATGCATGACAGGAATCTTTGCCCCAATCAATCTTCCTTAATGCCTGATCAGGATCCACAAAATGTTCTCTCACCATTCTTTCATTTCTCAAAGGCCTTGAGAACACTGACTCATCATTCTGAATTCTTCACTTCCTCCTTATAGAGTCTTTCGTGGTGATCAATTTTATGTATCAGCTTGACTGGGCCACAGGGTACCTGATCAAACCTTGTTCTAAGTGTGACTGAGTATGTCTGGTTGAAGCCAACATTTGAAGCAGCAGACTGAGTAAAGCAGACTGCCTTTCCTAATGTGGGTGGGCTTCATCCAATCTGTTGAAAGCCCGAATAGGGAAAAAAGATTGAGTAAGAAAAAATTCTTTCTCTGCTGGTTTTTAAGTTGGGATGCTAGTCTTCTCTTGCCCTCAAGCTTGAACTCGAACTGTAATTTATACCAGTATTTCTTCTGGTCTTCGGCCTTTATATACAGACCGGAGCTTCTCTACCATTGACTCTCCTGGGTCTCCAGCTTGCTGACTGCAGTTCTTGGATTTCCTCACCTCCACAACTGCATGAGCCAATTCCTGATAGCAAATGTGCATGTGTGTGTGTGTGTGTGTGTGTTTTCTAGTAGTTCTGTTTGTCCAAAGAACCTAGATGAATATGCCCTTTATGACTTTGCGCTACCACACTCTGGAGCCCTCAGAGAATATTTCTCCATCCCATTAACTTGACCATGATCATGTGACTTCCTTAGGGCAATGAACACTACATGAGCAGAGGTTTTGTATGTGTTTGTGCAATTTGGCTGGACTTCAAGCACTGTTATGATCTGTCATGCGAAGATCATGTTCTGGATGTGCACTGCCTCTTTAGTATGGGCACCAGAAGAAGGATACATGGAATAAATTTAAATCTAACCTGGCCTGGAATCCAGTGTGGCCTAAACTAGCTCAGTCCATGTCAGTCAAACCTCTGTTAACCTACAGATCAGTAACCATGAAAATAATTGCTGTTGTAACCCACTGAGATTTTAAAGATTTTATCAGTAGAAACTAATAAATATGGGGTCCCATTAAAATGTCAGCTTAGGGGCCAGCAGGTGGCATGGTGGTTAAAGGTGCTGCACTCCCACATGGTCAACCATGGTTAGAGTCCCGGACCTGGCGGGTTGCTTTCTCATTCTCTCTCTCTCTCTCTCTCTTCCTCTCTCCCTCTCTCCCTCTCTTCCCTCTTTCTCTCTCTCTCTCTCTCCCACTCTGGTCAAATTAAAATAAATAAATAAATAAATAAATAAAGTTAAATAAAAATAATTCTAAAACAAATGTCAACTTCAAAGGAAGCATGGAACACACAAAATATGAATTCTAGTGCTACTGAAGGCCATTTCACGGTTGACGATTTGAACCCAAGAGAGGGAGCGGGCTGTGCTTGAGGACACAGAACACAGATCAGAAGGCAGGTCTCCAGGGCCCAAGCCAGTACCTTTTCACCATCAGCCAGCCACCATCTAGCAAAGAGCATGGCTCTGAGGCCTAGAGAAGCTGGTGTTTTGATCTGGGCAGGAGAGAAGGGAAGGTGAGGGAAGGGAACCAGGAAGACCGGAAGGGCTAGTTGGGACAGCAGAGACTACTCCTATAGGAGAGCAGAGAACTAAGAAGTTTTTCCCACTTCCCTGAGAGCGCAGCCTGGAAGTCTAGCAGTTTATGGGTCCCTGCTCAATGACCACAATAGAACCAATACCCAGAAATCATTCTGGTAATTACGATTTAGTAAATCATTCTGGTCAATTATGGTAAGACTGATTCCTGGGAGCCTGGAGAGAGCTGCAGGCTCTCCGTGCTGGTTTGTGTGGTGTGCCCTCCAGGTGCCTCCTGCCTTGTTTTCCATGCCTATTGTTATACCCCCAAATCCTTAGGCTATTAAGGAAAGAAGCCCAGGGTAAGAGACAATGGGAAGAGAAAAGACAAGCATCTGCTTCTTTTCTGAGACATGTGTGAGGTGTGTGTGTGTGTGTGTGTGTGTGTGTGTGTGTGTGAGTGTGTGCACATGTGCCTCTGTTTAGGTCCCAAAGAAAGAAATGGCAGGTGCGTGAGCTCCATCTGCCAGGTGATAGGACCAAAAATCAAGCAGAGCCAGCTCCTGGGTTGTTCACTGGGAGGAGGAGGAGGAAGTTCCATGGCTAGTTGGAAGGACTTCAGTCCTAACTAAACCTCTTCCTCCCCTTCCCTCTTTCTTTTCTTTCTTCCTTTTCTTTCTTTCCTTCCTTTTCCTTCTTTCTTTTTAATTCCTTCCTTCCTTCCTTCCTTCCTTCCTTCCTTCCTTCCTGTTTCTTTAAAGTTTATTTATTTATTCCATGGTGAGAGAGAGAGAGAGAGAGAGAGAGAGAGAACCCCCAACAATCCATTCCACAGCCTCAGTCAGCCCTGGGTCATGGGCAAGCACATGCCCACCACACCCAGAGAGGTCCTCAGTCTCACCCCAGGAGCCTTCCCTCATGAAATTGCCTTGCAATCTGGTCCCTAGCTCTTCTTTCTTTCCTCATCCCCTCTCTCCTTCCTCTCTTCTTGTTTTTCCTTCTCTTCATTTCCCTTGTTATCTTTCTTTCTCTTTCTTCCTTTCGTTTATTCTTCATGTGCCCTACAGAAGGAACGACAGGTAATAACTAAGACAAAAATGAATCCATGATGTCAAATTATGATAAAGTCAACAAAGAAAAAGAGTGATACTATGGAGAGAATTTCGGGGTAACATAGTTTAGATCGAGGGTGTAGGAAAGCTTCTGCTGGTGGGGTGAAGGGCATCTACCCTGATGGTCGAAGGATGAGTAGCCTGGGAAGAAACAAGAGAGATAAGGCTAAAAAGAATTGTGGGCAAAACTAGCTTGTGAGAAGGAATGTCCTTGGTGCTCAGGGAACTGGAGGGAGGTAGAACAACTGTGGCTCAGAGAGCAGAGAACAGTGCTCAGCGAAATCAGAGCGGCGGCAGGAGCTGGGGCAGGCAGGGATTCTATGGCTTATCCTCACTGCATTGGGAAGCCATCCACGTTGCTTAAACAGAGGATTGACTTGATCCGGTTTTACCTTGTAAAAAGATAAATTTGGTAGCCCTGAGA
Organism: Tupaia tana; assembly: GCA_026018925.1. NCBI lineage: Eukaryota > Metazoa > Chordata > Mammalia > Scandentia > Tupaiidae > Tupaia > Tupaia tana. The sequence continues at coordinate 26,905,649 of JAKSZU010000011.1, read as the reverse complement.
AAAATGGATTGGAAAGGACCAAGAGGGAAATCTCTTTAAATTCTATTGTAGCAGTTCAGGTGGGAGATGATAGTGACTAAGCCATGACAGTGTCCAAAGAGATAGAAAGTAGATTAAGTTGAGACATATCTTTGTAGCAAGATGGTATTTGTGCCAGGTGCACCCAATGTGCCCCCACCCCTGCACCCCCATCCTCCCCATTCTGGCAGCCAATGTGAGACAGATGTTACTTTATCAAAATTTCCAGGGTGGAATTAGAGGATAATGACATCATAGCCTTGGTCTTTGGATTAAAGAGCCAGGAGTTGAGAGTACAATACAAAGATTTGGAAGAAATGAGCCAGCCCCTTTGCCCAGTAGTTAAGCCTTAGGCATAGAGTTGGGTGCCATGTGACTGACCATTGTTCAAAGCCCAGCCTTAGTGGCTTGAAAAAACATGTGTTTGTCTGTATGTGTGTGTGTGTGTTTGTGCATGCGCACATGCCCAAAGTCCTGATGGGATGGAGAAATGGAGGAAAAAGGTTGTGATGTGACCACATGGCATTGAGAAGTGCTTTCTAGCTTTTTCTGGCAAGCACACATGCCCTCTGGCAATAAAACAAAAATAGAAGAAAATAAAATTAGGCTTAAACGGGTGGAGAGTAGGGATAACACATACAGAGAACACGAAGAGAGTCTCTGTGTCTGATTATTTGACCATTTAACTCATAGAAGCAAGGGGAACACAAGAGTTCCCCCTCCTCCCCAAATTTTGGGGATCTTAGAACAAAGGATATCTGTGTTGATTCCCAGATGGGAACCAAGAAAATAAAAGGAGTCCCAGAGTTCCTCAACATGGCATCTGCCTAATTCTGGGTCTTAGGGATCCCCTCTCCCCAGTAGTCCCAGTCCCGGAGGAAGGCAAGGCCAGGCCATGATGTATAAAAGGACAGTGGACTTCAGGAGAATTAAGGAACTGGACTGAGTTTATCCACCTAAAATCCATAGACTCAGATTTGTGGACTCCTATAACTCACAGTTGGAAGATGGCCCAAATGCATGAGACTCTTCCAGCATCCCTGACACCTCTGTGTGAAACCCAGGACTTACAGCCCCTTAGAAGGAGCATTGAACTGGAAAGAAAGAAGGAAGAAGACTCAGCCTCAAAGTCAGATCTGCTCCATGCTGGCAAGACAGTGCAGGGGAACTGCTAGACCCCTCTGAACATCACCGTTACCCTCTGAAAACGAAGGCAGAAATATGAGCCTGACCCTCCTTGTGGGTGTGGTGGAAAATTAAAAGAAAGAAGCACATGGGAAGACTATGCAATGCCATGCTCCTGGAGGTGCTTAGAGGGACAGAGGCTGTCACCATGCTGAGCCTGCTGAGCCTCTCTTTGAGAGTTCTAGCAGCTTCCTTTCCTTGACCAGACACTCCTTCTGCTGCTCCCTTCAGGCTGCACAAAGCAAGCTCCATCCGTCCCCCTATCCCTGACTGTCCACAGGTGGAAACTTCAGGTTAAAGGCATAATTAGGGACTTCCAGTGGCTTCCTGTCTTCAAGTTGAACCAGCTCAGTCCCTCCAACAGTTTCCTTTAGGGTCTATCCTTTAAGTCTCTTCCTTTCCTGCTCCCCTTTCTCCTGTGGACAATCCTGCTTGTTGCTGTCCTAAGGATGCAGTGCCAGGTGGGTCATGGGCAAGCTTATTCTTGGTCACAGTGCTGCTGAGATTCCTGTAGCAGGTGATCCAATGCCCCTTTGATGGAGTCTTGGAAACCTCTGTCTGTGAATGAAAGTTAGCCATGGCTGAGCTGATGGAGAGTCACAGGACAGGGACCAGTGATGCACAGATGTCTCCACTGCATCCCCATCTGGGAGATACACATATCACTATAGTTTTATTATCTCTACACAGAAAATAAGAACGAAAAATACAGCCACAATCCACTTCCCAAGAGAAAGTGATGCAGCTTTCATAAACTTGTCTCTGAGCCCTTCTGAGACGATTGGATTCAGCAGCAGAGGGTGTAGTAAGAGGAGACCCTGGCCTTCAAATCAGTATAGGGAGTGTGGGAGGGGAGAGAGGGGCCGGGTAGGCTGGAGGAGTGGGTCTGGAGCCTGGCCCTAGTAGGTGGTCCCTAGAGTGAGTTTCCTTCTGTCTTGCATCCTCAGAGGTGATGTTTCTTCTTGATGTATTCATCCCACACATTCCCTCAGGAGGCTGTGCTTAGGCAGAGAGCACCTGCAGAGCCTTATATGCTCTTCCTGCACACCCTGGGTCTTTGTTCCCACTTTGTTACCTGGCCCTTATTGGATGCTGCCTAAAGCATTTCCAACCTATTTCATGCCTCTGGGTGCTGTGATCCTAATTAATGCTGTTCTTGGCCAGGAGCATCTTGATTTTCTGTAAGATGTTAAGCCACCCCCACTGGGCCAAACCGGTGCTGAGGACTCAGTGGGAATTCAGCCAGCATGCCTCAGACCAGCCACCCACAGAGAGTACTGCTGCTGTTGGGCTGCACAGAGTTACTGCACTGTGTTGTCCACGTTGTTGGGGAGGGAACAGAGGCCTGGACCCCCAAGATAAGCCTAGGCGATCCTATGACCACAAGATAGGGTTGGATGTAAGTGTGAAGTAGGCAAGGGGGTCCTCAGAACTCCAGCCCTATGTCAGATGCCTTGTCTCCTTTAGTGGCAATTTCCCTGGGTCTAGACCCTTCTCTGTTTCAGCACGTACTCCAGGATGGGTCAGTTTCAATGTGAGAAATGGAGCCATTTGTTTGTTCTCCCACTTATTCATTCATCGACTAGGAAATATGGTAGTGGTATCATGATATTGCAATGGGACACAGATGGGAAAGGTCCTGGGTTCACATCCTGGGATCGCTCTGAGCATGCTGGGCACACATACACGCGCTTGTGATCCAGGCCAACTGAGACTGGGGGTGGATTGTGGCATGAAGACTCTGTTGAAGGTGCCCTTTTCTCTCTCTCATGGAAAAAATAAAGAAGCTTCTTTTATAAAAGGAAATATATTCTGAGTGCTTAGTGTATGCTTGGCACAAGTGCTACATACTGAGGATTAACAGAGAACTAAGACTCTGTGTTGGCCCTCCAGCACTTAACAGTTCAGTTGGCAAAGCAGCACAGACCACCACATTAATGTAATGAGCATAAACACAGCAGCAGTTCCAGGTTGGGGGTGGGGGACATCCGTAAGGACTGAGATTTGAACTCAAGTGGTACAGTGAGGTGTGCGTGGCATATACTGCTGGCCTTGTGCTGTCTCTCTATCGCAGTGTCCAGCCCCTAGGCTCACACAGAAGGGCCCAAATAAAGCTGTGTGGAGAGAATTGGATGCTCTCTGAACCCCCAGCTCTAAGCCCCAGTGATTCTAGGAGAAGGATGGAGCCAACTTGCCAGATGTGGGAGCTGGGTTCTAAAAGGCGCTCAATAGAAGAGAAATAAATTGGAAACTGCTGCTCCCTTTGTCCTCCTGGCGTCCCGAGAGCCATCTTTTATTCTCCCTTCTGTCGGCCAAATCAGCTCCAGCCTCCAATCTGGCCCCTGGGTCCTCTGCCTAATGGCAAATATTTCTGTCCTGGAATAGCTCATTGGTGGGAGCTGCAGAGACTAATAACAGTGCCTGACAGCCCTTCATGGTTTTCTCTAAATGTTCCTTCCTGCACAAAAAAGTTTAATAAAAATATGGATTAAAGCAGAGACTGGGAGCGGGAAATCAATGGCGGTCTGGCGGCTGTGTTATTGTAATGCCTTCTGTGCCTGTGCCGCTCACCCAGGGGAGAGTGCAGAGCCTGCCTGGGCCGCAGTGGAGGCAGCGCAGCCTCCTAGGACAGGGCACTGGAGCTGAAGCAGAGGGAGTGCATGTGAATAGATCTCAAGGCTGCTCTGGGCAGGATGGGGAAGGTAATGAGCCAGGAATGCTGTGCCCTGGGTTTGCAGGGGTCAGGAATCTCCTGGATTAGTAGTATTGATAGTCTGGTCTGTGTCACTGCTTCGTTATTATAATATGTAAATTAAGAGTTCTCCATGCTGGGACCAGCAGGTGGCATGGTGGTTAAGGTGCTGGACACTCCCACATGGCCAACCATGGTTCGAGTCCCGGATCTGGTGGCTTTCTGTGTGTGTGTGTGTGTGTGTGTGTGTGTGGTCAAATTAAATGAATGAATAAATAAAATTAAAATAAAATAATTCTAAAAAAAGATTTCTCCATGCCAAGTAGTAGTGTTCCTTATCCCCAATTCTCAAAATGTTAATTTTAGTTTTTTTTTTTTTTTTAAGTTGGTTTCCAATACATGGAACCAGTAGCAGCACAAAAACATGCTAATTACACAGAACTTTCCTTTCTTCTAGTCATTAAAGTGTTTCTCAAAGTACCTCTAATTGGGCTCCGTTTGCTCCTTATCTGTCCATGTGGCTCCTGAATGCCTTGAAAGTAATCAAAACTGTTGTCTTTTAAAGTGCTCTGTAATTCAGACTTTGTGTAATTCAGACAAGGGACTTTCACCCTATCTTTTTGCATATTCCTGGGTTTCTGAATAGACCTCGTTTATGGGGATACTCATGGCAAATGCCTCCAATATCAGAGATGAGAGGGGTCTTCTCTCCTGGGCGCCTCCTACAGCAAAGACCTACTTGCATACATGCAAACTGCAGCAAGGGCTCTCGCCATACCAGCAAACATAGATGTTACCAGTTTCCCAAAAGTGAGTTGATAAATATGGATTAGATCTGTGCAAGCTGTTGGATCAATTAGGGGGGCATGTAGTAAAATCAACCTCCAACTGCCAATATCAGAGTTTCTGCTGGAGACTCTGAGCCCACCAGGGTTCCTAGGAATTAAGGAGTGAATGTTGAGGAGCAAGTGGGGGAGGTGACAATTACAGGAGTAGAACAATCACTGATCCAGTAGACATGAGATGAGAGCTCTGCTCCCAACCATTGGGTCGTCGGAAAGGTCATGACGTATTTTTTCTGGTTTTCTATGCAAAAATGCATCATGACTTTTCTGACAACCCAATAGTTTTGTGGCTTTGAAAAAAATGATCATTCCCCACTCTGAGCCTCAATATACCATCCATAGATAGAACAGGTTTTCTTGGGGGAGATTTTTCACACTGGAACTCCTCATCTGAAAAGCCTGACTCCAAAGGCTTGAGTTGTGACCTGGGTCTTTATTTTAAGTTTATTTATTCATTTTTAAAGATAGATACATAGAGAAAGAGACAGGTGTGAGAGAGAGTGAGTGAGAGAGAAGAGAGAGAGAGAGAGAGAAGTGAGCCAGCCAATGGCGTAGTAGTTGAGCTGGCTGGATCCTACATGGCTAAGGATCCTACATGACGGTTCAAGTTCCAGACCTAATGGTTTGAGAAACATGCCTGGTGCATATTTGTGGGTGCCCAGAATCCTGAGAATGAAGAAGATAGGATTGCAGCATGACCATCCTTCCTGGAAGTGATTTCTCACTTTCCCCCTCTCTCTGTCTATGGTGAGCACACATGCCCTACTGCAAAGCTAGGGGAAAAAAAGAAAGAGAGAAGTACCCTCAACCAGGTCTCAGACTATGATCCTCCCACAAGCCTTTCCCAGCCAGCCAGGATCCTGTACACACACATGCATGGCCAGTGTGTACAGGTTGATCCAAGAACCAAACCCCAATCTTCCATATGACTTCCAGCCATGTAGAACATTGCACTATCAGTGAATGGGGCCTGAGTCTTTTTATAAAGATCCTAAGTGGGCCTTCTTCCTACCCACTAAAAACATACCTTGTCATTTCCTATTCTCCACTTCCATTCCTTCTCTTCCTTACCTACTATCATTCTTCCCTCCTTTCTCCTTGCAACAGAATCCAGGAATCTTTTAGGGGAGAAAGTCTCATAATATAAATAACTGCAAGTTTTAAAGTCAGGTCAATCTGGATTCTAACCCTGACTGGGTTTATCACTGGGTGCTGCCTTCCTGTCTGGCTGTAGTTACTGTCCACTTCCTTCAGACACTGCATTGGACCTTCAGGGCCAGGCTGCCTTCCAGACTGTGGCAGAAGACTTCCCTTTCTTTCTGGCCACACAGCCAGACTGCATTTCCCAGACCCCACTGCAGTTAGGCAGGGCCATGTGACAGAGCTCTTTTCAATGGAATGTGGGCAGAATGATGTGGTCTGCTTCCTGATTAGGCTGTGATCACTTCTGCTCTTCCTCGGTCTGTCTGATGGATTTCAAGGCCCAAGACAATCTTGGAAGCCACCGGATTTGGGCAGACCCTCTGAGTACTCCTCCATTTTTTCCTACTTACAATAATGCTGATTAGACTTAGTATAGACTGGGGGATGACTTCTATTGGGTTAATTCACTGGAATTTGGGAATTTATCTATTGTATCTGCTAACAATATTTAATACATAATCCATGTAGCCCAGGGACTTAGTCTGCTATTACACTGCTAACAGAAAATACCTGAAAGTAGGTGAGTTATAAAACTAGAGCTTTATTCAGCTCATGGTTTGGAGGTCTAAGGTCCAGAGGCCACATCTAGTGGGTGTGCCACAGGATCCCAATCATATCACATAGGTAAGAAGAGCACAGTGGCTGTTCATGTGTCTCTCTGTCCTGGTCATATTCTCTCTTCTCATAAACCCACTAGAATTTTAATCCTGGAAGGCCTGCCCTAATGACCTTAATCTTCATTTCTTCCCAAAGGCCCTCTCTTTCAACATTGTAATTAGACCAAGTTTTCACCCTCTAGATCCCATTACAATGGCCCAATGCATGAACTTTTGGGAGACAAAAACCACAACACCCAGTTAAGTACTCTGTCTCAGAGGGAGGATCTGAAATTCAATTCTGGCTGCCTCTTGTTAGACACAGCCAAGCTGGAAAGCACGGCTACATCTGGGTTTAGACATGTGAGTAGCCCCATCCCCTCACTTCCCTTGTACTTCTTTTCTCCCTTGTTTGTTTCTCCCTTCATCTGCTCTTCTGAATGAGGGCAGGTTGGCTAAGTCTCATGCACAGGATAGGAACATGGCAGGCCATATTACCATGAGTACCTTCCCCTAGGACTGCAGCGGGCTGGCCCCAGTGCACACTTTGGGAGTTAGTTGTTCCTTCAAGTTAGGATACCACTTCTTCCAAGCAGTGTGTAATCACAAGTACCACTGTTCTGGAGCCCCAGTCAGGCCCATTAGCCAGGGCAGGGAGGAGAGGTGACTGACAGCATTCTTCCTCTCAGAGGCCTGATTAGGAGAACACATACAAGCAATCTGGCATCCCCCACCACCACTCCCACTGCCATCACTGCCACCCTACTAAACTCCAGGGACACACTGACCGGGGTCTCTGTGCATATGTGTTGCTCCTGTTGCCATGGCAACAAGTCCCAGTGAGAAATAACAACAGTGACTTTATTTTTGCTGGAAGAGCTGAGAAAAGCTTGGCACATGGGCTTTGGGAGGTGGGGAAGTGCAGAACCAGAAGGAAAACTGGCATAGGATTTTTTTTTTTTTTTTTGAAAGTTGTGTTTACACTTTGTGCCCTCTGGCTCCTTCTCTGTAAAACTAAGAGATACTGGGAAAAGGCTCAGGCCTTCCTCTCAGAGCCCCAGCAAGGATTCTAGGCATGCTCTGGAGGAGAAAACACTAAGGAGAGAGATGCAGGGTTGAGGGTACAGCAATGAGAAGAGGTGAGATTCATTCAACAGAGAGTTCCTGAACCCTGAATTAACCTTGTTGCTAGGGCTATGACAGTGAGTCAGAATGAACCCTGTATCCAGGCAGAAGGGCCCGTACAAAGGCCATGAAAGAGGAGAGGCCTTTGTGGCTAAAGTCCAGGAACAAAGGTGGGTGGGGATGGTAAGAGGTGAAATCAGAGAGGTCTTTTAGTGCAGTTCATGAAGCACCTTGTACTCTGAATGGGTTGGAAGGACTCTCTCAAGAAAGACATGAACTGACTTACCCATGATCAGATCCCTCCTGGCTACTCTGAGGAGATGAGTCAACAAGGCAGCAAGGGGGAGAAGCAGGGAGATGTTGGAGATCAGAGAGAGGTAAGAGGCTTGAATGGGTGCTAACACTGAAGATGACATGATCTGGGGAGATTTGCCTGTATTCCAAAGGAGGAGCCCACAGTAAGAGAAAGAGAAGAGTAAGGAGTTTCATGAAGTTGATTGATTTGAGCAACCAGAGAAAGGAGCACCTAATGGAGAGGACCAGGGAGTCTGAGCCATCTTTCTGGAAGAGTGGTGGAGCTCACCAATCTCTTTGGAGGAGAAAGGATGTAATTAGGGGCCATGACCTTCTCTACCCAGGGCACAAGCAAGGTCTGTTCCTTGGGCTCCAAACTTCCTCACACAGCTCCTTCCCTATTTGCAAAACTGGGAAGAGAGTCCTGGGTTTGGAGCCACATTGACCTGGATTCATTCCCTTGCTCCACAGATCCCACAGTGTGGTCTCTGCCAAATGTTTTCACTGTCCCAGCCTGTTTGCTCATCTATGAGCTGCTCCGTACCTGTCAGCTATTCTCCAGAGACATGGACACTCCAGCCTCAGCATCTCTGAGCCCCAGCCCTCTTGGTGGCCTGTAGCACCTAACATACCAAGTGATCCCCTGCTAATACGAAGAATATTCAGAATGAGGGCAGTCTCACACCTGCCATGGACAGGGTCATCCTCTTGGTCCACTCCAGACTTATGAGGTACTTCACCAGCCTCCCTTCTTCCTTCCATACTGGCTGTGGACTACCTGACTCTCAGAGCATGTGTTAGGGTTGGGAGCTCCAGGAGAACTTAAAGAAGGGCCTGTTTTTCCACTTCTTGGTACTTTTTGTTTCCTAGATCCCAAGTCAGAAGTATCCATTGCAAACAGCTTCCACCAGTCTGGTTCTAATTTTACATGCACTTCAGTTTTACTAGCATTTATTTTTTAAGAAAAATTTTATGTATCCCAGAGCAAGTTATATTTATGATCGTATTGACCTTCTCCACAGCCCTGCAAAGTAAACAGGGCAGATATTAAGGCTCCATTTTACAGATAAGGGTGCTACAGGGGATTTCATTTCTTTCTCTATAAAACAAGAGGGTTAACCTAAATGATTACTGTTGTCCCTTCATCTCTGATTTTCTATAACTCTAAGGCATACAGACACACACACACACACACACACACACACACACAAACTCACACACAGTGGAGCAGATGGCCAGTGTGCACACACACCAAAAAAAAGAAGAGAAAGTTAGAAAGCACCCCCACTCCCACCATGGAAGATAACCACACCACACAATTGCACGCAATCCCTTTTCTAATCTCTTCTCAAGATTTTGGGCATGCACACATGCTCAATGTGTTTTTCAATCTTCCAGGTCTGGGACTTGAACCAACAGTTGTCCATGTGGGATACAGCCATCTTAACCACCATGCACCAACTGTCCCTAAATATTTTTGATAGAAGCCCTGTATCTTCACATACTACCTTAGCCTTTAGAACACACCTTACAGAAATTCTGCCCTTGTATTACCTTCACACTCACTGGGAACATACTGAGTCTAACTACCAGCGATATGGGAGGAAGTTGAAACTGCATCCAGAGAACAGGCAATAATTTGCAAACACTTCAGGTCAGAAACAAACTCTCCTAAGGAGGCTCTTTGGGTCAAGCCAGTAGAAATGGCCAGTACAATCAGGAAGGGTCACAGAGCTCAGAAGGTTAGAGCAATGAGCTAATAGAGAGAAAAAAGTCCTAGGTTCTGTCATGAAGTAAGAGCACAAGGACAACTCAGTAAGCTATTCTCCCACCACCAGAAGAACAAGTCAGATCAACTCGCAGTGTGGGCAAAATCTCAAATGACCTGCCATGGAATCTGAAATTCCATCGATAGTCTTTTCTCACACTTTGAGGTATGTGAAGGCATCTACTGAAATGAAAGTGGTCCACAGGTAGGGTGGCACAGCTGGTTACCATAATTTGTTCCTTTTTAACCCCTTTGCATGGATTCATTAATCAACTTTTTTTTTTCTTTGAAGTCACATCACAAGATTTTTGAGGTAATGAGACACCTAGAGTAGATATATTTAGATAAAGAAAAATGGTGTGGATAAAGACTATTTTGAAGGCATTTTGAATATTTTGGGTTTTGAGGAAGAAAAGGAAAGGGAGAAACTAAGCCAAAAAAAAAAAAAAAAAAAAAAAAACAACAACCAAAAAACAGAGATTACAAACAGCATCCAGAATGAGTGGACACAATAAAAAATATGAGTTAGAAGACGAAATTCTAAAACCATCCTTTTCTGTTACTTATAGCGCAGCCCAGTGAGATTATTACTGCTTTTATTAGGACTTCAGTTTTCTCATCCACAAAATGAGGATTGTGTAATGTGAACCTAAAAATGATTTTAACCCTGATTACACTCAGTATTAAGGCCAACTTTGGGACTAGCTGGTGTCATGGTGGTTAAAGAAACTGGATTCCACATGGCAGACTTCACAGTTCAAGTCCCAGACCTGTGGTTTAAATAGCATGCTAGGCATGTGTGTGTGCATGCCCCAAATCCTGACAGAATGGAAGAGAAGGGATTGCAGTGTAGCCACTCTCCCTGTGGAGTGATATCTAACCTTCTCTCTCTCTCTAGTAAGTACACATGCCCTATAACCAAATGAATAAATAAATAAACAAAATTTGTTCTTATGACTATATAATCACAGCAACAAATAAATTATTTTATTTATAGCAAACTTCCTAGTGTGTAGTACTCGTTTACATTCATTATGTCACTTGATTCTTATGGGAAAAAAAAAAGTGAAATCATGCATCTAGAAATAGCAAGCCTATTTTACAGGGTAGGGCCATGTCATCTGAACTGGCAACCAGGATTATTATCTCTGCATGCTCTTAGAATATTGTTAGGTCCAAAAACTTGTTGGGAGAGTAAAATTTATGAGCTATCATGCCTTAAAGGCATAGAAAAAAGAGGCATCGGGGCTACAACAAGTGAAAAATCTCTCTGGTCTTGTGTCCAGGCATTTCTTCCAGCCAGTCATCATGTCTCCTTCCCTGTAGGATCCAGTAGGCATCCTTGAAGAGATATCCTTGGTGACTTTACTGACAACAGAGCTATCTACAGTGGTTTACTGGGAACCATGAACAAGTGTCCATTGAGTTGATGGGAATGAGGCTCTGAGACAACAGAAGAGTCTGGCTTCTCTGCCTGCCTTGTCATTAAACCTTTGGCTCTGTTGATTTGATCTTTTTGCCAATGAGATCAGAATTCTCTCATCTGACAAATGTTTGTAGAGCCGCAACTAAGACCAAAATGGAGCCAGAAGTCCTGGATCTTTTTGAGAAATTGTCTATTAACTGCATGGTTTTGTGCATGTTGCCAAACTTATCTTGAGTTTTATTTCCTCATCTGTTGGATGAAGTCATGGGTACCTACTCTGGCTCTGCACAGGGCTATTGTATGACTCAGTTTATATTACGTGTATGAAAGAGTTTTCAAGAGCATGAGCCACCGTGGTATATAAGGTGACGGGTTACGGTGAATTCTATATTGATATAAGGAAGAGGGAGGAACCGATAAGGGATGACATAGAGGAAAAGAGGAAAGGAGGAAAGGTAAAGGGAAATGAGAGGAAGGAGTAGAGAGGGGCTTTTTGAAACCTGCCTCCTGGGAGATTATGAAGATCTTTATTGCCTCAGGATGACTCTATAGGGACTCTATTAGACACAACAGTGCTTGAAGCTAATGCCTTAGTGAATGCAAACTAGGAAAGTATAGTTGGAGAGCGCACACACACACACAAGCCAGAAAACAAATCACTCTACTCATGCCCTATCCCCTTACCTCCCTTCTTCAAAATTATTGGGTGGCCTGATCCTGTAACTGAATCCCACATGGCCGACCTCCGATGAAGTCCCAGACCCAGATATGGTGACTTGAAACACATGCTAAGCGTGTGTGTGTGTATGTGTGTGTGTGTGCGTGTGCGCGTGTGTGTGCGTGCTTGCGTGTATGCCCAAAATCCCAAAAAGAAGAGTAAAAGAGATTATGGTGTAACCATCGTCCCCAGGGAACGCTTTCTCACTTTCCCTTTCTTTCTCTTCTGTCTTTCTCTGGCAAGCACACACCCTTTGGCAAGTTTGAAAAAAATAAAAAACAAGTTATTTTGTTTCCTCAGTGCAGTTCCCAGAACCTATAAAGAATTTGTGCATTTAATTTAATTCTTCCTTTAATTCTCCACCATCACTTTCCTGAAGTTTAAATGGGAAAGACTGTTGTATAAACAAAATAAGTCATGTCATAAAGTCATTTCATATCTCCATGTTGATGATTAGAGGAAAAGGGAAGGAAGAGAGAGAGGAGGAGGAGAAACGGCCCCACACTCAACCACTGAAGGCATGTGAGCCTCACGGTTGGGTAGAGCAGAGAGAAGCTCAGAGCTCCAAGATTTGGCACTCGGGTCTAAATTTAGAATCGTTTGTAGACAAGCTGGAAGGAGTTCAGAGAAGAGCCACCAAAACAATTAGAGGAATGCAGCTTAATTGGCCCAGCTTGGCTAAGCAACTGCTAAGTAGGGAGCATTATAGAGTCTGGAGCCAGAGGAAAAGGCATAAACACCAATGAGGAGGAGGAACTGTTTAGCTTGCAACAGAAGGGGACCCAGAAAATAAATGGCACCCAGAGAAGGCAGGCCACAGCTCAGCCCCAGGCCTAGCCACTGATGGGGAGAGCCACTGGGCTTCTCTGGTCATGTAGTTTATCCTCTCTGTAGGTCGTTACTTCTCCTGTCATACTGATAACAATATGTTCATTACTTAATTAATCTTCACAACCCCCCTGCAAGGCAGATGTGCTTATTCCATTTTTGTAGATGGAGAAACAGAAGCTCAGGGATGCTGAGCTACTTGCCTAAGATCCCTCCACAGTAAAATAAAGACTTAAACTCAGATCTGATTAGTTTGAAATTTTGTGCTCATTTCTATGACATAACATTATCTTCTGGAAGCCATGATAAGAAAGGAAGAGACACAGATAGAAGTCCTTATGGCTAAGGCTCCCAATGCTTCTGATCTAGCCCAGGGCTCTTTAAGTGGGAAGGCAAAAGAAGTCAAACTCATGAAGGTATGCTCTGAACCTTTTGGCTCAGTGTAACAACCCAGCTCCCATCCTGAACTCACTTGTCTTCTGAGACCTAGTTCCTTTTTTTAATTGTACTGCCGTCTTTCCACTTGCTCTGGACATAATAACACCCTGAGACCTCAGCTATGGCATAGGTGGGTCAGACAGATCTTGTTTTCAATTTTACCTTTTTGTACAAAAAATTCTGTGGCCTTAGGCAAGTTACTTAATTTCTCTAGGCCCAAGCTTTCTACTCACTTAAACAGATATAATTAGATCTACCTTACAAGCTTGTTGTGAGAGCAAATGGGATAGTGAGCATAAATGTGCTTGGTAAATTGCAAAGTGCTGAATTCAAGATGATTTTTTTTCGTAATTATACTGTAAATTGTATTCTAACTCACTATAGACAATGGGTTTCTCTCAATTCAGGCTTTTGTCTGACCCAGCCATTCCCAAACTCACATATGCCCTGTTATGAAGTGGGGACTGGTCTAAAATTAGACCAGACACAGAGAAGGCTCTGGAAGTAGGCAGCTGGTGAACATCAAGGTTAAGACCGAGTCAACCATCTGACAGAGAGCATGTGGAGATGGCCTATGTCAGAACATGGCAGAATGCCAGTCCTGCAAACACAGCAGATGGCCAATAGCCAAAGGAGTCCAAGGACACATGTGACAGATAATGTAAAGCATGTAGAAAAAGTGATTCGAGATCTAGCAAGATGTCCTGCATCTTAGGCAAAGCAGCATCTTTCCGAAGGGACAGAGCCCATAGATGGGGTGCTGGAACTCATGGGTGGGAGTATGGCAGTAACGGCCTCAGGAACTTACTGGCACTTAGAGAGGTCTTCAAACCTTCCTGACTGTAGGGTCATTTGCAGGTCCAGGAGATGGGGTTTTCTGATGATGAGGTTCTTAGAGCCATGCACATACTGAGAACCATCCAGTCTCCAAAAAAGTACAAATTGGTAGCACATATAGCAGCCAAAATTGTGCAGGAAAGAAGACACAGGGGAAGAGTCAAGAATCTCAGGCTCATTCTGCCTCGCTGCATTGACCTTTTCAAAATTACTCCTTGCCCTTTAGTTCTCTCTTCAATGTACAAATTATATAAGAGCTCATACTGAGTGCCTACTGTGTTCCTGGCTCTGGCCTAAGCACTTAAATAGATTCTCTTGCTCTTCAAAGCAGCTCAATAGGAGGGATGCCATTATTGTCAACATTTCCCTAGTCCCATAGAGAAAACCTACCCAAGTGGCAAAGCTGAGATTCAAACCTGAGCTTTCTAGCTCTGGAACCCCAGGCAATGTGCTCTGCAGCCTTCAACATAGACCCTGAAAGAGATGCTTTCTAAGACTTTTTACAAAATCAGAATCAGTAATGGGCCAGACCTTGGTGATAACTTAGCATGATGTGATTTAATTACCATAGACGAGACACAGAGACAACCAAGTGCCCAGCATTGAGCAGGCATAGCTCTAAAATGCAGTCACTACATGATTCAAAGTCATTGCAAAGAAAGAAATTCATTTATCAGCCAGATGTTCACTGACATGACAGCTGTGTCTGCACTCAGTTACTGCGTCTGTGGTGGATGCGTCTATAGTATCAAAGACATTGCTCTATCATTCCCTTGAGACCTTTATATATATAGTTCAAAACATCTACACATTGATTTTTTTTTTGAGAGGTTTTTGCTATAGGGTGTGTGCACATGCTTGCCAGAAAGACAGAGAGAGACAGAGAGACAGAAAGTGAGAAATCATCCTCCAGGGGGATGGCCACACCACAATCCTTTCTCCTCCATTCTTCTCTCAGGATCTTGGGCACGCACACACATGCACCCCATATGAAATTATGCCACCAGGTCCGGGATTCGAACCATGGTTGACTACATGGGAGTTCAGGGACATAGTCATTACACAAACTGCTGGTGCCTACACATTGATTCTTGACTTCTGTGGTTCACAGATGCCTTTGGGAATCTTGTGAAAGGTATGGATCATTTTGCAAGTAAAAATAGACATGCAATTCAATGTTTGGTGGTAGGGGAAAGGGGATTATGAACCTCTGAAGCTTTTCCATGAATCTCTTGGGGTCTATGGCCCACAAAGTATAATACTTCTACTCTAGATAATGAGAAAACCAGAGCAGAGTAGGATGGAAAGAATAGAATAGATTCTGGAGACTCAGGAGACAGAAAGTCCAGTACAAGGATCAAAACCCTTCTCCTGTGTTCTCCTCTATCTTCTCCTGCAACTCAGGCAATAAAAGGTCTTCGACCCTTTTACTTGACCTTTGTTTCTTGAGAGATACTTCAGAATCTTTTTTTTTTTTTCATACTACTCTCCTCCTTCCCTTTGAACTGAGGTGGAGATTCCTCACTCTCAGTAAAATAATCCCTTTACCTGTCCCCACTTGAATAGAAGTCCTATGAGGACAGGGACCTCCCTGATCTTATATGCCAGTAGGGATTGTGGCATGGCCATCCCCCACTACAGGGTGATTTCTCACTATATGACACAGTACCTGATAGATTCCAGGGCTCAGTAAGCATGTGTAGGATCATTGTTTATTTACTGTGCTGGAAGAGGGAGCACTTCATGGTAGATGAAGTGATCCTTGTCCTTGTTTTTTCCTTCCTGAGTATAGGGTCAGAGGCAGGCATGACAAATGACCTGTATTAAGTCAAATGGATCCTGAAATAAGAATTCTTGTGCAAGTGATTTATTGGAGCTGTGCTCTCAGTCAGAACCCACATGGATGAGAAAAAGCTGGGTAAAACAAAGCAAAGCTTGGCAAAGCCATGATCAATTCTCTGCCTGCATCCAGGACTATGAATACACATGAATGGCATCACCTTGAGACAAGGGAAACAGGCTTTTGTATTAGTCAAGAAATAATATCTAAGATATTTTTGGGTGAGGTGACTCTGTGTCAGATGTATTTTCCTGTATTTTCATTGACTACAGTTAGAAATCAGCCAGTCACTAAAGAACAGCTTTCCCAAAGTAAAGGAAAGAAATCACTCAATAATGCACAACTGTGGGACCAGCAGATGGTGAAATGGCTACATCGTTGGACTCCCATGTAGTCCACCACAGTTTGAGTCCCAGACCCAGTGCCTTAAACTCACGCCAGGCATGCATACATGCCCAAGATTCCAAGAGGAGAATGGAGGAGAAGGGATTGCGGCATGGCTAGGCCTCCCTTGGGGGTGATTTCTCACTTTCTGTCTCTCTGTCTCTCTCTGTCTTTCTGGTGAGTACACATGCCCTATAGCAAAAACCTTTCCAATAAATAAATAAATAAATAAATGACAGCTGTTAGGGAGGGGAGGGCAGTCATACGTAGAACCCAGCTCAGTAGTTGAAAAATAGACACTGAGCATTTGGAGGCCTTAGAATGAAGAAAATGGCCAGTCTAAAGGCTAAAACCTCATATCCCAGCTTCTGTGCCCTATAGGGACTGGCAAGGGGCCAGCTTGTAGTAATTCTTCCAAAACTATGTTCCAGATGTTTGAAATCATATAAATCAATTCTTGGGAATTAACTCTTGGAAGTGGGAGGCTATTGTTCCAGAATTTCTAGACATGTCTTCCCATACAAATGGGTCAGCACTGTGAGTAGGGAAAACAGCCTGTTTTCTCTTGTGCCTCAGGACATAGTGAACGAATTTCAGCTCCTCTCTGTTATTATTACAGATTTTGGTGTCAAGAGAAAGCAGAGTGCAGTGTAGAGATACCACTATTTAAGGAGTCCTGCCTGGGTTTTGTTTCTATGGGCCTGGCAGACCAGTTGAGGATGGAGGAAGCTGTTCTTGAATTGCTGTATGATCCAGCAATTCCACTCCTGGGTAGATACCCCAGATAATTGAAAACAGGGATTTAAACAGATGCATGTCCACCCATGTTCACAGTAATATTATTCACACTGGCCAAAGGGTAGACACAACCCAAGTGTCCATCAACAGCTGGATGGCTAAGTGAAGTGTAGCGTATGTATACAATGATCTGCTACCGCCTTAGAAAGGAAAGTCATACTGATCCATGCTGCAACATGGGTAGTCTTGAAGACATTGTGATGGGTGAAATAAGCCAGACATGAAAAGAAAAATACTGTATGATTGTACTTACATAAGGAATCTGTAGAACAGGCAACATCATAGAGACAGAAAAGGGAAATGAGGTTTCCAGGAGTTAGGGGGAGTTATTGTTTAATGGGTAGAGATGCCTGTTTGAGATGATGAAATATTTCCAGAGATAACTGGGGCTGGTTACACAGTATTATGATACATTTAATGCCTCTGAATTGAACATGTAAAAATGTTTCCAATGGTGAATTTTATGTTATGTGTATTTTACCATAATTAAAAATAAATAAATAAGAAAGAATTTCTTCGGGACTCAAGGCCTTCTGAAAGCTTTTCTGCTCCAGCCTGATTGGAACGCCATCCTCTGTGTGCCTGGGGACACATCGCGCTCTGATTATTAATGCACTCGGCTGTCTCGACACTGAGCTATGAGCTCCTGTAGATTATGGTTCACGTTCTTCTCTACTCCCATCTCTGGCTCTAACCAAATGCCAGCATATCATAACAATTTGATAATTCCATTCTAAATTAGTGTTTGAGTTGCATGTAAGCAGTTTATTTAAATAATGAAACACATATTAACTATTACCAGAGTAGTGCTTAGTTGGATAAAGTTGGCTCAAGTTCTTCAACTTATCTGATAGTTTCATCATCCCCCCTGCCCAAGGATACATGCATTCACTAAAAGGGTTCAAGGTGGGGGGAGAGAGAAAGTCCTCCCAGTGAGGCATGGTCACGCCGCAATTCTTTTTCCTTCACTCCTTCTTCTTGTCAGGATTTTAGCACACTTATATATGCAGCTAGAGTGTATTTTAAGCTGCTAAGACCAGGATTTAAATTACAGTTGGCCATGTGGGAGCTGGCTCCTTTAACCACGGTGCTATAGGGTTGGCCCTCCATCACTCTTTTGAAAAGGCAACATAGCAAGTGGATTGATGGAAAATACTGAATTTTAACAAAGACTTCTCCTTTATTCTTTTTTTTTTTTTTTTTTGAGAGAGAGAGAGAGAGAGAGTTTTGCTACTACAGGACAGGTGCACTCACTGGAGAGACAGAGAGTAAGATGGGGAGATGGCCATGCTGCAATCCCTTCTCCATTCTCCTCTCAGAATTTTGGGCACACACACATAGGTGTTATGAGTTTCAAGCCACTGGATCTGGGACTCAAACTACAGCTGACCCTATGGGAGTCCAGCACTTTAACTACTATGCCACCTGCTGGCCCTCTCCTTCACATTCTTAATTCATATATCATCATCATATCTAGGGAGCCACCCTTGATCTCTATGATTTACGTGAAGGAGGAGTCTGAGGAAGAGGGAAGGGGGAAGGAATTTCTCTAGCAGGAGTATTAATATATGTTTCCTGGTGATACCAGATAACATCTGCCTTTCCTGCTCTGAACTGCCATGAGCTTTTAATGTGATCTTGTTTCTGCTATCATCAGACTTTTTGCATGGCATTATATGTACTTGTGTACTCTTCGGTCTTCCCCACTCTAGCCACAGTGCACTTCATGAGGGCAGGACTGCTATATTCCCAGCACCTGGCAAAATTCTTAGCACATGGGATGTACTCAGTATGTATTGGAAGAGTGGCTTGAAAATGGGTGAATGAAAGCAATAATGTAGGCATGAAACTGTAAGAATGCAAGGCCGATTTAAAGGGCCCCCAAGACCACTGAATCCAACCCCTTTATAAAACAGATGAGAAAGATGAAGTCCAGAAGGAGGTAGTTATTTTCCCTACACTAGATACCAGAGCAGTAGATGAACAGGAACTGAAATCTAGGTATCCAGCTCATGGTCCATGCTATTTCCATTACAACACTGTTCCCTGCTGCACTCAGGGTCAAGATTTCCGCTGTCTAAGATGATGTATGACATCATACCTTTGAGATTAAGCTATAAGCTCACATCATGCATAGCTTTTTGAAAGTATCATCCATTTTAACAGAAGAAAAAAACTGCATTAAACTAAAATGTCTCTTGTATAGCAAATTTTAAAACACTGGACTTGGCTGATGAAGAACGGAATTGGGGCAGTGTATAATCCTTTTTGGTATCCCTTCAATTTTTATCATAAAACCAGGCTGGTCCCTTAGGAAAATCTGAATCAAGTGAGGCTGTCACAAAGTCAGCTGAGATCTGCTTGCTGGAAGTTACGTTATATAGTCAAGGCTGGCAGCCAGTGGGGAGAAAATGGGAGCAGGGGTAAAGAATTGAAGAGAACATCCACTCAAAAGCTAGAAAAGGGAGAGAGAGTAATAATGTGCCCATTTATTTCTATCTGTCCAGGGAAGAGAACAGATAAACCTCAGTCTTTTTTTTTTTCCAAGTTCTTTTATACATTTAATCACGTTATTTAGCTTGCAAAGTGAATATTCCAACATGTGTACATTTCTGCCCAGTCCAGTTGATAATACTATAAAGTTATCTTCAACAGATAACACCCCATTTCTTTGTGCCACTAATGCTTTGCCTCTCTATTTTTCTTCTAAATGTCTTTCCTCAGACTCTACTCTTTCACCCACCCTCTTCCCACTCTATATCTGGTATTTACAACCATTTACTCTGTTTCTATATCCTTTAGTAAATCAGTTTCAGTAATAGAATGCAGACACTCGGTATATATTAATCACAACCAACTTGAATAGGAAAAAATAGGGTGTGTGTCATTAAAGCATGTTAGCAGACACCCCCCCCCCCCCTTCTCTGCTTACCACAAACAATGTGCCCATCTTCAGAGCATGCATCATGCTTGCCTAAGCCTGTCATGGCCTTCCCCTTTACCTTTACAAATGATTGGTGTAGCAATGAGCATGTGATTCAGCCAATAAACACAAGAAGAAGCTCATCCAATGCCTTTTGGGGAGAGGGTTTTCTCCTTGGAAAAGGAGAAAGCCAATTTTGCTTTCCCTAAGGTCTTTCCTCCTTGGAATTCTGGTATGTAATAATATCATGCTCATAGTTGTGCCAACCATTTTGGAACCCTGAGAAGAGACATCCTGTCTCACAGAGAGCAGAACAGCAGGACTGTGAGTCCTTGATGATATCATTGAGCTGTTGAATTGACCCCAAGACCTCCTGTCTCTGGTTTCCTATTGAGTGAAATACTAAATGTTCATATGGATTGAGGCAATGTTAGGTTTATGATTTAAGCCAAGGGTTAACAGCTTTTTCTGTAAAGGATCAAGTATTTTAAGCTCTGTGGGCTATATGATCTCTGTTTCAAGTATACAACTTAACCACTGTGGCACAAAAACAGTCATAGATAATATAGACATAAGTAGGCTGTATTCCAATAAAACCTAATTTAGGATCAGATTTGGTCCATGAGCCATAGTTTGCCAATTTATAGTTTAATTCATTGATACATTAGTCTTTATTAAGAACTTTCTATATGCCAGCCATAGTTCTAGGTGCTGGGATATAGCAGAAATAAAAACACATCAGGTCTCTGCCTTCAGAAGCCTTATATGCTGCTCAGAGAAGCATATAATAAACAACTGAATAAATAAAGAAGACAATTACAGATTTCGATGAATGCTAGATGGAAATTGAATCATATTATTAAGACTTTTGAGGTTGGGCAGTGATGGGGATGGAGCCAGTTTATACCGGTTGGTAGAGAAGGCATTTCTAGATGACATTTGAGATCTAAAGAATCAAAAGAAAGATCTTGCAACAAATTACAGGAATTAGAAATGCAAAGACCTAAGAACAGGAATACATTTGGCATATTCAGGAAGCCCAAAGAAAAATGAATAAGAGAATGAGTAATACATAGGTAGGTCCAGATCACATGGTGTCTTAATGGCCCAGGAAGAAATGTGAATTTTATGCCATGAGCAATTAAGGGTTCTATAGAGGTCAGTGATATAATAATGATTTATATTTTTAAATTACTAATCTAGCTGTTACATGGACTGTGGGAAGTCAGGAGTGAAGCAGACATGCCAGTTGGGAAGCTATTGCAACAGCTCATGAATTTTATAAGAAGTGTTTCAGTTGACCCAAGTTATGGTTACACTGGGTTTCCCCTATATGGTAAAGATAGGCCAAAGGAAGAAAATTAGGAATCTAGAAGAAGAAAGAAGGTCCCATAAAGATAGGCTGGTTTCTTTATGAAGATGTTTATGAAGCCAAATCCAATAAGGTCCTGAGATAGGTTCACCTGGCACCAGGAGCCAAGAGTTTCTGGGACACTCTCTACTTTTGCCAGCTTATACTGAGCCTTGAACATTGTGTCTCTTGAGTCTAGAGAGAAGTGGCACAACCTAGAGGCATTTGTGGGCTCAATCTGTAGGCCCGCTTTTGAGGCAAGGAATTGGCAAGTCATACATTGACCATTCAGCAATTCTACTTGCTCGTTACTTCGTCTTATATGGTAGCACTACACTCCAAAAGAGACATTAGTAGAGGGGTGGTCAGATTGTGTATTTATTCCTTACTGGGTTCACAGAGGGTTTGAGGCAGCTTAAAAAAAATGCAAGTAATAAGATAGAAAGGTATAAATTAAATCGATCAAACCTAAGGAAAATACAAATCAGATAAAAGATCAAGACCAGGGAGCAGAAAACTAAAATGTGAGTTATTATATCCTACATTGTTTCCATCACAAAAAAATAAGATGAAAATCCCATCTGTTAGCTGATTCCTACTGTCTTATTTATATTTCCTCCAGCATTATACAAATATCCCATATTTTCATCAGTTCTTAGTGTTACCCTAAGAGGGTCAGGACACTTTGAGCAAATGACTTCTCTCTTCCCTCCCCAGCCAAATGAGATTGGCTAGTTTATAAGCAAAAGGTTGACTCTAGGCTGGGGCTTGCTGGCCAGCCACACGGTATCCATGTGCTTATTATGGGTGCCCACAATGAGGACCCCATTTTCCCCACCTGCCTCTGTGTGAGGATTACAAAAATAGTCTCACCTCCATTCTAGGCAGGGAGGGAAGCGTGCAGCTGGTATTCACAATTTTCTACTCAGTTGCTCTCTTCTGGTTCAGATTAACTTAATGATTTCCCAATCAGATTTGAATTCTTGCACATTAATAAGGTCAAAATGCTAACGAGCAAGGGAAATGGAACCAAGACCTGAGTTCCTGGGGCCAGAGATCCAGGGAATGGGCCAAGGCCAGAGTGAGGCTAACAAGGGGGCACATCAATGAAAACAAGCCAGAAGTAACCCCCCCTGGCTTTTGCTTTGATCCCAAAATAAAAGCCCATTAACCCAGACTGTTGAGCTCAATATGTAGCTCAAGCTCAGGCTACTTTGGGCAAATGACTTCCCCTCACCTCCCTCCCCAACCAAATGAGACTGACTAGTTTGTCAGGGAAGAGGGGAGGTTACAGCCTACAAAGGCGAGAGATACTGTCAATGTCAGCCAACAGTCACAACACTTCTCCAGATTGAACTACCCTATGTATACCTCTCTCTGGCCACTCCTTCTCTGATCCTTTCTCCTGCCTCCTCCATCATCCCACTGACCCTCCAGTACACCTCTGCCCCATGTTTGTCTTTAGACCATTGGTGTCTCTCTGCTGTGTCTTTCTGAGCAGGCAGTTCCTACAGTGTCTCCTCTGGCTCAGCTCTCTTAGGCTCTCAGAGTCCATCTGTGAGCTGCCTCTGCAAGCATCCTAGGCAGAAGGGACCACTCTGTGTGTACAGGTACTACCTCCTGTCCCTGAACAAACTGCCCAAGAACTGGCTTAGATGGATCACCTGTCAGTCTGATGATCCACAGGATTCTGTCGGCTCTTTTAAGCTAGCAACCCTGTCTGGATGGTCCAGTTCCAACCTTTGCCTCACCTGTGCTATGTCACAGTCCACCCCTGTCCCCTGAACTTGATGAAGGTGACAGAGCTCTATCATAAGAGATAGCCTGGGTCCTGAAGTAGGGTGACAGATTCCTCCTAGTTTGCCTAGAACTTTCCAGTTTTACTAAAAGTCCCAAGTCCTGGAAACATCTTTAGTCCTGGGTAAACCAGAGTAGTTGGTCACCCTGCGAGATAATTGAACTTAGACTATAAGAACCAGCTCCGAGGGACCAGCAGATGCCACAGCAGTTATGTTGCTGGATTCTTACATGGCTAACCATGGTTCAAGTCCTGTACCTTGCTGGCTTGGAAATCATGCTTAGCATGTGTGCATCCATGCCCAAGATCCTGGGAAGAGATTAAAGGGATTGCAGTATAACCATCCTTCCTGGGGGATGATTTCTCACTTTCCCTCTCACTGTCTCTGTCTCTCTCTCTCTCCCTCCAGTGAGAGCACATGCCGTAAGGTAAAATCCCCTCAAAACAAAACAAAACAAAACAAAGCAGCTCTTGTCCCAGCTCTGCTCCATATTATTTAGAACCATGAACAACACATATCTCCCTTTCTAGAAACTAACAGTTGCAATCCCTTCCCTGCCTACCTCTCAGGGCTGTTCTAAGGGTCACATCAGATAATGAATGTGAAGTGCTTAGTGAACACTAAAGCACCAGACAGATGTAAAGGGGATTTTATAACACAGTGTTTATGACCCAGAGGCCAGAGTATTAGCAATTTCAATTAATCAAAGAAATGGAAAAATAAATTGGTTTTATGGAAACAGATTCTCACACCTTGCTAAGGGTTCAGGGCTTGGGCATAGGAAAGGCAAGAATCCAAAGGGCTCATTGCTCTGGTTGGGCTACTTGCTAGCAGAGGCTTGCCCAAGCTCACCCTCTGCTCCAGGAGCCTAGAATATACCTGCTTGGGACTGACAAATTCAGCCTCAGGTCTTGGTCTTGTCAATATTCATTTTCAGCCACAGAGAAATCAAGTGCAGCTTACTCTTACTGCCCATGCCATGGTTGAATAAAACCAAGATGTGTCCGCTAAGCATCATTTACTTGAGTTTCACAAGCTGTTGTGTGCTTACCCTTGAACATTGGTATGTCCAGTGCTCTGGGCTTCAAAAGACTCTGCACATATCCTAATATGCTCAAGGTGAGTCCTCCCTCTTACTGTAGTCTCTATTATGCAGATTGTCACCAGATGCTAGTGCAAAACACTGGCCTGAACAGGACAGGCACCATCTTGAAATTGGAGCTCTAATGCATAGAGTTGAATATTGACCTAGCTCTAATGAGCAGGCTCCCTTGGTCCCTTCTGGAAGGAAGGTTAGAGTTGAAGCCTAAAATCAAACTCACTTTTACAGACAGACATCCCAGTGTTCAAACTGAAGAAATTCTTCCAGATGGGGAGGCAGGCAGAGAAATGTTCACACATAAACAGTTCTTACATAAGGCCTTTGAAATGGAGCCATTCATGCCAATGTGGACTTCGGCATGGTGAGTGACAATGTCATCAATAATTTGTGAGCAAGGTTTGCTGTGGACAATTTGTAATGCAGATCATCTGTCCCTGTGTAATTAAGAAGAGATTGTATCCAGTTCTGGTTTATGACTTTATGGGATTGAGGCACTGTGAGGCCAATAAAGAAAAACAACAACTACAACAATAAAACTAATAGCCTTCTCTCCCTCCCAGCTCAGCTAATCAATGAAACCATCAGAAAAGTTTTGCCTTAGACCAAGCCACTGCTGAACTGGACCCTTTCAATCAGTCTTTGTGGAAGTCACTAGTGTTCCTGTACTCTTTCCATCTGTGTTGTGAGGTAGGAGCCAGCCAGCCCCCACTCTCTCCCTCTCACTTGCAGCATTAGTAATGTTATTTGCTGGTAAACTCCACTTTGAAAAGCCAGCAGTAGTGAGCACTATGGGAATTTGCCTAGATTAAAATAACAGTGTCCACTCCTTTTTAACTTGAAAGATGTTTTAAAATTGGAGAATGCTCTTAAAGTTCATCATCTTTTTTTTTTTTTTTTTTTTTTTTTTCTTTTTTTGGAGAGGTTTTTGCTATAGGGCGCGTGCGCTCGCCAGACAGACAGAGAGAGACAGAGAGATAGAAAGCAGGAAATCACCCCCCAGGGGGGATGGCCACGCCGCAATCCCTTCTCCTCCATTCTCGGGATCTTGGGCACGCACACACACGCGCCCGGCGTGAGTTTAAGCCGCCGGGTCCGGGACTCGAACCGCGGTCAACTACGTGGGAGTCCAGCGCCATAGCCATTACGCTAACTGCTGGTCCCAAGTTCATCATCTTTATAAAGGAGAAAGACAGGATTGGAGGCTGTTCAAGGGGGAGGGACATGAAGACCAATCAAGCACATTGTTGGAGAAACAAAGATTAAAATCAGAACATTCTGATTCCACTGAAAATTTGTGGAAAATATATGTTATGAAAAAAATCATGCATGAATTTCAAAATTATTTTTGCATCAAAAGACACTACATCTTTCATTTCATTTTTCCATGGAGTTTTTGAAGTCGCCTTGTATGTATTGAATATTTACTAAGGGCAAACCACTGCTCTAAGACCCTGACATGTATTCTCTTATTTAATCCTTGTGACTACCTTATGAGTAGTTACTATTATTATCCTCATTTCACAGATAGAAAAACCAAGGCACAGAGAGGTGAAGTGGCTTGACCAAAGTTCTACGTCTAGCTGACTATGCTAGTATTAGACCACAAGCTCCAGGTATCATACTCTTTTTTCTTCTTTTTAATTTATTTTATACATGCAATCATTATACAACACCTAACTTGCAAAGTGAATTTACCCAGCATGAAATATTCTTCACTCCAGTCCAGTTGAGGATGCTACTATACATGTTGCCACCAGCAGATAATAAACTATTTCTGTGTCCTACAAATGTCTTCTCTATTTTTCACCCTAATTTCCCTGTCTGCTCTCTCCCCCTCTCCTACCCTCCTCCACACTGTCTCCAGTGTCCATAGCTATTTTCTATACTTTTATATCCTTCAATTTTTCAGTTTCTACCTTGCAGTGAGAACAGTTGATATATGTTAAGTGGAGACATACAATATCTCTTTCTCATAGCCTGGTTTGCTTCACTCAGCAATAAATCTTACATATTCATTCACTTTCTATCAAATGCCAGGGTCTTGTTGTTTTTTCGTGGCTGAATAGTATTCCATAGAGTATATGTGTCACATTTTAAAATCCATTCATCTGTTTGTAGAAATTTGGGTTGGTTCCATGTCCTAGTAATTGTGAATAATGCTGCAATAAACATAGATGTGTGAGCACTTTTCCAAGTGAGCATTCTCCTGTCCTTTGGGTAGATACCGGGAGTGGAATTGCTGGATCATATGATAGTACTTTTAGGTCTTTGAGGAACCTCCATATTGTTCTCCACAGTGGCTGGACCAATTTGCATTCCCACCAACAGTGCAGAAGAGTTCCCCTTTCACCACAGCCCCACCAACACTTCTTTTTTTTTTTTTTTTTTTTTTTTTTTTTTTTTTTTTTTTTTTTTTGTATTGAGAGGTTTTTGCTATAGGCGTGTGCACTCCCAGAAAGACAGAGAGATAGAAAGTGAGAAATCACTCCCCAGGGGGGATGGCCACACCACAATCCCTTCCTCACTCTCCTCACACATGCACACATGCCCAGCATGGGTTTAAGCCACTGGATCCAGGACTCTTAACTGCAGTCAACTACATGGGAGTCCAGCAACATAGCCATTACGCCAATTGCTGGTCCCCATTTTTTGTATTTTTAATCTTCACTATTCTGACTGGAGTTAGGTGGTATCTCATTGTGGTTTTGATCTGCATCTCCCTTATGATGAGGGATATTGGGCATTTTTTCATATGCTTTTTGCCTATTCATATGTTTTCCTTAGAGAGTTGTTTGTTCAACTCATTTTCCTATCTTTTAATTGGATTAATCATTTTGGGGGAGTAAGCCACTTGAGTTCCCTGTGTATTCTGGTTATCTGTCCCTTATCTGAGGCATAGTTAACAAAAAATGTTCTCACTTTCTAAAGATTGTCAATTCACACTAAATACCGTGTATTTGCTGTGCAGAAACTTCTTAATCTGATGTAACCCCACTTGCCTGTGCTTTCAGGGACTTATTTAAGAAGTCTTTGACTACCCCAACATCTCCCAGATTTTCCTCAATGTTTTGCATCATTAGTTTAATGGTTTGAGGTCTAGGTTTAGATCTTTGATCTATTTTGAGTTGATTTTTGTTAATGGTGAGAGATAGGTGTCCAGTTTCATCTTTCTACAGATGGATATCCAGTTTTTCCAGCACCATTTGCTAAAGAGGTTTTTCTTTTCCCACTGAATTGACTTTGTCAAAAATCAGTTGGCTGTATGTTTCGGGGTTTATTTCTGGGGTCTCTTTCCTGTTCCTTTGGTTCATATGTCTGTTTTTGTGCCAATATCATGCTGTTTTGATATATAGTATATTTTGGGGTTGGGGATGAGATGCCACCCACTCCACTCTTCATACACAGGATTGCTTTGGCAATATGGGGTCTTTTATAATTCCAGACAAATTCTATTATTGTTTTTTCTAGATCTGTGAAGAATGTCTCTGGTAATTTAATAGAAATTGCATTAAATATTAAATATTAATTTGAGTTGAATTGCCATTTTGATTATATTAATTCTCCCAAACCAGGAACATATGATGTCCTTCCAGTTTTGTGTGTCATTTTCAATATCTTTTTTAAGATTTTCATACTTTTCCTTGTAGAGGTCTTCGACTTCCCTGATTAGATTAATCCCTAGGTATCTTATACATTTTGTGGCTATGGTAAAAGGGATTACCTTCTTCAGTTCTACCTTGGTCAGCTTGTTGTTAATATACAGAAATGCTATGGATTTTTGTATGTTGATTTTATATCCTGCCACTTTACTGTATTCATTTATTACTTTGAGAAGTTTTTTCATGGATATCTTTGGGTCTTCTGTGTATATTATCATGTAATCTACAAATAGAGATATTTTCAACTCTTCTTTCTCTATTTGAATGCCTTTTATATTATTCTCTTTTCTGATACCTTGGCTAGGACTTCCAGCACTATATTGAAAAGGAGTGGAAAAACTGTGCAGCCATGTTTAGTAGCAGTTTTCAGTAAAAAAGCTTTCAGTTTTCCCCCATTCAGTATAATGTTAGCTATAGGTTTTTTTTTTCTTTTTTTTTATTATCATCATATTCTTCTTTATATTACATTGAATTACATATAACTTTACATTGTATTACATTACTTTTTCAAAAGGGAATGCCATGCATGTCAGTCAGTACAGAGACATTAATCTCCCCGCTTCAACATTCAATATCTTTCCTATGTTTTCCCCAATCATTATTATTATTCTAATTATTTTTTAAGACAGTCCATCGCTATTTCTCATGTTGCTTGTACAAATACTTTGCCCATCATGAAATACTTCTCAGACAAATCCAGTTGAGAATACTATACATGTCAACATCAACAGTTAATAAGCCATATCTGTTTCTCACTAATGTCCTACCTCTCTATTGTTCATTTGTTATCTTTCTCTATGCTCTTCTCTTCACTTCCCCCATTCCACACTGTCCTATTCTCATTAAGTACCTTCACTGCTTTTATGTCCTCCAATTTTTTTTCACTATCATAGAATGCTGATAGTCGGTATATATTGAGTGGATACATACAATATCTTTCTTTCATATCCTGGCTTACTTCACTCAGCAATATATCCTCCGTATCTGACCACTTTCTATCAAATTCCAGGGCCTTGTTATTTTTTATGGCTGAGTAGTATTCCATAGAGTATATATACCACACTTTTCCAATCCATTCATCAGTTTGTGGACATTTAGGTTGGTTCCATGTCTTGGCAACTGTGAATAATGCTGCAATAAACATTGATGTGTAAGCACTTTTCTGACTGAGCGTTCTCCTGTCTTTTGGGTAAATACCCAGAAGTGGGATTACTGGATCGAATGGTAGTTCTATTTGTAGATCTTTGAGGAACCTCCATATTGTTCTCCACAGTGGTTGAACTAGTTTACATTCCCACCAACAGTGTAGGAGGGTTCCCTTTTCACCACATCCCCGCCAACACTTATCACTTTTTATATTCTTAATCTTTGCCATTCTGACAGGGGTTAGGTGGTATCTCATTGTAGTTTTTATCTGCATCTCCCTTATGATGAGGGATGTTGAGCATTTCCTCATATGCTTTTTGGCTATTCGTATGTCTTCCTTAGAGAGACTTTTGTTCAGCTCATTTTCCCACCTTTTAATTGGGTTAATCATTTTTTTTCGCATAAGGCACTTGAGTTCCCTATGTATTCTGGTTATCAGTCCCTTGTCTGAGGCATATTTAACAAAAATATTTTCCCATTCTGAGGGTTGTCGGTTCACACTTGTTACTGTGTCCTTTGCTGTGCAGAAACTTCTTAGTCTAATATAGTCCCACTTGTCTATTTTAGGGATTATTGCCTGTGCCTTGGGAGTCTTATTTAAGAAGTCTTTGCCTACTCCAATGTCCCCCAGAGTTTCCCCAGCATTTTCCACCAGTAGTTTTATTGTTTGAGGTTTTAGGTTAAGATCTTTGATCCATTTTGAGTTGACTGTTGTTAGTGGTGAAAGATGGGGGTTCAGTTTCATCTTTCTGCAGGTGGATACCCAGTTTTTCCAGCACCATTTACTAAAGAGGTTTTCCTTTTCCCAATGGATTGACTGATATCCTTTGTCAAAGATCAGTTGGCTGTAAGCTTTGGGGGTTATTTCTGGGGTCTCTATTCTCTTCCATTGGTCCACATGTCTGTTTTTATGCCAATACCATGCTGTTTTGATGACCACAGCTTTATAGTATATCTTGGGATCAGGGAGTGATATGCCTCCTACTCCACTCTTCTTGCGCAGGATTGCTTTTGCAATACGAGGTCTTTTATGGTTCCAGACAAATTCTATGATTGCCCTTTCTAGATCTCTGAAGAATATCTCTGGTATTTCGATTGGAATTGCATTAAACATGTAGATTAATTTGGGTAGAATTGCCATTTTGATTATGTTAATTCTTCCAATCCAGGAGCATGGGATATCCTTCCACTTTTTTATGTCACTTTCAATGTCTCTTTTAAGATTTTCGTAGTTTTCTTTATAAAGATCTTTGACTTTCTTAGTTAGGTTTATCCCTAGGTATCTTATACACCTTGTGGCTACGGTGAAAGGGATTCCTTTCTTCAGCTCTGCTTCGTTCAACTTGTTGTTCATAAATAGAAATGCTATAGATTTTTGGATATTGATTTTGTATCCTGCCACTTTACTGTATTCACTTATTACTTCAAGCAGTTTTTTCATGGATACCTTTGGGTCTTCTAAGTATACCATCATGTCATCTGCAAATAAAGATATTTTCAATTCTTCTTTGCCTATTCGAATGCCTTTAGTATTGTTCTCTTCTCTGATTGCAATAGCTAAGACTTCCAGTACTATATTAAAGAGCAGTGGAGAAAGTGGGCAGCCCTGCCTAGTACCTGTTTTCAGAGGAAAAGCTTTCAGCTTTTCCCCATTCAGTATAATGTTAGCTGTAGGTTTTTCATAGATGGCTTTTATTGTGTTGAGAAATGACCCTTCTATACCAATCTTACTGAGAGTCTTAATCATAAAAGGATGCTGTATTTTATCAAATGCTTTCTCCGCATCAATTGAGATGATCATATGGTTTTTATCTTTCTTTCTGTTAATGTGGTGTATTACATTTATGGTCTTGCGTATATTGAACCATCCTTGCATCCCTGGTATAAAGCCTACCTGATCGTGATGAATGATCTTTGTTATATGTTGTTGGATACGATTTGCGAGTATTTTGTTGAGAATTTTCGCATCTATATTCATCAATGATATTGGTCTGTAGTTTTCCTTTTTTGTCATATCCTTATCTGTTTTGGGGATGAGGATGATGGAGGCTTCATAAAATGAATTTGGAAGGTTTCCTTCCTTTTGAATCTTTAGAAATAATTTTAGTAGGATAGGGGTTAACTCTTCCTTAAAAGTTTTGTAGAATTCACAAGTGAAGCCATCTGGGCCTGGGCTTTTCTTTGTTGGGAGGTTATTTATTACTGATTCAATCTCCTGGCTTGTTATAGGTCTATTCAGGTTCTCTATGTCTTCCTGATCCAATCTTGGTAGATTATATGCATCCAGGAATTTGTCCATCTCCTCCAGGTTATCTTGTTTGTTGGCATAAAGTTGCTCATAGTATCCTCTAATGATATTTTGTATTTCTGCTATGTCTGTGGTAATATTGCCTGTTTCATCACATATTTGATTAATCTGGTTTCTTTCTTTCTTCTTCTTAATCAGTCTAGCCAATGGTGTGTCGATCTTGTTAATCTTTTCAAAGAACCAGCTTTTGCTTTCATTTATTTTCTGTATGGTTCGTTTATTTTCTATTTCATTTATTTCTGCTCGAACCTTTATTATTTCTTTTCGCCTGGCATTTTGGGGATTTGTTTGTTGTTGTTTTTCCAATTCTCTGAGGCATGATGATAAGTTATCTAGTTGCCATCTTTCTGTCCTTTTCTTATGTGCACTAATTGCTATGAATTTTCCTCTTATGACTGCTTTTGCTGTGTCCCATAGATTCTGGACACTTGTGTACTCATTATCATTAGTTTCCATAAATTTTTTTATTTCAGCCTTAATTTCTTCAGTAGTGAAGAAGTCATTCAGAAGTAGGTTGTTCAGTTTCCATGTGTTCGTGTATTTTCGGGGTTGTGTCTTGAAATTAATCTTGAGTTTAATTCCATCATGGTCAGAGAAGATGCTGGGTACAGTTTCTATGCCTTTGAATCTATAAAGGCTTGATTTGTGTCCTAATATATGATCTATCTTTGAAAAGGTTCCATGTCGGGGTGAGAAAAATGTATATGTTGTGGATGTAGGGTGGAAAGTTCTATAGATATCTGTCAAGCCCATTCCATTTATAGTATCATTTAAGTCCTGTATCTCTCTATTTATTTTCTGTCTAGAAGACCTGTCTATAGGAGATAGTGGGGTGTTGAGATCTCCAACAATTATAGTATTTCTCCCTATCTCTCCTTTTAGCTCCAACAGTCTTTCCTTCACATATTTAGGCGCACCTGAGTTGGGTGCATAGATATTTATAAGGGTTATGTCTTCTTGCTGGATTACCCCATTTACTATTATATAATGCCCTTCTTTGTCTCTTCTTACAGTCTTTGACTTGAAATCTATTTTGTCTGAGATCAATATCGCTACTCCAGCCTTTTTTCGATTTCCATTTGCATGGAGTATCTTTTTCCAGCCCTTGACTTTTAGTCTATGTATGTCTTTATCCATAAGGTGAGTTTCTTGTAGGCAACAGATAGAGGGTTTCTGTTTTCTTATCCAGTCAGCCAGTCTATGTCTCTTTACTGGAGAATTTAATCCATTGACATTCAATGTAATTATCGATATTTCCGTACCTGATCCTATCATTAAGTGAGCCATTTTCTTGGTTGCTCTTTGTTCTCGTATAACTGTCTCTGATTTTTTAGTTTTCCTGGTATAATACTCCCTTCAGAACCTCTTGAAGAGCTGGTCTGGAGTTGGTAAATTCCTTCAAATTTTGTTTATTCGAGAATGTTTTTATCTTTTTTTCCCATATGAAAGATAATTTTGCCGGGTATAATATTCTTGGTTGAAATTGTTTTTCACTCAACACTTTTACTATGCTTCCCCATTCTTTCCTTTCTTGCATTGTTTCCGCCGAAAGATCCGATGTTAGCCTGATGGAGTGACCTTTGTAAGTAACCTGGCGTTTCCCTCTTGCCAACTTTAGTATCTTGTCTTTGTCTGTTGTTTTTGCCAGTCTGGCTATAATGTGCCTTGGAGAGGATCTTCTTGGGTTGATTCTACCCGGGGTCCTATGTATTTCCTGGGTCTGGATATTTGAGTGCCTTTCTAGATTTGGAAAGTTTTCTTCCAGGATCTCATGGAATAAATTATCTAGGCCCTTATTATTTTCTTCCTCTTCTGGAATACCTATTATCCGGATGTTGGGGCGCTTGATAGTATCCAGTATTCCTCGTATATTATCCTCATTTTTCATGGTTGTTTTCTCAATCTTCTTGATGCTTTTTTCTAGGTCAGATGTTTTGTCTTCTACGTTAGATATTCGATCTTCTGCCTGGTCTAACCTACTTTTAATACTTTCAAGGGAGGTTTTGATTTCCTGTATCACATTCTTCATTCCTAGAAGTTCCATCTGGTTCTTGTTTAAGGTATCCATTTCTTCTTTCAAGTCATTGAAGGACTTCCTCATCTCCTGGAGCTCCTTGTCTCTTTTCTCTTCCATCTCAGTTAGTTTGGTCACTACAAATAATCTGAATTCCTTATCAGACATGTCCACGACGTCCATTGTATTGACTGTGGGTGATGTAGGCTTGATGATTTCCCTTGAGGGAGAGGCCTTTTGTTGGTTGCTCATATTTCTGGAGCCTCTGCGATTGTTCTTAGTCATTAGGTATTCTATATGTTTCTTCCTAACTGATTGTTAATAGTTGTACAGGCTTAGAAATTGATGATTTCCCTTATGGTTGGCCTACCTGTTGCTCACAATTACCATTAACTGTTGCCACTACCCTGGATGGCCCAAAGTCCTCACTGTCTCTAAGGACAGGTGAGCCTACAATTGACTGAATAAGCAACACCCCAAGAGCAAAGAAAAACAAACTGAAAAAAGGAAATCGCGCGGCGTGCAAGCGCGCCACGCGCTATTCAAATCACCAGAATTCAGAGTCCAAAGGCTAGTGGGAAAGTGTCAGAAGATGAGTGACAGGACCAGGTTGGTCAGGTCTGGAGCCTGAGTCCGCCTGGTGCCCGGAACTGCTGGCCGGCTCGATCCGGATTGCGGGTGGGGTGGGGTGGGAGTTCGCCTTAAAGTCCCAGACAACCAACCTGGGGTCCTGGGGTCCAAGGAGGAGAAACGGTGGGGATGCGTGGAGATTCGGAAAGGTCGGGCCTGCAGCCTCAGTCCGCCTGGTGCCCGGAACTGCTGGCCGGCTCGATCCGGATTGCGGGTGGGGTGGGGTGGGAGTTCGCCTTAAAGTCCCAGACAACCAACCTGGGGTCCAAGGAGGAGAAACGGTGGGGATGCGTGGAGATTCGGAAAGGTCGGGCCTGCAGCCTCAGTCCACCTGGTGCCCGGAACTGCTGGCCGGCTCGATCCGGATTGCGGGTGGGGTGGGGTGGGAGTTCGCCTTAAAGTCCCAGACAACCAACCTGGGGTCCAAGGAGGAGAAACGGTGGGGATGCGTGGAGATTCGGAAAGGTCGGGCCTGCAGCCTCAGTCCGCCTGGTGCCCGGAACTCAGCTATAGGTTTTTCATAGACAGCTTTTTTTATGTTGAGATACAACCCTTCTATGCCAATTTTGCTAAAAGTCTTAATCACAAAGGGATGATGTATTTTGTCAAATGCTTTTTTTGCATCAGTTGAAATGATCATATGGTTTTTATCTTTCTTTTTGTTAAAATGGTGGATTACGTTTATGGTTTTGCATATGTTGAATCACGCTTGCATCCCTGGAATAAAGATTACCTACTCATGATGAATAATCTTTTTTATATGTTGTTGGATACAAAATACAAGTATATATCTTTTTACCCCAAGATTTTCTTTTCTTCTTCTTATTATTATTATCAATACACTCAATCACTATACATCATTTAGATTGTAAAGAGACTTTACCCAGCATGATATACACCTCAGTCTAGCCCATTTGAGAATACTATACACATCCTCATTAACAGATAATAAACCCCAAATTTTCTTTCTTACACTCTGCCCCTCCCACACTCTCATTCTACTTTGTCTCTAGTGTCCATAACAATTTTTAATACTTTTATGTGCTCCAGTCTTTCAGTCTCTACCCTAGAGTGTGGACAGTCAGTATATGTTAAGTGGA
The DNA here is from genome assembly GCA_026018925.1 of Tupaia tana. NCBI lineage: Eukaryota > Metazoa > Chordata > Mammalia > Scandentia > Tupaiidae > Tupaia > Tupaia tana. The sequence goes on along the minus strand of JAKSZU010000011.1, from coordinate 26,870,622 downwards.
GACATATAATGTCTTTCTTTCATAGCCCGACTTACTTCACTCAGCAACAAATCTTCCATATTCATCAATTTTCTATCAAATTCCAGGGCCTTCTTGTTTTTTATTGCTGAATAGTATTACTTGGACTATAAGTGCCACACTTTTTCAATCCATTCATCTGTTTGTGAGCATTTGGGTTGGTTCCATGCCTTAGCAATTATGAACAATGCTGCAATAAATATAGTTGTGCAAGTGCTTTTCCAACTGAGAGTTCTCCTGTCCTTTGGGTAGTTACCCAGGAGTGGAATTGCTGGATCATATGGTAGTTCTATTTGAAGGTCTTTGAGGAACCTCCTTATTGTTCTCCATAGTGACTGGACCAATTCACATTCCCACCAACAATATAGGAGTGTTCCCCTTTCACCACATCCCCTCCAGGACTTATCATGGTTTTGTTTTTTGTTTTTTTGTTTGTTTGTTTTTGTTTTTTTTTTTTTTGTTTTTATCTTTGTCATTCTGACTGGGATTAAGTGGTATCTCATTGTGGTTTTGATCTGCATCTCCTTTATGATGAGGGATGTTGAGCATTTTTTTTCATATGCTTTTGGCTATTTGTATGTCTTCCTTAGAGAGTTGTTTATTCATCTAATTTTCATCATATTTTAATTGTGTTAATCATTTTTCCTTGGGGGTGGTAAGCCACTTAAGTTCCCTGTGTATTCTGGTTATCAGTCCCTTATCTGAGGCACAGTTAACAAAAAATCTCTCCCATTCCAAGGGGTTATCGATTCACACTAATTACAGTGTCCTTTGCTGTGCACAAACTTCTTAATCTGATGTAATCCCACCTGTCTATTTTGGAGATTAATGCCAGTGCTTTGGAGGTCTTGCTTAAGAAGTCTTTTTCTATCCCAGCATCTCCCAGAGTTTCTCCCATGTTTTCCACCAGTAGTTTTATAGTTTGCGGTCTTAGGTTTAGATCTTTGATCCACTTTGAGTTGATTTTTGTTAATGGTGACAGATAGAGGTTCAGGTTCATCTTTCTGCAGGTGCAAGTATCTTGTTGAGTAGCTTTACATCTATATTTGTCAGAAATAATGGTGTGTAGTTTTTCTTTTTTTTGTTGTGTCTTTACACGTTTTAGTAATGGGGATAATTAAGGCTTCATAAAATGAATTTGGGAGAATTTCTTTCTTTTGGATCTTTAAAAATGTTATAGCCTTCGTCTCTAACAGGTCCATTTGATTATTTTTTATACTTTGTATTGCCTCTTTTAGATCTTGCAAGAATTTCTTCACCTCCTGGAACTTTCTGACTCATTTCTCCTGACTCTTCTGCAGTTCCTTGTCTCTATTCTCTTCCATCTCTCTTAGTTTTTCATTATGAATATTCTAAATTTTTTTTATCAGACATTTACGTGAGTTGCATTGTACTGTCTGAGTATGAAGAGGAGTTATTCTTTTCCCTCGGTGGAGAGGTCTTTTCTTGCTTTTCTATATTTCTTGTGACCTTACAATGATTTCTAGTCATCTGACAGATGGCATATTTCTTCCTAAATCTTGAAGTTCAATCTGAGCATTCAGAGGCATGCATAGGAGGGGATCTGCAATCTCTCTTCTGTTCCATTTCCACTCTTTGTGCATCAGATTCAGTTGGAATAGACAACTATTCTGACTTTAATCATATTCAGATGTTTGGATCCTGTTCACTTGGACCTGGACACTTAGTGTGTAGAGGCCACTAGAAATGATTCTGGAGGGGGAAGTCTCAGCAGAAAATCTTCATTTTTGGTCAAGGAAAGAAATATTTCACAGCTCAAGTTCAGTATTTATCTCAGGATCCCCAGATGAGAAATTTCTAAACTGTGGGGAGGAAGGCATGGTGGTTAAGGGCACTGGAATCCCACATGGCCAACCATGGTTTGAGACCCGGACTGGGTGGCTTGCTTTTTCACTTTCTCTCTCTCTCTCACTCTGTCCCTCTCTGGTAAAATTAAAATAAATTTTTTAAAAAGTTAAATAAAATAATTGTTTTAAAAATAAATTTCTAAACTGCAAGTGTTTCACTCGGCTGGGATTTTTCATAACTGGGAGATAGAACAATATCTGAAGGCATTCAGAACTTCTCACCACTCCTAAAATCACAGCTTTTAGCCAAAAATAATAGGTTAGAAAATGTTTGGTTAAATAAAATAAGTTCAAGTGGTCTTAGGGTTCCCAGTAGAGTGAGTTTCAAAGATCCCCCCTAAGTCAGCTGAGTATCAGACAGAATATATGTTCCTGTGGAAATTCAGGTCAATCCAGCAAGCTCAGGTCCTGAGAACTCACTGTGTGCTGAGCCTGAACTTGATGGATGGCCACCCATTCACTTCAAGAGCCCATTCGAGCATGGGTGTGATGCAGGGAACACAGGCGTGTAGGGGTAATCAGGCCTAGCACCTGCAATAGACACAGGTTCTTGTCCACAGCATGTGAGACATTAGAGATTCAGATTTAGGTAAGCAAGCGTACTAAGAGAGAGAAGGTAGAGAGCAGAGATCCCAAGCAGAGAGCAGGTCCCAAGAAGGTTGCTGATGATAAACTGGGATGAGGGGCTTTGATCTGGGTCACAGGGGCTTTGTTCAGCCTTGTTCCAGGTGATGCATGTATTTTCTCCATGGGGGAAGGGTGACGCATGCTGGATGGGTCCGGTTATTTTTCCTAACTTCGGAATGAATATAAAGGTCAGGAGATTCTCTTTGTCTAAAAGCTTTAGGCCATAGGAGACAATTACCTTCTCCTTAAATGAGGTGCAACCAGGAAAAAAAGTCTTTGTCTTAGGTCAATCATTGAGTCACTGCTGCAAACTGTTTCTGTGAACAAATAGTTTAGTGACCACTGAGCTATTGTGTCTTTATCCCAAAACGTGGCTGTTTTATGACTTCATCTTGGACCTAAACCCTAACTATATTCTTAGGGTTTCTGTCTCATACCTCACATGAATTTTATAAGGCTTTTACAATAAAGTAGTGGTTAATGTTCACAAGAATGCTTATATTATTTAGGCTCTCAGTATGAGTGTCCTTTGGTGCTAATTGTGGCCTATACTGGCTAGTCTTGCATTTTGGGGATGGGGTAAAATTGTCTTTTGGCCCCAAGCATGGTTTTCTTATAATGGACCATTTTCTGGGGTATAATTTTCCATGCATTAGCTCATTGGTTTATAATTTCCAATAGGTCTGAACGCTTAAAATTCCAAACTTAGAAATTGTCCTACATTGAGACCTTACCTTTTAATCATTTTGTTTATATGCCTCGCAGAACAGTATAGATGTGGGCCAGAGGGACTGAGAGCAGGAAGGATACTTTTCCATCAGGTTGTAGTGGGCTATTTGGTTTTAGGTAGACTACATATTTCTGGGTTCTCCCTGAGTCTCAGTCAGTACTTTATCTTGACAACCCTATTTTCCCTAAGGGATGCTTAGTATGAATAGCCTCTACCTCAGACGCATCCAGTGAAAAGTGCTGAGAAAGGCATTTTCAACTCACATCTCAGGTACCATATCTCTGGCTGCTACTGAGAAGGGATCTCTTCTCTTCTTGAAGATACCCTGGGCAAATGGACAAGAGTCCTATGAATGGTAATGAGAGAAAGGCTGAGGCAAGAGGCTGGAGTGGGGATGTAGCAGAGCCTCTGTAGGGCTGCTGGTTCACATATGGGCATCTCTCAGCCTGGAGACTGCAATTCCTGAAGAGATAATGAAGGGCTTGGTAAACGCGGGTGGTGGGGAAACTGTTTATCCACTGCTGTTCACTCGCTGCATCCCTATGACCTGAGATGAATAAGAATACTGATTCCAGGGCTGCCTCAATCTGAAATGTCAGAGTCGGGTGTTTTCAGAGGATCCAAGGACTTCTAATGCACAGCCATGTTGGAAATTGATGGGTCTAGGGAAGACATGAGTTAGGCCCTGCTGTCTCCTCAGCATGGGAGGATCTCTCAGCAGCATTTGAACCCCATCTCTGGCTGCTCTGCTCTCCCTTGCCTCTTTCTTATCACTTCTTCCCTCCAGATTCCCATCTATTGATAGAAGGAGCAAAACTGTCTCTTAACTAGGAAATGCTTCAGTCTCCCTGGAGGAGCATGTCAATTTGAGGGCTGTTCTTAGACCTAGAGCTTTGGACTTCTCTTAAACAAAATGGAGCTAACATTACCTTTCTCACAGCATGGGTAGAAGCCTTCCCTGGGGCAATGTGTAAAACACAGTGCACTTAGCAGCAATGAACAGACATAGCCGTGTTCAAAGTTATTCTCTCCGGCCTAATAGTTGAGTATCCCAGCCAGGAGCAGATGTGGAAAGGAGAAGCGAAAGGGAGAAGATGAAGGAGCTCAGAAGTCACCGAAGGTTATGTAACTGTGACAAGGTAATGTTTAATGAGCACAGACTATGTGGTGGGTACTCTCTGATCATTTTACAGATATCAACTCATACAGCCCTTATAATAACTCTGTGGAGCAAGAGCTGCTATTACTCCTGTTTTATAGAAAAAGAAACAGAAGCTCGTAGAGGTTCTATACCTTCTCCAGAACCATACTGGTGGAACGGGTGGAACCCCAGTTCAGATCCTCAATAAAGCAGGTGCCTTGTCCTTTCTCACCATGCTTTGGAGACGATGTTTACAGCCAGAGTAAACCCAACCCCAGTGCCATTATTGCCTGCATCAGGAACTCTGCAAGGCGCTGAGGTCTTACTATGTGCTCATTTAACCCTCGTGTGTATCCTGTAGGGTAGGTGCTATTATCATTCCCATCACCTAGTTGAGAAGATTGAGGCCCCACCACCCTAAGTTCACCACCAGCTAGTTCTTTTTTTTTCACATTTTAAAATTTCATTTCCTTTAATACATTCAATCATATTATTTAGCTTACAAAATGAATATTTCAACAGGTGAACATTTCTCCCTAGTCCAGTTGGTAAAATTATAAAATATCTTTAACAGATAATACCCCATTTCTTTGTCCATTAATGCTTTGCTTTCCTATTTTTCTTCTAAATGTCCTTCCTCAGACCCTCCTCTTTCACACGCACTGTATCTGGTATCTACATCCAGCTAGTTCTAAGCAGAGCAGGATTTAAAGCTAGAAAGTATGGCTTCAGAACCTGTATTCTATATGCCATCATACTTTCTCTGCCAAAAATTAAAGAGTGGGAAAGAAAGATGCCAGTCTTTACTCCCTAAGAGGGAGTAAAGATGCCTGCTACGTGAAGGTGCCATACTAGGGCTACATATATCTAATAACAGCTAACCCCTGTGTTCCCAGCAGGCCTGGGCTTTGGCAAGTGCTTGTCTAAGGGCACGCAGCTGCAAAGTGCCAGAGCCTGGACCCAACTGGTTTCTTTCTAAAAGTTGTACATTTCCACTCATTGAAGACACACAGGTACAATTTCAAGGGACAGGAGAACATGGTCCAGTCATGGCTCCACGTGCACAGCAGTCTGGGACAGAATGAGAGTCTGGAAGCAGGAGAGTTCAGGGATAAAGCAGCTCTACCTGATCTAGGTGGGCTTCTTGGAGGAAGTGGGAGAAGTGAGTGAGGTGAGTGTAGAGCTACTTGGACAGTTTGGCTCTATGAATTATGTCCAGTTTTTATTTTATTTTTATTTTACTGTAATTATTATTATTATTTTAGTTTGTTATAGGGTGTGTGCACTCATTGGAGAAAAAGAGAGACAGTGAGAAATTACCCCCCAGGGGACATGGCCATGCCACAATCCCTTCTCCTCCATTCTCCTCTTGGGATTTTGGGCAAGCACGCACACATGCCAGGTATGAGTTTTTAAGCTGCTGGGTCTGGGACTTGAACTGCAGTCGACGATGTGGGAGTCCAGTGATGTAACTATTGCTCCATCTGCTGGTCTCTCAGCTTTTAGCAGTTAGCGTAATGGCTATGTCTCTGGACTCCCATGTAGTCGACCGCGGTTCACATCCCGGACCCGGTGGCTTAAAACTCATGCCGGGCATGTGTGCGTGCGTGCCCAAGATCCCGAGAGGAGAATGGAGGAGAAGGGATTGCGGCGTGACCACCCCCCCAGGGGGAGTGATTTCTCACTTTCTGTCTCTATGTCTCTCTCTGTCTGGCGAGCGCACGCACCCTATAGCAAAAACCTCTCCAAAAAAAAAAAAAAAAAAAAAACTTGCATTGGCTTGCTACAAATAAGTTAGGGGTTCTGTTTCCAAGTCAGCTTTTATTTCCACATGTTAACAACTAATTATCAGCACACTTGCAGGCAGCCTGTCTTTGAACACAGAGAGCCATTAGCGGTGGTGGCTCCTATTCTCTTGGTGTGCCATGTTTAAAGAGCCCCTGGTGTCTCTGTCCTCCCTCTTTGAAAAGGATCCCTGCTTGCTGATAGCTGCCCCTCTCCCCATGAGTCTACTGAGTCCAGAGCAGCTCAACTGCTGCATTTGAAACACAGCTTTCATGGAGAGGGAAGCAAGGCAGGCATGCACTTAAAGCCCCATTCAGACACTGATCCCAGGGAGCTCCTGGGTTAAATCGATCTTTGTGGCGCTTTTGCAGATAGCACTGCCCACAGCTGCCCATGGATGAGGGAGAGGATGTGCAATTCTCTTCGGAGAGCAGACGAGCTATAGTTAGGCTTCAAAGCACCATTATCATATCAGCTGTGAGTGTATCACAGAGCTCCTTCCCTCACCTTTCAAATTAAGGAAGGTTGCCTACTAACAAAACTCTCTTTGGTTTTATTATTTGTAAGTAAAGGTAATGAGATTTTTTTTTCTTTACATCATAATCTATGTTTCACAGTGCTTCTCGGTCCAGACTAACTGATCTCCTATTTATAAAATTGCAATCACATTCCATAGCATTTGTGGAACTTTCATTGTATCTTAAGCACTTTACAGGGATTTTCTCTGCTAATCCTCACAACAACTCTGAAAGTTTGGTGCTACTTACACCATCTTCAGACGAGGAAGACAAAGCATGGAAAGAGTCATAGATAAATAACTCAGTAGGCAAGGGCAGAGTCAGGCATTAATACTCTGTAGATAGAATGGGCCAGAGCATTTGAAATCTTATATTCAGGGACCAGCAGTTAGCATAATGGCTATGCCGCTGGACTCCCACGTAGTCGACCGCAGTTCGAGTCCCGGACCTGGTGGCTTAAACTCATGTCGGGCGTGTGTACGTGCATGCCCAGGATCCCAAGAGGAGAATGGAGTAGAAGGGATTGCAGTGTGGCCATCCCTTCTGGGGGGTGATTTCTCGCTTTCTATCTCTCTGTCTCTCTCTATCTGTCTGGCGAGCGCATGCGCCCTAAAGCAAAAACCTCTCAAAAAAAAAAAAAAAAGAAATCTTATATTCAGCCTCATTGTCTTCATGTAAGGAAACGGACATGCACAGAGCACAGGGCATGGTCATACTGCGAACTAGTGACAAAGCCAGTACTAAGACCAGGCCTCCACATCCCGTGTGCCATCTTCTTTCTACCATGCTGAAGCAACTAGACAGACCTGAATCCATACCGTTCCAATACTCACTACTCGAATGCCCTTGGACAAATTGTGACTCAATTTCTTTATCTGTAAAGCAGGGATATTAACACATGCCTCATAAATTTGTACCAAAGACAGAAAAAAAGAGCACCCAAACTAGCACTTTGGTCATAATAAATATACTATTCTTTCTTTATCTTTCCAAAGCACAGGGTCTGAGATAGAGAGGAATCACAGGTATTAGTTATCCCAGGATATTTTTATAAAGCTGTATACAATTTGTATAAATATGGGTTGATATCCATAAAAAATAAGGTGCTTTTATAAATCAGTAGTTCTCACAAAATGGGATTTTATTCCCCCAGGGGACATTTGGCAATGCCTAGTGACATTTGTCTAGTCACAACTGGTGTAGGAGGAGAGGATTCGCTACTGGCATAAGGTGAGTAGAGGCCAGGAATCCTACAATTACATGACAGCCCCCACTCCCAAGGAATTGTCTAGTCCAAAATGTCAATAGTGCTGCTGTTAAGAAACCTTGCTATAAATCAATAAGGAAAAGATCAACAATTCAATAGAAAAATGGACAAAGGATATGGAGAGGGAAGACAAAGAAATGGAAGCAGAAACGGTCAATAATGTGAAATATGCCCTGCTTTGCCGGTCACAAGGGAATGAAAATTAAAGGAAGAATGAAGCACGGTTTTCTACCATTGAATGGACAGGAATTAAAACATCTGAACGTACCAAGTGCTGGCTGGATGGGAGGGCAATGGGAACTTGTATTCGGGTGTAGGTACAAACATTTTGGAGAGCAATTTTCTAATAGTTAGTTAAATCAGCAATACACAATCAAACAGAGCAATTCTACTCTGTAGAAATCCTCCTCCAGCTGCAAAAAGAGATGTGAGTGAGACAATTAATGACAGAACTCTAATTGTGAGAAATAGAAATGACCTAGCAGATCATCAAACGGGGAGGAGATGATGAAAGGAGCAAGCACCATATATTAGCATGGATAAATAGCAGAATTTTGATGCTGACACTGGGCAGCCACAGTAGCACAGCAGTAGCCCAATGCTCTATGACACTAAGTCTTCATAGGTAGGTCCCAGGTTCACATCCCAAGGTCTCTCTGTGCATGTTGGGCAAATGCATACTTGCCCATGATCTTGGCTGACTGAGAATGGTGATGAACTGCCATGTAAAGACCAGTTGGGGACACCTTTCTCTCCCTCACTCTCTCTCCCTGAAGAAAAAATTAAATAAAGGACCAGATGATTATGAAGAGTAACACAGTGGTCTTTGAGGTCGGCCTACATAAGATTTTGGATTTTTGTCCAGAAACCTCCCAGAACACATCAGGTACATACATGCCCATGTTCTGGGGTGGCTGAAGTTGGGGTGAATCGTGCCATAAAGATCCTGTTTGGGGTATGTGTCTCCCTGTCTGTCTCTCTCTGTCTCTCTCTTCTCATAAAAAGAAAAAAATTAAAAATAAATAAATAAACTTAAAAAGAACCTTGATGTTGAGGAAAGAAAAAGTTAACCATACAGTATATTTGCTCATATAAATATTTAAAACAGGCAAACAAAATTGTTGACAAGCTGATGTTTGCTATCACACCTGTATTAGAAGCATAAAAATCTAACATGGGAATATTTCAGGATGGTGGTGATCTCTGAGGGAATAAGTGGGTGGGAAACAACATCTGGGAGATCATGCAGGAGTCTTCTGTTGTATTTGTGTTTCATTTCCTAAAGTGGGTAGTGGGCATTCCTTTTCTTTTTCTCTATATTATTTTCTATATTTCACATATACTTCAAAATAAAATACCAGAAAAAAATAGGGTGTTCTAAATGATCTAGCGACTCCCTCTAACCTAGGTGGAAGCAGGAGATCTGAGCAAGGGTCCCAGAGGAATGTGTGGACTCTTACTCTGAATTCCTCACATGAACATGGCTTATCCATGGAATTATGTGCCTTGAAGCCCATATTTCACTTCCATGACAAGACTATGGTCCCTTCCACAAATTCTTTCATTTGTGTGTTTTTGGAAGACCTCACTTTAAGTCTCTGCAAACTAGTCTATCTCTCTGGAAAAAACAAAGATTCAGGATCCTACATTATTCCATAGTCAAGCAAGATCTGATAGGGTCCCTGTGGATAGAGTGGAGGTGATACAGGTAGAGTGGGAATGTGCCCACAGGTAACATCTGGATGCTTCCAACTAGGCCAGGCTATGGTATAGGGGAAAGTGTGGACCAGGTGTGACAGGCAGCACCCAACACGTAGCTGCAGATGTCCATTTGAGCGTTCTCATTGGTACTGTTGGCACTGTTCCCTCATACCAATTTAGCCATGATTCTAGTGAGCAGCTGGGCCTGTCATAATAAGATTTTCCAAGACTCTGAGACTTATCATCACTTGTACCTAGAAGCAGGAGCTCTCCATCCTCATTTTAACACCCCTACTCATGGTGGGGGTTTGAGGTGTGGTGAGGGCACTAGGTTCACTGAATCCTCTATTTCTTTCCATGCTTCAGTGGGCCTCTGAGTGTGAAGGATGTGGCCAAGATTCCAAAGACAAACCAAGCTCTGCTGTAACTCTGCCTGGCATGGAAGCATATACTGCTCAGGTGGGGGCTGTGGACATCACTGCTAATTTTCTGGGGCCTTGGTAGCAGTTCTAGGAAGATGTAAGCAAGACCTCTAACCTTGAGTGGATTTCTCCTTGTTCAGAAAACCAGAGGTCTGTCAGGATGATCATGTTGGCTTTCTCTGAGGCCTTCTGGGCACTGAGCCAATAGGGATGGGTTATTCCATACAAACTCCTGAGTGAACTGCCACATTCAGCAGTGGGGCCTCTAGCCAAAATCCTGCTAATGTATGTAGACAGCAAGCTCATCCATATCTTGGCATCTGATGGAAACTGAACACATTGTTTGATGTGGTCAATCAGTGTTTCTAGCTACAGAGAAAGATCAGAGCAGAGTTTTCATCCTCTGCAAGAGAAAAGACCAGATATCTCTCCTGTATTATGTCTCCAATAACCTGGAAATTCATCTCAATGAATAATCCCATCTGAAAAAGTTTTGAGAAGTCCTGAGGTATTGCTAGAAAACCCTCTAATGCATGGTCATAATGCTATGGGGTGTTTTACTTTTTATTTTTATGTCCACCTAGCACACATCTGCATGGCTGAGATGTATTTATCTGAAGGACTTTGAATTAAACAGACAATATCCTCTTACCTTTTCAGATGTTAAAGTTCTGTCTTGCCAAAGAAATGCATTTCCCAGGGCTAGAACCCTCTCAGGATAGATAAGAGACTATCAGAAATATTTGTCAAATGAGCATAAAAAAGAATATCTGGAACTTCATTGCATTTCACAGCATGTACAGTAATTGAAGGAATTACCCTCAAATAACGTAAGATGTGTATGAACATCTTCTACCAATAGGAGCTGGGAGTGAGGTTATGAATGGATTTGAAGCCTGATCACAGTCTTTGGGGAGATTTAATTCATCTACTAAGTACCTAATACATGCAAAATATGCCTCTAGGAGATGCTGATTTGTCAGTGAATGAAGCAAAGTTTCTTCATGAAGCTTTCATTTTGGTGGAGGACAGTGCACAATTAAACAAAACAAAAGAAAACAAAATTATAGCAGGTAGAATTTACATAGTAAAACCCGCTATGGAAAACAGCAATAGGATGGTATCCAGAGAGTGACTGAGGTCCATATGCAATCTCTTCCCTCACAGAGGTGACTGTGGTAGGGATGATGGAGGTGAGGTTAAATGATGGCTCTTGATGTAGTAGTTCAAGGGGTTATATATTCTCCTCAAAAGTGATGAACTTGGGCTGAATTTGAAGCAGTGTACTACCCAAGAGGGATCAACCTGGTGAGCAAGACAGGCTAGATGATGAGCGGGATAGGATAGATAAGGTGGATAAGTTGAAAAATATGGCCTCAATATTTTAGATTTCCTTCCATCAAAAAGTGAAATCTCTTTCCCATCCCTGAATCTGGACTGGCCTTGGGACTTACTTTGACAAGTAGAACATGGTGAAAGAGCTATTGAGCGAATAACAAAACTGAGACCACAGAGGTCATGCAGCTTGTTTTCACATTCCTGGAACTCCGAGACTACCATGTTCTGAAGATGCCTAATCTTGCTTCCTTGAGATGAAAAGGCCAAGTAGAGAGGGGGCTGGTCATCCTGGCCATTCCAGCCACGTCAGCCAAGGTCCCAGACACCTGGGAGAAGTCATTCAGTAGGCCCAACATTCATGGTGGTCACTTGAATGAACTTATGGAAGACCAACTAGTCCACAGAATTGTAGGAAATGTGCATTTCAAAATGGTTATCAGGTAACTAAAATAGAGAGTAACAATCAAAGACACACACATCATGACACGGTCCTCTGGGATTAGCAAGTCATAGAAAATTCTTGTTGAATTCGCGTCAAGCAGGGTAGGTTCTATCCTAGTTCTGGGACTCAGAATAATGACACAAGTGTCAAATCCAAGCACACTTCTGGGTGAGCCCAATATGGTGGTCTGAAAATGGAAGCTTCTGAGAAGACCCTCAAAAGTTCCCAGGACTCAGGGCTACAGTAATAAGAACAAAGTTTAAAGGAACAATACTCCATCCTGATTCCTCTCTTAGAGCCCTAATGAGTTGAAGGCTAAGTGGGACAGAGACTAAGGAAAGAGTGTTCAGTCCTATGAAAATAGGACTGAAGAATGGAAGGGCTCTTGGGAGGAAAAGACTACATTTATAAAAAGATAAGCAAGGGTGGGGCCAGAAGATGGCATAGTGGTTATGTTGCTGAAGTCCCACATGGCTGACCATAGTTCGAGTTCTGGACCCGGTAGCTTGGAACTCACACTGGGTATGTGTTTATGTGTGCCCAAGATCCCAGCAGAATGGAAGAGAAGGGATGGCCAGCCCCCATGGGGTGATATCTCACTTTCCTCGCGCTGTCTCTGTCTCTCTCTTCCCAGTAAGCACGTGCTCCCTAAGGCAAAAACCTCTCAAAATATATATGTAAATAAAGGACACAAAGCAAAACACCCAAAGCTGGATCAGATGTTAAGAGCATTTGGAATTCAGAGAAGGGATAGATCACCCAGGAGACAAAAAGCTAGAGTGAAAAGTCACAAGAGAAGGTGAAGACAAATGTATGAAGAGCTACACTGAAACAAGAAATGGAGAGGGATGATGGAGATGACACTCAGAAAAGAAGAAGATAATGGCTGAAAAGGAGAGAAATCAGGAAGATTCAGCTTGCTAGGGGAAGGTGAGCTAAGGGAGGACTCATGTAGATAGGATCAGGAAATAGAGGCTAAGTATGAATGTTAAGCAGTTTTGTTTCTACTTTGTGGTACATGAGAGCCACTCAGGGTTTAGGGGCAAAGAAATCATATATACTTCAGAAGTAAAGATATGAGGGAATGAATAGATACATGAATGATGGATGGAAGGACAGAGAAATGCCTATGTATCGATAAGAAAAGAACATATGTACTCCAACGATAAAGATATGCAAAAGTGGAAGAAAGAATAAATGGATAGCTGCATGAGAATGGATGGGTTAATATGTAAAAATGAAGGCAGACGGACTTGGAAAAAAAAAGATGAAGTACTGAATGAGTGAATGAATGAGTATATGAATGGATGCATGCATGGAGAGATGCATGGATGGAGGGATTTTCACCACCAAAGACCCTCTGCCCCGACTTCACCCTCCTATTCCCCAGTCTAGCCAGGAGCCATGTCAGAGCACCCTATTTATTCTCTCTGTCTCTTTCCATCTCTCTCTATTTTTAATTTTTTAAATTTAGCTTTATGCTGCTCTTTTGTCTTTCTAATTCTTACCTTTTCTCTGCCCCCATAGGATAAACCAATCAGCAGCCATCTATATTTCACTTCTGAGCACCCACAGTGCACCACACAGTTTTCATTTTTTGACAAAGAAAATTTTTTCTTCTCTTTTTCTTATTGTTTTTGTCTTTTTTTTTCTCTTCATTTTTTCCTACTCTTTTTCTTTTTGTTTTTACCTTTCTCACTTTTCTGCTAACCCTCATATACTGATTTTCTAGACAGGTCTAGGTGCTCAGTAGCCAAGTATCTGAATTCTTTTACGATCACATTAATTCACAATTTTCATTGAATCAGTTGTGCAAAGGGAGAAAAATGGTACTGTTTACAGACTGCAGGTCACTTCCTTCTGCATTCCTCTGACTGCTCAGATTTAACTCCAAAAAATAGGAAAAACATATTATCCATCAAAATTGGAAACCACCACAGAGGCACAAGAAATATGAAAAACCAAGAAAATATCTCTCCTCTAATGGAAAAGAATAACTCCTCTTCCTCCACAAGGAACACAAGGGAACTCAGGGAAATGTCAGATAAAGAGTTTAAAATATTCTTAACCACAAAGTTAACAGAGATGCAAGAGAATAGAGACAACGAACTCCAGAAGATGCAGGAGAAAAGAGAGGCTGAGTTCTAAGAGGTGGGTAAGTTCTTGCATGATCTGAAAGAAGAGATACACATCATAAAAAATAATCAAATGGAATTGGTCTAAGTGAAGGCTGTGATACAGTAAATAAAAACTTCCCTTGAAAATATCAAAAGCAGATTAGATCATGCAGAAGAGCGAATCTCAGATGTAGAACATAGAACCTCTGACCTAGAAAAAAATCACCAAAAAGACTAAGAACAGAACTAAAAAAAAAAAAAAAAAAAAAAAAAAAATGATAATAACATACGAGAAATACTAGATACCATTAAAAACCCAAACATCTCAATCATCAGTATTCCAGAAGGTGAAGAAATTAATAAGGGCACTGATAACCTATTCTGTTAAACCCTGGAAGAAAACTTTCCAAACCTAGAGAGTCACTCAAATATCCAGACCCAAGAAATACAAAGGACCCCACATAGAATCGACCCAAGAAGATCTTCCCTGAGGCACATCACAATCAGATTGACCAAAACCATGGACAAAGACAAAATACTAAAACTGGCAAGAGAGAAATGTCAAGTTACTTTCAAAGGATATCCCCATAAGGCTAATGTTGGGCCTCTCATCAGAAACAATGTCAGCAAAAAAAGGATGGGGAAATATATTCAAAGTGTTAAGTGAAAAACAATTTCAATCAAGAATACTATACCCAACAAAATCATCTTTAATATGGGTAAAAAAGATCAAAACATTCTCAGATAAACAAAACCTGAAAGAATTTACCAACACCAGACCAGTTCTCCAAGAAGTACTGAAGGGAGTGCTATACCAGGAAACTAAAGTAGGACACACAGAAATAAGAGTACAAGAAACCACCAAGAGAATGGTCAGCCTAATGGTAGGGAGAAGTCCAGATTTGAATAACTTCCAGAGTTTAAATGGAAAGACCAGACCACAGTAACACTGCAAATTCAATAGAAGAGAGAATTAATTACATGAGTCTGAACTAGTGAAATAGATTTTTTTACTTTAATATAGAACATTACTGATTTTCTTCAATGCTTTGATATCAATATTTAAGGATTTTTGTCTTCTCTTGAACTGTTGATAGGTTCATCTCTACCTGAATCCTAACCCTTTTCTATTTGCAAATTTCTCTGCTATATCGCCAGACAGACAGAGAGAGACAGAGAGACCTAACCCAATTTCTCCTATTCTCCTCTCGGGATCTTTGAGTTTAAGCCACCAGGTAAGCAACTACGTTTGACATCATTACGCTAATCCCAGTTTTTATTTTGATCTATTAAAACTAAAACTTTTTTGTAAAAATTAAAAATGCAGACCGTGGTTTGAGTCCTGGATCCAGTGGCTTAAACTCACGCCAGGCACATGTGCATGCGTGTCCAAGATCCCAAGAGGAGAATGGAGGAGAACGGATTGCGGTGTGGCCACCCCTCCAGAGGGTGATTTCTCGCTTTCTGTCTCTCTGTCTCTCTCTGTTGTCTGGCGAGCGCACGCACCCTATAGCAAAAACCTCTCAAAAAAAAATTTAAAATGTATTAAAAATTTCTACTAATGCCTACTTAATAAGTGCATTAAGCTGTATAGCCCCAGCTAGATGCAACTTTATAGTATGTTCACTTTACTCACTGAGGTTTATGCCTAAAGTCAGACATGCATTCATAACTATGTATATATCAGCTGCGCTTGCTATTTAAAGTGTTTAAATTAATTCAGATCTTTAGTGAATCAATAAAATGTTAAAAAAAAAAAGGTATGGAAAATAACTGTACATACCAGAGACAGTGTGGGAGAAGGGGGGGGGGGGAGTTGGTGGAGGGTAAGGGGTAGAGAATCAAGGGGGGGGGGGGAAGCAAAATATATAAGAAATGAGAAATAGAGGACCAGCAGTTAGAATAATGGCTATGTCTCTGGACTCCCATGTAGTCTACCGTAGTTTGATTTCCAGACCAGGTGACTTAAAACTCACGCCGGGCATGTCTGCGTGTATGCCCAAGATCCCAAGAAGAGAATGGAGGAGAAGGGATTGTGGCTTGGCCATGCCCCCTGGTGGGTGATTTCTCGCTTTCTGTCTCTGTTTCTCTCTGTCTGGCGAGTGCACATGCCCTATAGCAAAAAAAACCTCTCCAAAAAAAAAAAAAAAAAAAAAAGAAAAAAAAAAGAAAAGAAATGAGAAATAGAAAATTATTTGTTGATGATAACATGTATGATAATATCCTTGATCGAGCCAATATACTATGTATACTGGATGGAAAATCTCATTTTGTATACTGTATTGATGTACAGTGAATGACTGTAAACAAACAAATTAATTAATTTTTAAAAAAGAAAGATGGATGGATAAATGAATGCATGGCAGAAAAAAAGAGCCTCGGGAAGTCAATTAAGTCTGCCAGGGAGCGGCTTGGACACTTACATCCATCTTTTCTTTTGCCCTCCACTGCCCCACTCCCTGTGGCCCATCATCTCAGCCCACTATTACAGCCTCACCTAAGTGCTGGTGAAGTGGATCAATGAGACTAGCTCATTGATCACAGCTGGATCCAGCTTCTGCAACCTTCCCTGTTAAGCACACATGTACTAAAGCTGCAGATTCCTGGGAACAGATCACAATGGGGCATGAGTGAGGCTGCAAGACCAGGAAACTAGATGTGTCACAATTCCACATGACTCACAAGCTCACCTCCAGGTTTTTGCAAAGGAGCTTCACAGCCATCTTGCCTTATTGTCACAGCATTGAGCACAGTGCCAGGCACGTGGTAGATGCTCAATGAAAATCCCAAGAGTTAAAATGAAACTTCTCAAAGTTCCCTGGATGGGACAAACAAACAGGCTGTATATAACTGACCCCTCTTCACCATCCCATCTTCATGAAAGCCCTTGTTAGATAGAAAGACAGAGTGAGTTGAACCGTCCATAACCTGACCTTCAAGGGAAGACATAAATCAGACCTCATCAATTTTCAGGGAAATAAATTCTATGAAATGAGCCTTCCATCTGCCTTTTGTGATATAAATCAAGCTTTCATTGACTCTTTTATGCCTACCGGCTGAAGTCCATATTCTTTAGCAAAATATGCACAGTCCCCTGCAATATGACTTCGAGCTTTAAAAATATCCATATGGTTATTTATTTATTAAATACTAACAATGCGAAAGAAAATATATCAAGCATTGGAACCCTGAGATAAATGAGATACATTCCTTTCCATGAAGGAGAATAGTGTCCATTGAAGAGACAGGTACATATACATATACTACATATTTTATGGGTATCTGTAGCATAATAACTAAAAAGATATGTAAATCCAAGCAGCCTCGCTTAACACAGAGGGGAAAGGAATGAATAACTAGCTTTGTCTGAGGGTGAAAGATGGTGTCATTTCACATTTAAGATGATTCTAGAAGGTTCCGTGGAAGTTTCCCAGACCAATGAGAGAGATAAGGACACTTTGGAGAGAGCAAACAGTCTTAGTTAAAACCCTCAGTTGCAAGTTGTAGAAGTTGGAACGAAATAGGAACTTTATATCTGGAGATCTGCCCTGTCAATTCAGAGGTTGCTTGCAGAAATCCAGTGAGAGGATATAAAAATGCTTTGTAAGCCACAAAGTGCTAGGTGCTCAGTATCTGAGTGGTGATTGATTGACCAATTTGGCACACCCTAGTGGGAATAGACCATAACACCTCCCGGAACCAGGGTGTGCTCATAGAGGTACCTACTGAAGTGAATCTTTAACTTGAGGGCTCCCCTGGGAACCATTTGGGTGATGTTTGACTGTGAAAGAACTGAGAGAGGAGATGGATAAGGAGGAAGGTCAGGTTGACTTGTGACCATGGGTGATGTTCACGGCCATTTGAAGAATCATCACAAATGAAAATGAATTGTCTTGGTGATGACCAAGTGAGAAGACAAAAGGAAGGACATCCATATACCATTTGTAATTTTTCAGGAATAAAGACATTGTGGATCTCAAGACATTCGTCAACAATGGGCTATGTGCCTATTAATGGTAAGGACCTATGCTCCAAAAAAGGAAGAGTTCTCCTCCTGTGAATACCTTGGAAGAAAGGAGAGGTTTTCTAGAAGCTTCCCAATAGACTCTACCTCCTCTCTCATTTGCCACACTGGGTCACATGGCTTTTCCTATAGGCGAGGAGAATGGGGTTATCCTTAAGTGAATCTGAAGATGGGGTCATTTTACCCTGAGCAGGAGAGATGAATGTCTGAACACATTCTGGATTCTCTTGGTAAGGAAGATGAGGACATGCAGGAATGCTGGCAAGACTAAGGGTCTACTTGACCTCTAAGGACTATTCTAGAAAACAACACAGACCAAGACATAAAGGCAGAGCTGGTATACTAAGTACAGAGGTGGTGCAGTAATTAAAGAAATGGAGGCAGAGGTTCTGTTTTCAAGCCCCAGCTCTACCACTCACCAGTTAGTATGGCCTTCAAGAACCTCAACTTGCTCACCTGTGAAAGAGGAATTCAAATATTTGCTCTGTTATAATTGTCTCAAATCAAAGAAAGGCAATGACAGCAGAAGTGGTTCCCTACTGGAAGGGTACAATGGCTATTATTAAAAAATGATTATTGGTGAGAGAGAGAGAGAGCTCTTGCAGGACAAAGTCAGAGTGAAGGGCAGGGCAGGAATGAAGGCAAGTGGTGACTTGGTGGAACCTCAAGATGTGGATGGCAGGTGGTGCCATCTCACACTGCTTCTCAGGGACATCAGTGCCTTCCACAACCCTTGGGTATTCCTACTTGCAGAAAGGCACCAAAACAGGGATAATTAACTCAGGAGACCCAAGCAGAGTTTTGTACTCCATGTGACTTTCCTTTGACCCAGCAACTGTATTTGTGCTGCCGGCAAAGATGTTAATCTCTAGGATTGAGGGCTTGACCCCCTTAAATCAGCATTCCTGAAGATAGTGGAGAGAACCTACTTCAGCCTCATCCTGCAAAACTGGCCAGTGGGTTAGTAAGGCAGGGCAATCCTGCCAAACTGAGGTGTTTTTGTTTTTGTTTTGTTTTTCTCTACCAATTGTGAGATTTTCTTCAGAAATACCAGCTAATTGGATTGCTGACTTGGATATAGAAATGCAGTCTTTAACATGAGAAAAAAGCAGGCAGTGAGAAGGTAATGGGTCTGCGTGTCTCAGAGCAGTGTCCGTTTATCCGGTTCATCTCAGTTTAGTGCAACCATGCAGTGCTCAGCTCAGTCTTGCCTCATCAGGGAGGCTGGGACAGCCTCCTCCCCCACCATTAGCCATGACCTTCTGCAGGAAGCTGGTGGTTTCCACATCAGGTCTATCTCCCTGATTTGGACCTCAGCCTTCTAATCTCTTAAAGAAGATTACAGTGTCAGGGTGAGGGCTACATGTTTGTAGTCACTTGCAGGTTTAGTTCGCCAAATGATGACAGTGGAAGGAAGCCCTGGATTTCTGCTGGTCAAAGCATCCAGGAATGAAGGCAGGTGACTAGGAATCAAAAGCCTGGTTGGGTCCAGTGCCCCACCTATCTCATTTACCATGAATGGTCTCAGATAAGTGTCTCCCCTCATGGCCTCAGTTTCTCCGTATTAAAAGTGATGGGATTGGGAACCAGCAGTTAGCGTAATGGCTATGTCGCTGGACTCCCACGTAGTTGACCGCGGTTCGCGTCTCGGACCTGGTGGCTTAAAACTCATGCCGGGCGCGTTTGTGTGCGTGCCCAAGATCCTGAGAGGAGAATGGAGGAGAAGGGATTGCAGCGTGGCCATCCCCCCTGGGGGGTGATTTCTCGCTTTCTGTCTCTCTGTCTCTCTCTGTCTGTCTGGCGAGCGCACGTGCCCTATAGCAAAAAACCTCTCAAAAAAAAAAAAAAAGTGATGGGGTTTACTAGATGATGTCTGAGATTTTGTCCCCTCTCTGATTCTCTGAAAGAAATGGCCACAAGGTTGGATATGGCTTAGCATCTTTTCTCACTCATGGTGCCTACAAAAATAAAGGGATCACACAGCCTACAAAAATAAAGAGCCAGAAAAGGCCAACATTTCCTTCAAGACTTAATTGGGAACCAGCAGTTAGCGTAATGGCTATGTCGCTGGACTCCCACGTAGTCGACCGCGGTTCGCGTCTCGGACCCGGTGGCTTACAACTCACGCCGGGCGCGTGTGCGTGCGTGCCCAAGAACCCGAGAGGAGAATGGAGGAGAAGGGATTGCGGCGTGACCATCCCCCCTGGGGGGTGATTTCTCGCTTTCTGTCTCTATGTCTCTCTCTGTCTGTCTGGCGAGCGCACGCGCCCTATAGCGAAAAAACCTCTCCAAAAAAAAAAAAAAAAAGACTTAATTAAAAATGTTCCAGTAGTAGGCTGGGGGTGGGAGATGACAGGTTGGGGAGTTATACAGGTGCCTCAGATTCAGGCATAAGTAGGAGCAAGGATGGGGAGTGGGGAAGCCTGGATTTCATTCCCAGTTCTGCTGTACAGTTGTCCTGTGAGTGGCCACTTATTTAAAACTTCAGCTTCAGGCTCCATAAGAGAAGGAAAAATAATATCTACATCACCAAGCTATTGGGAAGATTAGAATGTACAGATATGTAAACGGATTGACATAGTACACATACTGAGCAAACATCATTGCCCTCCTTCTCTTCTTGTGCTGAGGCACCACTATTTTTCAGCTTCTGAGATGGCCTGAGTTCTTCTGAAAAATGGGAAAGCCTCAGCATAAGTATCAAAAAAAAAAAAAAAAAAAAAAAAAAAAAAAAAAAAAAAAAAAAAAAAAAAAAAAACAGAGATTTAAGCTTCAAAGGGAAGCTTCCTAGGTGTGAAGGCAGCTGGCTGTGCAGGCATGGTTCCACTCAGCTCCACTCAGCTCAAGAGTTACCATTCCCTTGAGCAATTTCTTAGCAACTGCTCCTCCCTCCTAGAGCTCCCGGGCCCAAATCTATGTATGCATTCTGTGGTTTCCCCATGAAGCAGCTAGGACAAGCCAAGGCAGGCAGGAGAGTTGACTAAGTACTAAAGGAGTACATTGAATGAACAAAGAGGGGGACACTCAGACCAACTTTCTCTCTGGTCTCAACAGAGACTCTACATTCCACCTCAATAGAGGCAGTCTTATCTAGTACCTTGCTTAATAGCTCCCTCTTGGCTTCAGGATGGACTCTAAGTAAATGAGGACACTTTATCAGGAAGCCAACTCATGATATTTCAACTCTCTAAGACCCAGCCTGTTCCTGTAGGCAGCCCTCAAAACTCTGAGTTGTCAGCTCTGGTGTGAGAAGCCCTTTCCTCTTCCCCAAGTTGGTGCCAGGAATGACTTGCCCTTCCAGATAGTACCCATTCTCACAAACAAGGGTATGGCTTGCCCTCTCTTGGTAGCAACCCTCCAGGATGGTAACATTTCAATTACAACACTAATGCAGCAATGATATCCCACTGTCCCAGACCATCATCCTTCTATCTGTGTTTTTCCAAGATGAGAAAGACAGTGCTGATGATTAGGGATAGGAAGAGCAATTTGAGGGAGCATGGGATGTCTCTGGGACTCTGCCTACTTGTTTAGTCTTTTAACAAGCATTCTTAAGCACCTGGTATATACTAGGTATGAAGAAGAAGTTTCAAGTCTAATAAGAAAGATAACTCATGCACAGAAATGACTAATTGGGGAGAAAAAAAAAGAGAGAATGTGCTACAAAAGGAGGTCAAATTTGAGATACAGAAAAAGAGTATTTGGCCTACCAGGTTAGAGAGGCTTTCACAAAGGGGTAGCCTTTGAACTGAGCCTTGGAGGATGTTCTGACTATCTGAAGAATGACAACTGTTACTCTGATTCCCTGGAAGAAATCCTTTTATCATCCTGGTTTGAAACAAAACCCAAGGATCCTGGTAAGTGAGGAGCAAACTTCTATGAGCAGTCTCAGGAACATGCATATCCAAACCCAAATTCAAGATTTTAAGGTCTCACTAGAGGAATGTGTGTGTACACAGCCCTGGTAGAGCAAGGTCAGTAACTGAACCAAGACATGCATCTATTTTTAAAATGCTCTGCAGTTCCAGGAATAACCCCAAAGGGAAATCAGTCATTGATTACGAGGAAACCGGCGATTTCTGCTGGGTTTTCCGCTCCTTGCCATGTTTGCACGCATTTTTTCCCCAGGTTCCTACTAGCTCTCCTCTCAACACTCACATTCAAACTCAAACCAGCATAAGTTTCAGCTCATGTCTCCCATGTCTTTCTGAATAAAAACACTGAGTGTTCAAGAAAATGGGTAATGTTCTACAAATGGTAGCACTTCCAATGATGCAGACTGTGGCAGAAGAGGCTGTGGAATTTTGGGGTTTTGTTAAATATTTCATTTCTGTAGCTGACCATTCAAACAAACTACATACATAAATTCTAATGTTGGCGTTTATGGGGCGGGGGGGGGGGGGATGGAAAGGATTCTTATCACTAATGAGTGGACCTACCATTCCCCTGTCTGAAATGACAACCATAAAATCATATGAAGTTCCCGCTTTTCTGTGTCACTGCATTCAATTCTCTATACCCCAGAAACAAATCTTAATTTTCCAGAAATGTGCCACCTGTTGCATACAAAAGCAGCATATCAGGCAAGCAATATGTATTTGGAAAGGATTATGGGCTTTAAACAAATCTGGGTCCAAGTTGAAATTCTGCTGTGTATTTGTTGTATGATTTCAGAAGTGTATATGTGTGTGTGTGTGTGTGTGTCTGTGTGTATGTATATATAATTTTTAAAATAATTGCTAGAGGATATGTGAACTCTCCAGAGAGAAAGGGGGAGAGAGGGAGAAAGCACTCCCCAGTAGGGTATGGTCATGCTACAATCACTTCTCCATTTCTTCATCTCATCAAGATTTTTGGCACATGGGACCAGCAGTTGGCATAATGGTTCTGTCGCTGGATTCCCATGTAGTCAACCGCGGTTTGAGTCCCGGACCCGGTGGCTTAAACTCACGCTGAGCACTTGTGCATGCATGCTCAAGATCCCGAGAGGAGAATGGAGGAGAAGGGATTGTGGCATGGCCATGCTCCCTAGGGGGTGATTTCTCACTTTCTGTCTCTCTGTCTCTCTCTGGCTTTTGGTGAGCGCACATGCCCTATAGCAGAAACCTCTCCAAAATGAGAAAAAAGAAAAAAAAAATTTAGGCACACATGTGCCCGAGATGTTTTTTTAAATGCTGAGGCCAGGCCTCAAACTATGGTCAGTCACGTGGTAGCCAACTGCCTTCACCACTAGGCTACCAGACCAGCCTAGTTCAGACAGATATTTTAAATGATCCAAGTTTCAGTTTCTTCACTTCTAAAAAGAGAATAATGGAATCTAACGTATCGGCTCAGCAGTGGTGACACAGGAAATAACATACTGCTCTGCAGTGCTGGAAGCCACACGGCTGACTGCAGGT
Source organism: Tupaia tana (assembly GCA_026018925.1). NCBI lineage: Eukaryota > Metazoa > Chordata > Mammalia > Scandentia > Tupaiidae > Tupaia > Tupaia tana. The sequence continues at coordinate 26,847,225 of JAKSZU010000011.1, read as the reverse complement.
TTGGGCCTTAAGTCCTTGGGCAAGCACACAAGATCTTGACTAGCTGGATGGCTAAGAGAAAGGGATCCCAGCATGGCGAGACCCTGTCAGAGATGCTCTGCTCTCTGTCTCCTGTCTCTCTCTTTCTCTCATGCACACTCTCATGAAGGAAATAAACAAGTAAACTTAAGGAAAAAAAAAAAAAAGAACCTAACTTACAGAGTTATGACGATAACATGAGTTAACCTGTATAATGTCCCAAGCAGCATGCCCTCACCCAGGGAGTACTCAATAAACATTACTTCCTGTCTTTTTCTGACTCTTTAGTCACATTCGTTACTTCTTTCACTTTGAAGATACTTGCTAGTGCACAGTTGAAACTACAGTTTGACAAACTCCTGACTTCATTTCAGTTCTTCTAGAGTCTCACTCAGCCCATAGACTCACACTTCTCTTTCCTCTGAACATTTCAAAATCTGCCATCAAAAAGATCTTTCAGGGGGGCAGCAGGTGGTGTGGTGGTTAAGGCGCTAGATTCCCATGTGGTCAACTGCAGTTCAACTCCCAGACACAGTGGCTTGAAACTCATGCCAGGCTCCTGTGCTTGCGTTCCCCTAATCCCAAGCAGAGAATGGAGGAAAAAGGATTGTCTCTCCCTGTCTCTCTGGTGAGTGCATGTGCCCTATGACGAAAACCTGAACGGAAAAAAAAAGTCTTTGGTATCTTTCTGCCCAGATCATGTGTTTCCCTTTCTTAAATATCACAGATGCTAAGTTTCTTTGTCTAAAATTTCTTGTCAAATTTATTTAATTAACTCATGAGTCCTCAGGGGCTTTACTTGATTCCAAAGAAGCACTTTCCTTAGCCACTTCCTTTAGTGTCTGGGAAGAACGTAGTCTCCACGGTGATTCTTCTTTCTCTGATCTGGAGAGGACGTCAACATTACACAAATAGTATTCTTGCTATCGATCTGTTTTCTCTTCTTTCAGAGTTTCTGTGAAAAACTGGTTGAGGTGTTATTTTTAGCAAATTGATGATTCCTTCTGCCTGCACACGTCCATCTGTCTGTCTGTATGCACAGCCAACCCAGGACCAAGAAAGCTTTCCTTGCTCTGCCTAGACAGCTCTATCCATCTTAAGAACTTCATGCTGAGCAAATGGTTTAAGGTCTTAGTAACTGAAAAACTGGCAATTTAGTACCATGATCTTCAATTGTCATATTTTCTGCACATGAAGCCATTGAGTCATTTGTAGTCAGCATCCTGAGTTGATTTTTACTGAAAAAATACACTCTTCCCTATACTATCTTAAGCTATGTTGTTGCTATGTTGTTTTTGTCTTTGCTATGTTGTTTTCTCTGCCAAAAATGTTATTTCTTACTCACTCATTTACTCAAAAATACTTATTGCATGTCTTTCATAGGACAGGTACCATGGTGTATGCTGAGAATTCACTAATGGGCAAAAGCAGATACCGTCCCTCAAGTGTTATCTTTAAAGCAATGAGGAATCATTGAATCATTTCAGGGAGGAAACTGGATACAGTCATGTGATTAGATGGAAAAAATAATTCCGGCTGTAGAGCAGAGAACAGATTGAAGAGGGCAGGTGTGAACATGGGAATTTCTGGTTTTGATTGTAGTGGAGAAACTGCCACTATACCAGTCCTCTTCCAGAAATAACTACAAACTAAACAGAATATATAAGGAAATTGCTTTCTGGTATGGGTAATGGGCAATGTAAGACCATAATCTCTGAAAAAAAGGGAAAATCATGAGAAGAGGCCTCTCCTTTTTTTTTTCAGTTCTCCCTGGGGGGGGGAGGGGGGGCGGTGATTTCTCACTTTCTGTCTCTCTCTGTCACTCTCTGTCTTTCTGGTGAGTGCATGCACCCTCTCCAAAAAAAAAAAAAAAAAGAGAGAGAGAGAGAGAAATGACTGGAACCTGTGGGCAGATCATCATAGAGAATGGGGCTGTGACAAAAGGATTCCTAGAAGTCTGTGTGGCAAGAGGCATGGGCTCCACATGCACAGGGTGAAAGTGTGAAAAGTTTACCAAGAGGCCTGTTACAAGATTGGGAGTTGAATGGAAATATTAAAGGTTAAACAATGCTGGGAGATACTGGAGTTACGGCTTAGTCAGAGTGTAGAGACTTTGTTAACACTTTCAGATCCACTTAAGACATTAAAAAGCCACTGCTTACCAAGGGTTAGCAAACTGTGGCTCTTGATCCACCACTAATATTTGTAAATAAAGTTTTATTAGGCCACATTCTGCCTATTTGTTTACATTCAAACTGCAATAGTAGATAATTTGTTACAGAGAACATATGGCCCACAAATCTAAAATATTTACTATCTGTTCATCATGAGAAACTTGCTGACCTTGAACCTAGAGTAAATACTACTGTAAACCTGTTTTAACAAAACCTACAAACAAACCTCAACACAACCCATGGGAGATTCCATGATTTTAGTTCTACAAAGTTAGAGGAGCTTAGATAACACCACAGAATTCCCTCCCCCAACAAAGCATAAAACCAAACCTCTAGAAGTCTGAATTGAAAAGAAATTAATTTGGTGGAACTAAATTGTGCATTCCTCGGAGGAAAATAATGGAGTACCAGATCTCAATGACACATCACACGTAATGTCAAGAATATAACAAAAATTACTAGACATGCATAGAAACAGGAAAATCTGATCCATAGACAGACTAAAAGTATTTAATAGAAATAGATTGCAAGAAGGCCCAAATATTGGATTTAGTAAAGACTTAAAGTATGTATTATAAATATAAATTATCTATTAGGAAAACTTGGCCCCAGTGAGTAAACTGATCAGTTTTTCCAGAAAAAGGAAACTTTAAAAAAAAGTGAATGTGCAAATGCCAATTAGAAGGCTATTTTCAAGGCTCACATGAGAGATGATGTGGATAGATTACACTAAGATAGTAGCTATGGTTCTGGAAATAAATTGATGTATTCAAAAGTTTTGTAGGGGAACTACTTAACAGACTTTGGTGGTGGATTGTATATGGATAAAAATTGAGTGAGATATATAAAGAAAAATGTTTAGATTTTTGACTGGAAAAAATAAATCATTGGTGATGCCATTTACTGAGATGGCAAGCCCTATAAAAGTATATTTTGGACAAACTGAAGTTGTTTTGAATATCTTTATTTTCTCAAGAATTCTCAGTTATTATCTAAGGCTTAGCTCAAATTCCCCTCTCCTTTTTCAACTCCAACATTTCTACTCTTACACAGACAGAATTGTTCACTCTTCAGAATTCCCATAACACCCTATTTAGACCCTTGTTATAGCCCTATAATTCTCTTTTATAAACATCGAGAATATGAGCTCCCTGAAAGTGGGGACCATATGTTCACTTTTTTAGCCTTCATCCTTAGATTGCACTGAGCACATAGTAGTTGTTTAACCGACACTGAATGAATAAATGAATTTTAAAAATGAAAGAAGTTATTTATATAATTTCATTCTGTAAGGCTTGTAACTGGGAAATCATTTCTGAGATTACGTGAAGATATTTTGGAGTCAGACCTGAGACCAGGCTTAATATTTATAAATATTAAGTGACTTAATATTTATAAAATGGACCAAAAATGACCACTTTGCAGTGAATGGGAAGTGGTCAGTATAGTACCTTCCCCACTGAAAATGCTTAATAAGTGTTAGCTAATGTTATGATGATGAAGAGACTAATGTTTCAAAAGCAACTGGCCAAGAAGGGCTCTTGAACAGAACAGAAGGAAGAACTAATTGTAAGATGATCCTCCACCATCTCCCCTTCTCCTGTACTTACAGTGATATAAGGACGTGTCTCACAGACAAGACATGTCCTATTGTCTCACAGCATTTGCTGAGATGAGCTTAAGGGAATAATTTAGAGAAATATGGCCTGGAAACATGCTTAGAGGTATAATTGTTTTATGTTTTTTGGGTTTTTTTTCATGTATGTCACTAAAAGAAAGAAACAAGTCACTATTGGCTAGCTTACCAGCAAATACTGACATCTGTACCTATGTAAATTCCACATAGCTCTTACCTCAAAGATAAATGTGAGCAGCTTTCTATCTTCATAGGGCTTACTCTCTATCAAATTTAGGTGATAGGTGTGGTCAGCAAACTTTCAGTTAACAGAGTCCATTCAGTTGTGCTTCACAGAAGTTTCCAATTTTGCTGAAGCAGCTAAAGTTTTGCTGAAGAGGGCTTTACTTAATTTTCTGAATTTAAATGTATTTAAGCTTTAAATAAATACTCATCATCCATTAAATCTAAGGCATTACGAAGTCACAGAGACATAACGTGGATAGATTAACAGCATTCCAACTCTCATATCTTCTTACAGGCTGTCAGTCTCAGGCAGGAAGAATGAAACGGCAGCCTTGTCATACCTTGTCAGTGCTCTTAAACTCTAAAGCATCTCTGTTTCATACTCTTGGCCTCTCGTACTGAGTTATTTGGCTCATTGTTCAATTTGCTCTTTTTTTTATTTTTTGGAGAGATTTTGTTTGTTTGCTTTTTTTTTTTTATTTTTGTTTTGTTTTGTTTTGTTTTGCTATAGGGCGCATGTGCTTGCTAGAAAGACAGAGAGAGACACACAGACAGAAAGCGAGAAATCACCCCCTAGGGGGGTTGGCCATGCCACAATCCCTTCTCCTCCATTCTCCTCTCGGGATCTTGGGCACGCACGCACACGCGCCCGGTGTGAGTTTTAAGCCACGGGGTCCAGGACGTGAACCGCGGTCGACTACATGGGAGTCCAGTGACATAGCCATTATGCCAACTGCTGGTCCCTCAATTTGCTCTTTAATAGTATCTCCTTTCCCTTAGTCTTTAGTGTAAGTCGAAAGCCAGTTGATAGTCCAAGGGTGGTAGCATCACGATGCACCCACAGACTCTTAACCTCTGGCTATGGTCTTTCCTCTCAGTTGTGAAGCTTGTCTACTTTGTGATGAAATGCCTTAGAAACCAGTGTCCCACATTGATGAGGTATCTCATTGCAGAAACAGGCAGTCATAATTCTTTTTTGTTTTTAATTTTGTGATTTATTATTTACATTTAATCACACATCTCTATAAAAACACAATACAGTTTTCCAAACAAGTGTCTTTTCCAGGCAGTGTCGTGATTTGTGACTAACAGACACTTTTCTGATAGCCTTCATAGAGTGCATAATTCTGAGATCCTAAAAACAGAATGTTTTTATCTAAATAAGATCTTGTTTTGCTCTGGAAAGTGCTAGAAGTTCAACTTGATATAACTCACTTAGAGCCTCTTTATCTCTTGGAGACCTATGCAAACCTGCTTAAACTTCTAAAATCAAGGCCTGTAAGAGTCCAGAGTTCTTCTCACAATTTATTAATTCCTAACTTTTGATATCCACCTGGGCTTCTGTATCTTTACTCTTGCTGTTCATATTGGAAGTCTAATTTCTGCCCTATGCTGACCTTAAAGTAAGCTCAGTTTTTTCCTAGATTTACAACAGTTCCATTTGGACCAAGAATATATGAGGTTAATAAATTTGCTATAAGCTTATGCTGTCACTTCTGTGTCTCTTGGCTTTTCACTACCTTTCTTTCCCATGGACTTTTATTTTTCCTATATGAATTCCCTCTCCACTTAGAGTAATAAGCAAATTTTCACCTTGACTCTCAAAAGGAACAGTTTTTTTCATATGTATGTTCTTGAGCAGTCTCACTTTCCACTCTCAAGATTTTATTATAGTATATTCCAAACTAGTAGTCCCACTCTTAAGAGAGAGATTCTGGTCAAGTATTTAAATAATGACATGTATTTTCCTTACTTCCTCAGAATTTGGAGTACTCACTCCAAATTGGAGAATAGGTACCTTCCAAGCCCTTTCATCTAATCATCTATAGACCTAAAGCATAAGTGGACCTAGCTTGAGAAATCTCCAGGTACAACTTGTGTTACTGCAGGTTGGGTAACCAAGGACTATTTTGTTATTCATGCCTTCCATGACATCTTAGTGTGAAAAATATGGAAGAGACATGAAGAAGATAAGCATTTGAAGCACAGACATTGGAACCAACAAACCTGGATTTGATCTTCAAATCTACCTTTTACTGGTTATCAGAGAAATAGAGATAATAGGTATCTCACAGAGTCATTGGGAGTATTGGTGAAGAATGTGTTTAAAATCTCACACTTGGGACCAGCAGTTGGAGTAATGGCTGTGTTGCTGGACTCCCATGTAGTCAACTGTGGTTCGAGTCCTGAACCTGGTAGCTTAAAACTCATGCCGGACACATACGTGTGCATGCCTGAGATCCCGAGAGGAGAATGGAGGAGAAGGGATTGTGGTGTGGCCATCCCCTGGGGAGTGATTTCTCACTTTCTGTCTCTCTGTCTCTCTCTGTCTTTATGGCAAGTGCACGTGCCCTATAGCAAAAAACCTTTCTCAAAAAAAAATAATAATAATAATCTCAAACTCTATTTGACATATGGGAAGCTCCCTCCCTTTTATTCATAGCTGCTAGTATAGACGTGTTCTCAGTCTCAAAAGTCCCAGTGATAGCCATATCTCAGTAAAGCAAAATATGAAGTATCACTCATCCTTCTCCCCAGCTCAATCCCTTGCTAATACGAGACTTAGGATTGTCTCTAGCAGTGGAGAATATGTGCCCTCAGGTGTGCTTCCTGTGTCAGCCAGGTTGGCCATTTCTTCCTTGAAGACTCCAAATCTATTGTCCATTAACCCCTTCCTCATGAAACAGAGTAGATAGAGGGTCCATGTAGAAACAATCCCAGCTGCAGTTACTAGAAGGGTTCGGGGTATCAGGTTTATACAAGCAACCTCAGACCATTTTGCAACTTTGCATATACTCTTTCTACTTCTTGGAATGTCCATTTTTCTAAGTTACCTACATGGTAGACATCCATTCATTTTACAACAGCCCAGGCTTCCAAAGTCACTCCCTTCAAATGATTCTCTCCTAACACCCACCCACACCCATGCCCCCACCCACACCCATGCCCCCACCCACACCCATGCCCACACCCACACCCAGAGAGAGAGAGAGAGAGAGATAGAGAGAGAGAGAGAGAGAGAGAGAGAGATGGGCATGCTAACATAGTCTAATTCTATTACTCCCTCCCCCTTAAACCGTAAACTCACTTGCAGTGGATACTCTGTGTCATCTTTATGTAGAATCGAATGGAATTCAACTCAACTAAATAGCACTGCCTCCAACTAAAGCCACTTTACAAACAGGACAATTCCACTCATAGAAAACTCTCCAAGGCAGTTAAAAACATCAGCCTCCAATTTACAGAGTGTTTCTTCAGGCATTATCTCATTGAGTCTTCATGGCCATTCAATGCAATTCCCTTTTTAGCCTTCACTGCCTGTCAGTACTGCTGGCCAATTTACTTATTACTGGCAGTTCTGGTGCTCCTGGAAGTATGTTGATGTTGTATTTGGAAAGAAAATTCAACTGTAGGAAAAAAAGAAAGCAAAAATAAAGTTCACATCCATCTGCTTCATGCAGAACAATAAGAGCTGGACCCAATTACTTCGTGAAGAGTTTCATATATTCATTTAAGCCTCATAAATATGCTTAAAACATGAGAGAAAGTTATTTTACCCATCTCAGTCTAAGTGTTTCCATTGCCAAAATAGGTTTGATGACAATAGTAATAATATTTAATACTCCATAATGATGTTGCAAGAGTGAATCAGGCTAAAGTTGTAGAGCATTTAGTACCATGTTCAATACGTGGAAAGAGCTCAGTAACAGTTGGCTGATAGTAAAGGCGCTTTCTCCTCCCCCCCAGATCTTCTTTATCGGGGCTGAAAAGGTTAAGAACCGTTAAGCAGTTTCTCCTACCTCCCTTCACAAGTCCTCCTTGGTAGAGTTATTCCTCACTTTAAGTTCTGACACCTGTTGTCTTGGGTCCTCTAAAGGCTCCCAGACAGAAAGTTTCACCAGTTAATAGTAGTATGACTTTTTATTCTAGAGCCTACATTAAACAGCATATTTAATTACCACTCGCTCATATGCCTATTGCACTGTCTCAACTCAGCCCTGTTGCAACACCTCCACTGCCCCCAGAGAAGGTCCTTAGCTTTGGGTTTTCTGCAGTGCACCCCTGCAGTGATTTGGCATTTTCCTGAAAGAGCTCATTTCCACCATGGCTTCCGCCACTCCAGGGTAGGATATGGATTTGCCAGAGATCTAGGTTCCCTTTCTCTTGAACAGTCCCAAGCACCAAAGAAAAACGTGTCTTAAAAGTTCCTGCTTCTCAGAATCATTCATCTGGAAACACTACCCAGTGGGCCCAGGACTCAAGTTTGGGGAGGGAGAAAGGTTACACTGAAAATGCATGTGCCCTCCCAGCTCTGAGATGGTCTTCCTGGCTGAACTTCTCTGGGGACACATTTCTATGCTCAGTGGCCATGCCTGTCTTACAAATAGAACCTCCAATGAAGGCATTCTTCTGGCCACCTCGTTTCTCGCTTTGTCAAGAACTCACTAGGTAATTTTTTCAAGAAGAGAGAGAGAGAGAAAAAGCAGGAAGAAGAGAGAGAGACAGAGACAGAGGTATTTTTGGCAGGGTCTCTTTGTTACAATCCTCTGTTACAGCCTCCCAGTTATCAAGGATTACAAGCCCACAGTACCATGCTCAGAATGTTCAGGTCAGTCTAGGATTCGAACCTGGCCTTGCCCTGTATCCCCAGCCTCACACAGCAGTGCCCTGCCACTTGCATCACCATAGTTGAGCTGGTAATTTTTGACAAGTTAGTGCCCTAACATTGTTACCTAAAAAATGAACAAATTGCATGTGATCTTTCGCAGAGTAACATTCAAGGGATCTATGATGGCTAAGAGCATGTTGAGAGCCTGCATATACCACTTTACACACACAGTTCCACTTCTACTTACAGCAGCCTTTTGAGGCAGGTAATATCCTTCCTTTTACAGAGGAGAAACTGCAAGTCAGGTCAGTAAGGAAAGATGGGAGCTAGGGCTAAAATTCAAGCTTGCTGGGCACCAACCCCGTGTTACTGCTCTTACATCATACTAGCTCTCATTTCATGGCATCAGGAAAGAAAACTAATGCAAAAAAAAAAAAAAAAAAAGAATTGCCGAAAGGTCTTTTGTGTACTGAGAAGAAATAGTGCTGAACCTATGCCCATTACCACCTTTCCTGCCCCCAGCAACCGCCCAGCTGATCTCTAAGCTTTCCTTCCCAGGTACCCCAGCCCTGCTCAGCCTGGTGGGAGGCAAATCTTCCCAATGCTCTGCAATAATAGGCTTTAGAAATTGGGTTACAAGGAAAACTATCTCTCATTTCCTCTGGTAAGAGAAAAGCTATTCAACAGGGTCCCTTTCCCTTTCAGAGCACCTCCAGATTTGTTAACTCTCTGAAAACACTGCTTATAAAATAACACTTGAAGAAAGGCAGCAGGAGCCTCCGGGAAGCGTGGGTGATGGGATTTTAATGTGGTCCACGCTGTGAGCCTATCCTGACTGTCTGCAGAGCCTTGTTCTCAGGCCCTCAATTATCCGGTCTCTCAATCTTCCTCCATCACTGACAGCACATCTCATTTCTCAGGCCTCGGGCTCCTTCGTAATAACCTTCATTTTCTGGGCACAGTTTGGTGGCAGCCGGATGCCACTAGTGGTGGAGAGGTGTGGGAGAAAGGAGATCGATGGCTGAGGTTACAAAGGCAAGTAGTATTGGCCCTGCTGAGTCAAGAAAGCCACCCTGAAGCTCCTTGAAAGGACAATATCTGCCTTTTACATCAGAGGGGTCTTGATGGCTATAGCATCTCAGAACAACAGCTGATAATCTCCCCACCAAGTTCTGAAAGAAGCATAGTCAAGGTCTTTCTTTTTTGCTCTTCTTTTCTTTTTTTCTTTTCTTTTTTGTATTCTTTTCTTTTGATGTGGGAGTTGGGGGAGGGTAGCTGAAGGTACTAGGAGAAGAGGTCTATAGTATAATTGTTCTCAAGGAGAAGAGCATTTCCCAGAATGGAAGAACAAGTTCTATACATCTCTTCAGGAAGTGGATCAGTTGCCTAGAGAAGAGAATTCTAGCAGTCAATTGGTTGATCATTGAGGGAACCACTGATTTCAGGTTGGACTTGACAAAGGTAGCAGTTTTTCCTCTTGTAGCATCTACCCAGGAAGGTGTCCTTTCCTTCACAGACCCACCGGGACTTCCTCAGCCCTCTCCCAGGCCCTCTTCATCTCTCTCTCCTGGACCAGAGCAAGTCCTCACAGCATCCTGACTTCTGTCTCACCCTCCACCAGCCCTTCTCCCCATGGCCACCACCAGGATCTTTCTGGAATACAAACCTGATTGGTATAGCTTCCTGCTCAAAGATGTTCCCTAGATAACATGTTTGAAAGCTAGACTAGCACACATTTCATCATTAAAGCACAGAAAAGGCACCAGCCAAATGTTAACAGCAATTATTTTGTGCAGTAGGTTTGCGTGTGATTTTTTTTTCTTTGTACTTTCTTCGTTTTCAGATTTGCTGCACTGAACTTAAGATAAATATTATTTATTTTTCTAGACATAAAAATAGCATCTAGAAAAATAATAAAAAGTCTTTTTTGCATGGAATAAAGTCCAAATTCCTTAGTTTGCACTAAATGCATACAGAGCTTTAGCCTATTTTTTGAAAACCTATCTTTTAACATTCTTGTTTCACTACAGTTCACAGGTCATCCACACATAAGCTTCACAGTTTGTTCCTTGTCTAAAATGTAGCTCTCTCCCCCTATACTACTATCACTTTGTCTGCTGCCTATACCTCCATCTTAACTATGGCTTTCATTTCTGTTTTTTCTTTTCTTTTCTTTTCTTTTTCCTGTAGTACTCCTACTCATCTGTTGAGGCCCACTTTAAATGCACCTCCTCTAGAAACCCCGATTTCCTTACTGAACAGTTACTGCTTCTTCCACTCTGGGCTCATAGCACTTGCTATTCTCCCCTTACTTTATCCCCAGTAAATAATGAGTGATCCTTCTCTAGATAAGGAAACCAAAGTCTTGTAGTAGCCAAAAGGTAATATAGCCAGAACCAAATCCAGGCTATCTGGCTCTAGACCATCTGCTATTTAAACTACATCACAGCAGCTCTAAAGCAATTGCTACCTGCCTTAAAATGTAAGTGAAATCCATCTCAATATGTGTGTTGGCTATGAGAGTCCTTATAAAGACCATCACTGCAGGTGTCCACCATGATTGCTCCAGCCCCCATCTGTGTCACAGATCAGAGCTCTTACTTCCCATGATATTGTCTGCCAGTCAAAGGTAGCCCAGCATACCCCACCAGCACCCACGTAGAACACCCTAGCAATAACTGCGGCTGCAAACTTAAAAGGAGATGTTACTTTAAAAGTTTACTTTAGAACAATACCATTTGATGCTCCAGGAATTAGACTCAATAAACCATTTCTACAATATATGCACAACGTTGGCAATGTAAAGCTTTAGCAGGACCTCTGCCTCCAAATGCCTGTGTGAAACTCCAATGAGCTGGACGAGACCCTATGGAGAGCCTGATTTATCTCAGCACTCACCTACATCTCTAAAATTTGAATTTCCACTCCACTGGGATGAGGAGTTGCATCAAGATGAAAAGCTAGAAACACAGAGCAAAAGAAAGCATCTGGGAAAATGCTGGAGGAAAAGCTGGTCCAGGCGCCCGATGCAAGGCCGTTCTCTGTCCCTAGGTTCAACTGCACCATGAGAAGGAGGTAATTTGCATAGGGCAAGGAGATGGGAAACCGCATCCAAGCCACTGAGGTAGAGAACCAAGTGATCACACACCAGAGGGACAGGGGTCGAAGCATTAGGTGGAGACAATCAGCACTTCATTTGGGGAGGAAGATTTAATGCTTACTCTATTATTGGTGGTACTTCACAGATTTCTCTAAAGGAAGGAAGAACAGAATTATGGATTCAGGACCCAAGTAAGTACTGTTGTAGTGTCAAGGATCTGGGCTCTTCATTTTAAAAACATGAATGTCAGAACCAGTAGGTAACATAGTTGTTAAGGTGCCAGACTCCCACATGGTTGATTGCGGTTCAAGTCCCAGACCCAGCAGCTTGAAACTCATGCTGGACCCAAAATCCCGAGAGAAGAATGGAGGTGAAGGGATTATGATGTGGTCATCCCTCTTGGGGGGAAGGGAGATTTCTCATTTTCTCTCACTCTGTCTTTTTCTATGTCTCCAGTGAATATACACACCCTATAGCAAAAACCCCCTCTTAAAAATAAATAAATATATATTTTTTAAAAAGTGAGAATGCCTACCCAGCAGCCAAAGGCAATATCTGTCAGCCATGTTCCAGGCTATTTTGCAAAATGAGTCCTAAAAGAAAAGTCTTGCAAATTCCCATGAAACAAGTGCATGAAGCAGGTAACCCTGGGTTAAGGGAAGGATCCATTTTAAAGTAGTATAGCCACAATTGTAGATTTGAAAAGGGGAGATGGACAGGAGTCTTGGTGATGCCCAAGACTCTAGAACTGCTGATCTGGATGGATCCCAGTCCACAAATACTTCCTGAGAGAGCTTCCTGGGCAAGACTGTGCTGATACCCAGTAGGGAGGACATACCAAAAACATTAAGATGCACTCTGTCTATGGCCTTTGTGTCTCTCTTGTTTCTCTGCAAGTTCAAAGTATCCCAACCAGTTGGATCTTGAAAGACTCTCAGAGACCTTCTTGTTCCACTCTCATCCCATTCAATTAATCAATGACTATTTACTGAATGCCTGCTAGAGGCTGGGGCTACATTAAGTCAGGCAGCTGGATACAGTACCAGTCTTTGTAGTATTTACATTTAAGGGAGAAACAGACGATAAAATAAGTGAACAAACAAATACCCAGCAACATCATAGGGTTACATTTTTGAATAAAATAGAATAGTGTGATATCATAGAGAAAAGGGAGCAACACAAGATTGGGTAGTCGGGGAGGCCCCTGAGAAGAAGTCGTTTGAACTGAGATAAGAATGATGGGAAGCCCCACATGAAGACTCAGGACAAGAGGTTCCTAGCTGAGGGAATGACAAGTGGTAGGTCCTGTGGTGCTTACACACTTAATGTGTTCAGAGCACAGCAAGTAGGTCAATATAGCTGAGTGGAATGGCCAAGGTAGAAAATTGTGGAAAGACAGTCAAGAGCTTAACCATAAATTAGCAGACAGTAGAGATTTGGAATTTATAATGCCAAGGGCAGCCACGAGCAGTTGTAAGCAGGAGAAATATCGTAGTGAATTGAGAGCAAAGCAGGAGAGACATAACCAGCCCGTAGACTCCCAGCCCAGTGCTCCTCCTACTACACTGCAGGCCTAGTGTGCAGTGATACCCCTCACTCACGCCCCGGGGCTTCCATTTCACTATTCTAGAATGGTCCAGTGAAGGGCATTGTCCTTCCCATAATTAAACACCGAGCTGAACAAGCAAGGAGATGTGGTTTTGCATAAAGCAATGGTCTCCTCCTGAGCATATCTTTAGCCCTTAAAGGGGAACGAAATGTGATAATTAGTAACCAATTAATGTGCATTTCAACAAACTATATTTTAATTAGACTGTCATAGGTTGTCTGTCTGTGAAATATTCTATGTTAATTAAATCCTTTTCATAATCCAATGAAAGCTCCTCTTTTCCTTGATGCACTGGTTAAAAGGAAAGCGATGGCAGACTTACGGCTCATGTAATTTGAGTTAATGGCATGAATCCCTCTTTGAGCTTTCATATGCTTATTGAACTAGTGATCTCTTAATACTTGCTAGACTTTTTATATATGTAATTATGATACAATTGCCCTGTTATGTCTGAGAGACTGCATTCTGACAAGACAGGGCTCAAGGAACTTTGCTGGAGAAATACTTGACCTGTATCTTGGGCATGGCTATGATTGCTGATTGGGTAGTCTGTGCCCCTGCCATACCAGCCCTCACTCTGCAACTAGCCCCAATTTCTTCCTTAAAATTGGTGACTGCAGCTTTGATTTTAAGCATTAAGTACCTATTCTGTGCAAAGGGCAGTGCTGGTACTAAGGAATCGGGTACACGGTGGGTGAGACCCTGATCTAGTATTCTGTTTTCTCCTGCAAGGAAACTGGGAGTTCTCGGACACAGGGAATCCTTGACCCCAATGCACCCCCATCATGTCCACATTGCTTTAGTGAGAACCAGCTGTATGGCCATGTTGAGCTGCAAGAAGAGCTGGGAGTGAAGCCCCGTATGTGCTGGCTGCTTCCCAGCTATACATATATAATACGAAATTCATAATTCAAACATTGAGTAGAGCAGGGGCTGGACAGGTTGCAGCAGTAAAGTGCAACACTCTCTGAGATTGACCCACATGGGAAGGTTGGAGTACATAATTCAAGTTGTGTTTCTGCCATAAAACATGATCCAGGAGACTGAGGAGAAAGGGAGCTATACAGAAGTGACCTACCCATAAGGACTAGAGAGCACTTTGCAGTTTCTCTGGGAGTCTTCTCTACTATAGAAAGAGCTCTACAAGGTGCCTGGAGTCTCCCATTGGCACATGACTTTCAGGAAACTCAAGTCAGGTTGTGAAACATGCCCAAGGTCACAGAGCGAGCAAGTAACAAAGGTATAACTTGAATCAGGATTGCCCTATGCAAAATTCTAGGTCTGTTTCATTATACTGGGAACCCTCCAAAATGCTAGCACTCTAGGACTGTATAATTGCACTTATTTCTTAAAATAGGCCTGTATTGTCCCTCATCTCTATTTCATAACAAAAGACAATACAATTGCAAGGGGTGAAAAAGAATGAAGAAAGATGATCAATGATCAGATGATCCAAGAACATGAAGAAAGTTTCAGAGAGGACATGGAAATTAAGAATGAATAAGGTGGAACTGGCCCCGGTTCAGCACTGTGCATTGGGGGCCAGATCCTACATGGTCAATTTCAACTCAATCCCAGCCCTGGAGACTTGAGGGACATGTAAAGTGCGTACACTCCTGAAGTCCTGATGAGAAGGAGAAATGAAGGAAATGTAGGATGCTTTCTGTATCTTTCTCTTTTTCATCTTCTCTCTGGCACAAGCACACAGTTTCTGACGATAAAAAATATATATGTAGGGAACAGCAGATGGTGTAAAGGTTATGTTGCTAGACTCCCATGTAGGCTACTGGAGTTTAAGTCCCAGACCCAGCAATGTAAAAGTCATGTCTGGTGCATATGCATGTATGCCCAAGATCCTGAGAGGAGAATGAAGGAGAAGAGATTGTGGCATGGTCACCCCTTTGGGGGGTGATTTCTCACTTTCTGTCTCTTTGTCTGTCTCTCTGGTGAGTGCATGTGTCCTATAGCAAAAATCTCTTTCTTTATAAAAAATATAGTATATATGTGTATATATATATATATATATATATATATATATATATATCATATACTTTTTTACAAAAAAGAAAGTAAAAACAAAAAACGAAGGGACCAGCAGTTAGCGTAATGGCTATGTCGCTGGACTCCCACGTAGTCGACCGTGGTTCAAGTCCCGGACCCGGCGGCTTAAACTCACACCGGGCATGTGTGCGTGCGTGCCCAAGATCCCGAGAGGAAAATGGAGGAGAAGGGATTGTGGCGTGGCAGTCCCCCCTGGGGGGTGATTTCTCGCTTTCTATCTCTCTGTCTCTCTCTGTCTGTCTGGCGAGCACATGTGCCCTATAAAAAACCTCTCCAAAAAAAAAAAAAGATGAATAGGGTGAATGTATGTGTGTATGTCTGTTTGTGTGTGTGTATGTGTGTGTGTGTGTACATTTATGGTCTTCAAAATGTTCATAGAAAAGTTATATTAAGAAAAATACTATAAATGGATTTCAAATTTTTTTTGCACCCAAATAAATTTCACACTTCAATTCTGTTTTTCCAAGAACTTTTTGAAGTACCCTCTTGTTTGTTTGCATGTGTGTGTGTGTGTGCATGTGTGTGTTTATAGACATACATACTTATCAACCCATTACAGGCAATGTAGAAAGAAAACTTCACTCATATATGTACCACACTATTATGACTATAAAGAGCATTATGCTTGGGAACCAGCAGTTAGCATAATGGCTATGTCGCTGGGCTCCCACGTAGTCAACAGCGGTTCGCGTCCCGGACCCGGTGGCTTAAATCTCACGCCGGGTGCGTGTGCGTGCGTGCCCAAGATCCCGGGAGGAGAAGGGATTGCGGCGTGACCATCCCCTCTGGGGGGTGATTTCTCGCTTTCTGTCTCTATGTCTCTCTCTGTCTGTCAGGCGAGCACACGTGCCCTATAGTAAAAACCTCTCCAAAAAAAAAAAAAGAGCATTATGCTTCACTTCTGTAAATAGCTTTCAAAAGAAGTAAGCAAACAAAACATTTAAAGACACAAAAATGAAAAGTTATCTGTTGATGATAATGTATATGGTAATGTCTTTGACTAGACAAATATGTGCCATATTCATTCTGGAAAAAAACTCTGTAAAGATATACAGTGATTAAATGTAAATAAAAATACACTCTAAAAAAAAAAGAAGTAAGAAAGAGAAAGATTTCTAACCAAAGTACAAACAGGACTCTGGAATAGAAAAGTTCCCTGAAGGGGAAAGTCCAAGGCATGTTTAGAGAATACCAAATAATTATATGTGCCTAGAGTGTGAAATGGCATAGAAGAATACTGGAATGATAGGTAGGATGCAGAATGTGTAAGAAATTGAATGCCAGGCTAAGGAGTTTATACTTCATGCTTCAAAGAATGGGCATCCAGGAAAGAGTTTCAAGAGAGAATGACATGTTCAGCTTTGTATAGTAGAAAGATCACTCTGGGGGTAATGAACAGGACTGATTGAAGGAAAAGAAATTTCTAGAAGGTGAGTAGATACGTGAGGTTTTTGCAATAGCCAGCAGGAAAAAGAATGGAACATTAAATAAAAGTGATAGAAGTGGGTAAGAAGGGGAGAATCATTGTGATTGGAGGTGATTGGGGAGGCAGGTGTAGAAGATGAAGCAGAAGTTTCTGTTGTTTGTGACAGCGACTTAGGGGGACACTAACAATAAAGCTAGCAGGGGCTGGACAGCAGTGCATCAGTAAACTTCCACTCTCTCTGAGACTGACCCACATGGGATGAGTAGAGGTTCCAAGTGTCCAGAGACATCCTTGAGTATATCGGGCACATGCTTGCCATGATCCAGGGCTGGCTGAGGCTGGGAGTAAATCATGGTGTCAAGAATCTATTGAGATACTTTCACTCTCTCTTGCTCACAGAAGAGACAAAAATTAATAAACCTTAAAAAATAGAGCATAGCAGAAATCTAAATTTGGAATAAAATATGCTTCATTTTATCAATTTAAGATGCACAGTTTTTTTTTTTTTTTCCATTTTAATGTCCCCAACCAAGATGAGACTGTCTCCTACAGTGAAGACGTCTTTCCATCACTGTCAGGCAGTATGTCATGAGAGTCATCGTGTCCGTGTGTAGCCTAGGCACCGTGGCTGTTAAAATGATCAGAATTTCAGCTAAGCATATGCATTGCTTGACATATAAAATTAACAACTACTGAAGGCAAGAGAAAATGTTGCCTATCTATAAAAAAAAAAAAAAAGAATGAAACTTGAAAGCAACAGAGGTGGTGTGACTGATTTATCTATTGCAGAAGGCCATCTTTAAGGTATCAAATATCAATTTGTTAAACACTGACTGAAGCTGAACAGAAGCTGCTTACCTGCTGGTGATACTGGGTTGGGAGAAGAGTCTGAAGTATGAGTACAGTCGAATAAGAAAGTTCTCAGTGTGGAGATTCATTTGGAAGAAAATCTTGGAGTTTATAACAAAGCACTCTTTTTAAAAATGCTGCATCCCAGGTGGGTTGATGGTACAGAGATAAATTCTGTGTATGCAAACATGGACGCCAAAAGAGGTTCTTTCAGAAGACTCTAAAAGTGAAAATGTTCTAGAAATACCTTAACCATTTTGTTTCCATGTTTACTTTCCATTTTATGTCTGTAGAAGAGTGATATGTAGGGTATTTTAATACATATAAAATTTTTTTTCTAAGTGACAAGGAGACATTCTGTCATTTTTTGTCAGACTTTTTTCTTTCTTAGTGGTATGTAAAATAAAGGTGCATCTTAAAATTGATGGCACCTTAGATTAAGGGAACATTCATTATTCTCAACCTCCCATCTTAGAGCAATTCAGAATGAGATAGATGTTGATACTAAAATTTGTTATGTATCTTAAACTACCTTTAACGCAATGAGGGTGCAAATTCAAAAAAGTACAGGAAGTTTGGGAAATGTTTTATTATTATTATTATTATTATTATTATACATTCGATCACTATACATCATTTAGATTGTAAAGAGACTTGACCCAGCATAATATACTCCTCAGACCAACACAACTGGAGAATAGTATACACGTCATCAATGGGTAATAAACCATATCTGTGTCCCACGAATGTCTTACCTCTCTCTCTCTCTCTCTCTCTTTGTTTTTAGTAAGTTCTTATAAAAGTAACAGTTAAGCTGAGACCCAGAAATCTCCATTTGCAGATATTTATCCAAGAGAAATGAAAACATATATCATATAAATACTTGTATAAAAATGTGTATAGAAGCTTTAGTAATAATAACTACAAACTGGAAATTATCCAAAGGTACATCAAATGTTGCATGGACAAAGCATGATAGAGTCACACGGTGGACTTTTATATATAAAAATGTTCCACATCTTTAATCATAAGAGAAATGCAAATTAAAACCACAGTGGGATATTACCTCATACCTATTAGATTGCCTGTTATCAAAAAGATGAAAAATAAGTGTTGGTGAAGATGTGGAAAAAAGAAAGTGTTCATACACTGTTGGTGGTACAATAAATTGGTACAGCCATTTTGGAAAGCAGTAAGAAGTTTCCTCAAAGAACTAAAAATAGATTATCATTATCTAGCAATCTCACTGTGAATTAGATACCCAAAGGATAGGAAGTCAATATATCAAAGAGATATCTGCTCTCCCATGGTTTTTCCAGCATCATTCACACTAGCTAAGATACAGAAGCAATCTAAAAGTCTGTCATCAAATTGATTTTTTAAATTGTGGTATACGTACATAAGGAAATACTATTCAGCCTTGAAAATAACAGGAAATTCTGGCATCTGGGACAACATGGATAAACCTAGAGGATATAAGGTTAAGTGGAATAAGCCAGGCACAGATAGGCAAATGCCATATGATCTCACCTATATGTGGAATCTAAAAAAGTTGAAGTCATATAAGAAGTGAGTAGAATGATGGCTACCAAAGGATGAGAGCAGAGAGGGACACAGAGAAAGAAGACATTGATCACTGAGTGCAAAGTTTCAGTTCAGTAGGAGAAGTAAGTGTGTTCTATCACACAGTCTAGTGACCACAGTTAATAATAACATGTTACATATTTCAAAATAGGTGAAAAACATTTTAAGTGTTCTTACCACAATGAAATGGTAAATGTTCATATTTTAGATAATGAATATGCTTATTAGTCTGATTTGACCATTCTATGGTGTATGCATGTATTGAAACATCACATCATATGCTATGATATATGCAAGTATTATTTGTGAACTAAAAATAAAACTTTCAAAAAAATAATAAAGTACTTGGAGAACTTGACAAGGAATAAATGCTTAGTAATGGTATCTCTCATGCTAGCAGAGACCACAGGCAGTTTCATTACTGAGGAATTAATCAGTTGTTGGAATGACAGAATTGTATAGGCCAATCAATTGCTTGTGGCTGAAACCATCTTTCTGATCAAAACGATGTTGAAATAGGGGCTCCAGGGAGATGCAGCTTGAGCCATTTACAGCCTGGGCATTCAAGCCTTCACTCGCACTGCTCGCACTATCCATCTCACTTTGAGAAACTTTATGGAAAGGGAAGAGAGTATTGGGTGAAGTTATTTTAAGCAGTGGTCCCAACGAGGCTGAGGCTGAACACAGTTCCTGGCACTCAAATCAAGGATTGATTTTAAGTAACTCTTGCATTCTACAAATATTTGAATCTACATACAACAGAATGAATCAAATAGTATATAACGTAAGATTGTGTTAAGCATTTTTTCATTCACTTATCACATTTGGTCTTCATAAAAATCCTACGAGAGGCTGACAGGTGGCATGGTGGTTAAAGGCACTGGATTCCTACGTGGCTGACCATAGTTCGAGTTCTGGACCTGGTGGCTTGCTCTGCTTTCCCTTTCTCTCTCTCTCTGATCAAATTTAAAAATACTAATATTAACAAACAGAATTAAATAAATAAGTAATTATAATTATTTTTTAAAAAGAATTCTTTTTTTTTTTTTTTTGGAGAGGTTTTCGCTATAGAGGGCGCGTGCGCTCGCCAGACAGACAGAGAGAGACATAGAGACAGAAAGCGAGAAATCACCCCCCGGAAGGGATGGTCACGCCGCAATCCCTTCTCCTCCATTCTCCTCTCAGGATCTTGGGCACACACGCACACACGCCCGGCGTGAGTTTTAAGCCACCGAGTCCGGGACGCAAACTGTGGTCGACTACATGGGAGTCCAGCGACATAGCCATTACACTAACTGCTGGTTCCCTTTAAAAAAGAATTCTATGAGACAGAAACTGTGATTAGGCTGGCCCTGCTGCCTAGTGGTTAAGGAAACTAGATTCCCCATGGCTGACTCTGGTTTGGATCCAAGCCCCAGTGACTTGAGACATGCACTGGCTGCTTCAAATCCTAATAGGATGAGGAGTGGAGGAGAAGGGTTTGTAGCATGACCATGTTCCATAGGGGTGGAGTAGGGCATGGTGCTTTCTCTCTCTCTCTCTCATATCTATCTATCTACCTAATCTCTAGTAAGCATATATGGACTCTGACATTTTAAAAAAGAAGAAACTATGATCATTTCCATGAAATTGATGAAGAAATAACCTCAGAAGAAAAATGATTGTCTGAAGTCACATGCAGAAAGAGATTGTCTCAAAGTCCTGGTCTTAACAATACGCTAGACCAAGGGAAGGCCCTGGAAACTTAGGTCAAGGACAGAATGCCTAGGAGTAGAGAGCCTGGGGATCTATACCTGAAGGTGGAGAACTTGTGGATATGGTGTGTTTGAGAACATATCGGCATATTAACATTAGACTCCTAGGGGCAGGTAAAATACCTGGAGGTTCAGAGTCCAGGATGTGCTATGTTTTGGGTCCCAGCTACTTTTGTATTGCTTTCTCCTACATTGAAAGAAGTCCTGGAAAATCCTGAAGGTTTCTCACTCTTTTTCATAGACTTCTCATGGAGCCAAGAATCTCCAAAGCTCTGAGAAAGAGGAAGTCTGATACACACAGTCCTTTTCTTACTACAGATAATGATGTGCTTTGCAACATTGGCCTGAGTGTCCCTTCCTGGGCTCCAGTGAGTCCCTGTTCCTCTCTGAGCCTCTATTGCAGATCTACATATTCTCTGCCTCCTTTTCAGCTTGGATGCTGTGATACAACAAATGATACTTCCTTTTTACATGTCAACTGATTTGTCAGCCACTCAATCACTCTGTCCAGTGAAGCCTTTGGAGCTCCTGATCCTTTTTCTTTCAGAAGTCCAAAAATTGAGACCAAAGCTACACAATCCTGCTTCTCTTAGAACACACCTGTAGGAGTCAAGTTTGTGAGTGAAAAAGAGAGAGAGAAAAACTGGGACAAATCTTTAATTCTAGAAGTAGATCATTAAATTTTTACAACCTCTAGCATTGGGGTTGGAAAGAAACCATTTTATATATTAAACTTGTCAACTTTAAGATGGCAAAGCCAATTCTATTATTTCCCTTTGCATTAGAAACACACAAATAATTTACCGATTTTTTTTTTCTCTCTAGGAAAGATAACAAAACAGTCAGATCTGTTTTGCAAACCACATATTATAAGATGTAGCAATCTGAGAAAACATAATGAAGGATCTTGGTTTTAAGAGGATGAAATAAATATCTTGATCTAAGAAATCAAGAATATGCATAAAGATGTACAAAAGGGATTATGCGTTATAGCAGCAGTGATGTGAAATGTTGGAAAAGTACATATAAATGAAGAGACTGCTCTGCACTCAACTGATACAATAACTGAAATAAACGTGTTTTATTAAAAAGCTTTTATTAACTGTGTCTTATGAGATGATCTCTGTAGGGGGTCCCAGTGAACAATTAGACTTGATCTCTGCCCTAAATAAATACACCATCAAGTGGGGAAGCCTATACTCACCCACCCAGGAAAGTGCTCTTGAGAAACTCTGTAAGTTCCAAGAACTCAAAGGAAAAATTTAACTGTAAGTGAGGACAATGAGATGGATTTACCCTTGCCCTTATGATAAATTGCAAAGTCGTCACCTTGGTATATAAGCCTACCCTGAGAGGGCCCTGGTAGACCAGCTAGCCTCATCTCCCTTTGCTGTTCTCCCCTTCATTCTCTACGTCATTTTCAGTTTTTGATCAGTGCCATTATGAGTTGAATTGTGACTTTCTTTCTTACTCTCAATACAGATGTTGAAATCTTAAGCCCAATACCAATGAATTTGACTTTATTTGGAAATAGAGTTTTTGCAGATCCTAATCCAATATAACTGATGTCCTTATAAAAAAAGGAAAATATAGACACAGAGACAAACATGTACAAAGAGAGGATGATGCAGGACTGGCAGGTGGTATAGTAGTTAAGGCTCTGGACTTCCATGTGGCCAAGTGCTGTTCAAGTCCCAGGCCCAGCAGCTTGAAAGTCACACAGGGCATGAATGCCCAAAATCCAGAGAGAATAATGGAGAAGAAGGGATTGTGGCATGGTCATACCCCCTGGGGGGTGATTTCTCGCTTCCTATCTCTGTCTCTCAGGCAAGCTCCCACACCCCCTAAAGCAAAAATTCTTAAAAAACAAAAACAAACAAAAAAACAAAGCGAGGATAATGCAAACACAGAAGGGGAATACCATTGGTGAGCTAAAGAACTCCCGAGGCGGGAACCAGCAGTTAGCGTAATGGCTATGTCGCTGGACTCCCACGTAGTCGACCGCGGTTCGCGTCTCGGACCCGGTGGCTTACAACTCACGCCGGGCGCGTGTGCGTGCGTGCCCAAGATCCCGAGAGGAGAATGGAGGAGAAGGGATTGCGGCGTGACCATCCCCCCTGGGGGGTGATTTCTCGCTTTCTGTCTCTATGTCTCTCTCTGTCTGTCTGGCGAGCGCACGCGCCCTATAGCAAAAAACCTCTCCAAAAAAAAAAAAAAAAAAGAAAAAGAAAAAAAAAAAGAACTCCCGAGGGTACCAGAGCTAGATGAGAGTTCTAGAAAGAAGATTCTTCAGAGCCCTCAGAAGGGACCAACCATGCTGAGACCTTGATTTTGGACTTCTAGCTTCCAGAACGGTAAAGCAATATATTTCTGTTGTTGGAGGCACCCAATCTTTGGTACTTCCTCATGGTAGCCCCAGAAAACTAGCAGAAGTGCTGAGATTTTCCAACTCTTACATATGTCCCTTCACCATGCTAACTCCCAACCTGGATGTCACCTCCTCACTAAAGTCCTTTGTCACTTATCCTTGTTTCATGTTGGACCATACACTCCTTCAGGTAATTCCTTTCTGTGTGCCTGTCTCCCCATCTGGACCATAAGCTCTTGTGGGACAGCTTCTGTGTGTGACATACAGTTGGCCTTCTGTGTTCAAGGGTTTCACATCTTTGAATTTAACCAACTACACATTTAAAAATGTTAGGTTGTTGGCATAATGGTTATGTCGCTGGATTCCCACGTAGTAACGTGGTTCAAGTCCTTGACCAAGTGGCTTAAAACCTCATGCTGGGCATCTGTGCATGCATACCTAAGAAGGAGGAGGAGGGATTTTAAGAGCATGAAATAAGTATCTTGATTAAAGGAATGAAGAATATGCATAAAGATGTACAAAAGAGATTATGTGTTATTGCAACAGTGATGTGAAATGTCAGAAAAGCACATATGAATGAGGAGACCACTCTGCACTCAACTGATACAATAACTGAAATAAACGTGTTTGATTAAAAAGCATCTATTCAGTGTGTCTTATGTGGTGACAAGCATGGCCATCCCCCCTGGGAGGTGATTTCTCGCTTTCTGTCTCTGTCTCTCTGGTGAGCACACATGCCATATAGCAAAAAAATCTCTTAAAAAATTAAATAAATAGCGACCAGCAGTTAGCATAATGGCTATGTCGCTGGACTCCCATGTAGTCGACCATGGTTCGAGTCCCGGACCCGGTGGCTTAAACTCACGCTGGGTGTGTGTGCGTGCGTGCCCAAGATCCCGAGAGGAGAATGGAGGAGAAGGGATTGCGGCGTGGCCATCTCCCCTGGGGAGTGATTTCTCACTTTCTGTCTCTCTGTCTCTCTCTGTCTGGTGAGCCCACGCGCCTTATAGCAAAAACCTCTCCAAATAAACAAATAAATAAAGGTTAGATTGTTAGACCAGCCTCCCAGTGCAATAGTTAAGCACCATGCAGAGGGAGCCAGATCCTTCAAGGCAGTCAACACTTCAAGTGCCAGTCCCCAAACTTGAAAAAACATATCTAACATGTGCGTGTGTGCCCAGGATACCAATGAAATGAAGAAATAGAAAGGTGATTGCAACATGACCAGGCCACACTAGAGAAATCCTTTCTCTCTCTCATGCATAGACACATGTCCTCTGGCATGAACACTTTTTTTAATGTTAAGTTTTCACTGACATGTACTATATAGTTAGCCTATGACAGTTATGTCTGTACTGAACATTGCAGACTTCCCCCCCCGTCATTATTCCCTAAACAATGTGATATGACAGTTATTTATGTAGTATTACATTGTATTAGGTAGAATAAGTAATCTAGAGATAACAAGGTATACGAGAGGATGTGCACAGGTTAGGTGCAAATACTATGCCATTTTATATTAAGGACTTGAGCATCTGTGGGTTTGGGTATCCGTGGGGGTGAGGAGGAATCCTAAAATCAATCCCCCCCTGGTATCGAGGGACTGCCATATCTGCTGTATGCAAGTGTGTGAAGCTGGGCTTCATTTGAGAAGCAAGTAAGAAGGTGATTGTGAATTGTGCTTTGCAAACTATAAAGCTCTAGGCACATGGACTGGATTTTTTATTAGCTGTGTCCTAACCGAGGCTGTGCAGTGATGTGCAGTGATCAGCCACTGTTGCACTTCTGTAAGGTGCTGCATATTAAAGCTGTCTGTGTGTTTTCTTGGCAAACAGAGAGGAATTTGCATTTGGGCCTTAAGATGTTCGCCTTTGGAGCTGCCTTGCCTGTGCTCTCAGTCTCGCTGCCCTCCACGTTGGAACTCAGCCGGAGAGCCCTGAAGAGAGCTCAGGAGGAGTAAGCTATTAGCATGGAAGGCACTGGAACCATTCTAGGGCAAGAAAAGCAGGAGCCAACGGCAGGAGCAGTCTTGTCTGGCCCCAGGGAAGGTCCAGAAGGCTTCTCCATCTGGCTGTCCATTTAGAAACTTGACCTCTTTGCAAGCAGTTAACATCCAGGGCCCATTAAAATGCGAGGCACCTGCTGGGTATTTGAGAAGGAATCTGCTAGTCAGAAATTAATCTCTTTGGGGGCATTGCAGCCTCCATCTCCAGGTTACAGGCATACATTCTATAATAACCAGTAGTAACCATTCTATAGTAACTGGTAGTCACCTTCATTCAGACTCTAGCTTAAGACTGCACAGCACCTCTGAGGCAGCCATTTCCCCTCTCTGCACCTCAGTTGCTTCGTCCTCTTTTGGGAACAGTGTTTACTTCTGTGTCCACCACAAGCTTGTTTGCAGGGGGAAGGAGGGAGCTAAATGGGCTTTTAAGTTAAAAAGCACTATGTGGATAGAAGAGATTGTCACTCCTTCACCCAGCAAGTACTAGATACAAATTCCACAGTTCTATTTATAAATCTACCTGAACCGCCAAGTATCTCCATCTTCACAGCCTCATGCCACAGGTACTCCTGTTCAAAAGAGAGCAAGAATCTACCTGTAGAACAATTCCCTCGAGGATTTAATTCCATTCCACAGCCATCAACTGAACAATTGTTATGTGGCTATACAAAGAGGGAGAACAGACCATGCTCTGAAGAAGGTGATGGCCCCTCTGGGAAAGTGATTCCTACACAGGAGCTGGAACTGAGAAGAAGGTGCGATAGAGATGGTGGCAGGCTATGAGTCAGAGAAACTGGGTTCTTCTCCTGTCTTTGATAGGCCCTGGCCATATGACCTAGGCATCTCTCAGCCTTGGTTTTCTCCTCCGTGCTTAAAGTCTCAATAAAAATAGTCTCCAAGAAGAAGATATTAGATCAGAGAACTAATCAGGGAATCTGATTTTTGCACCCAATTGTTAATGAGAACAATCCCTAGGTCCTCCCATTGGCCATTATTTGTATGAAGACTTGATATCTCCTGACCTTCTCTCGTTAATTATCTCAACTGTCTCTATTGGGCATTCAATGAGGCCCACACATCTATAGTTTTCATCTGTAAGTCCCATTTAGCTTCAATACCCTACAGTGCTTGGTTCTAAAGTCCAAAAAAATAAAACCAACAATAAAATAAGTGGATCATTTACAGGGAGGAAGCTTGAAAAGTGTATGGAAATAAGCAGTTCTTAAGCCTTTATTGAACATTTACTGCATGCTAAGTATTGTGCTGGAGGTTTTCGTAATTCTATTCCTTTGGTACTGATACCAGCTATGAGAGAATGTCATTAACCCTTCTCTATAGAGAAAATTGAGGTTCAGAAAGGTTCAGTAACTTCCCCAAGGTCACATAGCTAGAAGGTTATAGATACAGTTTGGTTCTCTCTGATACCCTAAGAAAGATCCTTTAGATAAATATGTCTAGCATCTTCTCATTACCCCTTCTGGACCCACTTTTCCTGACCCTTCATTGCTGGAGGCTGATATGAGATTAAGTTTATACTCTTCTTCCAGGTAACCTTTAGAACTTTCTGCTCTGTTTGGATTCTTCCCTTCATTTCCTCCTTTACTTTGTGCTTCTTAAGCATAGTCAAACCATATCCATCTATCCAACTGTCCTGCCAGGTCCTGTCTCCTATATTATGATCTGACCATCTGCAGACCTCATCTGGCTGCCTTGAATCACATCATACTGAGGATTCAGCATGTCTTTGTTCATTTAGCAATATGTATATTAAGCATCTGTGGTGACCAGGCTCATTTCTATGCACTAGGAATATAGTGAACAAAGCAAGAGCCTCACCTTCAAGACGTTATCTCCCATGGACATGATAGATTCTATTTGTAAGTAAGTAAGCAAATATATAGTGTAATTTTAGGAAGGAGCACATTGTATGATGGGGCTGAGTAGGGGGTGGCTATTTTAGGTAGCTCAAGGAAGGCCTCTATGAAGAGGTGATGATCATGCAGAAATTAATACGTGTGAAAGGGCAACCTATGTGACAATCAAGGGCATGAGTACTAGAGGCAGAGGGATCAGCAACCACAAAGAGCATGGGACCAGAATAAGCTCACTATGTTTGCAAAGCAAAAACGAGACCACTATGGCTACAGAGAAGTGAATGAGAAGAGAGAGGTAGAGATTGCCAGAAAACTACAGAAGTTTTCATTTTATTCTAAAGACAACAGGAAACCCTAGAGAAGTTTAGATAAGTGGGTGAAGTGGGGTCACATTTTCAAAAGATCACTTTGGTTATTGTATGGGATATTAAATGGGTAAGAGCAGAAGCTTAATAGAAAATCCAGTTAGGTGGCTACTACAATAGAATTTATAGTACAAGGTGAGATGTTAGTGGCTTTGACCTGTGTAGTTGAAATAGGAGTAGTGAGAAAAGGTGAAATTTGGAACATATTCAGTGGTATGTTGGTGGGATTTAACAATGAGTTCTTTCAGTAGGGAGAAGCCTGATTTGTAGCATTTGCCAATTTTCTTTTTCTTTTGGAGAGGTTTTTGCTATAGGACACATGCACTCACCAGAAAGACAGAGAGAGAGAGAGAGAGACAGAGACAGAGAGAGACAGAGAGAGATAGAGACAGAGACAGAAAATGAGAATCACCCCCCCTGGAGGATTGCCACACCGCAATCCTTTCTCTTCCATTCTCCTCTTGGGATCTTGGGCATGCACGCACATGCACCTGGTGTGAGTTTAAGTCACCGAGTTCGGGATTCAAACCACAGTTGACTACATGGGAGTCCAGCGACATAACCATCAACTGCTGGTCTCGCATTTGCCAATTTTCATGGTATAAATATTCCCACCATGGGCTGCCTCAAGCTACCAACATGATGTCTATCAGTTTACAACACTTCTGACAATTTGTCAATCAGCTCTCATTAGCAAGTACAAGCCAGCTCCAAAATAGCACTAGATATAATTTTTAGGAAGATCCTATAGGAAAGTTAGAGTATAAGAGGCAAAAGAAAGAAATCCAGAATGACTGCCAAGCCATTGTATACTACACTTACTAAGATGGGAAAACTGAGGGAAGCAGCCAGTTTTGGAAGGGACTCAGAATTATTAATGCCACTCCAATATAATCTTCTGGATTATGAGGAGGAAAGACCATCACTATGCTTTTGCTGTTGGATTTGGGACTAAGGAGAAATTTTCCCATCATCTGCATAATCCTAAACCATCCTAGAGCTACAGTATGGCATAGCAGCTAAGAGCATGCATATCTGAAATGAGATTCTTTGGTCTCTCTGTCTCAGTCATGGTAATGCTAGTGATACAACAAATAACTCCTGAAATCTCAATGACTTTATACAAATATAAGCTTATGTCTTTCTTACAAACAGTGGAATCAGCAGTGGATCTGAAGACATTTTGAAGGCTGCTTAGGATGTAGCAAGATGAGACACACCACCACATGAACAAGTTTCCAAATGAGTTGCATTATTTTAAAAATAATCTGTTTCATTTGGGGGCCAGATGGTAGCATACAGATAAAATGCAATGCTCTGTGAGGATGACCACATGGGTTCACATCCAGACACCTCCCTGTGTACGTTGGGCACACGTATGCCCATGATGCAGAGCTGGCTGAAGCTAAGGGCAGAACGTGGCATCAAGACCCATGGGAGCTCTCTCTCACTGTCTCAGAACAAACGAATAAACATTCAATAATAATGATGGTAATAATAATAATAATCTGTTTGCCAATCAGACCATACTGCTGCCACCTCGAGAGCAGAGGGTTCTTGCCAGCAAGAAGTCAAAGCTGTTCATTTTCCAAGGCCTCTCCCTCTTGTCTTGATTCTGTATGCTCAAGGTTGTCTGGGGTCTTGAGCAATCAGAAATGATTTGTGTCAAAGAGCGCATTACAAGAATCATTTGTCACTTCTGGTTTGTGTTTGAATTTGAAGAATGATGTTGGGTAGTGATCTGAAGGCATGATGTGAAGCATCGTTATGATGAGTAGCAAAACCGTTATGCTAACCTTCTTGGGAGTTGAGCTCTGGGGTTCAATTTAGACTCTGTGTAGCAAGGGCAGAAATTTCAAGCCCCTGCAGTGAGATGGGGTGGAGAAATATTAATAATGAGAAAAACCTTGTAGTTGGATGCCAATCTTTTCTCAAAAAGAAAAAAAGACTCCTAGCACACAGAGCAGCATGGAATGACCCTTAGGGAGTACCAGATTTATCTCCTTGTTTTACATGCAAAGCACTGAGGTGCAGAGAGCTTTGGTAACCTGCTCAGGGCCGCAGGGGTACTTTCCTGTGTAGTGTCTTCCTGTTGCAAAAGCTGGTTCACAGACTATTGACCTAGGCATTTAAAACCTCGGCTACCTCACCCATCTGGCTGTGTGACTTCAGGAAGACACTCCACTTTTCTGCATCTCTCTCTGCCTACCCAAAAGAAGACAGTGATGCCTGGTACTCTTACAGCCCTGCCATTTTGTGATTTTGCACAACTCAGGAGACAGGCTTTTTATTTATCTCTATTTGTCAGATGCAAAAACACAAAATCAGAGATCTGGAAAAGCTTCTCAAAGGAAATTTTTGATATGAATCTTATGACATGAGTCATTTTTTTAAAGTAGACAGATAAAGTGGAAGGCCACTCTGGGCAGAGAGAGCAGCATGGACAAAGGCAAAAAGAAAAGGGTAGGGCACCATCTGGAATTTGTGTGTACCTGGTCATGGCTCCATTACAGCTGAGGAAAAAGACAGTGGAGGAGCATACCACATGGCAGTTTAGAATTGGATTATGAATCGCCTTGAATGTCAAGTTGAAGGGCATAATAGTTCTACGCAGTATCTCCTAGGGGGCACTTGACAATCTTTGGACACATTTTTTGGTTGTCACTACTGACAAGGATGCTGCTAAATATCGCGCAATGCATTGGACAGTTTCAGACAAGAGTTGTCTAGTCCCAAGTGTCACTGGTGGCAAGGCTGAGAACCCCTCATGCAGGCAGAGATAGATTTGCTGCTGACCTTTATGGAGGCTGAATTGTGTTGGGCAGGAGGCAAGCCTATAGGCAGAGGGCTATTGTAATCACTCAGGGAAAAGGTGATGAAGGTCTCAGTTGAGACGGGGTCAAGAGGACCAGTATCGCTGACATGGAAGAGATGGAATTGACAAAATGTAGTTTCTTCCATCTGTTGCACTGACACCTCCAGAGTTTAAGTCATCTTTTTATAGACCTGTCTTTCTTCCCCATCCCCACCCCCATTCATTTGCTCTGTTGTCCCAAGATCCAGAGAGTAAGAAGACTGGATTTTACTTCCAAGATTTCTACTAGCCATTACAACTGTATCACGTTTGATCACCCAGTTCAGAAAAAGAAAGTCAGGAGCTGGTCCGAGCAGCACTTCTTGCAATTTAGAGTTTATAAGTATTTGTTTCTTTCTTTATTTCATTTTTTCTTTCTTTTCCTTTTATTTCAATTTGTGATAGGGTATGTGCACTGGCTGGAGAGAGACAGAAAGAAAGAGGGAAAGTGAGCAAGCACCCACCATGGCAAAAGATGGGGCTTGGGGAAAACAGAGGGTAGGTAAAGAAGGACTCCCCTCAACGGCAGTGAGACAAGCCCTCAGACCCTGTGACCAGACTGGAGAAGTGTGGATGTGCATATGTGCAGCTGCAAGTGCAATGGGAATGTCTTTAAGCATTGGCTTCCCTGCAATTCCAGGGAACACACCCACTCCAGAGCTCGAGGAATCAGGCCAACCTCATTCTCAGAGACCTGGGAAGCCATCTGGCCCCTAACCTCCAGATGGCAAGAGACGATGGCCTCTGCAAGGTTAAACAGCTCTGCAGAGAAGGCTAGGACCTACATACTTTGACTTCAGCACTTTCTTCCAGGGGGCTGGTCTATTCCAGATGGGGTTGGTACCAATAAAAGCAGCTGAGATTTGGTGTATCCCCACTGAAATATCCTCCTTCTCAATGGCACCTGGTTTGCCAGGGTGTTCCATCACCTTGTCCTAGGCCTTTCTGGAATGTTGCCTTAAAGGACCAGAAGCCATGTTACAAATCTCTTCTACTGGTCAAGCCCTAAAGCAGGCGGTCTATGGTTCAAATCCTGTCAAGTTTTTGCTGTGAGATTTGGGGCTCAGTTATTTGACTACTTTAAGACCCCTTTATATCATCAATAGATAAAAGCAGTTATTTGACTTCTTTAAGCTCCTTTTATATCAATAGATAAAAGTAGAAAGATGATACCTAACTCAGAAAGTTACTGTCTGACTAAATGAAATTAAGTGGAACAAGGAACCAGAAACATTTTATATACTTAACACAGAGTAGGGGCTAAAAACCATTTTTTTTTTCTGAATGAGTGAATGCATGAATTTATAAAAATTGTTGACTTTTAGCAAAGCTATGGGAGACACTCTCCAATCCATTGCCACCTACTAGGTCGGTACTGGTGTCTTAGAGAAGCTGGCTCATCTCTGACTCCCTAGGGAGGACAGTGAGACATTTCTCAATTTTAGTTTCAGCCTTCTCTCTCTGGTCCTTATAGTAGCATAGTCTTCCTGAGAAAAACATGATTACATGCTCAGAAAGCCTCCATCTGAGTCCCTGCCCCAAGGGAAGGTGTCCTGTACATTGGCCTGTGTTCATATCAATTAAGTAGTTCCATTAAAAGGGCTGGCACTGTCTATGGGCAGCTTCAGGGTGACTCAGGAATTAGGAGGGCACTGCTGCCATCTGCCAACCACATCCCCCACTCCTGCCATGGGGTCTGACAGCAGAAAGGGACCAACATCATCTCCCTACCACCAACCAGAGTATGCTGGAAGTGAAGGTAGTTCAGAAATAATCTCAAAGTTGGTTTCATGTTTCTAGAAGCTCACAGACTATATACCACTTAGTTTCATTGGCTGTATTCAGCATGCAGAATATTCCATGACATATTTTGTTCACTGCTTTGCACTGAAGGGCACTGAATGGATCCCCTTCCTTCTCCTTCAGAGTCAGGTTCTTGCCCAAGAGCCAAAAAACAGTATGTCCGAGGGCCCCAGGCACATGATCTGGGTCTCCCCACTCACCAGTTAAGGAGTCCTTTATGGCCTTCATGTTTGTTTATGTATTGCCTGGTCCTACTTTGTGCTAGGCGCAGGGGTGTGAGCTGACTGAGACCCAGAGAGGTAGAGACTTCAAAAAGTAGTGGATTGGGACCAGCAGTTAGCGTAATGGCTATGTTGCTTGACTCCCATGTAGTCGACCGTGGTTCAAGTCCCGGACTCGGTGGCTTACACTCACGCCGGGTGCGGGTGCATGCGTGCCCAAGATCCTGAGAAGAGATTGGAGGAGAAGGGATTGCGGCGTGGCCATCCCCCTTGGGGGGTGATTTCTCGCTTTCTGTCTCTTTCTCTCTCTGTGTGTCTGGCGAGTGCATGCACCCTATAGCAAAAACCTGTCCAAGAAAAAAAAAAAAAAAAAGTAGTGGATTAAAATTATGTACTCAGAGAAAGAAATGGATGACTAGAAAACTGGAAGAGGATAAGGGCCAAACAGCACAATGGTATAACGGGACACTCTACAAGGCTGAGCCACATGAGAGTGTTGCCAGTTCATGTCCAGAGACCTCCCTGCGTACTCCAGGCACACACATGCCCGTGCTCTGTGCTGGCTAAAGCTGGAAGTGGATCACCGTGTAGGGACCTTGTTAGAGGTGCTGTATCACTTGCTCACTTTCTCTCTCAGAATAAATAAATTTTTAACGAATTAAAAGAAAATTTAAAAAAAAAGAAAGAAAGCCAGAGGAGCACAAAAATAAGGGACCTCCGTCTGCCGAGGGAGTGCTAGAGGAAGTAATAGTAGCTCGCATTTGTTAAGCACTTAGTCATGGACGCACTCTACTGAATGCCTTACATGACAGACCTCATTTCATGCTCACTTGGAGGGTGATGGCAGCACTGTCTACTTAGGTGTGATTGTGGGTGGGGCTCCATGTTTGAGGCTTCGAAGAAACTATTTTGTCTCTTCCTCTTGATAGCTCTGCCATAAAGGACTCTTATGCCCATTTTACATAAAGAGAAACGGAGTCCCAGAGAGGATAAATAATTTGCCTTGAAGCTGGAGTCAGAATAGAAACCAAAACTATCTGCTGTCTGAGTCATTGCTTCTCAGACTTTAATGCACAGACTCAGGGACTGGGGATCTTGCAGAGTCTCCTCCAGGAGGTACAGGGTAGAGACTGAGACCGCAGGCCTAACAATGTCCCAGGAGATGCCGATGCTGCTGGTCCGTGGAACTCTCTTGGAAGAGAAACAAGCTCTATCCCATCCTTGGGACCAGTGGTTCTCAGCCCTAGTGCACCATAGACTCACCCAGGGAGCTTTAAGAGACATCAGTGTTTGGTTCTCACCCCTTGGAGATTCTGATGCTGTTGGCCTGAGGTGGGGCTTGAGAGTCTGCACATTTCTAAAGTTCCCCAGGTGACTCAAATGGCCAGCCAGAGTCAAAAGCAGCGGCAGACATACTTTTTATTGTCTTCTTTAAACTCACTTTTAAACCCAGGGCCAGCCAGTGCCATGGTGGATGAGACAGCATGGTCAACTGCATGGCTCAAGTCCCAGACCCTGCAGCTTGAGAAGCACGCTGACCATGCGTGTGTGCATGTGACTAAAATCCTGAAAGAACAGAAGAGAAGGATTGCGGTGTGGCCATTCTCCCAGAAGTGCTTTCTCGCACACGCTCTCTCTCTTTCTCTCTCTCTCTCTCCATCTCTGTCCCTCTCTCCAGTGAGTGCACACACCCTAGAGCAAACTAAAAAAGAAAGAAAATGAAACCCAATCTCAAGTTCACTCCCCTTGTGAGGAACCCCAGCCAGTTAGATCAGCCACAGTGTCTGAATACTTAGGTCAAACCTCTTGATTATTCTTTCCTCCTCAGCTGTCCCCCAAGTTGCTGGATTTCCTGCTCCTTTGCTCTCTTACCAACCTCTTCTTTTCTTTTCTTTCCTTTTCTTTCTTTCCTTTCTTTCTTTCTTTCTTTCTTTCTTTCTTTCTTTCTTTCTTCTTTCTTTCTTTCTTTCTCTCTTTTAGAGAGAGAGATTTTTTTTTTTTTTTTTGCTGTAGGGTACATACGCTCACTGGAGAGAAAGAGAAGGCCAGAGAGACACAAAGCCCAGGGAGGATGACCATGCCACAGTCCCTTCTCTCCCACTCTCCTCAGGATTTGGAGTATGTGCACACATGCACCTAGCATGAGTTTCAAGCCACCAAGTCCGGAACTTGAACCACGCACCACAGTTGATCATTTCGGAGTCCAGCGTCCCAACCACTACACCATCTGCTGGCCCCACCAACTCCAACATTTGAATCCCAGTAATTTGGAGTCCACCTCAGTCCACTTTTCCTCACCAGGGCAACAGGCAGAAGATACATTGCCCAGAACTATTGATTCCCAGGAAAATCACTCATGAGGTGGTGATTTCTTTCTTAAAACCCTCATGATGAGCCACTAGTATCAGCTAGTTAATCAGCTCTCAAAAGCATTAACAAGAGGGTGATTCATGACATGGTTACTTATAGCTAACGGGACTGTAACTTGGCCAGCTTCGGTTGGCAGGAAGGCCAAGCTAGAGGAACATAGCCAGCCTTGTTTTTCCCTTCCTTTCCTTTTGCTTTTTTAAGTTTCAATGCATGAAGATACACTCAAAAGACCATCTTTACCCAAGCATTATTCTTCCCCAGTGGATCCCCCTAGCCACTCACCATTATCTGTCACCAGAGACAAGACAACAGAAGATAGATAGAAGTTTCCAATTCATGCTTTTTCTTTCTTCCATTCTCAAGGGAAATTATGTCGAACATCTTTTTCATTGACTTATTTATAAGTGTAGAGAATGAATTGCTTAAAGGTTTTTGTTGCAGCAACCCCGATGCTATCAGGTTCCCTGAGAGCTGGAAGGAGGATTCCAGGGGTGTGGGGTGTTAATTAAATGGAGCCAGCCTCCCTCTCCTCACAGGAAGCCTAGGTGGTGGCTCCAAGCTTTGTCCCAATTTGAAACAGAATCCAGTTGGTTTTTCCCTGCCTTCCTTGTCCCAACCATGGAGGGAAACCACACACATACACACATACGCACTCACACATGCATGCACACACAGGGGGGTGGGAGTCAGCCAGGCCGAGGTGTGAATCTCTGCCACCTCCTAGCTGGCTGACTCTGATGCTTTCTCACTGTGGACATACTGCTTAGCTACATACCAGCTTCCTGGTCTGTGGAGGAGCGAAGTACTATCTCCCTTCGGGGAGTACTGAGGCATTGTGTGTAGTGAGCCCCTGCAATGTGGTAGGGCCTCCATGGGTGTCTGTCCTCCATCCTCCTCTTCCCACAGAAGGTGTCAAAGCTGAAAGTACGCTCAGAGATCATCTGCTCCAACTCTTCCCTCTGGCTAATGGGAGCTGAAGGCCTGGAAAGGGACAAGGGACAGGAACCTCCATGAGCTGATTGAAGGGTGCACTTCACTCACTGCATGTGTAAAACAAGCATGGAAATTCAACTCTAAACCTAGGCTTGCATGAGAGAGTGTTCTGTAAAGGGACGCCCCTAGGGAAGTTCTGCTGTCCACAGTGTCTCCCTCTTCTTGTTTGTTATTTTGGGTTCAGTTTTTGCAAGTATAATTACCTTATGTTGGGACACCCAACACCCCTCCACCCACTTAAGCACTCTCCTCGGCCACCCTGGTCAGGCTCTCAGCAACTGCTCCAGCGTTAGCTTTTGGTAAGAAGAGTCACTTCGATTTGGACTCCTTCTGAGAATGCAATTTGGATGTAAAGACTCCAGCACTCCTTGGCCTTCAGATGGGCTTCCTTGAAAACTAGTGAGATACTCTCCTTGGATCTGCCCACTGGGCATTCCACTCCACTGCCTCCTTCCTGGAACACATCTGGTAAAGAACAGGATTCCTGCTCCCCTCCTGCTTGAGGCACCCACCTGCATGGAGGCCCCAGATCCCTTGCACAGGAAGCAGGTGGGGCTCATCAGCATCACTCTGAGCCAGCCAGCATCACGCCCAACAGAGTAAGTGACCAGCTGGAAACAGAGATAATCTGTCTCAGTTATGCACAAGTTCAGCAAATGAGGGCCCAGCATGAGAAACCTGTCCGTGTTTTGATTAGGGAACAGATGCGTCCACTGTGATGGAGTCTCACAGAAGTTTCCGGCATGGATATCTGAGCTGACCTTTCCAGCAGACACCAGCTACAGACCTGCTTACAGAGGGGAATCAGAGGTGCATGGAGAGGGGAGGGCGGACAAGTGGGCCAGGCTGGCTCAGCAAACTCCCAGGGCCTCCAGTTTGATAATTTGACTTGTCTGTGCTCTGAGTCCCTCAGTCAGCAGACCTGTCCCTGAGTGAGGACAGACTCTGTTTTTATTGGGTACAAACTGTGGTTGGTGCAGATATGGGCTAGAATGTGCTGGAAACAAATGAAGAGAGCTCCATCTCCTCCCACATCCCCCCCAAAAAAAAAGTAGAAGAGCCTGACTTTGTCAGATGCAGCCCAAGGGTACTTGAGCTAGAGTGTTAGGAGATGGGGGAGACAAAGCTGAAAAAACAAAGGCTTGCAAGAAAAGGGTGAGTTCTGGGCTGCCCAGTAAAACACAGGGAGGTGTGGGAGTCCTCGGGCAGAGTGGGAGAGAAGTAACTAGTAAGCATTAACCCCACCCAGGATCAGAGGGATAAATGACACCCCAACACCTGAGTCCTGAGGGGTTTATCCCCTGCTCCCAACTAAGACAAAAGAAGAAATCTGAGAGATCTAACTCAATGAAAAATTCTAAGGCAGGCAGTTGCCCCCAATACTCTAGTTTGAATACTCTCCCTTCTTCAAATGTATTGTTATTGTTAGCTAAACAGTCTCTGTCACATAAATCAGGATGTGGTTCCTGTCCTCTTAGGGGTCCCAGTTTACTCAGGGCTGAGTTTCTCAAACTCCTTGGTCATGATACTCTTGTTATGAGTGAAGAATCAGAATCTTCCAGAAAGATACTAGAGATTTATATGACCAGTGTAGAAAGTGTAGAAAACTTTGATTTAAAACAGTAAGTCACCCACAGGTGGAAAAATAACTTAGAACCTGAAGCAGGTCAGGCAGTAAGTGCTACAACAGCTCGGTTAGAAGCAACTGCTGATAACCAGTGGGCCCTGAGAAGGCTTCCTGGAGAAGATGAGACTTGAGCTGGGCACTGAAACATGGGTAGAAGTCCTAGGTCACCATCAGCTACCACAAGTTGAACACTGTATCAATTAAAGTGCAATAAGAAAAGCAAAGCCATGGGAGATACAAATAATAAGGGGTGCATTGCAGAGATTTGACCTCCTGGGACTGGGGAACGGAACAACCAGTCTGTCTAGAACTGTGGTCTTTGCATCTGATGCTGATATCAAAGTCTGCATGGCAGGAGGGAGGGAGGAGACGATGGAGACAAAGTGAAACAGAGCACAGAGAAGCCAGAACCCACAGCCCAAACGGACCTTAGACCAGAACAGATTAAAGCCTGTCTTTGTTGCTCTGATCCTTATGATGTGGGTTTTCTGCAGAAGATGGGCCCCTTCACTGCAGAGCTCAAGTCACTCATCCAGCCAGGAGTCAGAGACGCTGTGGAAGTTTCCAAGGAATGTGGTACAGTGGCCTCACACCAAGAAGGCAAGATAGCAGCGTAGTGACAAGTGTATGGACTACAAAGAAGTTGCCTCTCTGCCCTCCAAGCCTCCCACAAGGACCTTTCTCATGGTCACCCTAATCCAAGTTTCCCTCCAAAATCTCTCTTCTGGTCACCCTAATTGGCAACATACAAGGAGGGGAATGCTGTTGGAATTAAGCTCTCAGAGACACTGACTGCCGATCCAGGGCTATGCAAAGCTGGTCCTGAAAGTGAAAGGTGTCAGTTCCATGCTGAGAAGAGCTGGGGGAGGTTGAGGCTGATCTGGATAAAGACTTGGTTGACAGAGGCAAGAAGGCTCAGGGGTCATTAGAACTGTTAATTTAAAGAAAGAAGAATAAATTCCCTGAGACTCTACCAGTGGGTGAGAATCACATGGGATAGAATTTATACCATTGCAGTGGAAACCCCTCACCATATAGACTCAGAGCCACCAGCCCTCCATCCCTGGAGGTGCATTAGCAGGGAGCAGACTACATAGTAGAGTTAACACAGAAGGGTTTCTCAAGCACTGAGACAGTGTGCAGGACTGCATGACTTGGAGTTTATTTGTGACAGCAGGAAAGTGTAACTCCCTGACCCAGTGTTCACATGGGAAGGCTGCCTGCTAGAAGCCAAGCCTGGTGCAGGGGTTATGTACGCATCCCACTACTTTAACACTCTGAAGAACCCTCTGCAGAAGGTTTTATTAGCCCCATTTTGGATAGAAAGAAACAAGGGTTCAGTGAGGTCACATGCTCACCTAAGATCACAGAGGCAGTAAGTCCATAGCTGGAACTTGATCTCAGAGCTAGCCTCAAAACTTAAAGAATAAAGAACCTGCAAAGAGAAAACCCAGGTCGGGACCAGCAGTTAGTAATGGCTATGTTGCTGGACTCGTAACCGCGGTTCGAGTCCCGGACCCGGCAGCTTAAACTCACGCCGGGCGCCGTGCCCAAGATCCCGAGAGGAGAATGGAGGAGAAGGGATTGCGGTGTGGCCATCCCCCCTGGGGGGTGATTTCCTGCTTTCTATCTCTCTGTCTCTCT
This sequence comes from Tupaia tana, assembly GCA_026018925.1. NCBI lineage: Eukaryota > Metazoa > Chordata > Mammalia > Scandentia > Tupaiidae > Tupaia > Tupaia tana. The sequence goes on along the minus strand of JAKSZU010000011.1, from coordinate 26,808,056 downwards.
CTGTCTGGCGAGTGCACGCGCCCTATAGAGAGAAAACCCAGGTCCAGCTCAGAAGACGGAGTTACCTGACACTTCTTGTTACCCGTCTTGCTGGTAGATGACTTTCCCCCAGTGAGACCTAGTTCAATACTTCCCTGATCTCTTGGGGGTGGGTCAAGGGTGGGTAAAAGTCCCCTGGCCTTTGTCCTAGCATGTGTAGGACTGTGGGCAGAGGAGAGCAGCAAGCCTCGAGACTCCTGGAGGCAGTTCAGGACGCTCTGATGTCATAGGCTTGGCCTTGGCATGTGGGTCTGCATTTTAGGTGGCACTGCCATGGCTTTTTCCAAAATCATGAAGCTCCAGGCTATACTCTTCTGGAGCAGACAGGAATTCTATTTTACAGATGAGGAAACTAAGGATCTCAACGAAATTGAAAGTTGATGAGTCCTATGATGGACATTTTACCACAGCATGTCATTAACACTCAAGGCGACTCCAGAAGACAGAATTACTCTGCCCATTTTACAGATAAGAAAATAGAGGGTCAGAGAAGTTTGGTGATGGGGTCAAAGTAAAAAAAACTAGAAAGAGGCAGGATCCCAATGAAGGTCATGACTTCTGCCAAACTGGAGCTTCCCCAAAGCCACTCCAGGACCTTCTTATCAGTGGCCTCACCCTGTGGGACAGTGGGTGGGCCTCCATTCTCAGATAACTCCTCTGGACTGAAACCTGGTGTCTGAGAGGTGGTCTATTATTCTACAACTGTAACCCTTTGGGAAAGGGGGAACAACCCATCTACCCTTTAATATCAGCAGAGTCTAGAATGAGAGAGAACATGGCATTAGACTAGAGCACTAGGGGGCTGGAGGTAGGACCAGCAGGAATCCTGAGCAGAGGGCACTGCGCTGCCTGGCAGACACAGCAATGACAGTGAGGGGGACAGTGAGACAGATGGTTTTGGTCACACTTTTGCCATCACTGACCCTGCTTAAAAGGACACTCCCTTGTGCCAACCACTGACTCAGACCAGCCAGCTGGCTTCACTCAGTCTCTGCCATTGCCTTCCCTGTCCAGTGCGTTGGGCAGAGGCTGCCCAGCAGAGGGCCCCCTAGCCTTGGACTAATCACACTGCCCATGGTTGCCAGCAGGCATCACTCCCTGCCAAGAGGCCAGGTGACTAGAGAAGGAGCTGCCCACTCAGAGCGTCAGCCTACATGTTTTTCTTCTCTCTCTCTTTTTCTTTTCTTTTTTATTGTCTGTGTGTGTGTGTGTGTGTGTGCATAGAAGAGAGAGACAGAGAGATAGAGAAGGGTGTACCCTCCACAGGGCTCAGTCATGGCCCAATCCCCTTCCTCCAGTCCTCTAGTCCTCCAGCCCACCAGGATTCTGGACATAGGCACATGTGTCTGGCACATCTTACTAGGCCAGGGTCCAGAGCCATGGTCAGAGTGTGGCTTCCAGCTCCACAGTCAGATACACTACCAACTGTGCCACAGAGTCTGGGCCAAGAGTGTTTTCTTACGAGGTGTCTCCAGAGGCCACAGGGCAGGGCTCTGAGGAGCAGGAGCAAGCATCAGGTTTCGGAGGTGTAGCAAGGAGTCTTTGAGGGTAGCTTATGCTACTGGGGATAGAAAAGCTGGGATCCAGTCCCAGCAAAGCCTTCAGCAAGTGAGGTGACCTAGCAGACCCTTCCCCTCCCAGGGCTCATGTTTCCCTACCCACATTGTGGGGAGAGTGGACTCTACGGCCCCTCTGGGTCCATGAGCATGATCTGACATCCTTGCTGTCTTGGCCACCTCTTAGCATGCTCCCATTGGAATCCCGCCTCAGTCCCCGTGTCCCCCTGTGTGTACCCACTTCCCAGAGAGACTGACTTATTAGTCATTGGTCGTGTGCCACCGTCAGTCTCCAGGATGCTGGAAGTTGAAGATGGGGGGGATATTGTTTCCTTAGCCTGGACAGAACTGGGCCTCCCTGCAGTCACCAAAGCTACTGCAACTCTACTGTCCCATGAACCACACTCACGATGAACGATTGTCCACAAGATCGGCTTAAGTGGCAGAGCTCCTTACTTACCACTGCCCCATGAAGGGTGCAAGATTCGTTCAATGTCAACCAATCATTCTCCTTTAAAATATGTCTCTGGGTCACAAAGACACTGGGCCCTTGCTTACCAAGTTCCGGAGGGCTTTCTGCTGTATTTTCCACTCAGGAGACAAAGTACTGTGGACACTCGCCAGGCCTGCATCCTTAGATTTACCCAGTCACATAGTCATGCAATGGGGTTGAAGATATTGAACCTCAGACCCCTCCCGTGTACGATGCTTACCTGTGTGGTAGCGTCTGGCTCACAGTGAGGATGGTGACAGCTGCTTTCAGGAACTTATTATTATTCATACTCTTGGCTGACATAAGCCAGCATGCCAACACCAGCACCTTCTCTTTGACTCTCTCCTGCTTCAGAATGAAGCTTTTGCCTTTCAAAAGTAACTCATCATCATTTCAGCACCCACATACCAAAAGAGTGAGGATTACCCTGTGACTACCAAACACTTACTAACGACTTTCTCCCAAATCTAAGAGCTACAAAGTCCCCTGGGGAGAGGCCACAATAAACCCGATTTGCCATTGCAATGATGCTTTTTGCAGTCAAGCTCCTCATTCACTGCTGGGTGGCACCAATCTGGAGGCACAACAGTAATTAACACGTGAATGCTGTTTCTCTGATTCCTGGGCTGTGTGTAACAGTGATGAAAGCTGTTTTCTCTCTGAAGCATAAAAATGTTCTTAAGTAACCTGGGGTGCTCACAGATATGCTGATTAATTGTAGCTCAGAATGTCACAATGACCAAATCCTGGCTTGCCCTCAGGTGGTTGGAGATCCTTGATCACTTTAGGTTACTGCAACCTGGGCTGGTGGCCCAGGATGAGGTCCGGTTTGACAGATGGTCTAGCAGTGCCAAGGCATGGAGACCCAATCAGGTAAGCCCACCAGCTGGGCTTCCCTACCTTAAGGAAACTGCTAAGTCTAGACTATTCCAAGCCATGTGGTTGTGGCCAAGCTGCCCATTGGATTCAAGACACAGTAGTTCTTCCACACTGTGAGTTTAAGACTACCTGTGTGCTCATTAACATGGAGATTGTGGGCTCCACCCAGATTCAGATTCTGTGAACCTGCAAAGTGGCCTAAAAAAATCCCTTTTCTTTTTTTTTTTTTTTAAGAGAGATTTTTATGTGTGCTCGCCAGAGAAAAAGAGAGACAGAAAGCAAGAAATCACCCCCCTCAGGGGGGATGGCCACACCACAATCCCCTTTCTTTCATTACTCTCTCCAGATTTTAGTCACTTATGCCTACATGCTCAGCGTGTGTTTTTAGTCACCTGGTCCGGGACTTGAACCGCTATTGACTACATGGGAGTCCAGCAACATTACCTTACACCATCTGCTTATTCCTAAAAATTTGTTTTAATAAAGCACCCCAAGCGATTGCAGTGCAGGTGTTTGCAGAGCCACTTAGAAAACAGGGTCCTATCTCATCAAGTGTCTCAAGAAGATAAGCTCCAAGAGCCCGAGGTCTAATACTGTGTTTAAGGAGATGCATAGTGGGAAAAGAGGGAAGGAGGAGGGGTTTTCCCTCACTTCCACCTGAGCCATTCTGCTTTCATCTGTTTAGTAGAGGGGAAAGAGCAAGGCCCTAGCGTCTCCCTAAATGCGCTCAAGTCATTTACAAGCTCTGTGACCTTGGACAGGTTACTTTACCTCTCTGTGCTTTGACATCCTCCTCGGTAAAATGGAATGATGATAAGAACTAGTAATTACCTCACAAAGCCATATGGGGATTAAATTAATTAATGTGTACAACGCAGTTAGGAACAACATTAAGAACATACTAATCATTCAGTGCATGTTAGCTGTTATAATATTGTTTATTTTATATTATAATGAGTCAGTAACATTATATTCACCTCATTAGCTGTAAGATAAAATTTGGAAAATGAAGGTGTTACTGTTTTTTTTATAAAGTCTGATAAGTGATGTAGTAATCCAACAGCTCATTTTATAAATGGAGAAACCAAGGCCCCAGGGAAAGAATAGCTGGAGGAGATCACACAATAAGTAAAAGTGGAAACGAAACCCACCCTGATCGGAGTGGGCTTGGTGCTCATTGCTCCCCACCTCAGCACATCCTCCTGCTCCCAGTGGATGCCAAAGTTGGCCTTACCTCTTTCCAGTCCATGTCTTGGAGACAGGTTTAAGTGGGCCTCCACCAGCCTAGCCTCTTTCCTTGCAAAACCCACCTGGGCTACATACATGTCTTAGTCTCCCTCAACCCCCACCACCACTGACTTCAAATACCACAACTATAAAATATAAATTCAAGGACCAATAGGTAGCATGGTGGTTAAGGCACTAGACTACCACATGGCCTACCGCAGTTCAAGTTACAGACCTGCTGGCTTTGAAAATCATGCTGGTGGGTCAGCAGATGGCATAGCAGTTATGTCACTGGACTCCCACATGGCTAACCACAGTTTGAGTCCTGGACCCAGTAGCTTGAAAATCATGCCAGGTGCATGTGCATGTGTGATCTTCTCCCAAGATCCTGGGAGAAGAATGGAGGAGAAGGAATTGCAGTATGGCCATTCCCCCTAGTGACTTCTCACTTGCCTTCTTGTCTCTATCTTTCTCAGGTGCGTGAATGCACCCTAAGGCAAAAAAAAAAAAAAAAAAAAAAAAAAAAAAAAAGAAAGAAGAAAGAGAGAGAGAGAAAGAAACAGAAACAGAAAGAAAAGGAAAGAAAGAAAGATAAAAGGAGGAAAGGAAGGAAGGAAGGAAGGAAGGAAGGAAGGAAGGAAGGAAGGAAGGAAGGAAATCATGCCAGGTGCGTGTGTGTGCATGCCCAAAATCCCAGGAGGAGAAGGGGTTGCAGCATAGCCATTCTCCTAAAGGGGTGATTTCTCATTTTCTCTCTCACTCTCTCTCTCTGGTGAGCACATGTGTCCTATGGCAAAACCTTAAATAAATAAGTTCAAGCTCTGGAGCTGTTTGAAACTTCTGGTTGACACCTAGACTGTAATTTGCAGATTTTAACAGAAAGTTCAGGCATTATTAAAGAGTTCAGGACTAATAGTCAGAGGACCATTATTCTATGATCCCTTCTCCAAAAACAACAACAAGAAATCATAATGAATCTCACCTCTTGCACTGTCCCCCACACAAAGGAGAGATTGGTACATGTTTGTAGTTCAAGAGATGACGCCAAGAGGCCAGGACAGAAACAGGGTCCCTCTCTGGATTCCCAGGCCAGGTTTCAGCATGAGGCTGTAGTAGTGATCCTCCAAAATAGCCCCCAGTGGTATCCTTATGTAGTTCCCAGGGTTGGTCTATGTGAACTACGGAGGAAGTGATAATAAGCATTTAGAAACACTGTGACTTTTGGAGTGGTTGCTCTCCCGTTTGTGTGCTTTGTCCCTCAGAAGTAAATTCTCCAAACCAGATCTTCAAATATTGCAGCACCCAGCTGACATCTTGATTACAACAGCTAAGCCTCTCCCCATTCCTAACCCATAGAATGGTGATAATAAACCTTCATTGTTTTGACCAGCTGTGATACTGCAGTAGTAATGCAGTGCTCTGCAATGCTGAAGCCACGTGAGAAGATCCCGGGTTCACGTCCTGAGGTCTACCCTAAACATGCTAGGTGTATGCATGCTTTTGAACCTGGCTGGCTGAGGTCAAGGAGGGATCATGATATGAAATGTCTCTCTCTCTCTCTCTCCTCTCTCTCTTTCTCTCTCTCTCTCTCCTCTTCTCTCTCTCTTTCTCTCTCTCTCTCTCTCTCTAAAGAAATAAGTAAGTAAACTTTAAAATATCCAACTTTAAGTTACAGGGTAATCTTTTGTGGCACAACAGATAACTAATACTAAGAGGCCATGAGGATCTAAAGTGTCAGAAAACAGAGAAAGGGCATCTCAAAGGAAGGAGGGGCTCTATAAACAACCAGACAGACTGAAAAGAAAAGGGTACAATGTCCTGAGACCCATGTGTCACAGCTGATTCATCCTGATGTGAGAAGGCTTTGACAAAGGATCCGAAGATGAAAGTCTGGATTCTGCCCAAGGGCAACCCATTGTCTATTGAGAGACAGACAAGTAAACAGGAAATCAAACCCAGTGTAATAAGAGGGACACGCACACCTAGTCCAGACAAGGCAGGGAAGGGGGCTGGTCAGGAAAAGTGTCCCAGAGATGGTGACTGCTGATCGATTTATGTGCACTCAGTACTAAGCCAGGCATCTCAGAGGAGACGAAAATAGATAAAGCCACATCCCTGACACCAGAGTCTGCATCTAATTCAATCATTCTCAATAGCACTGCATGTTAGCCCTACCTGGATGTGCTATTTAAAAGTTCCAAAGTCCCGAGTCCACTCCAGACCACTGAAACTAGAGTCTCTAGGGAGGGGCTTAGACTTTAAATAAAGTTGTTCTAGGAGAATCTAGTGGGTGGTCAGGTTGAGAACTACTACTCTAACTGAAGAAACAACAGCAACCAAACACACACACTCACACACCATGGCACAATGTTGAATAACTTTGGTAATTTCCAAGTGAGTGATGTAAATTATGTCCGGATGTGTAAGAAGAAATGAGACAATGCTAGAGTTTGGGGTGATCTTGGGGGGATCTTTCAGCTCGGTTCTGGGCTCCATCCAGCTGGTCCCAACTGGACGCTGTGCTTCGCGTTATTGAGAATGGGGGCAGAGTTCAGGGAAGGATCAACAAGCCAAGTCTCAGAGCAGGAGTAGGGCTGTTTGAACCCCAGTAGTGGTCCTAGAAGACATGGGCAGGGCTAAGCCTGCAGCTAAGGATGCAGTAGCTGCAGCTATGGGTAGAAGGAAGCAAAAATTAAAGGTCAAAAAAGGCCAGAAATAGAAAAGGCATTACCAAAAATAAATGGTGGAAGTGAAGAGAGACGCTTACGAATGCTGGACACACTGCTCACACTTTATACTTCATATCTTGAGTTACTCTTACTACAACATGTGGATATGCTTATCCCCTTGCAGATGTGTAAACCATGCTAAGGGGTTAAACCTGGGGGCCTGAAGACATAGAAGAAGGTTGGTTTCAGAGCTTTGCAGAGTAAACTAGGCTGTGAATGTCTAAGTTTCCTTGGGATCTACTTCTGATGCCTCAGAGACAATCTGCAGCTCCTAGAAGACCCAGGACCAGCCAAGACCAGCTTGGAGAGACTAATCAGAGCTGGGAAGCAGGATCTACCTCGGGGATATGGCGGAGACAGGATGAGCCTCCTTCTCTCTCCCTATCCCCGCCTCCTTCTCTCTCCCTATCCCCACCCCTGTGCTGCAGTAACAGCTGCAGAGCAATTTCTCTGCCCTGTTTGCCACCAAGTGCCAGCTAGGCAGCCATAATTCCTTGATTGGTCCATTTATTCATTCACTTCTTTATTTACTAATTACTGCCAGTGCCTATGACAGGCTGAGCACAAATCCACTAACATAGTAGGAAAGAAAGCATGACTCCTAAGCCATGGTGCCGGGATTGGCACATTGGTTAGAAGGCATCAAGAAAGCCATCTAAGACAAGAGACCAAAGACCTGCTCTCAAGGGGTGTAAACAGTAAGACTTCAAGAGAGGAAATATCTTCTCTATGGCCACATAGCTGCCCAGCCATGTGGCTGAAGAAGTCAGTGATAAAGTGATCCAGCATAGCTGTGAGTCGGGAAAGAGGAGGGAGCAGTCCACAAGATGAGGGAAAAGCAAGGCAGCCTTTTCAAGACGATGCAACTTCTATTGGCTTGAAAAATCCCATTTCCCAGAAGCATATATAAAACTCCTTAAATAATCTATTGTAATGATATGGGATCCCATTCCAACAAAACATCCATAATTATTGGTCATTGGGTAAATGCCCTGAAAAGATCAATAAGAACAGTTAAAAAAAAATAAAAAATAAAAAATTTCAAGAGGGTAGGTCTGAAATGTTCAGCATGTAAGAGTCTGTTTGCCTTGTCAGCCTCCTAGTTAAACAGTTTTCTCTCTATGGCCCCCTCCTCTTCTGCCTACTCATTCCTCCCACATTCCCCTACACTTCTCAACTTTCCAAGTTAGGGACACAGGGACTAGGGCAAGGGTTGAGGGAAATGTAGAAGGGGGGATGAGGATACGGAGGGAGGAAAGAATAAGGAAGACAGGACCCGTGAATGTATACACTTCAGTGGTTTTAATTTCACTTGTCCCTACTGTGCTGTGCACAGCTAAGGTTCTGTTGAAACTCAGGGCCTCAGTTTTCACAGCTGAAAATTCTTAGAGAGGCATGATAGATGGCCCAGATTGGAGTAGAATTTGCAGCATGAAGGCAAATGTTCACGAGTCAGTGAAATCCAGGTCCCACCTATGTAACCTGAGAAAATTGTCTATAGTTGGACTCAGTCTCCACCTCTACCAAATGGAAATGCTACCTGCCCATGGGATACATGAGGTTTCATGTGTCAAATACCCAGCAGCATATCTGGCACGAGAGTGTCAGTATTAACTGATCTAATTATATGAGGGCAATGTTGGTTCCCTCCCTACACCCAGGAGGGTTGCAAAAGTTTCCCCTGAGGAGGAGCAGGAAGGACCACAAGTCTGCTTGGCCCCATCTTTCTTGAGAAGAAAGAAGTCTAGGCCACAGACATTCTCACAGGCAAGGGGCTCTTTCTCTAAGGGAAGGCAGCCTTCAAACGGCCCTGAGCAGCATGTGACTTCTAGCTACAGATGACAGTGAGCCACTTGCTGAGATGCCTCTTCTAGGGTGGGGTACGCTAGGAGCCTACTGTAGGGGGCAAACAAGATACAGTCTCTGGGTCACAACCTGAGAAGCAGGCCAGAAAACAAACTCCACACTTAAGCACACCGTGGGATTCTGTTCCCACCTTCCTCTCCCTTCTTACTGCTCCAAACCAGTGGAGGCAGGACCAGAATGTCCAACCCTGCTGGCAACAGACAGAAGCTAAGTTGACTTTGAATGCTGCTCTCCTTTCTGAAGCCAATTCCTCTACTGCCTCCAAGCAGCAATATTGGCAGGTATTTCATTTTAGAAATATTTTAATGACAAAAAAAAAACTTAAGCAGTTTTAAAATAAGAAATACTTTCCTAAATAATTCTTGGCTCAAAGAAGAAATAAAAACAGAAAGTACATATTATCTAGAAAGTAATGAAAAGGAAAACACTCCACATCAAAGCCTATGGGACACAGCTAATGCTGTGCTGAAAGGACATTTTATAGCCTTTGATGATTTTATTATTTTTTGAAAAGAACAGAAAATAATTGAACCAAGTATTCAACCTAAGAAATTAGATAAAAGATCATAAAGTAAATGAAGAACAACACAAAAGATGTGATTTAATAAAAAGCTAAAATTAGTGCAACAGAAAACAGCAAAAGTATTCTACTTTTATTCTTATTAGTTTTTCTTCTTCCCACAGCAGTCTCAGGTACCAGCATCCTCATCATTTCCAAGACTTTCATGCTAAAGTTTAGCTAAAAGCTGGTATCTGTGAGATGCATTCCATCATTTTGTAGAACTGCTTAATAAGACTGTTTGATATAATGCAAAGAACATTAGACTGGACAACAGGTCACCCTGTTCTGGAGCTAAGTTTTCTATTATCACCTTGGACACCCCTCCCTGGTCTTCGTGTTTCCAATCTGTACATTAGCAGCTGGGGATACCAGCTGGCACTGACATTTGTCAACTGGACTCTGTTCACAGTTAAAACTCCTTAAAAACCCTCCATCCCAAGAATACATATTGATGGATTATTTTCTGAATGGTGATGCCTGTCAGTGATGAGAGTTTTCTCAGCCACTGCATCATATAAGACTAGCCTGCAAGGCAGTGGCAGGGTGGAAGGATAAATCCAGACACTGAAAAAGCAACCTGGAGCAGCTTCAAGACAGCTAGAGCAAGCAGGGAGATGGCATGACAGTACCAGTGTCCTTTCCTTGGCCTCTTTAAAAATTTCTAGTTTATTTATTTCATGAGAGAGAGAGAAACCCAAGCACTTTCACGAGAGTCTTATGCCATGATTCACCTACCCAACCCCGCCCTCACCCCACCCCCAGCCTTTCCCAGACAGTCAGGATTACTGAGCATGTACAGGTTGACCTGGGAACCAAACCCTGGTTTTCCCTATGGCCTCCAGCATTGTAGAGTGCTGTGCTACTCCTATGCCACCACAACTGGACCTCTTTATTTCTTTTTAAATCTGGTGTATTCACATTCCCCCTAGACTCTCCTATTTTCTGTCTTTGTTCTCCTTTAATTTTTCATATGCTCAGCTATCTTAAAGTTATAACTCTCTAGACTCAGAGCTTGGAAAAAAAAAAAACATTAATAAGTGAAATAGGTGTTCTCATCCTCAATAGTAAGGCAACTGATGCTTGGAGACAGATCACCTACAGAAGTGACCAACTAACCTTGAAACCTGGTCCTCAAAGAAATGTCTATCCCTGCTCAGAAGACAAAATATTGAGACACTTATGCTTTGCCAATTCTCAGAGGCTGTAGCTTCTGGGGGTGACTTTTATGGAACATTTTCTGACTAAGAGGTTATGCTCTTTAAATGCAGATAGTCATGGCAATTTCACCCTAATTTTGGTTAGGCTGAGCTGCTAGAACCATTGTACAAAGGGTTGGGAGGCCTAGTGAACTTGTCTATGAGAGTCTTGCCCCCTGTGGTTTGGATTACCTCCATTAAGTGCTGCCTGAAACCCCCAGACTTTTCTTCTGGTGAATGTGAACTTTGTGAAAAGGGGATCTCCTCCACACCTACTGCATATGGAGGGACCAAATCTTACAGAATCTTACATGCCTTGTTAAAGATTTAGGTCTTTATCCTAAGTTTATCAGAAGTCTTAAGAAGGTTTTAAAGAGGCTACCATGTTCACATTTGAGTTTTCAAAGATCATTATGGTTTGTGGAATGGGATCAGAGGGTAGTAGAATGGATAAGGGGAACTTAAGTTATTAGGTCATTGCAAAAGTTCAGGCAGCAAACAAATGGTGGTAGCTTCTATTTGGATGTGAACAGTGAGACTAGAAAAAAGGGAGTACATTCAAGAAAATTAAAATACTAGGGCTTGGTTTCAACAGGCTAGGCAATATGAGGAATAGATAAAAATTGAAGGTAAATCCTTATTTTTTGGCTCAGGCAACTGACACATTTATTGAAATGAGGAGCAATGAAAAGGAGTAAAGATAGAGGCAAGGGAAGTGACTATAAGATAAGGTAGGACATGCTGAGTCAGAGGTGGAAGCCATTGATCCAAAGGAATTTCCAAGAGGAGCTTGAGTGTATGTCTGAACCTAAAGAAATGAGACTGAGAGAAGATCAAAATAAAAGCAGCATTATTCAAAATTGCTAAGACATATAATCAATCCAAATGTCCAAGAACAGATGAATGGGTTGAAAAGTGCAGCATATATACACTATGGAATACTACTCAGCTATTAAAAAAAAGAGGCCCTGACATTTGATAGAAAGTGGATGAATATATAGAAGATATACTGCTAAGTGAAGCAAACCAGACTATGAAAAAGAGGCATTGTATGTCCCCATTTACTATATACCAAATGTCTGCACTCTATGGCAGAAACTAAGTGAGTAGAAAGGATGAAAGCATGGGCTGCAAACGTCAACACCAGAGACAGTTTGGAAGGAGGGCAGGTAATGAGAGGAAAGAGGGGGTCAGGGGTAAAAACTAATTAATCAATTAGTTTTAAAAAGCAGCTTCTATTATTCACAATTTGAGAGTCATTGCTTGCATGTTTGACCTCCCTTACTCTGCTTTTGCATGAAGATCAAACTCTCTGGGTATAGTTGATGAACCAAAGAGTGGGGATGACAGCTACAGAGCCTTAGAGCCATAGAGCTGGAAGGGGCTGGAGAAGTTGGGATGGTGACCTGGCTGTGGGAAGGCACATACCCCTAAGGAAGCAGATTAGCATCTCCAAGAGGGTGCAATCACTTGGCAAGGCTTGTTCACTGCACTAATACAGATGTGTAAGTGAAAAATACAGTAATTACTATGCATGGTAACACAGTGACCTAAGCAGACAACAGCCGCTATGGCCTCATGTCAGGTACATGACTCCCAGGAGAGGCTGGGTTCCAGACTCTGAGTGCAAGGTGACACGTGGGTTTGCAAGACCTGGTGCAAGAGTTGCTTAAATGCTTCTAGAAGCTGAGGACATGAAAGTGTCCTGTGTGCTGGGTGATGGAATGGAGCTGGCAGTGGTCACCAGTCTGAAGGAGAGTCACTGCCAGCTCCAGCATGTGCTTTCAGGGAAGCAAGCCTTCACTTTCTCAAGAGAACTTAGGAATCCAGAATTGCATGTGAACTCTTTCTATTTTTAAGCATTGGCTCACTAAAAAGATGGGTGATAATTGGAAAGATATATCTGTCTGGGGACCAAATAAATCTCATCTACAATCAAATTTAGCCCACAGGTGACCAGTTAGGAATCTCTGCATTCAGATTCAGAGACGATTGGAAAACTTGAAGTTACTGAGTAAGATATGACCAAAATTCATACTCAAACACATACTATTTCTCTACTCTCTTTACTACACTGTAGCTACTACCTCCCTCTGGAGGTCTGCTTAAAGAGAAACAGTCTCAATTTTTCCGTAACCTCCCTACACCATTATCTACTATTAAATTAAATTTTCCCAAGCTCCTCATTTCACACAGAAGGAGATTAAAACCCAGAAATGAAAACAAGGTGTGCTTTCTCTCCTATGTAATGGCAAGGCCAGGTTGAACCTAGGACTTCTGACCCCCTGTCTAGTCCTGCTCTCACCAGTTTCCTAGGTACTCAAAGCCCTCCCTGCATGAGGGCTATATTTGGCTTGCAGTGAATTACTGAGATATTCTATTCCTAAGCATATCCGACAATCCAAATTATAGTCCCCAGGACCAGCCCCATAGGCCACATCACCTTAAATCTTCTCTCTGCGGGGGCCTGACTCACCAGCCTGGCACGTTGCTTCTCTTCTCTGATGAATGATAAACACAACCGCAGCATGCATGAAACCCCGCCAGCCAGTTCTGGTTTGTCTGCTAATTGGAGCTGGGGCAAGGCTGGCATGATGCCATCTGTCAGTCAGTTAGCAAGCAGTGTAGGAGGGAATGAGCATGGAACCTGGAGTCCAAGAAACTAGGATGAAATCTGCTGCTGAGGAGCCAGCTGACCTTGAGGAAGAGGTCATTTCAGTCCCCCAAGCTTTCCTTTACTCATCTGTGAAGAGGGAGTCACCAAGCCTGCCCCACTGATTTTGCTGGTGACCATGGTCAGAAGGGAAATTAGAGCCTTGATAAAATAGATGAAAAATCCTTAGAGGGTCCTCATTGCTTACATTCTGAAATACAAAATCAGCTCTTGGCAGGTGGAATCTGATGCCAACCCCTTTTTCTGCCCTCCCTCTGTACAGCCCTCATCCTGTTCCTGTGTAACAGGCACTGTGCTAAGCATTCGTATTCATTACTCACTCATCTATTCTTCCCAGCGTTCCTATAAGAGAGGTACTACTATCCCTAACTTGACAAACTCCAAAATCAAGCTTAGGGGGGCTTAAAGAACTGACCCAGAACCAGCCAGAGGTGTGATAAAGGTAGCTGGATCCTACGTGACTGTGCAGTTTGAGTCTTGGATCTGTTGGCTTGAGAAACATGCTAGATGTGTGTGTGTGTGTGTGTGTGTGTGTGTGTGTGTGTGCCTCAAATCCTAAGAGAATGAAGGAGAAGAGATTGCAGTATAGCCATCCCCCTAGGAGTTCTCTCTCATGTGGACATGCACTCTCTCTCTCTCATACACACATACCCTGTAACAAAATTTTTAAAGAACTGTCCCCAAAGACACCCCCTACTAGTGTGTGAGAGAACTGAGATTCGAACCAACTTTGACTCTGTGCTCTTACTTGCCACATCATTCCATCTCCAAATGTGCTCTGGACCCCATCCAACTTCATCTTTTTAAAATTTTTATTTTTAACTGCAACAAAATAATTGCACATGTTTATGGGGCACAGCATGATATTTTGAAACCTATACAATGTGTAATAACCAAATCAGGATAATTAGCATATCCATCACCTCAAATATTTATCATTTCTTTGTGTTGGAAACATTCAAAATTGTCCCTTCTAGCTACTTTGAAATATGCAATAAATTATTGTTAACTATAGTCACCCTACTGTGCTATAGAACTCTCCTCCTCCAACAAGTCACGTACTTTCTTGTCTTCATCCCTTTGCTTAATTGCTTCTCCTGCATGGAAAGTACTGCTAGGCAGACTCTTGCTGGAGGCCCAGGTCCCAACCCTGCCTCAGGATCCACTACACCATGTAGGTGGGCTTATTTTCTCCCTCCTCCCTCTGTCTTCTGGGCTCTGTGGCTTGCTGTGCAGTGAACTGAGACAACATGGGAGCATTGTATTCCTACTGCACGAGTGTTGTCATAGCAGACAGACTTGGATTCATACTATACTTAGCCATTTATTATGTATTACAGACTTGAGCTCCTGAAATACTGGAAAATCCTTGAGAAGAGGGGTCTTGTTTTACTCATCTTTATTTTCCTGGGCCACAACACAACACCCAAAACCTAGTAATTGGTCTGAAAATGCTGTCGAGGAAAAGAAGAAGAGGGAGGGAGTGCCTTCAATCATTTTACTCTTGCTAAAGACTGAGTAGTGTAGACTGGGTAATTTATAAAAAATAGAATCTATTTAGGTGGTAGTTTGGAGATCAAAGATCAAGATGCTACATTTGGTGATGGTCTTCTTGCTGGCAGTGATTCTCTGCAGAATCCCGAGGTGGTGCAGGACAGCAGTCATGAGGGGAGAGGGCAAGCACAGGCATGCTTATGTCTGGTCTCTCCCTCTTCTTAAAAACCCACCAGGATTCAGTCATGGTGACGTGACCGAATTCTAATCACATCCCTAGACCCTTACCTCTTCATACTATAGATAGATTAAAATTTCATTCTCTTAATATCATCACAATACAACCAAATTTCAACACATTAATTGTGGAGGGTGCACTGAGACATAGCAGGGAGTGAAGGAGGGAGGGACTTAGAAGAGAAGAAGAAATTTGAAAAAAAGAGGAGACAAAAAGAGAGAGGGAAGGAAGGGAAAGGATATGGAGAAATGAAGAGGGGGAGGCAAAGGCAGAAAGGGAAGAAGAGGTAAAAAGAGGAGGGATGGGAGAAAAGGAGAGAGGGAGGGAGTAAAAGGTAGGGGAGGAGGAGGGAGAAATTTGCGAATGTGTGTATTTAGCGAATGATGTGAGAAGGGGGCAGCCGACTAATTTGGGATCATACCTAGACCATGGTCTGTATTCATACAATCCCAAACTGAAAACAGTTTTTACATTTTTAAAAGGTTGAGGGTAAAAAGGAGAAGATAGCAACAATAACACAGAATATGTTACAGAGAAAATAGGTGTCCCAAAACCTAAAAGATTTACTCTCTCGCCTTTTTACAGAAAAAGTTTGCTGATCCCTGACATAAGAGGATGCAGACTCCATTGAAAATGATCCTCAGAATCTAGGTAGGAAATCAGAAAATGTCAGCCTTGGAAACTTAAACCAATGAGATGAGATGAGTCACTCTCCCCGATGCAAACCACTAGAGCCATGAATTATCAGTGTGCTGCTGATAAGGTTGGGGTGGGGCCATCCCTCTGTCCCTGTACAGTCTGTGTGGCCTCTCTGGGAGGAAAGCATAAATTTAAAAAGCAGGTAATGGAAGATAAGCTGAAATCTTATATACCCACTGCCTGTCACTACACAATGTTGTAAAGATGACTATTTGTAGGGACAAATATAAGCACTAGAATAAAGAAAGAAATGGAGAGTCTGGTATTAGAAGTGAGACTCCAGCCCATTGGAAGAAGCCATTCTGAACAGCTCATCTGAGTGACCCAGACCCTCAACTACCTGTACCATTGGGGACTACACGATGAGTCCTTAAAAGGTCTGGCTATTACAATCTTACTTCTATGTTCTAATTTACTAAAGAGCCTTTGATGACAATTGGACTGCCTACAAGGATGATGCTCTGTCCAGCTGCTGTGCTGAGTGTTCATTTTCTCAGCATAACAATCACAATAACCAAGTGCATGCTACTTATTGAGTACCTGCAGCATGCTAGGCACTGAGCGAGGTGCTTTCTTATTTACATGATCTCAGAAATGGACTCATTATCCCCATTTTACATAGGAGGAAGCTGAGACTCAGAAAGATCCATGAGCTTATCTAAAGGCACATGAGTACAAAGTAACAGAAACAATGAACCTCGGTCTACTAGTTCCAAAGCTTGATTATTTTCATAATGTTATGTTTTATCGCGTATACTAATAATGCAACACTACTAGATTGTTGGGAAAGTGATGATGTATTTTTCTATGCCAAAAAAAAATTGTGTCATGACTTTCTTGATGACCCAGTAATTGGTCCATAATTAGTATGGACCAAGGAAATGTATATGTATTCATTGGTGTCTGGAATAGGTCTAGGAAGCAAGTGTCTCTTTTCTCTCTCCTCTCTCTGCAACCACATGTGCACATGCACACACACACACACACACACACACACCCCTTAATTACTTAGTTCTTTTTCCAGCTTCAGCAGCATGTTATGCTTTTAAACCCCAGTATCCTGGCACACTGCCCTGACCCCAAACTGCTTGACTGAAAACCTTGATACTCATTTCCATTTCTTCAAAAATCTGCTTATAACATATTATTTGCAGAGATAAACAAAATGCAATCCCTTTTCTCAAGGAGCCTACAGTTCAGTGAGGAAGTAAACCAGTAAACTAACAAAATGCAAGACAATGAGTTGATGTTACATGTTCTGAGTACTGCTAGCTGTGGTCGTGGGGTAGCCCAGGCTTTGGAATTGAGATCCTGGGGTCTTCCCCCAGGAGGTTACACCAAGGCTAGAATGTCAAGGTTGAGGGAGAGAAGGATTAGTGGGCAATCTAGGCGGAGAGATCAGGATAGCCTTAGGCTAGAAGGCTAGCAAGATTTGATGTCTGCAATTCATTTGGGATGGCAGGAGCTCAACTAAATCTGAAAAAGTAGCAGGAGTCAGATCACAGGGAGTGTTGCAATAAGCTGAGAAGTTTATACTTCATCCTAAGGACAATGGGGAACCATTTAAAGATTTAAGTAGAATACAATATGTGGTCAGCCTCATAAATATGAAATATCCAGTGGCATCATACAGGGGGTGAATTGAAAATGCAAGATCAGTAAGTAGTCTACAAACAGCAGCCAAACTTTTGGAAAAGGAGGTTGAAGAAAAAACAAAGGCATAGAAAGAACATCAACTGAAAGATGATGAGATGGTAAAAGAAGCAGATCGTGTTGGGCTAGTGGGTGTGAAAGGTGAAGAAGAGAGAGAAGTCTAAGTTAGCACCTCGCTAGTCTGTAACAGTGCTTCTTCTCCTCCAGGGCCCTGGATTCTTGCCTCTGTTCTTAGTCAGCAGCTAAGTCCTGCTCTTAATGCTCTGACCCTCTGGAATCTCAGTGCTACTGCCCCTCTGGTATTACAGCTGTCTAGGACTACCGCTGACATGCACCAGCCACCACACGGAACTTCTTTACATGCTATCACCAAACCCAAATTCACCAACTCATGTTGAATGTCCTTGGGTAAATACCCTCTCCCAGTCCTGACCCAGGCCCATGCCCTAAACTCCATCCTTCCCACCCATCTTCACCTTCTCCACTGAGCTGAGTCATGCATTGCAGCAACAACCACCCATACCTGCTCTGACACAGCCAGCTCCACACTCCACCCCCAACTCCCTCCTATACTGTAGCCCTGCACAAAGCTGGAGGAGAAGGTTGATATGGTAGATTCAAGCTCCTTTGACAGCTAGGAACAATGGGCCTGAACCAACAAGATGAAATTTAGCAGAGATAAATGTCAAGTTCTACATATTGAGCCCAGGAATCAATCACAAGGACAGGACAGGAAGAACTGATTTGTGGTAATGATAAGGAAACATCTAGGGGGAGTGGCTGAGTGGATGAACAGAAGCAGAGCAGTCATCAAGAGTGTGAGGCAGCAGCTTATAAAATAGCGCTAACACAATTTTACACTAAAGCAGTAGGAGAATGTTCAGGTAAAGAAGGGTAGTGTAATTTGACAGTCAGGATTGTTTAGCCTCCAACTACAGTACGTGTTTAGCTATGGGCACAACCATATAAGTGTGGGGGAATTTTAAAAGTTCATGGAAAATGGAATTAAAGTACAAGTTTATTTTATTTATTTATTTATTTTGAGAGAAATTTATTTTGCTATAGGGCACATATTCTTATTGGAGAGAGACAGAGAGAGACAGAGAGACAGAAAGTGAGAAATCAACCCCCCCCCCCCCCCCAATGGGGATGGTCACACTGCAATCCCTTCTCCATTCTCTTCTTGAGATTTTTGGGCACACACACACATGTGCCTGGTATGAGTTTTAAACTGCTGGGTCCAGGACTCGAACTGCAGCCGACTACGTGGGGGTTCAGTGACGTAATCATTATGCCATCTGCTGCTTCCCATGTTTATTTTAGTACAAAGAATTTTGAAATCCATGCATAGTTTTCTCATAATACACATTTTTCATGAGCTTTTTGAGGGCCCTCATATTCCAAGAAGAGCAGAAAGGGGTGATGAATATCGAGAAACAAATTCTGAAAACTTACAGGGTGAAGGGATGGAAAAAGGTGGTAGAATGTGGTGTTCAGCCAGTGCTACCTCTGGTCGTGATTATTTTCCCCTTTCCCTAGTTGTCCAGCTCCTAGGGAATTTTCTCAGGGCTAAGGGTGTGCCTCTTGGAAAGCACAAAATAACTCCTCCTTAGCTCTGTGGCCATTGGCATTTTCTTAACTATCCCTTCCCAGTTCTGATTGGGGTGAGGTACAGAGCTGTTACTGAAGTTCTATAAATTCAGACCTTCTAGCTCAAGCTCCCTGAACTTAGAGGTCAATACAGTGGCAATCACAGTGGTAGATTTCTTTTTTTTTTTTTTTTTTTTTTTTTTGAGAGGTTTTTGCTACAGGTTGCTTGCGCTCGCCAGACAGACAGAGAGAGACAGAAAGCAAGAAATCACCCCCCCCCCCAGGGGGGGATGGCCACGCCGCAATCCCTTCTCCTCTGTTCTCCTCTCGGGATCTTGGGCATGCACACACACGCGCCGGCGTGAGTTTTAAGCCACCGGGTCCAGGACGCGAACCGCGGTCGACTACGTGGGAGTCCGGCGACATAGCCATTACGCTAACTGCTGGTCCCAGTGGTAGATTTCTTAACTTAATCCAGAAACTTGGAGTTAGTAGTATCCATAGGGCTAAACCCACATCTTACAGGTAAAGAAAGGAACTCAGAAAAAGACTGTGGTGTGCTCAAGGTCATGGAACTCTTTGGCAGCAGAGCTAGGATTAGAACTGAAGTCAGTCCAGTGCCCTTTCAAAAGGGTCTTTAACTGGGCCAAAAGGTGGCGAATTGGTTGAGGCACTGGATTCCTTCATGGCCTACCACAGTTCAAGTACCAGACACAGTGGCTTGAAAAATCTCACTGGGCATGTGTTTGTGTGTGTGTGTGTGTGTGTGTGTGTGTGTGTGTGCCCAAAATCTCAGGAGGAGAACATAGCAGAGGGGATTGTAACGTGACTATTCCTCTCTGGGGAGTGATTTCTCTTTCCTCCTCACTGTGTCTCTCCACCTCTCTCTGATGAACACACATGCTCTATGGCAAGAACCTTACCTAAAAAAACAAGTATCTTTCCTATCAACTCAGCCACTCACTGCCCTCAAAGGGGTTTTGGTTTTAGAAAAGAGAAGGAGGTAGCTGGATGCAGAGGCTCTGATGGCCACCAACAGAGCATACCTAATTAAGAGGAGATTTGACCCAAGGGCTCTGTCTTTTATCGACAGGGTCCCCTTTGTTCCTGGCATGAAGGTAGCTATCATCTTGGCCAGGGTTCCCAAGATGAACCTTCATCTACCCCGTCACTGTTGCCTGTGGAATGAGATAGGACTCACCTGAGATTAGGATAAATGGAATCCCTTCCCTGGCTCTCTCAGTGGTGACAGAAGAGGGAGAGGCTGTTTTAATTTCCAGCAGCAGCAGCCTCAAATCAAACACTAAATGGAGGTGGTGAAGTTTTACCTTTAGTGACCCCCACTTCTCTTTTCATCACAATGTTTAATCTCAAGAGCCCACCAATTTTATCTTCACCATCATCACCATTTTCTCATCCCTGAACTCCTGCTATGTGCATAGGACGTCATAGAGTGTGTACTTCATAACACACTTTCATATCCATTGTGTTCCTTGACTCTTCCAATTACCCTGTGAGGTTGCCTGCAGGGAAGCTGATGCCCAGGGAGACTTCATGACTTGCCGAGATCAAGCCAGGTCTTACTGACTCGCAAGGTATCATTGGTTTTGCTTCCTTGGGAAAGCTATTTCTTAAATGTGCCGTCCTTGAGTTATAGACCAAGTTCAGGACGGCTCTGCGGTTTTCCATTTTTACAGTTTGGGTTAAAAGACTCGCTTTAGATCTTCAAAAGAACAAGGAAGAATGATCTGTGGGACCTGGAACACAGGCAGATAGAAGGAATGGGGTTATATTTGTATAAGCAGAGAATTAAAAAGTCATAGAAGGAAATAAAGAAATAATTGAGGTCAGTCCATTTAAAAAACGTGCACGCAGGCATCCAGAAAAAAAGGAGCTCAGTTTACAGGAACGTAGAGTTCAGCGGATTGGAATTATACCTGGGACCCATAGGTTCCTGCCATGTCAGAAGCCTGGCCCCTGGACTGCTCTGGTTGTTGATGCTGAGAATTCAGGAATCTGTCCTTTATAATCCACCATCTCTGAGAAGCATTGAGGGGCCAGCTAATTGTCCTTGCCCTCTCTCTGGAATTGGAAAACCACTTTTGCTACAAACTAGCAGATAACTCTGCTGGAATTCCACATTTATGCAGCATACACCACGGCTTACCCTCAGATGTCCACAGAGAAACTGGGTTTCTAATTGCTCCTCATCTGCCAAGATCTCTGGAGTGCCTGGGATGTCTCTGTGTCCCCCAGGCCCCTGGTGCTCAGGTAGTGAAGGAACACTTAGCTAGTGTCCCCTGTCTTTCTAGGATAATAGTAAGTTATCCTTGCCACTCCCTCATTTCCTGGGAATTAGATCCTGCTTCCATTCTCTACCACACTCATTTGTGGAGTATCTGAGTCCATATACTGTCACCTTCCTGTCCCTGAAGACCCAGCTATATCTTGTCTATCTCTTTGGACACCTCTACCCTAACCCTTAGATCTTTTTCTCTTTTTTCTTTCTTTCTTTCTTTCTTTCTTTCTTTCTTTCTTTCTTTCTTTCTTTCTTTCTTTCTTTCTTTCTCTTCCTTCCTTCCTTCCTTCCTTCCTTCCTTCCTTCCTTTCTTTCTTTCTTTCTTTCTTTCTTTCTTTCTCCTTCCTTTTTAATAACACAAAATAATTATACATATTTAGGGGATACAATGTCATTTTTGGATCCATAAATGTAATGCATAATGATCAAAATAGTAATTAGCCTATCCATCACCTCAAACAGCTGCCATTACTTTGTTTTGGGAACATTCAAAAATCTTTCCTTTTATCTATTTTAAAATATACAGTCAACTGTTAAAAAACAAAATTTTAGACAAACTAAAATTTAACAAATTTTATTTGAACAAAGGGTAGGCTATTCAAATGGGTCGGTCTCCCAGAAAATGGTTTCTGAAGGACTCTGGGTAGTCAAGGGGCCCCTGGGTATATAAATTTGCAGAAAGGGAAAGTGACCTGTGCAGGAAAGGGAAAGTGACGTTTGAAAATGAAAGTGAGAAGGGGAAGGTAGAGAAATCACTGGGTTGGTTACAGCTGGATGGTAGGCTGCACAGACAGCCTAACAGGTGGGTTTTCTGTGATTTGCTGGACAGTGGCTGGTGTGATCGGCTGTAACTTAGTAGGCAGCTCAGGAAAACCACCTCACATGTATGATTTCGGCTTATCCATAGGAATCCAAGTGTGGTAGTACGGTGGCCTTTTTAGGCCAAAATAGTTTAGCTTAACATAACTATAGTTACTGAATATACTAAAGAACATTAGAATTTATTCCTCTTATGTAATTGTATTAATAGTTAGCATTTGTTAACCAACATTCCCCAGTCTCCCCCTCTCTTCTACCCTTCCAAACTTCTAAAACCACTATTTTACTCTCTATTATGAGGCCTGATCTTTTAGTTTCCTGGAACTTACTGGATTGGCCACAGTCTATTTGGGTTCCATTTCTAGATGTCAGCCTCTCCTCTAAAGATATTTACAACCTCACACTTTCCACTCATCAGTCTATAGACAGGCAAAGTCATTGATCAAGGAAACACACAAACCTTCCTTTCCCAGTGTTGGTTTTCCTGTTTCTGGTCTTTGGAACCTCTTCCCCACCCCTACCCACTGCCCCGCCTGTCCCACGACCTCTCCCTAATGCCACAACTACACAGACATGCTTGGCCCTTCTAGTATTAGTTCTGAAGGACTAATTCTTTCTCTCTTTCTTTCTTTCTTTCTTTCTTTCTTTCTTTCTTAGAGATTTTTGCTATAGGGCGCATATGCTCACCAGAGAGGCAGAGAGAAACAGAGAGACAGAAAGCAAGAAATCACACACCAGGGGTGATGACCACACCACAATCCCTTCTCCTCCAGTCTCCTCTGGGGACCTTGGGCAGGCACACACATGTGCCCAGCCTGAGTTATAAGTCGCCAGGTCCAGGACTCGAACGGGTCGATGATGTGGGAGTCCACTGACATAACTGTTATACCATCTGCTGGTTCCTTGAAGAACTAATTCTTTAAGATGGCTTTCTACAAAGGGAGGCAAATTCCCTGGTCAAATGAAATTTGGGTTAAACAGAGTACTGCAAGATTTCTCAGAGCCTCTACAATGCTGATATGCAATATGCTCTTGAAGCAAATAATATTGAACACAGTGTTTTCCAAACGATGAATATCATCTAGACATACATTTTTGAAAACACATTTTTAACTCCTTCCTGGACACTAACACTGACAAGTTTTGACACTGCCACTTATTTGCTGTGTGGCTTTGGGCAAGTCATTTTCCCCCTCTGAGCCTCAGTGTTTTCATGTATAAACGTAAACAAAGAAAAGCAAGAGCAGGGTGGAGCAAGATGGTCGCTGGAGCCCCCTCTGCCATTGGAATTTTTCAGTTTCCTCATCTCTGTTTTCTGACATGACTCCATCCAGATGTTCAGGCAGTGGAGATCCTATAGATTGAGAAGAGCATGGAGCTAAGGCAGGAGTAAAATGAGACACAAGGGCTGACTCCATGAGTAATACTTCCTAGATGTTGAAAATTGTTTTTATTTAGCCAGCATCACATGGTCATTCTTATTTTTATTTTTATTTTTTGAGAGGTTTTTTTTTTTTTTTTTTTTTTTTTTTTTTTTTTTCTGTAGGGCACGTGCGCTTGCCAGACAGACAGAGAGAGACAGAGAGACAGAAAGCGAGAAATCACCCCTCAGGGGGTATGACCACACCTCAATCCCTTCTCCTCCTTTCTTCTCTTGGGATCTTGGGCACGCACACACACGCGTCCGGCGTGACTTTTAAGCCACCGGGTCTGGGACGCGAACCATGGTCGACTACGTGGGAGTCCAGCAACATGGCCATTACGCTAACTGCTGGTCCCCATCACATGGTCATTTACAGCACTCAGAATCCCCAGGGATTGAGAGTAGCTTGTAACTAGATGACAGACAAGCCCTGCTGGGATTGCAGTGCCAAGAGAATTCCATTGGAGACTTGGGCAATAGCAGTGGTCATGCAGATCAGGTGGCTGCACAGAAGCACTGAGGCTTTGAGATCCTGTCCTCATCTGATACACTGCATTGTCTCTGAGGCACCAGTTGCCACTGAAGTAACTCAATTTGGGTGGACCTGGTAACACCCTTTAGAAGTAATGTGCTTTAGTGACTCTGGGAAAAAGATATCTTATCAGATAAGTTCACTTCTGAGAGGGGAAGGGTATAGGGAAGGAAATCGGGGAGAAAAATTAGAGATGCAAGATATTTGCTAGGACATAGAAATGGTTTATTACCTGTTGATGATAACATGTATAGTATTCTCAACTGGAGTGGTCTGAGGTGTTTCATGTTGGGTAAATTCTCTTTACAAGCTAAATGATGTGTAGTGATCAAATGTTTAAAAATAATAGCAATAAATAATATTTTAAAATACTGAAATAAACAAAAATAAACTCTCAACCTACATTAACATGTTAAAAGCTATGAGAAGTCCTGTCATAAATCTACTGAACTGATTAATCTAAGGTTGCTCAAATTTATTTGGCCATGAAACTCTTTTTTCCTAAACCCCTTCTAACAGATCATAGAATTGTTGTTTTCATGTCTAAATTAGTCCAACCACTGTGGAGAATGATATGGAGATTCCTCAAAGACCTTCAGATAGAACTACCATATGATCCAGCTATTCCACTCCTGGGTATCTACCCAAAGGACAGGAGAATGGTCAGTTGAAAAAGCCCTTGCACATCTATATTCATTGCAGCATTATTCACGATTGCTAAGACATGGAACCAACCCAAATATCCACAAATAGATGAATGTATTGAAAAATTGTGGCACATATACTCCATAGAATACTATTCAAACATAAAAAACAACAAGGCCCTGGAATTTGATAGAAAGTTGTCCCGACCCGCGGGACAGTCGAACAGGTTCCCTGGAGGAGGGAGTCAGAGATGGGACAAACACACGCACACACACTACGAGATGCTGATCAAGTCGTCTTCTTCCGTCTACTTCCTTTATTCAGGAAAAATGGCGAGTTATATACAACTGGTGGGCACCAATTGGCTGCCCGAAATGCAAATGAGATAAAACAGCATGAACCAATCATTGATGTGGGCGGATCTCTCCTGTTGCCTAGAAACCCAACCACTTCTGGAGAAAACGGTTGGTCACATGATTTCTGAGAAACGGTTTGCTCAGTAAGGAGGTGAAACCTAATTGTTTCCAAGATGGTGGATAGCTCAAGATGGGATAGCTCAAGATGGCTTCCATATGCAGTGCTGGCCACAGAAAGTGGACAAATATGGAAGATTTGGTTCTGAATGAAGCAACTCAGGCTATCAAAGAGAAACATTGTATGTCTCCACTTAACATATACTGACTGTCTGCACTCTATGGTAGAGACTGAAAGACTGGAGAACATAAAAGTATTAAAAATTGTAATGGACACTAGAGACAAACTGGAAAGAGAGTATGGGAGGAGAAGAGTGTAGGAAATTTAGGGGGGAATGGAGAGGTAAGACACTTGTGGGGGAAATGAAGAGGTAAGACACTTGTGGGACACAGATAAAGTTTATTTTCTGTTGACAAGGATGTGTATGGTGGTCTCAATTGGGCTTGACTGAGGTGTATATCATGCTGGGTAAAGTCTCTTCACAATCTAAATGATGTTATAGCAATTTAATGTATGAATAATAATTTTAAAATATTTAACTTTTGAAAATTTAAAAAAAGAATTGTTGTTTTCTACAATGCCAAGTACAACATACCACAGAAGGAATGAACTTTAAGCCAGATCCTATGCCTCAAAGATAAGGAGGAGCTATTCTGTGAGCTGTTATGATGATCTAGAGGGGGTCAATCAAAACCCTTCCCTGGAGTCCAGCAGTAGAGTGTAGATCTGCAGTGCAGATCTGCAGAGGCCACATGGCAAACAGTGGGTTCAGATTCCAGTTGACAGAAGATATGCCTGTGCATGTGCACCCCAAATCCTGACTAGCTGGAGAACTGGGGAAAGAGCAACAGGCCCTTGTAGTTCTGGAGCTGGAAGTCCAAGATCAAGGTGTTGGCAGTTCCTCCTCAGAGCTGAGAGAGATCCAACCAGGGGTCGGGGGAGATGTGTGTTTCTTCCTTTTCACACACCCTCTCTTTCTCACCCATAAAATAAATAAACTTTAAAAAATATTGGGGGGCTGCCAGGTGGCATGGTGCTTAAGGTACTTGACTTCCACATGGCCCACCATGGTTCAAGTCTCAAACCAGGCGACTTGCTTTCTCACTCCCACTCTTTCACTCTCTCTATGTCTCTCTCTGATCAACACTGAATCATAACAGCAAATAAATTAAATTATTAATTCTTTTAAAAAATATTAAGTTAAAAGAAAACAAAGAACTTTCCCTGGAATTTTTTTTAACTGACTTTGGTTCTTGATTGGGACCCTAAGGATATAATTCTAGAGCTGGTAGCTGCCACTTGGAGATGACATCATCATACTGTCATGTTGCTCTCACATGAGCAACCCTACCTCACACACACCACTGAAAACAAAAGGATGAACAAGAAAGAGAGTGTGCCAGCAGATATTCCTAGTTAAGGTTCCCAAGACTTGTGGAGCTTCAGTGATTTTTAGAGAGTTTGTGCCTTTTTCTTGCCCATGGTCTCGGGCTGCTTCCAGGAAATCTTTTGTCTTTCTCTTCCTTTTTCTTCTTTTCTCCCTTTTTAAAAAAATTAAACCATATAAGTAAAGATTTTACTGTCACAAGTTTAAAGAAAACTTACTCAAACTGGTTTAAGCCCAAAGCGAATGTGTTGGTTCACATAACTTAATTGTCTCTAAGTTGAAATTACTTTGGACTACAGAGAGGTAAATACCAACATAAGGCTGAGTTTCTTTCTCCCCATCTCCCTGCAGTGCTTCCTCTTTGTGACCTCTGCTCTCCGAAGCACTCTCATCATGGTGACAAAAATGGCAGCAGCTACTCCAACTTCAGGTCTAATCCAAAAGAAAGCAGTCACATGCACTGTAGGTGGCACTTGCCAGGGTTGTTGTCACTCCTATTAAACCAGCTTAGGTCACCAACTTTCTACCCACAACCAGTGCCAGATGTGTTCTTTCCCAGGACTGGTGTAACAAACTACCACATCCAAGTGTCTAAGTAATAGAAATGTACTGCCTTGTAGTTCTGGAGCTGGAAGTCCAAGATCAAGGTGTTGGCAGTTCCTCCTCTGAGCTGAGAGAGAATCTGTTCCCTCCCTCAGCTTACAGGCATAGCACCTTGCCTTCTGCCTCCATGTCCACATGGTTTTCTCCCTGTATCAGTGAACCTGTCTCTTTGCATGGTGTTCTTCATGTTGGATTAAGGACCCACCCTTTCCAGTATGGCCTCAACTTAACGAATCACACCTACAATGACATTATTTCTAAACAAGCTAAGCTACAGAGGTTTGGTCTACAACATATCAGTTTTGGGGAGAGAGGTACATAATTCAACCATACTCAAGGGGAATATATTTTGCTGTTGGCTTAGGCTTGAATCCTGTGCTTCAGCCTAGAGCTGCTTCTAGAGTCCCATCTGGACCCCAGGGACTGAAAGTAGAGAAAGAAGGAGACTGCTACCCTCTATCCTCTAAGGAAAAAAAAAAAAAGCCATGTCTAGAAGAAGGAGTTGTGGGTGTGAGAGGGCAAGTCACATATGCCCACTATCTATTCTGACTGGGTTTCCAATACTTGCAGCCAAAAAATGACCTAGGCAATGCTCCTACCTAGCCCCATCAACCTCACCCCTAGTCTTCTGGATGGTTTAATGAGCCAGGATGTAATAAAACTGCACTTGCTTCAGTCATAATGTCTTTTCTGCTAGAGAAACTCATTACTCATTACTCTGTGCACATCCTCTCACCCCACCCCACGGAATGTCCTCCATAAGCCTCCCCACAAGGTCCATGGCACTCACACCCATTCACTTTCCTTCTACAGTAGCAAGAAGAGCCTCTTTTACAGCACTTTTCATACCTTGTCATCCTCCATGTCCAAGAACTGAGCACCCTTAGGGCAGGCTCTGTGCCTTCTGCACCCCACATCCAGAGCCACATGGTGCCTGGGCCAGAGCAAGGGCTCTGGGATCTTCCCTGGAGAGTTCCCTGCAAACAAGCCTGGTCCTCCTTGCTCTTCCCCTGAACTGGTTTCTTTATGCACAAACACTTGTCCAGTCCCAGCCTCCCCGCTCCCCAGCTGACCCCCATCTAGGGCAGAGCTTCTAAACAGACTTCACTGGCTCTTGAATGAGTCTCTCCGGGGATAGCACATCACTCACACCAAACGTACCACTCTTCGGTCACCTCCACATCCAAGAAGGTGCACTCCATGCTACGGTTCTGTCTTCTGAACTGTTTTGACGTTTCACACTCTTTGGGGAGACCATCACTGTTTGCACTGTCGTGTTTTCTCAGAATCACAATCAGTTTTTCATTATTGCTCAACAGTTCCTCATGGGAGCACCTTACTCCAAAGGGCAGGGACCCCCCAATCACCTGAGCTCAATAGGGAGGAACACAGACTAATTCTTGAGTTCAATGATGTGAGTACATACTAAGTCTCTGCCTCAGCTGAACAATGGGGGTGACTTTACCAGACCCCTAAAGCATCACAAGTGCACTGTGGGCTGACAGGCACTGTGCACACGTTATTCCTGCTCTCCCTGGGTGTAATGCCCCTTGCTTGGTAAGAACAGCTTGTTGAAATTAGCCGAGCCTCTAAGGAACTTACCTCAACTATAACCACTCACTATGACCGTTACCTTATTCCAACAGGAATGCTCACCTTGCTTTTTTAGTTCAAAGTTGTGGGAAAAAGAGTGACCTATCCCTGACCTTACAAGGGTTTTCTCTGACTACCGGCATAGCCTTGGACAAATGACTTAACTTCTCTGAGCTGCCTTTGCTCTATTCCCCAAGGGAGCTGTGAGGCTGTGTGGAAAATGGCTTGTGAAGTGGGTTATAGGCCACATGCAATGGCACCTTCCTGCCCTCTTTTGTTACTCCTCCTGCCCTAGGGGAGACAGGCTCCTCAGAAGACAGGAAGCAGAGAATATTTTAGATGAGCATCAGACTTCTCTGTGATCTTTCTGCTACTTCAGGGCACTAATGAATCTTTGGAAAGTCTGTTTTCACTGATTGTTTGGCAGGTCTGTCCTTAAAGGTCCTTCAATCTTCCCCTCAGGGCTCTTCTCTGACCTTCTATTCTTATAAAAATGAGAAAAACAGGTGGCATCAAGAAAATTGCCTGCTATTTATACACTCCAAGGTGACCCCAACATGCAGTGAGATAAAGGGGGCAGCTGATTGAAGATGGGCCTTTGAGCTGTTTCTACACATGCCCATCTGAGGTTCAGGGGATAAGGGCCTTCCTGGATTCCTGAACAAGCAGAAAGGTCTGCCCCAGAATGAGGCAGCATTTTAGGGATGGCTGGGAAAGTAGCTTCTTCCTTCCTTCCTTCCTTCCTTCCTTCCTTCCTTCCTTCCTTCCTTCCTTCAGTATGTATGTATTTACTGACATCCACTATGCCAGGCAGAGGCTGAATGCACAGTGGTGAACAGACAAGGTACCACTCCCAGGAAGCTTACAGACCACTAGGAGAAACAACAGTTAAACATCCCCATTAAAAATACCCTTATCTGCAACTATTCCCCGTACCAAATCTTATATTGGCAGCTGCCTAGAATATAAGGGTATCTGAATGCTCCGGTGATGGTTGGGAATTTTTAGTCATGCCTAGGCTCTGAAATATAACATTAGATGTGAGCTGAGCACCACTGCACACCCTGATAAGGATTTCAAACACATGCTTTCTCTCCTCTGGAGTGCATGGTTTACTGAGGAGACAGACAGCAGGGGAGAGGCAAGCACAAGGTACTATGGGATCACAGAGAAGGGACAACTGTCCCAGGATGGAGGAGAGCAGGGAAACATTTCTTGGAGAAATTAGCTCTGAGCAGACTTCATCCTTTTCTCTGCACAGCTACTTCCAACAGTCTGGTACAAGACCTCATAGTCTTCCCTAGACTATGTCCATACCTTTCTAACTTTCCACCTTCATTACCCTTTAATACCCTTTATGTTTACAGTGCTACCAGCAATGTCCTTGTAAAGACAATTGGGTGCAGTTGCTCACAATCCCAGCATTCCCTAAGACTTGACCAATACTCATAGGAAAAAGACCATATTTATAGTTGGGGCTCAGTCTATCTTGATGTTTCCATGGATGGTCTCTTTCTTCCCCATTCTCTCTTCAACTTGTTTAAAGCCTTTGCACATATCTTACCTTATAGTGGTTTTCTCTAACTAACTGTGTGGTCTTAGGCAAATGACGTAACTTTTCTGAGCAGCCTTTCATTTATCTGCACAAGAGAGTTGAAGTTCCTTGTTGTGAGGCTATGTGGAATGTGATTTAAGTAAGTTATGAGCCACACACATTGCACTTTCCAGTCCTCCTTCTTTCCGCTTTCTGCCCTAGGTGAGACAGGCTCTTCCAAACATAGAAAGCAGAGAGTATTTTCGATGAGAACTGGACTTCTTTGTGATCTGTCTGTTCCCACAGGACACTACTGAATCTCTTCAAAGTCTGTCCCTTCTTTCTAGAATGTTCCTTCCAACCTACTTGTTGAGCTAACTCATTATGAAAACTTTGTTCAATGTCACTTACTCAGAAGTGTCTTTGCTCTCTGATCCCTAAGGCTGATCAGTGTTGTCTTCGCAACACTCCTTGGCTACATGTGCTTCATCTCAGCCCTCACCATAGTTCATGGGAGCAGATTCACGTGCTCCTCAGCTCCATGAAGGCAGCATCTTCCCAGCATACTGTTAGATCCACAAAAGCAGGGACCAGGACTATGTCACTATCAGCCCAGGGCCCAGCAGAATGCCTGACACTTAAGAAATACTCTATCTATTATTATATGAACATTTAATAATATTCATATAGTATCAATAATTACCTATTTGTACTTACTAAAAGAATTGAAGAGGGCTAGGATGCTGCTATCTCCCAAACTAGGTTTTCTAAAGATAATAGGAAACAGAGGTGCAAGATCGATGCATTCCCAGAAATCTATAATTCTACCTGGGATGGATGGGGTAGGGAAGAGGAAGGTCAGCAGGCTGATTTGATTGAATGACTGAAAAAAAAAAAAAAAAAAGTGAAAGAGGAAAACACTTGAGATCCAGGATATGTCTCCATTTTGTTATCCCAGGAAATGAGGACAATGATAGGAGTTGGCCATGGCACTGGGCCATGACTTTTCTACCCAGAGCCAGGGCCGATGCTGCATGCAGTCAGAGCTATTCAGCCCCTGACAAAGTTTAAAAGTTTGGATCTAAAGAAAGGGCCAGAACTAGGGGAGGCAAGTCAGGCACTCGGGACACAAAATTTAAGGAGGCACTGGCTTTTAGGTGTACCTGGCCAACCCAGAAAGTGTGCTTCTCCTTAAATTTTGCACCTAGGACACTTGTCTCACCCTAGTGTGCTTGAGAACAAAGCGCCACTCCAGAAGCCTTTAATTCAGTCCTTCTTTCCAAGTGGTTCTTGTTTGGAAACTATGTTGCTAGAAAATTTCTGACACCATGGAGAGACACCATAGAGCACAGTAGGTGAGAGGCCTCCTGAATGAGTCAGGGAGATTTCATGGGCGTGATCAGGGTGATACTCTAGGTACCAGACACCACCTGTGCCTGTATCCATATCTAACCTGCAGGGCTAATGTGAGCTGATAATGAGCTAGAGAGAGAAAACTTGCATCAAAAGAAAACTGAGTTCTAAAGTAGATATGAGCTGTGCAATACATCATATTTTCTCTCTCTCTCTCTTTTTTTTAAGAGAGAGATTTTTGCTATAGAGCACATGTACTTGCCAGAGAGAAAGAAACAGAGAGACAGAAAGCAAGAAATCACCCCCCAGGGGGGTTAACTATGCTGCAATTCCTTCTCCTTCAGTCTCCTCTTAGAGTTTGAGCATGCACGCATGCACACCCAGCTTGAGTTTTAAGCCACCAGATCCGGTACTCGAACCATGGTTGGCTATTGAGAGCCCAGCGATGCAACCATTATGCCATCTGGTGATCCCCCACTACATTATATTTTTACAGGTCTAAGCCTTTCAGAGAATCTTGCCCAATCAAACTTTCAGTTCATTGCCCATTGCTTCTACCTCAACACAACTTGGCCACTCCAATCTGGTGGCTTTCTCAACACAAGCACAATGCATGCAGCAGTTAAAGGTGACTTCTCAGTCCCAAGGTTTTTTGAATATTGTTCTCTGTGCACTTCCTATGATCCCAATTCTGAGCTAAACTTAATGCACCTTATTCCTTTGTACTTTTTTTTTTTAACAAGAGAAGAATGAGACTTGGAGAGAAGGTGATTCACTCAAGGTCATGATCTCTTTATCTCTAGGATCATCAGACCTGATTCCAAACTTGGCACTCCATCTTCCCATCCCCCATCCCCAAGGCAACATTTACATACATGATGGAGGAGTCAAGGATTTACAGCCCTCCTCAGAATTCACTTTATCTCTTTCAGGTTTTGTTTCCTGCCTTTAAGTCTTAAGCAAATTTCTCTTTATTAACATTTTTTTGGTCTATTAAAACTAAAATTGTTTTTCTTGAAATTAAAAAATGCATTAAAAAATCTTTTTTAATGACTTCAGTAAACTACATAGCCCTAGCTAGGTGCTACTTTACAGTGTGTTCACTTTACTTGCTGAGATTTACACCTAAAGTCAGGCATGTGTTCATAGATATGTATACATCAGCTGTGCTTGCTATTAAAAGTTTTCAAACTAATTAAGATCTTTAATGAATCAATAAAATGTGGAAAGAAAAAAAGGCATGGAAAACAACTTTAGATACCAGAGACAGTGTGAACTGAGGGTGGGAAATGACAGAGAGAGGTAGGGAATCAAGGGAGGGATAAAAAGGCAAAATATATAAGAAACAAGAAACGGAAAATTATTTGTTGATGATAACATGTATGGTAATATCCTTGATTGAGTTAATATTCAGTGTATTCTATATGGAAAAATCTCATTTTGTATACTGTATTGATGTACAGTGAATGAATATAAATAAATTAATTAAAAAATAGAAAACAGAAAAAAAAAAGAATTCACTTTATCTCTAGAAAACAAAGGAAACCTTAGCATGAGGAAGGAGAGGGATTAGTCCTTCCTACTGATCCCCAGTGAAGGTGCTCAAAGGCTGGCATTGGCATTTCTCATGTCCCCAGGGTTATTGACTTGGGCTCCACTACATAGTACTTGCTGGATAAAAGGCAACAGGGTCTACTGAATAGGAGCACTGGATAAGGAATCAGAAAACTCAATCCTGACCCAGTGCTCCACTTCCTCCAGGTCAGGGACCATGGAATGAATCTAGACAAACTTTTCCATTCAGAGTCACAGTTTCCCAAATAAGATAAAGTTAGCTCAGGTAGGCTTTTGGATTACCCATCTGCAAGAGGAGAAGCTTTGTTTGTAACACCTGCGAAGAGTAGTGGAGGGTGGCAGAAGAGTAGTAGATAGGGCACAGTAGTAGATGCTGTTTTCCAGTTTTTACCAATCAGATGAGTAAATCCCAATCCTGCAGCTGCTGACTCAGCATGAGTTTACTGTACCCTTATACAGCTGGCCTGGAAACATTTCTCTAGCTGAGACCTCATTTAGGGTGGAGTGTGGGGAGAATCCCTTCCTGGAGTATGGGAATGGCAGGTTTCCAGCAAAGTGAAGGGACAGTCCTATTCTGAGTCCTCCCCAGAGACAGAACTAAAAATGAAATCTTTACCAGACTACTAGTTCTGCCAAAACTTGAGGAGAGGACCATAAAAAAGAGGAGAAAATGGGGAAAGGAACCTGGTGAGAGAAAGCCAACAGATTAAAGGTGGCAAGAGAGAATGAGGAAAGGAAAGGAAGGGAAATTACAGGGAAAGGAAAAGTTATGAAGGCTATAGAGGACCAAAAAGTATCAGTGATAAGGTCTGTTTATGGTTGTGAGATTGTATCATTGTTATGCATGATGGGGTCACGTTGGCTCAGCTGTGGAGGCAAAGCGGTAGTGCACTGCTCCATGATGCTGGAAGCCATTTGGAAGCTTAGAGTTTGGCTCTCAGGTTGACTTGCATGTACCAGACATGTACATGTGCACACATGCCTTTCATCCTGGCTGTCTAGGAAAGCTAGGATGAGGTGGGGTAGGGATCTTGGCATGAGGCCACCTTGAAGGTTTTTCTCTCTGTATATCTCTAAAAATAAATAAACAAAACAAAAAAAAACAAAAAAAAAATGGCAGGGAGAGAGAAAAGAAAAAAAAAAGGAAAAGATGGGCAAAAGCATTGGCAAAAACTAGATGAAGGGTGTCCCAGTTCTCTCTGTATTATTTCTTACAACAGCATTATCTCAAACTTATGTGTTTAAAATGAAAGTTATCAGGGAATCGTATTTTCAGACACATGAAAAAAGGACCAAAATTCAATGAAGGCCATGTTGTCCTTTGAGAATGTACAGCCTAGTACAATTCAAGGATGGAGATAAAGCCATCAGAGGTGGAAATTCAGCCTTAGGTGTGGCTGGACCAAGCAAGCACTCTGAAGCCAGGAAACCCTGAACTCCCCTTTGTCTGCTGGACTCAGTTATTGCTCTCCCAAAATACTCTACTGTGTATTTATGCCTCTGAAGTGTTTTTCTAAAGAAGTCAGTAGCTACTAAATTAGTGACTTGTTTTGTATTTCTGTAACTGCTCATTTGAAAAACTGGGTCGACTGTAGCACTGACATAAAAATAAAAAATAAATAAATAAAAATTTTAAAAACCAAGTTTTGAGAGAGAATTCAGCTGCCTGTGGTTAAAAATCTTCACTTCTCAGGGGTCAGGGCTGCAGCCAGACCCCTTACTCACAACTCCACAGGCCACCTGTGGGAAAGGGAAGAGCATTAAGCAGTTATCCACAAACCAACCACCATCTCCTGAAAGAGCTGACAAATGCAGCAAAGAGACTGAGGGTACACCCAGGCACAGGTCCATGGATCACAGATCATGCAAATGTACATCAGTGACCCCACCCCCACCAGCACTGATGTTGGGAGCAAGCCCAAATCCTAGGCCCATAGTCCCCAGGATTCTCAGGGACCTCAGAGTTGTACAGGAGTTTAAGTAGGGCCACCCATTTTGAATGGGACAAGGAGATAAAAAGTGCGTTCACTTCAAAGTATGACCTTGGGCAAGAGGAAGGAGACAAGAGATTCAGAGTCTGGCTTTCGGAGTTTCTAGGTAGGAAGACGGTGTCAAACTGAAGAACAGTTTTTCCCAAGAAAGGACTGACAAAATCTTATGCTGGCTTTATGCACTTTCTCTCTTAGAATACTCCCATCTCTGTAGCAGGACTCCTCATTCCCATTTTATAGATAAATGCTCCACAACTAGTAAGTAGCAAGGTCAGGACTAAACTCACAGTTTAACTATCATGTCCTATGCTGAGTTTTCTCATCTGTCAAATGGGAATAGTACTAGCCCTCACCTCATAGAATTGATATGAAGATTAAATGAGTTCTAGGATATAAAGCACTTAGAACCCACTACATAATGTAATTAATACATGCTAGTTGTGTTATTGCATTACTGGCATTGCAATTTCTAGCAAAGCCCTGCT
The DNA here is from genome assembly GCA_026018925.1 of Tupaia tana. NCBI lineage: Eukaryota > Metazoa > Chordata > Mammalia > Scandentia > Tupaiidae > Tupaia > Tupaia tana. The sequence goes on along the minus strand of JAKSZU010000011.1, from coordinate 26,772,448 downwards.
TTGACAAGAGACCTAGGACTAATGGCAAACAAAAAGTGGTTAAAGGAATTGGAAATATTTAAGTTGCAAGGAGAAGATTACAGGGAGACAGGATCATAGTCCTTAAGTATTCAAAAAGCCCTTAGAAAAAAAGACAGCTCAGATTCGCTCAGCTCTTTCCTAGAAGGCAAAATTAGGACCTATAAGAAAAAATATAAGGTATGAAATTTAAGCTCACATAAGAGAGATATTTTTTAATGAATAAACTCCCTAAATGTGGGGGTTTTCCTCGTTTTTACCTTTCCCTCTTGGGCAGAGAAGGGTGATTATAGCAGATATACTCATGGGGCAGTGAAGCATCAGAGAGGGACCCTCTGGCCTTTAGGCCAAGCTTCTCAGATAGAAACTTGTCCAGCAGTCCCTGGGAGGGATGATATCTCTGTCCAGCAGCTCTACATCATTGGGTCTGGCCTCCAGAGTGATTCGGTTTCTCCCAGGGTCCAAATTACTATGTCAGATCAGCTCAATGAAAGTAATTGCATATGTTCCTAATGCCACAATTAAAGAAACTCATTGGCAAGCAGTGTTCAGCAAAAATCCATTTTTAGAGTTTTCCTATTTTTATTATCCACTCTCCCATAGAAATAGTCTATGCATGCAATAAATCTGAAACCAATATTTGGAGAGTTTCCGAGGAGCTAGAGGATGTAAAAGAGGTGGAAATGAATTGTAGGCAGGCACAACAGTGAGACTGAAGGCAGGGATTTGTAAATCCTCTTTACAAGCAGTCCATGGGCATGGGTGCCCGGAATTGTGTTGGAAGACTAAGGTGAGGAATCTTGAGATGGATTGCTCCCTTCCTCTTTACTCTTCTGTATCTTCTGTCCTGAAATCCTCTTTTTTGTTCACTTAGAGATCTACTCTGGATACCTGATGCCCTTGAAGGTGCAAGAATTATAAATGAGAGATCAGCAGGGAAATGAAAGAAAATAGAACCACTGTGTAGAGTAAAGTTGGAAGAGGAAGACTGGAGGAACATAGATAATAGCACAAACCAAGGCGAAGAAGGAGAAGAGTGAGGAGATGTTAGACTGGTCAAGACAAATGTTAAAGAACCACATCTCTGGAGAACTAACCAAAAAGGTTCCCTAGAACAAAAATTCGAAAAAAGATTCTATATCTGGGTATTTATTAGTTAACCAAGGGTCCAGGAGGTCAATTTTCAAAATAAAACCAAGACATAAATTTGACCATCCCTGGTGATAAAGCTAAATGATTTAACGTAAGGCTCAAAGCAAGAATTTTTCTTAAAGAAATAATTTAACAAAAGCAAAAAGATCTTCATGGCAGATTATTCAGGCCAGTAAATTTATCTGATTATGTGGGAGTGCTGAGCTGAAAATCAAAGGCCATCCAATGGACTATCATGTAGCTATCAATTATTATAACCAGCAAGACTGTCCAACAATATGGAAACATTTTTACAATGTTCTAAATCAAAGTTGGGCAAATTCTTTCTGTAAAAGGTCAGATGGTTAATATGTTTGACTTTTCAGGTCATCTAGTCCCTGTTGAAACTTCTCAACTCTACTCAGTATTGTAAAAGTAGTCATAGATAGTATGTAAATAGAAAGACATGGTTGCATTCTAATAAAACTTTATTTACAAAAATAGGTAGCAGGCCAAATTTGGCTGTTCTAAATGACTAAAACAAAACACTTAATTGTATATTCATTGTAATTTCAGCTATATAAATTATGAATACAAATGGTCTGGATAGAAATGTTCAAAGCAAAAATGGATAATTGAGTTAGGATAGTAAAATTAAGATGGGCTTACCTTCTCATTTAAGGATAAAGTCAGAACTTTCTGATCACCTGTGCACTCAGGATTAATAGAGACTCTCCAAGGACTCTAAGAGCATAGAAAGGGTCAAGTGTTCATATCCTAAACATGGTACAGTCCTTGAGCATTCTCAATGAATACTTGGTGAGTGAACACTCAGGAAGGCTGGAATTCTCAGTGCTTTGTTGGATTTGGCTAGAAACTTGACCTGGGAACTAGTTCTTGTTTGTAGGTAGAGCAAATCCAGTGTCAGCTGGAGTCTGGGGCTGAGGCTTTGTCCCTTTTAACTGAGGAGGTGCCCTGAGCTGGAAGTTGATGTTCTAGAGACTGAGTAGTGAGAATCATAGCAGTTCCAGTGCCCAGGACTAATGAGTTGACTTGGATGGGGTCTGGAGGTCATGGATTTCAGTAGGATATCCAAGGAGATGCTGGGGTAATCTGGTTGGGGTGCTGACTTTGGGATCAGATATATCTGGACTTGACTCCCAGCTCCTATACTGACCAGTGATGTGTCTTTTGACAAATTCTTTCTCTTCTTTGAGCTGCAGTCTCCATGTTTACATAATGGAAATAATAATTCCCACCCCACAGTTATCATGAGCATTAAATGAGATTATGTATATAAAACTCTAAGCATGGACATTTGCTCAGAGGCAACTCTCAGTAATAGTGGCTTCTAGTTAAACAGGAGCAGGGGTCAGAGAGATCCATGCTCAAGAACCAGAAAGGGTCAGCCTAGATGACTTTCTTGCAGTATCCTTGCTCTGGACCTCTAGATCATCAGGAATGGCATGCTGTCTCTTCTCTAAGGTTGGAAAGGCAGTGACTTAGCAAGCAGAAGACTGAGGATACAGTGGCTAAGGGGACCATCTGGTCAGGAAGAGATTGGGGCTGTGATCCAGGAATCTGAGTTAGACCAGATGGAGGAGTTACCCAGATCCATCAGAAGTATAGAGCCTTAAGGAGCTCAGCATCACATCTGAAAAGACCCCATGTCAGAAAGGTCAGCTCTGCAAGAAGATCACACCATCCCAGGGACAGAGTATATGAGTAGGACTGAGAAAAGAGCAAGGATGTAGGGTCTGGGAAACTCACTCTGAAAACGGCTAGAGTGTCCATAACTCCCTCATGTAGGTGGGCAGAGCAGGCTTACACTTAAGGGTCAGGATTGACTTGAATATGAGTTTTAGGAATACAATAGGGTTATGTAAGAATTCTTTTTTTTTTTTTTTTGGAGAGGTTTTTGCTATAGGGCGTGTGCGCTCACCAGACAGACAGAGACAGAGAGACAGAAAGCGAGAAGTCACCCCCCAGGGGGGATGGCCACGCCGCAATCCCTTCTCCTCGTTCTCCTCTCGGGATCTTGGGCACGCACGTACAGGCGCCCGGCATATTTTAAGCCACCGCGTCCAGGACTCGAACCGCGGTCAATTACGTGGGAGTCTAGCGACATAGCCATAATGCTAACTGCTGGTCCCTATGCAAGAATTCTTTATGGAAGAATCTGTTACTATACACTTAAAAATGGTTAAGATGTTAAATTTTATGTTTTATGTATTTTACTACAATTAAAAGTAAAAATAAAATCCAAATTTATATTCACCAAACATGGCAAATGAACACAACACATTTTAGGATCTGCAAATAAAATGCATAAAAACGAATGCATTTCTGAACTTAGGAGAAAAGGAGAGGCTCTTTTACAGAATTTGATAGAAGTGACCCTGAGGCTAATGATAATAACAAAGGATATGCATATTGTGCTTGGCAGGATGTTTTTGTGATGTTGGTCAACTGGCAAAGAAAGGAGTTTTCCCAAGAGGAGGGAATGGCTCCTGGAAAGGGATTTAGATCCAGAAGTCCAGAATGAGGAGATCAGTCTTGATGGCATGTAGGCCTGGCAGGGAGGCAAAGTGGCACAAAATGACTGACCACATTTCCTGTATTGCCTTTGCCCCTTTGTAAATTGACATTTAATTTTCTAACACACAGCGAAGCTCCACAGAGAAACAGATGCATTTTTTATGTATTGCTCACAAAGACTCCATGGAGCTACTGTGTTGTTCCCATTTTACAAGAGAGGAGGCCTGGCTCAGAAAAACTAGATCACTTGTGCTAGGTCACATGGCTTGTAAGTGGAAGACCCAGGACTGAAGCAGCACCCCTGGCTCCAAAGTTAAGGCTCTTAGAGATACAGCCTCAGGCAGTGATCTTAACCTCTCCAAGCTTTGGTTTCATCAGCATCAGTGGGAACCCCTCCTGGCTCCGGTCTTCCCAGTCATCTTACTAGGATATTGTAGGAGGTGGTGATGGAGAGACGCTTACTGGAGGGCTCTGAATTTAAGCTAATCAGCACGAGGAAACCACTACAGGTTCTGGTACTTCGTTTTTAAAAACTCTCTTCTTGGCCTCAGGTACAAATGAATTACGCTTTGCCTGGAATGCTTGTCTGGAAGACGCTTTCACAAAAATCACATCAGATGGTTTTGTAAAAATGTCATAGGAATAAGAAAAAAGAACCCTTTTCACTAATGAGGATGGTTTCAAACACCAGCTTTTCTGCACTTGTATCCCTCTCTCCCTCCACATCTCTATCTCCAGACTATGATTTGAAGCTGCCCTTCCACCCTGACACCTGTCCTCAGAGACAAAAAATGTCCAGCTCCGGTCATCCCTCCAGTATTCCCCCTGATTCCTGAGTAGTGCACTGACACCTGACTACAGGGAGCCCTGGCCATTGAGGAGTAAATGGGATAGCAGCCCCCTTTTTCCTCCTAAGTCACTATTTGGGACACATGGAAGAAGGTGTCCAAGTCCCACGGGTCAAACAGGGAGCCCTGTGGACTATTAGTGTCTCCGCAGGCCCTGTGATGGATCAGGACAGTCCTCCAAAGCAAAGCTCTAATGAGGAGTAAGCTGTCACCTTGGAGGGTGGGGTAGGTATACACTTCCCAACCTATCTCTTCAGATTAATTCCCATCTGAGACTGATGACACCTTATTATTCTTGGTGTCAGAGCCGTAAAAGTGACTGCCCATTGTTTCACTTCACTAGCCTCTACGGAGCTCAAACCACATGCCCAGTGCTGAACTAGGCTCTAGAAGCTGTGATGAGTAAGTTCATGGACTGTGAAGTCAGATTGTTTAGATTCACAGTTAATTCTCCCACCAGAGCTATGTGGCCTTGCATAAAGTACTTAACTTGTCTATATTTTGGTGGCTTCTATGGTAAAATGGGATGGTCCAGAAACCCACAGTGGAGAGTTGTAGCAAAGCCATTAAAAAGCTATCCATCAGGTATAAGCACTATCAGGTGTCAGCTGTTATCTTTATGACATCTGGAGGTTCTTGGATCAGGATGCAAGGCAGAGGTAGTAAGAAAGGTCTAGGAGCCAATGGACAGGTAGTCAGTCTGAGTCAAGTGGAAGCTTCATTAAGTCAAGGAAGAAGAGAGACAAACTCTGGGCTGGCAAATGAAACAGTGAGCCATGAGTACAGCAGTGAGCGGGATGGGGGCCACAAGGTAGGAGAAGGCACACCTTGGCACAGGGGACCACACTGAGCAGGGCTGACTCTGGAACATGGGCTTGGAAGGTCCAAAATGGGTCACTCTATCATGTGTTAGCAGCCATGAAGTAGCAAGTTCTCTCAGGACTGAGGATCTGCTATAAGCCAGGTTCTGGTTCAGACACTTCACAACAAAATTTATGTAAACCCCCAAATATCTCCAGAGGACCTGAGTTCTATTGTTCCCAATCTGTCTCCCCAAGGGCATCATACTCAATTTCCTTGAAATGGTGAAGACCTTGGGACCAGCAGTTAGCCTAATGGCTGTGTTGCTGAACTCCCAGGTAGCTGACCATGGTTCAAGTCCCAGACCCAGTGGCTTAAACTCACGCCAGGTGCGTGTGCGTGCGTGCCCAAGATCCCGAGAGGAGAATGGAGGAGAAGGGATTGCGGCGTGGCCATTCCCCTGGGGGGTGATTTCTTGCTTTCTGTTTCTCGGTCTCTCTCTGTCTTTCTGGCAAGCATATGTGCCCTATAGCAAAAACCTCTCCAAAAAAGAAAGAAAGAAAGAGAGAGAGAGGGAGGGAGGGAGGGAGGGAGGGAGGGGGGGGAGAGAGAGAGAGAGAGAGAGAGAGAGAGAGAGAGAGAGAGAGAGGAAGGAAGGAAGGAAGAAAGAAAGGAAGAAAGAAATGGTGAAGACCTTTAAGAAGCAGCAAGAAAGGAGCACTTGAGAGATGGAATGCCACTTCACTGAGCTCTGGGGACCTTATAGGGGACTCAGATACCTTGCTGGTGCTGGAAAAAGATGAAATGGCCTAAAGGAAAGGATTGTGTAAACATCTCATGCTTTATTGTCTTGATGTCATTTAAGTTTATGTACTTGAAGAATATTGACATACACAGAACATGCTAACTGTACACATTATTAAGTGAATAAAGCAACTTACTGTACAGTGTGCCCTGTGGGAGCTTAACTGTTCTGCTCAGTCTCGCTCTCTCCTTGCCAACCTTGGCTGGGGAAGCAGCACTCTGGGATTCTATCCATAGTTCTCACCAACTTTTGGGTTAACCCTGGGTCATCATTCCTAACAGGAACTCTCATCCATGGCTGTTACCTTCCTACGGTCCTTTGTCCACTCAAGGTCAGTTAGAAAGAGTCTGACGCACTAGTCCACTCTTAGGAGTTGACCATCTTAACCAGTAGAACTGTGTGGATCAGACTAGATCAAATCGTAACTCCATGTGACTGATCTGAGCTGACACCTGCCATAAATGTAAAATACATGCTCAATTTGAAAGAACAAGTGCAAAAAAAATGCACAGTATCATGGTGAAGTGTTTTATATTGATAACTACATGGAATGGTAATTTTTAAGATATACTGGGCTGAATGAAATGCATGAAAATTAATTTCACCTGCTTTTAGTCATTTCAGTGTGGCTGTTGGAAATTTTAAAATGACCTATGTGGTTCCTGTTGGGTTTCTTTTTTTTTAAGGTTTTTGTCATGGGGCACATGTGTTCACTAGAGAGAGAGAGAGACAGTGAAAAGAAAAGTGAGAAATCACTCCCTGGGGAATGGCTACACCTCAGTCCCTTCTTCTCCATTTTCTTCTTGGGTTTTCAAGCACACACACATGCACCTGGCATAATTTTCAAGCTGCCAGTACCGGGATTCAAACCATGGTTGTTCTGTTGTTTCTCCTGGACAGTGCATTTCAGTGCAGAGGAGAGGAGAGTGCATTTCAGTATGGATATCACCTGCCTGCACCCCTGCTGAAAGGAACGTCTCAGATGAGGCATATTCCAGATTTTGACTTTTGGGAAGGGTGGCCTCCCTACATGCTTTGAATTGGGCCATATAATCAGTTGCTCAATTTGCTTATGGATAAAATTAGTCCTGCTATACAAGGTTCCTATTGCTGCTATAACAAATTATCACAAACCTAGTAACTTAAAACAATCAGAAATGTGTTCTCATACGGTTCCAGAAATTAGAAGTCTGCAGTCAGATTCCCCAGACTGAAGCCAAGATGTCAGAACTTCCTAAAATTCCATGGGAAGAATGTGATTCATAGCCCTTTTTTCAGCTTCTAATGGCTGCCAATCCGATGTTCCTCGGTGCATGGTCCCTCATCATTTTAATCTCTAATCTCTGCTCTCATCATCACATCATTTTCTCCTCTCTAATCTTCCTCCTTCTTAAAGGGTTTCCTGGGACTACATTGGCCCATCTGGATAATCCAGGATACTCTTCCCCATGCATGGTTCTTAATTTAACCATAATTCCAAGGCTCCTTTTGTCGTGTAAAGTAATAGCCATAGGTTCTGAGAATTGTTTGTAAATATCTTGGGGGTCATTAGTCATTCTACCACACTGCCTATTTCATTCCCCCTCCAATTTCTAGATCATAGGTTGGAGCATGAATAGTCACTGAACAGCAATACCAAGGAGTCACAACCCTGGAAAGAAATGAAGAAATCCTCCAGTCTGCCTCATGACTTCAGCACAGTAAAGTCCTATACTCCCAGTCTTTGTGCATAGGAGGCAACATAGACCCAGAGAGGTTTAGGCACTTATATGAGTTCACCAGATAAGAAGAGCCCATGAGGGGGATAAGCCTCATTCCACCTTCCGGAGCTAAGTCCCGTCCCCCTGGGTGAGGTGAGATTACTCTGCCTTCTTTTCTTCTTTGCAAATGCAGGTAGGCTCTGTGACCTTGTCTGAAGGCAGAGCTCACTCTCGTAGCCCATCTTCAGGTTGATGATCCTCCAGCTCCTTTGGAAGCAACCCAGATGTGTGGCTGTACCAAGGGACCCATCGTGACAAGACTCGGGCAAAACTGTAATCAAAGGGGCAGTGGAAAACTGATTAAAAGCAGATGGTGGGCTTGATGGAGCCTACACTGTGGTTCACAACATGCCAGGGTTGGTGATGCTGATTTTATTAATCAGGGATGGAAGGAAGGAAGGAAATAGGCTGGAGGCAGCAGGAAGCCAAATGAATCTGTGTGGTATGGGGACGCAGATTCTCTGCCCAGCAGTAGTTTTTCTTCTCTGACAGGTCTTCCTTCAGCCTAAAGACTTTCTGCCTGCTTCTGCCTCTTTGCCTTCTCTCCACGGTCTCGCCACCTCATTCATCTCTGTCCTTCCTAGTCACTTATTTTTAGTCATGTCAGCAGATGATCCACCATTCTCTGGAGGAGTGAAGTCAAGGAAAAGAAAATATTTCATCCTAAGGAACAAGGAGATTTTGTTGCAGTGTGATCCCAACATCTGCTCATTGTTCTCGATTCTCATCCAGGGCCATCTTGAACAGGTGTGTCTAAGGGGAGGCCAGCAAGCAGCGCTTCCAGGGTACATAGGTTTTGTATATGGAGATTGATTTCCAGATCTCTCAGCTGGCCTGTTGGAGACTGGGTACTACTCTGAAAGTGTGGCACTGGAGGTAGTAAGGGAGTGTGGGAACAGAAGGAGAACGAGGACACAGCTAGGGGTAGCAGTTAGACCTGGCTTGAAGTCCTACATTCAGCATCTACTCATTGTATCGTGTAACCTGTGCAAGTCACAGAAACTCTGACCTTGTTCCTTATTTGTAGAATGAAGATATCAGTGGATTCCTGTCTTACATGAGAGAATCAGATGAGAAAATGAATGTGAATATACTTTAAAACCTATAAAATCCTTCTCAAAAGTATCAAATATTACCAAGAATTGGTACAAGTCTGGGAAAGCAAAGCTGATTCAAGCATAAGATGAGGCCCAGACAACAGAAGATCTAAAACACACAGGGTTGAGTCAAGGTTTTGGTTCAGAAACCAAGTGAGCTGTTAGGAGCAAAGTGGTAGAGGGTCCGATAACCAGAGGGAAAAGTGTGGGCCAAGGTCTGGTAACATATCCTCCAGTAGACTAGAGTACACGAAGCCTAAGATGCGGCTTCAGAACTCATTAAGGAGAGATCCAGCAAGCTGAATGTCAACAACCACATACAAAGAATTTGGATGTTGTCTAGAGGACCACATAGCCATTGCATGGGATCAAGGAGAGTGACAGAATCTAATTTGCCTTAGAAAAATCTGGCTGGCTGGCTGGCATGCAGAGTGGAAGGAAGAAAAGAACCACTGAAGATGAAGAGATCAAAACAGCAGAGAGTTGGGAACCAGCAGTTAGCGTAATGGCTATGTCGCTGGACTCCCATGAAGTCGACCACGGTTCACGTCCCGGACCCTGTGGCTTAAAACTCACGCCGGGCACGTGTGCGTGCGTGCCCAAGATCCCGAGAGGAGAATGGAGGAGAAGGGATTGCGGCGTGACCATCCCCCCTGGAGGGTGATTTCTCGCTTTCTGTCTCTATGTCTCTCTCTCTCTGTCTGGCGAGCGCATGCGCCCTATAGCGAAAAAATCTCTCCAAAAAAACAAACAAACAAACAAACAAAAAAAACAGCAGAGAGTTGAGAGTGTGGACATAGAACTTGAGAGAAAGTATTTCCAAAGAAAAGAGAGGTCTATAGGGTTAGTCATTGCTAAAAGGATGGATATTCTGAATATTTGGAACACACACACACACAAAAAAATGCAGTGCTTGGAAAAAAAATAGATTATTGGGGGAGAGTAATTTCCTTGACAGGGTGAAGCCATATTCCAGGGGATGGAGGAGTAAATAGGAAGTGACGGAGTGATGACAAGAGCCCAGGCGACTCATTTACATATGCGCCAAATCAGGGACAGAACTGTAGCCCCAGAAAAAGAAGCATCAGGTCACAAGATTTGTTATGGTTTTGCTTTATTTTGTTTAAAACAGTGAGCAACCCTTGAATGGATGCAATGAATCAATACAAAAGCGGAGGTTGAAGGGACAGAAAAGAACAGTCATTCAACAACTTTTGCTCAAACACCTATTATCTGCTCAGTACTGTTTTATGCACTGGGGACACAGGGAAGGATAAAGATTTGTGGACTTCGCCATCTTGTGAATGGATAATCGATGGTGCATCTTTCTCACAGAGGAAGAAAACATTGGGATTCAGAGCACAGGATGATAAAGAGGAAGAAGAAAGAGAGCACAAATACCAGTTAATTTGTAAGTCTTGTGTCAGGCAGTTGAGAGATTTATTGTCCCACGGTCTTTATTTTCATTAAGGTGTAGAAAATAAGTTCACCTGTTGAGACCCAGGTGGGAAGACAGGAAGAGGAAGTTTGGGGAAGAGTTATGAAGGTTGGAAATAACTACTATGAGGAATAAGTAATTGTGAGAAAAAGAGATGGCCAGGGAAGTCCAATGCAGGCAGCATTTCAGGTTTAGTAGGCATCACATACCTTGAATTCATAAAGAGATACACACAACTGTAGCATTTGTGCAGTAAAAAAGGGTAACCTGGATATATGAAAAATAAAAGAGCTCAATTTATGCAAGGTTACAATTTTGCAGAACAGACACAAGGGAGACAACACAAACAAGGAAAGGTTGATGCTGATGTGATGGACTAGTGAAGTTGAAGCCAGTGGTGGGAAGGAGTTAAAAACTGAGTGACAGAAGAGAATCAAGAAGTCAAGAACTGAGTGTGCAAGAGTACCCTTGCAGGTGCAAGAGCAAACTTGAAGGGAGAACCAAGTGCAGAGCCAAGAGGGCCCAGTGACAGAGCAGGTGTTGTTGCTGTCAGATGTTGCAAGTGGAGCTTTTCCTGATGTGGCCTTGGGAATAGGGACTAAGGTGGGGTAAGGATAAGTCTTTGGAACTGAGGGAGTCTACAGTCCTTCAGGGAGATGACTATGTTGGGTTTGGAGAGCCAGACTGTTTTCTCCACACAACATGACCAGAAAGACTCGAAGGAAGGAAGGAAGGAGGGAGGGAGGGAGGAAGGGAGGAAGGGAGGAAAGAATCAGTGACTACTCCTTCCCCTTGCCCTTAGGAAAAACCCAGCTTCTCAGCTAGTCTTAAAGGCCCAGCTATTGTGAAAACAAAACTGTTAAGCCCATGGGAAGAAGCTCAGAAGACCCTAGGAGTAGAGGAATTCCCCCATCCAGTATTCCCACCAATTCTTCCAAACTGCTGAGAATACAGCAAAGACATATAACTGAACACTTTTAGGTTCAAGTCAAGCAATTTCTTTTGAACTGAGTCTGAGTGGCAATTATCCCCAGAGATTAGGCCTACATACAGCTAGAAGACCAGATACAAAATGTTCACCAAAACATAATTTAAATCCTATCACTGAGGCTCCCCCCCAACCTCTTGCCTTCACAAATTTAGAAAAAGTTCAAAATCCAGCTTTAAAATATTGGTAAATCACTTTGAACAGGAACACATCCATATGCTTCTTAGTGATACTACCTTGAAAATCACTCTGAGAGGGAAAATTCTCTACTGATGAAGGTGTATTTCATTAGTGGCTTGGGATGAACTTCCAGAGAGTTCTGTTTAGCAGAAGCAACTAGAAACACAGAGTAGAAACCCAAGATTCCAGTCCTGACCCTCCTCTTTTCCCTCACTGACTGATTATGTGACCTTGGGCAAGTTAAAGCTCCCCTGGGCCCATCAGAAAATAAAGTGGTAGAACTGGGGAGCTCCAAGGTTCCTTCGGGCTATCACATACTGGAACTTTCCATAAAATGCCTTGCCTGGAAATATTCCAGAGTCAGTCTAGCTTTAAAAACAGCAGACCCTGGCCAGCAGGTGGCCTGGAGGTTAAGGCACTAAATCTGACATGGCTGACTACATGGTTTGAGTCCTGAACCCAGTGACTTGAAAATCACGCCAGGCACAAGCTTGTGAATGCCCAAAATCTCTAGAGGAAACCGAATGAGAAGGGATTGTGGCATGGTCATTCCCCCTGGGGAGTGATCTCTTACTCTCTCTCTTTCCACCTACCCCCCGCCAGTGAGCACACAGCTCTGTAGCAAAACAAAACAAAACAAAACAAAAAAAAAACAAAACAAAAAAAAAAAACACAAAAAGCAGACCTTAGCAGGCCAATCTAATTTCCTCCCCTGAAAGATTAACCAAAACTGTGAAGATAAGAGATGCAACCTCTCAGACAATCTGGAAGGCTTTCTAGTCAGTTTCATATGGCATGGGCCTTCATGAATAAAGACAGAAATGGTTTGCATCCAGCACTTCCAGCCTTGGCAGTAGGGAAGACCTCTGTGCTATTTCTAGAGATCAGGAATAGTGTCCACAATTTGATACTAGAGCCAAGTGGAAAATGAAGGGATAAAAATTAAGCAGGTTATTCAGATGCCCCTTCAACCCCAGCAATCTCTGGGCCCCATAGGGATATATGAACAGTTCTCCGGTAAGGGGCTAAGGAGCTCTCACCTGCCATGTGGCCAGCTCCCTCCTGTGCCCTCTCTTAAATATTTCTTAGATCCTCAGAATGGTAAAAGGTACCTCACATGTCCAAGAACCTTGAGTGCAACTCTCCACCGTCAATACTACCTAATAATGGAGTGTTGCCTAGTTCAGGAAGCTTACATACCTGAACCTCAGCCCTTACCCACCTCAGTTACCTCTTTCTTCTTGGGTCAAATAGACACCTGGTCAAAAATGTTTAGTAGCATCAGGAAGAACTTCAAGATTTTTTTTTTTAATGGCAAAGTCATCTGCAGTTTGGCCTCTGCCTGACTCTTTCTGCAAATCTCAGGCCATTCTTCCAACCACAACTAATAGGACAATCAATCTGGATTATTTCACATATCCTCAAACACCCCAGCCCACCTCAAGCCTCCATGCTTTTCTCTGCCTGGAATGACCTTCCTTGCGCTTTGCCTGGCCAGCTGTAATTCATCCTTAAGATAGAGTAAAACTTCCAACAGGAAGCCTTTCCTGACCATCCTCAGTCTGGAGTTACATGAACTTCTCCATTTACTCGTCTGTCTCCCCCATTCAAGAAAGAGGTGCCAAGTGCAGAGACATGGTCATGTTTATATGGTTACCCAGGGTCTAGGATGCATTAGGGCATGATAAGGATCCCAAGAAAGAAGAAATGCATGCTTGCCTGAATGGAGATTCTCACATTAGCCATTATTTAAAACATAGATTGCAGAAAGTTAAGGCTGGAAGGAACTTAAGAGATGTTTCAGTCCCAAGCCGTCAATTTATACATGAGGACATTGGGACCCAGAGAGAAGAGCATGTTGTATAATCCCTATAAAAATGTAGGACAGGTTCAAGGTTAGAACCTCCTCTCACTCATTCTGGACTGTTTCTGCTATACCTTGCAGACTCCCAATATATTGTACTGCCCTAAAATTTGAAATCTAGAAATTTTAAAAAATGAATTTTAGTAGCAACTCTTAGATATTACTGTAAATGGACACATCAGTATCTGGCAATATTTTATATGCATAAATAGGTAACATACCATGTGACCTGGCAATTCTAATTCTGAGTATACACATTTTGTAGAAGTTTTCATTTATTTTATTTTTATTTATATATGTTTTAAGTTTTTGTCGTAGGACATGTGTGCTCACTGGAGAGAGACAGAAAGACCAAAAGTGAGAAATCACCCCCCAGGGTGATGGCCATGCCATAATCCCTTCTCTTCCATTCCCTTCTTGGGATCTTGGGCATGGACACACACGTACCCAGTGTGACTTTCAAGCCATAGGATCCAGGACTTGAACTGCTTTCAGTCATATGAGATCCCAGCACATTGACCACCACTTTACCTGCTGGCCCCTTTGCAGAGGTTTTAAAATATGAGGTTAAAGTTTTATTATTATCATTATTATTATTATTATTATTATTATTTGCAGTGTTGATAATAGCAAAAGATTGAAAAGTATAAAGGCTCATCAATAGGGAAATGGGTAAATGAGTCATGATATATTTGCACAATGGAATAAGATTTAATAAATAAAATCAATGAAACAGATCCATATGTGAAACCATAGATGCAGCTCAGAAGCATAACGCTGATTGTAAGTTTGATAGTGCTGGTGATTGTGTTGGTGTTGATGTATTCTTAAGATCCCTGGGGCTGGTAATAGGAGAAACCCTCCTGACATAATATTCCATAGTCCTCTGGTTAAACCCTTGTTAGAATGGCTTGTGTGGAACCAGTAGGGTATTCCAGTCAGCATACTTAAGCAAGTATGGTATGAACTCTGAAGTCAATGCTGCTATAGGATCAGGTGATGTTTGGTGCTGGATCCATGTTTTTCTTCATTGAGTGAACAGAGGTATCAGATAATAGCCTCCCAGCTTTCTATTTTTTCCTTCATTGAGAAGTAGTGCCCATGTAAGTTGTGAAAAATTGATAAATATGATGATGCGAGACATGGGAAAAGGAACAAAACTGCCAGAAAATTGGAAGTGTTTATGAACATCTCTGGAGGTGGTCAGAAGGCAAATGATCATACAGGAAAGGTTGGAGAAGGCCTCCCAGATGAGAAGGTGAAAGTTGCAGCAGTGGCAGTCACTTTTGCCTCTATTTTTGATAAAAGTGCCTTCCCTCCCAACAATATTATAGGAATGTGAGCATCGAAATTGTTCACTGGGAAGGTGAGAAGTTGTAACAAGAGTTGGAAGTTACTATAACATTTGAAATAGCTTATGAAATTTCAGGGAAAGCCATTCTCCCTACATCAAGAGTGATTAGGTATCACCAGATGGTAGTGTAGTGGTAAAATTTTACACTCCATGAGGCTAACCCACATGGGAAGGTTCCAGGTTCACATCCAGAGACCTCCCTGAGTGCTCCTCGCATGTGTGTGCCCGTGGTCCAGAGCTTTGAGGCTAGGTGTGGATCGTGGTGTCAAGACTTTATTGGGGATGATGTGTCTCTCTCTCTTTCTCTCTCTATCTCTATCTCTGCTGCTCATGGAACAAATCATTTAAAAAAAAATTAGAGTTTCCAGGTATCATTATTTGATTACTATCATTAGAGGGAAGACAATAAAATCTCCTGAGATTACATCCAACCAACAAAGCCAAAATAACAAAGCACCCACATAATGTTGAGTGGGAAAAGCTGTAAAGGGACATCTATAATATAATGGTAATTATGCACATTTTTAAGGCAGAGATATCTAGCAAAAGTATAAAAATATGGTTAGGTGAGCACTCACTAACTGCAAAATAGTGTTACAAGGAGGAAGAGAGTACAACAGATGCTTCCATTGTCTCTGCAAGGATTTATTTCTTTTTTAAAAAAGATCTAAAGCAAATATGGCAAAATTTCAACATTTATTAGATACGAGTGGTAGGGATGTGTGGGTGTTTGACTTTTATTCTCTATACCTTTCTGAATGTTTAAGTAGATCACGATTTTTTAAAATGTAAGTAGGGAGTTAACCAGACAAAGAGGAGGGGGAAGTGGTCTCAGGTGGGTTGAGGAGCAGAGGTGAAAAATGGCTGGTTCAAAAGCCCAGAAGAGAGTATTGACTGTTCAGGGAAAGGTAAACTTCTTAGTATTAGGAGAAGGAGGTAGGAGAATAACAAGAAATTATCCTGTAGAGGGTTGGAGGTGGACAACCTTCCAGGCAGGGGGATCAACTCCAGCCCCATGAATTCAGGAATAAAATGGAATGGAGTAAGAAAGAGGATTGGTGGGAATTATTCCTTCCGTGCTGGGGCTCCTAGCTCCCTGTTCTTATTGCTAACCATTTAGAGTTGTGCACCATTGTAATTAATCATGCCAGCACATGCTGTACATCTTGCATTTGCCTCTGAAGACCAGTGTCAACCCCTGCCTTGGGAGGTTGGCCTCTGTGGACCATACCAATAGGTGCACCTGCCCTTGAGCTTCTGGTAGGTCAGTCAATGGAGAGCATCCAAGAAGCTCAGAGGAAGAGAGAAGCAAAGTCAGGCTTCCTCCCTATCTGTGAGGTTATCTTGGGCTGGCTGTGTCACTTGACAGAAGATCACTGCCCCTTCAAGGTGTCCTGCTGTGCACAATCTCTGTTGCTTGGTTCCAGGGTCCATTCCCTTCCTTTTCCCTTTAGCTCTGGGTGTGGTGGCAACTGCTACTGCTCCAACCCTTCCCCTCATAATTAATCTTGTAAAGAGTCTCTTCTTGAATAATTTTTTAAGAGGGATTTTTGCTATAGGGTGTGTGTACTTGCCAGAAAGACAGAAAGCAAGAAATTATCCCCAAGGGGATGACCATACCACAATCCCTTCTTCTCCATTTTCCTCTCAGGATTTTGGGCATGCATGCATATGAGTCTGGCATGTTTCAAGCTTCTAGGTCCAGGACTAGAATCGTGGTAGGCCGTGAGGTAGTCCAGTGACATAAACATTATGCCTTCAGCTAGTCCCTCTTCTTGAATAATCTTAATCTGAATGTCCCATCTGTTTCTTATAGGGACCCTGTCTGATAAAAATGCATCTGACCTCTGCTAACCTCTGAACAACTCAAGGTCAGAGGAGATATCTGATTTATCTTTGTGTGCTCAGTATCTGGCTAGGACCTAGCACATTTTGGATGACCAAAATATAATTGATAAATGAATGAAACAAATGATAGTGATGAATGAGTGGATGAAGTGGATGAACTGAGTGCTCCCCCCACCCCCCAGATATGCTACTGAGGCATGTGCAAGTCTTGGGCCCTTTGGAGCAAAGAAAAGCATGGTCCTAGGAAGAAGACAATCCAGAGAAGGGAGATATGAAAGGAAGAAAGACCCAACATTTTTGAAACACATGAAGCTCGGAAGGAACAGGACAAGGTTCCTCATTTTTTCCTCTCATTTTGTGTTCATCTCACAGAAAGAAACCAGAGGTCAGAGAGGTTACATACCTTGCCCAGCACAGGATTCAGGGGTTCATCCTACTTCTCCATGGACAAATCTGACTGACTTCCTGATTCAACCTGTAAGTTCTTCATTAAGTGCCCAGACGCCCATGTGGGGTGCATCTCTGCCTCCGCCCCCATGCCCTGCCTCCACAAAGGCTAGCATTTCTTAATTCAGGGGGTGCCTCATCTGGGCTGTCATTTGCAGCAGGGTACCTGGGGTCTGATCACCATTCATCCTGCATCCTTCATCTCAGGCATAAATGTCACCGACGTTATTACAGTGGTGGGCTGACAGGATGTTTATTCACCCAGTGCTTTTCAAACCAATTAGGTGGATTTAGTGCTTGAATGAAGGCTCCTGAAACCAGCATTCTGGCCTGCAAAAAGAACCAAACAGATGGATATTATGCCACAATCCCTCATGCCAGTCCCTGCCCCAGGGCCTCCCTTTTTGAATCAGATCCTCCTGCTCAAGAAATTAGCTTCTTTTCCTCTAGAGCCTGATCAAAGCCAGCAGGAGCCAAAGTAAACAGGCAGCAAGATGGTACTTATTGATTATCGCACACCCATGGGTTAGCCTCTGCACGTAGGCTGACTCACATGTTCCTCACAGCAGCTACAAGAAAGCTATTAGTATTCCCATTGTACCGTTGAAAAGACGGGGCTCAGAAGATGTAGTAACTAAGCCAAGGTCACACAGCTTTGGAGCCAGAATTAGAAGTCAGGACTAGAATCCAGAATTCCTGAATTCCACACCCCTTAGCCAAATCCCCATCACCTTATCAAATCCATCTCTTGTCAGTTACCACAACAGCCTCAATGGCTCTCTTCCTTACTGGTACTGGTGTAGCCCCTATTTCCTGCTTCGCTTCTTCTCCACACCTCCAGTCCTATGAACAATCATTCCACTTCAAAAGTGCACAGGCCCTCGCCAAGCAGCTTGTCTGAAACACGCATGGTTACTGTCTCCCCTTTGGGTTAAAACATTGAAAGATTAATTAAGAAGCAAAACTCTGATATATTCAAAAGAAGATGGGTTTTGGAGCTTAGACAGACCTGGTTTCTATTCTATTAATGGCGATATAAGTTTTCCCATTTGCCTCCTGCATGTGCAATCTCCCACTGTAAAATGGTGCCATAATATCTACTTTGTAGGGTTATTTCAAAGATTGAGATGATAATTTATGCAAATTACCCAGTGCATCTTGGATGTTATGAAAGTAATACCAGTTAAAAGTCACTGGTTTGAATTAGTGGGTTCAGATTTCATCTCTATAACCTTCAACAAATTAATCTTTCTAATCTTCAGTTTCTTCATCTGTAAAATGGGAAAATATCACTTTGAAGACGTTTTGGGAAGATTTCTTTACATTTTAAATCTTTAAAACTTAATTCTTTAAAATTCACATTTAAATCTCTAGATAACAAGGGCTGGACAGTGGTGCAGTAGTGATACAGCACTCTGTATCACTGATCTGCATGGCGAGAGGCCTCCAGGTTGGTGCCCAGAAGCTTCCCTGGTCACCACAGGCTTACATATGGGCCCATGATCCAGGGCTGACTAAAGCTAGGAATGGATTGTGGCATGGAGACCCTGTTGGGGATTCCTGTTTGTCTCTCTCTCTTGCTTGCTTGGGAAAGTGATGAATGAATGAGCTTTTGAAAAATCAGATAATACATATAAATTATTTAACATAGCACTTGACATATAGAAAGCATTCAATAGACATTTGCAGTTAATATAATAGGTATTGTCAAAGTCTTATTATGGCTATCCGAGAGCTGTGATGCAGTTGTATACTGCTAATCGCCATGTATTTCTTACATCATAGTGAGATATCGTTATCTTTTCAAAGTCTGACCATTCCTGTAGAGGAAAGCTTTCCATAAAGCTTTCTTTTTTCCACTAGCTAAAAATAAATACCCCTTCTTCTGCACTTTCATTGTACCTAGTACCTCTCTAAGAGTACATAGTACCTAGTACCTCTCTAAGAGTACATAGTATTCTAGTACAGTTATTTACAGTACACATTTCTTTCTTTCTTTCTTTCTTTCTTTCTTTCTTTCTTTTCTTTTTTTCTTTTTTTTTTTTTTGGAGAGGTTTTTGCTGTAGGGTGCATGCGCTCGCCATACAGACAGAGACAGAGAGACAGAAAGTGAGAAATCACCCACCAGAGGGGATGGCCATGCCGCAATCCCTTTTCCTCCATTCTCCTCTTGGGATCATGGGCACGCATGCACACGCGCCCGGTGTGAGTTTTAAGCCACCAGGTCCAGGACTTGAACTGCGGTCAACTACATGGGAGTCCAGCGACATAGTCATTACGTTAACTGCTGGTCCCAGTACACATTTCTTTCTAACATAACTGTGAACAGTTAAAAACCAGGTGATCAAATCTAATCAATCTCTTCATTTCTAGCATCTCATCTTTTATAGTACTATTTTTGGCTCAAAAGACATGATTAAAAAGAGGATAAAACCCAAAACAGGAAAAATCTTAAAAGAAATGAAATATAATAGTCATGTATACATAAAGAAATATATATATATATATTTTCTAAAAGTCTTTCTGAAGAGGTTAAGACTTTTTTTCAGTGCCAAAGGAAGAGAACCAGCTAAGATCCACTGAATTAATATGCCATGAGTGAACCATAGTGCAAGGCCTATTGTGCTGAATTCCTACAAAGCAGGTGTCATCTGTCAACAGCTAACTCGTTGAAATGACCAAATCCCAGGGTCAGCTAGCTCAACAGTCCTGTCCAGGTAATTTCTCCTAACACAAAAAGTGCTGTGAAGAGTTCTCTTACACTAATGACCACAAATTGCTCCTGTGAGTGATATTTTTTCAGAAATGAAGCTGATCAAAAACATATAAAGGACAAATATGACCCAAAGTCATTGTACAGCTCTCTCTAGAGTGAGTATTGTAGAGAAAGCATGCTGAACACGCTCAGATCTGCTGATCTCTGAGCTGACTAATCTGCTGTCACCATACCATCTCTTTGCTGGGCATCAGGTAGACTGGCTAGGATTTGGACTCGGGGGGAAGAAAATAAAATCCAGAACATTTTCTTAAAAAGCACTGGGATATTGGGACCAGCAGTTGGCATAATGGCTATATTACTGGACTCTCATGTAGTCGACCGTGGTTTGAGTCCCGGACCTGGTGGCTTAAACTCACGCCGGGCACATGTGCATGTGTGCCCAGGATTCTGAGAGGAGAATGGAGGAGAAGGGATTGCAACATGGCCATCCCCCCTGGGGGGTAATTTCTCAGTTTCTGTCTCTCTGTCTCTCTCCATCTTTCTGGCGAGCGCACGTGGCCTATAGCAGAAAGCGCTCCAAAAAAAAAAAAATCACTGGGATATGAACCAGCAGGTAGCATAATGGTTATGTCACTGGACTCCCATGTAGTCGACCATGGTTCAAGTCTCAGACCCAGGTACTTAAACTCATGCCAGGTGCATGTGTGTGCATGCCAAAAATCCCAAGAGGAGAATGGAGGAGAAGGAATTGTGGCATGGCCACCCCCCCCACCAGGGGGTGATTTCTCACTTTTTGTCTCTCTAGCAAGTGCATGTGCCCTGTAACAAAATCTCTCTCTCTCTCTCAAAAAAAAAAAAAAAAAAAATCATTGAGATGGAAACAGGATGCACCAGATTCAGGAGAGTTTTACAGATCATGTGCAGATACTGAAACAGAACTAAGACGCAGGGGCCGCAGGGGAATGAGAGTCAAGTGGAAGCAAGAATTGAGGCCATAGGTGGGTCCTTATTTTACCTGTGTGGTCAGGCAGTTTCAAGATGATGAGTATGGATGACTTCTTAGTGGTCCACAGTAGAGAAACATGCATTTGTTTTCAAAAGCATTTTCTAATTAAGGGTACTTCTTAACTCTGGGTGACACTATCCCAGTAAGAACCAAAGAGCCAGATGATGGTTTAGAGACTTGCTCCTCAAAGTGTGCTCCATACACCCACAGCACCAGTATGAGCTGAGAGTGTATTAGACATGCAAACTCCCAGGCCTCATTCCAAACCCCTGAAACAGAACCTTTGAAAGATGTGTCTGGGGGGCCAGCAGGTGGTGTGGTGGTTAAGGGTGTTAGACTCCCACATGGCTGACCAAAGTTTGAGTTCCAGACCTAGCAACTTGCTTCCTCTCTCTCTCTCTCTCTCTCTCTCTCTCTCTCTCTCTCTCTCCCTCTCTGGTCTAATTAAATTAAATAAATAAACATGTAAAGTTAAATAAAATATTTTTTTTAAAAAAAAGATGTGTCCAGGAATAGTATTTTAATGAGATCTCCAATTATTTTTTAATTACCAGAGGTCGTGTGTGCTCACCAGAGAGAGACAAAGAGAGAGAGAAAGCACCTTCCAATTGGGTATAATCATGCAATCCTTTCTCCTCCATTTCTACATCCTATTCGGATTTGGGACACACATGCACATATACCTTGTGTATTTTGCAAGCCACCAGGGCCAGGATTTGAACTGTGGTTGGCCATGGAGGATCTTGTTCCCTTAACCACTCACTGTACTATGGGGTCTGCCCAAGATCTCCCAAATTATAAATATGCTAAAGCCAGGAAATGGTTTAAGAGAATTGGCTCAGTCAATCAAAGATGCTCATCAGAATCACATGGATGGGGAGAGTAGGGGAGTGTTTTATCACTATGCAAATACCCATCGCCCATTCCTAGGACTTCTGAAATAGAAAGTCTGAAGGGGATTCTTGTCATCAACAAATTATCTAAATATTCTGTTCAGATGTCCTTACCCAATGGCTTTAAACCCATACCTACAGTTTCTACTTTCCTGGTTGGATTCTGCTGTTAAGAATGTAGCCCTGCTACAGAGCCTGGTCAGACACCAGCTGCTCTAAGTCCCTTCCTGACCTTGTGAGTCCAAATCAATAGTCCCATCTCTGGGTCCCTGCAGTGGCTCCATGTATACATCCCGTTCAGTACTTATTCCATTATGCCTATATTTGCATTAAAATCGGTTGTGCATCTGATTCCCAGACTCGATGTTAGCTGCTTGCCCTAGCCCCCAGAGCCCAAACTTACTCATCCTTGTTTTCCTACAAGGATATGCACTGTGTCCATATTGCTGGTATGCAGTACCTTGGCTGCTGTATTAAAAATATTGCAAAATGTTGGGGCCAACAGGTGGCATGGAGGTTAAGGTGGCTGGATCCCACATGGCCGACTTCATGGTTTGTGTCCCAGACCTGACAACTTGAAAATTATGCTGGGCACATGTGCATGTGCAGCCAAAATCCTGAGAGGAGAATGGAGGAGAAGGGATTGTGATGTGACCATCTCCTCCTGGGGGGTGATTTCTCTCTTTCTCTTTCTCTCTGTCTTCCCTTTGTCTCTCTCCACTAAGTACTGAGTGCACACACCCTAAAGCAAATTAAAAAAAAAAAAAAGACTCTTCATTTTTAAAGTCAGGTAGACAATAGGGGACTGGCCATATTTCAAGAGTGAAGAATGGGCTTTCCTGAATCCTTTAAAACATGGCATTATATCAAATTCTTCAACTAACCTGAAAGGATACATCGAGGCCACTATTGTCACTATGTCAGTCAGAGAGATCATGCGCTTCTGTTCAAAGACACAGGTACTGGGTGAGACTCTGGAGTTCCCATAGCTGTGACCCCACTATGCATTTCCAGTAATGCTCACTGTGCCTTCTGATTCCTCTGCTGCCTCCATAGGGGTAAAACAGGATCACTCATAATAGTCACAGTATTGCCTGTATGTCCATGTTCCTCTTCCTGAAGGTCAGAGCGGGCAAGAGGGGACCCACTGGAAGCTCAGCAGTTAGACCTGGCAAGAATCCCATGATAGTCTGTGTCCAGGTGCTGGTGTGCCAGGGATGCTGAAGGGACTCAGGTGCCACTGAACAGGCCAGATGAGTACCCCTGCCTACTGCCTTATTTCCTCAGGGTCCCTCACCTTTGTGTGGCCTGTATCCCTGCCCTGAGCCACAGCATGCCTGGTTAGGCCCACACACTGTGCTTTGTCCACCCTAGTCCATACTTCATGAGCTGGACTCTGCTCTCCATCCTGCAGGTCAGTCTCTAGCCAGGGTCATGTTCAATAGTGCCTGTTTCTGACAAGGGCTTTCTTCCACCCACTGTCCACAGCCCAGGTTCTCCTGGGTTAGCAATGTCAGAAGCATCCAGCCAACTGATCACACCCATGTGGACATTGCAATTAACTCTTGATTGCCTCCATTCTCTGGGGTCCAGGCACCCCCTCAGGTTCCTTCTCCAAACTTCCTTGGACTTATTCCCTTACTCATTAACTTGCTCAAGTCCAGCATGCCCACTTCTCCAATCATCAGTGCCCAAGTTTCTAGCAGACTGTTGATTCTGCCATTAGTCATGCCCAGAAAGTCTAGAGCCTCTCACTTTCTCACTTCAGGAAGTGGATATACAATCAGAAAACATGAATTTTTTTTTTTTTTTTTTGAGAGGTTTTTCGCTATAGGGCGCGTGCGCTCGCCAGACAGACAGAGAGAGACATAGAGACAGAAAGCGAGAAATCACCCCCCAGGGGGGATGGTCACACCGCAATCCCTTCTCCTCCATTCTCCTCTCGGGATCTTGGGCACGCACGCACACACGCCCGGCGTGAGTTGTAAGCCACCGGGTCCGAGACACGAACCACAGTCGACTACGTGGGAGTCCAGCGACATAGCCATTACGCCAACTGCTGGTTCCCAGAAAACATGAATTTTAGACCAGACTTGGACTCTGCTTTTAAGTTTATTTATTTTTCATGAATGATAGAAAAAGAGAGAAAGAGAAACAGAGAGACTGCACCTCCAACAGAGTCCTGATGCCACGATCCAACCCCAGCTCTCAGCCAGCTCTGGATCATGGACAAGTGTGTGCCCAGCATACTCAGAGAGGTCTCTGAACTTGAACTGAAAGCACTTCTCTGCCTCAGAGAATGTCACACTTTACCTCTGTGCCACCGTCCAGCTCCCTGACTCTGACTTCTATTACCTGTGTGACCCTGGTGCACAATTGCATCTTTAAACAAACAAACAAAAAAGAAGTATTTATTTATTTAAATTTGACCAGAATGGGACAGAGAGAGAGAGAGAAAGTGAAAAAGTAAGCCACCAGGTCCGGGACTCAAACCGCAGTCAGCCATGTGGGAGTCCTTAACCACCACACCACTTGCTGGCCCCTGCATCTTATTTTTTTAATCTTCAGTTTCTTTATCTATTAAAATGATACACACATGCACACACAATTTATTTTCTAAAGTTGTTGTGAAGATTAGATGAGATAGTATATGGAAAGTTACACCATAATTTTAAAATACCCTGAAAAAAAATGTACCTTGGGATGACTATTTTTTCATTGTCATGAAACAGAGAAAGATACTGTTTATGTTTAGCAAGTCCTGTTTTGATGTATATAATAGAGTTAAAGTGTTTTTAAGCCAAAAGAACCAAAACAAAATATTGTTATGCTTCAAGAAGCAACTTCTGCTCAACCTGAAATATTAATCCATTTTGGAATCTTCATTCCTGGATAAATTAGTTGTTACTATTTTTGCCATGTGGACTACAGAGTAGAGAATGTGAAATGGTCTTTGCCTTCTCAACCACCGCCATCATCTCCCTCTTCTACTGTCTCTGGATCACAGATTTGTTCATTTATCTACCCAGGAACTTTCTAGAAATTCAGAATCTGCCCTGGCTGGAAGTGGCAAGGAAGGCAGGGAATGGAGCCCACAGCTACTTACGAGCACATGTGGCTCCCTGTGGTCCAGTCTCTTGACCCCTAACAAAAATAGAACTCATACTGAGTCATCAGTCCCAGATCTAAGGAAGAGCTATCTGATAAGTCTAGAAGGCTAGGGTCTGAGGATACTAGTTTTGGACAACACCTGCCTAACTCACTAGCCCAGTCTATCCCCTTTGGGGAGACAATTGACCCACTCCAAGACAGTTCATAATTTTCTTATAAAAAAAAGTGTGGGAAAATAAACCTCATGTTATCCATTTGCTATTTGTTTCATCATTTTGATCATTTTTCTCTGAATTAACCACTGTTTAAAAAAATCTCGGACCAGCAAGTGGCAAGGAGGTTAAGGTGCTGGATCCCATATGGCTGTCAGTGAAGTTCAAGCCCCAGACCTTGCAGCTTGAAAATCACCCTGGGTGTGTGTGCATGCATACCCGAAACCCCAAGAGGATAATGGAGGAGAAAGGGTTGTAGCATGACCATCCCCCCAGGGGGGGTGATTTCCTACTTTCCCTTCCTCTCTCTCTCCAGCAAGTGTACACATCCTATAGCAAAAACTAAAAAGGAAAAAACTAAAAAGTATTTTTTAAACAATCTTTAAAAAATATACTTCAGGGCTAAGTGGTACAGAGGTAACACATCTGAACCAACATGGGAAAGGTTCTGGGTCCGTGTCCTGGGACCTCCCCAAGCACACACAGTACATACGTGGCTGTGATTTGGGCCAGCTAGGACTGGGGATAGATCAACCAAGTTGAGGGTGTATTTCTCTCTCTCTCTCTCTCTCTCTCTCTCTCTCTCTCTCTCTCTCTCTCTCTCTCTCTCTTTCTCTCTCTCTCTCTCAGAAGAAACAAACTTTAAAGTAAAATAAAAGTATAATCTTGTTTTTACCAAGAATCCAGACCTTACTAAATCTCCCCTCCCAGAATCCCAATGTCCTGCTATTCAAGAAGTTCTTCCATAAGTCTGACTGTATTCTGTCTCTACCCTGAGGACACTCTCCCATGGCAGAGTTACTTGCAGTCTTTAGAACTTGAATCCAACATCAGCCAAGAGGAAAACTCTGGTATAGAACCTTCCTATACATCCCCACCTAAGTGAGGCACTAAAGAAGGGAATAAGCTATGGACCAGAAGACAGAAGTCTTCCTGTGTAGATGGGCAATAACCTCTTCTCTCTGGGTTCCAATTATTCCCATTTCAAGTAAGGGAAGGAGGCAAATCAGACCTTTCCAACTCTGGAATTTATCATTTTACTGACTATCCAAACCTACTCTCAAAGAACCTTCACCTACTCCTTTCACTACCCTTTCTAAAGTGGATATGCATTTCTGGCCCAAGGAATGAGTTTCCCTTTGAACAATTAGGAAAATTCAGCATTTGGGGGAAAGCTCTCTAAATCTGGCTGGTACATTATTGCTCTAACAGTCCCCTAAGCTCCTAATAAAAACAGTCAGAGGAAACTAGAAGCCAGCATGAAATATGGCCCACTTGTTTTCTTAACAGCCTGCTTCCCCAAGTTATCCAGGAACTGTCAGCTCCTCCTGGAGCGCTGCATAAAGAATAGGGCAATTTCCTGTCTTTTATCCAGGTGTCTCATGCCCTAGACATTATTTTAATGGAATTCCATTGTATTTTTGTATTCAAATGGACTCAAAGGCAAACAAAACATTTTAAGGGAGAAGTTTCTCTCTAAGCAGAAAAAAAAAAGTGCCTACTTGGTACTTGTGAATTGTGAAAAGTCATGAGTCAGGGAATCTGATGATTCAGGAGAGTCTATGGGGTGCCACCTTGAGCTTTGTCCAACTATTCGGGGAACTGGGATACCTAGTTTCAAAATAGGGTTTCAGGTAATGGGCTCAGTAGAAAAGTTAATTTCCAGGTACTTAACCTGCCAGTGCCATTAAAACGTTACAAAGTGAAGACCAGCAAATGGCATAGTGGTTAAGGTGCTACAGTCCCACATGGCCAACCATGGTTCAAGTCCCAGACCCAGAGGCTTGAATCTCACACCAGGTATGTGTGCATACACACCCAAAATCCCAAGAGGAGAATGAAGAAGAAGAGATTGCAGCATGGCCGTCTCCCAGGAGGTGATTTCTCACTTTTTCTCTGTCTCTCACTGTCTTTTCTGCGAGCACATGCACCTTATAGCAAAATCTCTATCAAAAAAAAATATTACCAAGTGGGGAGGAGGAGGAAGAAAAAGCATGAGCAGAGTCATTTAGAAGTCTGGAATTGAGAATAAGGATATTAACATTAAAATTCCCTACGAAAAATTGAAATTCTGAAGTCTTCCCTGAATGTCCATAATGAGGAGCCTTCTAATTTGGTTCAAATCCTGTGTTATCCAATTCCTTGCCCTACTACTCCAAGGGAACCTGGGGCTGGTGATAGACTGTAGGGATAGACAGAAATAGGAAGTGCTTCCCTAAGACAGCAGAAGCCAGTGAGCAAGCAGAGTGAAAACCTAGCAACATCTAAAAGCCAATTACAATCCAAAGGATGCATAGATAAATGCCAGAACCCCTTGAATGGAAAGCCAAGAATCTTTGGATTGAGAAAATGAGCATCAGCAGGTAACAGGGCAGTGGCCCATGCATGCCGTGGTGTGGCACGTGATGGTGAGGAATGGAATGCCAGATGCACTAAGAATTTCAAAACTGGATTGTTCTGTGATTTGGTGTTCAAATACCTTTCAGAAAGGTCTGTGATCATGATGTCACCAGTTGATGAGAATTCTTTCCTCTTCAAACCCTTCCCCAAATCTTCCAACGTGCCAAGTGTTGTGCTGGTTCCTGAAGACAGGAAGATACATAATTTACCTCAAAGGAGAAAGAGGCACATTTTCAAGTCAGGACAACGATGTTAGAACAGGTAGGGATGCCTATTCTAAGGACCAGAAGTCAGGTCCATGCCACTCATCTCTTGATAAAGAGATAAGAGTTGGTCAATAAGGAAAAGAATTCATTCAGCAAGGTCAAGCTAGGGAGAAAACAGATCAGAATCTATAATCATCCTTGCTGTAGTGGATGAGAAACAAAACTTATATAGAGGAAGAGGCCAGAGAGATCACACATCTAGAAGCAAAGTAAATTATTTATTGTTTTAGGGCAGAATCAGAAGGAAGTCTGGTCATTGTCTTCAGGTAGGATCGCAAGGAGATCTGATAATATTGGGGTGACGATCATTGCTCGGGGAACAGTTTCCATTCCAGGCAGGCAGGGTGGATGACCACTTTTCATTCTCGGCAAGGGGCTAAAAGATAAGCAATGATGAACAAGGCAGCAGAAGAAAACGGAACCAGTGAAGACAGCTCTAGAGCCTGACATGATAGAAGCAGCAAAGTCTCAGAGTGGCTCTGCCATTCCTGAGCTGATGAGATCTTCTCAGCTGCTTCCATGGCTAGGGACTGGTGGAGGCTTTCCTCCCACTGTCTCCATAGCCTGGTATTTATGAAGATACAGCAAGATTATTATTAACATTGTTGTTACTATTATTAATTAGTTAAGCATTAGGCTCCATCTATTATGAGGGAGGTAAGACTCATTGTGAGGAGTCAAAAATAGAAGGTAATTACTGATTTTTCTGTAGTTTAATCTCCTAGATTGAACTACAAGACTAAGTACAATAAGGAATCACTTTGGCTCTGTTATGGCTCTGATACAGCAATACGGTGATTCATAGTATCACAGAGACATGCACCAGAGCTGGGAGAGCACAGGACAGAGAGAATGATGGGACTTAGGGACAAACATCATAGGAGAGCATGCTTCTGACAGCCTGTCCTTGGTTCCAGAGCAGATTGCTCATGAATCCTGAAATAGCCTCTTTTTGGACTGGAGCTCATCTGGGCAGATTTCATAGAGTGGGAAGTTCTCTAGAGACTCTAACCTGACCATCCCCTTTGCCTGTAGGGAGATGCTAGGGGAGAGGTAGCTGACTGCCTTCTAATTCACTCGTGGGAAATATTGGTGGGTGCTGAAGGTGGTTCTTTGTTCTTGGCAGTCTTTATTTGCCAATATTTAGCCCAAAGAGTAATTTTTAGACATGGTCTTGCTTGTGTGACCAGGTGGAAGAACAAAAGAAATAGAAAAAGAAGAGGAGGAAGAGAAGAAAGAATGATCTCAGTGTATTTAAAGCATTGTGGAGCTCCAACTGTAAAGCAAACCAGAAACTCACTTTGGAGAATGATGGCAACAGGACACTGACCAAGAAACAGAGCAGATAGATGAATACTGGGCCATACTAAACCAGCCCAATGAGTTGGTTTATTCTGAACAGGAGAATTGAGGGTGATAGTGCAGGCTGGGTCCAGTGACAGTTTCTAGGGACATAAACCAAAGGCAGATGCAATTAGGAAAGACCCAGACCTGGAGATTTAACTCAATAGCACTGAGGGGAATACAACTTCAAGACTGTTGTGCCTTAGGACATCTCAGAAATACAAACAGAAACATATTTTTGAATTGAAGAAGCTCATGATTATATAAAGGGGGTCTTCAAAAAGTTCATGGCAATGTCTATTATGAAAAAAAAAACTATACATGGATTTCAATTTTTTTTGCACCAAAATAAACGCAAACTTTAATTCTAATTTTCCATGCACTATTTGAAGTCCCCTTATATAACATTACCAAGAGCAATAACAAGTCCAAGGGGAAGAGAGTGATGGGAGGTAAGTGGAGCACAGGTGGCCCAGATCATAGGCCGAGAAGGAGAGCAAGGTGCTATCACCTGTCCCATTTATTTACATCACTCTACCTCGAGGAACCCAGCTGAGCAGAGACTTGGTGGCAGGCCTGGTGAGGAACATTGACTGTACATGAAATGGAAGCTCATGATGCCTCAGTGTCCCCACCAGAATACAGGATTCACCTCCAAATCTTCCATAATTGTTAAAGGAGATTGCCACCAATTACTTATAGATCTTGCTCACCAAAGGGTAGGAGACATTTTGAAATCCTATCAGACTGAATTTCTTGTGCAGAGTTGAGTGTGCAGGCAACCAGTTATTTTGTAAAGGTACAAGCTAAGCTGCTATTACAAAGGGGCTCTCTGAGTGGCTGTAGTGAGAAATGGGTGGGAGGCCCAGGATTGGTAGTTGCCTCTGCTCTACAGGAACCCCATTCCTGCTATTTTGAGGCTCTGTCATTCTGTAGGACATTATCTGCCTGGTTAGAGCTAGATCACCTCCACTTTATCCACATTCCAACCCAAAGAGAGTAAGAAACAGGGTGGAGAGCAAGATAACCTTTTTAAAGATGTAACCAAATTATACATATCTTTCCTCTCTCCCTTCCCCCACCTTTAAAAAAATTAAGTTTTCATGAGAGGCAAATATTTTTTCTCCTGGGATTTTGAGCATGCATGCACACTCACCCAGCATGATTTTCAAACCTCCAAGTCTGAGACTCAAACCACTGTCAGCCATGTGTGAGTCCAGCACTTAACCATCGCGCTACCTGCTGGCCCCCATATCTTTTCTTCTTACATTCTATAGATTAGAATGAAGTCCCATGACTATACCTAGATGTAAGGAAGCTGGAAAATTAATCTTTTGGCATCATGCCCAGCTAGAACCTGGTAAATTCTTCCACCACAAGGAAGAAGGAAAGGACAGATACTGGCAGGTAGTTAGCAGTATCTACCACAGTGATTCTCAGTGGTTAATCCCAGTTACCATCTTTGCTAGGAAGTCTTTTCTGGCTACCAATGCCTGGCCTGTCTTCAGTGCTTCTGTGACATCCTGTGATTAATCCTGTTAAAATGCTTATCCAAATATGCTGAAATACTCTGTCTTCTACCAAAGTGTGAGTGTCAAGAGCTGGAAATATGTGCTTTTCATCTCTGCCTTACACAATGGCACAGGTAAGTACTCAAAAAAGTTTTGTTAGCTGAAGGAATAGATGGATAGATTCAATATATTATTCAACTGCAGAGTGAATGGCACTGGGAAGTAACTGGTACAGTTGAGAATCTGTAGGATTTCTTATATGATTTGTATGTTACCCTCTAACATGTATAATCATGTGTATGTGTTTATTCAAACAGATAAGCCAATAACTGCTTGATGTAAAAGGAGTAGATAAGAGAGAGAATGATTGGGGTATATATCATAAATAAGAGACAGACTAGCTGGGGTATGTATCACATATGTGTGTATATATGTATATGAATCGGTGAAGAATTCTTCTCTTGTGTTTAACAATAGGTTCTCAAGGACAGTGAGTATTAGGAAAGCCTATTATCAGTCACCTCTGAAAGCTTTGATGCTATGGACAATTTCTCCACTGCTTTCCAACGTGTGCCTTTTTCATTATTCTCTTAATGCAGTGCCCCAATCATGCCAGGCTGAATGATCTCAGATCCTTTCCTCTCTGTCACATAAAGGGGCAGATCATAGCAAGGAGAGCTCCAGTAGCACTCTGGGGAATATCAAAGCATGAGAAGACTGAACGTGAAAATCTGGAGGGCTCCCTGAGTGGGAATTGGAAGAATGGGTATTCACATGGCTGAGATTGTACCAGAGGTCAGAATTGGCTGGAGGATAGAGAAGAGCAAGGGGGACACATTCCACAACTCACCAGTCCTCTTGGGACCTGGGCAAGACCGTCATGTCACATCCTAAATTCAGTTTCAAAACTTGTACCTAAACCTGAGGAAATGTTAAGTGTTCATTTCCACGAATTGAATCCCACTGCGATCTGCTTCAGGCTGTGAACCTTACAGTGGTGACTATTTTGGAGAAGCAGGTGCTGAAGGGCGGCTGGAAGTGGGTGGGTGACATTCTAATACAGCACTGTGGAGATGCATGTTGCAGCAACCAGAGTGTCAGACTTGGAGGAGGAGGCAGGATGATTTAAGAATGCAACAGATGATTTTCATTTGGGCAAAGGAGCTAGAACTGAGAAAAGCTGAGAAAGTTCTGGGCAATGAAATTGGCTGGATGGTTGATCGTTCCCAGTGGGAAGAGTCATTGCCTCTGTATCTGGAAATTGTAGTCATAGAATAGTAGAGTTACAGGGTTGTGCAATCTGATGTCAGACTAAATCCTGGATCTGCCACTTACCAATTCTGTGATCTTAGGAGAATTGTTTAACCTCTGTGTGTCTCAGTTTTCTCAACCGGTAAAAAGGAGTTAATAACACTATACACTTTATCGGGGGGCTAAAACAACTCATAACATGTAAGTTAGTGTCTGGCACCTGTTCTCCATAGATACTGGATCTTACAGAATCTGTAATTTTGAAATAGAAAGGATTAGACTTTGCTGACAAGATCAAATAAAGTATCTTTTTGCCCATTTTTGCGGTTAGTCAGGTTATCTATTCTATAACATCTCTTTGCTACTGAGAAGAAAATGGTCCAGTGTGAAACAAATTAATTTTTTTGCCTGACCGAAGATCCAGAAGTGGCCTGGCTTCACTTGTAGTTTCTTCCTGAGATTCACACTGTCACCAGGGAGCCAGTCCCAATTCTCTTCTGGCCTCTTTTGCATGTCAACCTCATCTCAGGCTCCCTTCTTCATCGGGACACACCAGTTCCAACCTCATGGCCTCATAGAATACCATCCAGGGGGAGGAGGCTGGCTCCTCTTCCACCAGCTCCGTATGTGAGAATAGTAGATCATCACCTCGTTTGGCACCTTGTGTGTCACTTGCTTAAATGGAGTCATATGCCCAGAGATAGGACATACTCACTGGTTCAAGCCAATGCAAGCCCACTGCTAGAGATAAGAGTGGGATCAATACCCAAGGCTAATCCTAGAGGGACATGGTATCCCAAAGCTTAGAGAACAGGACAAAAGGGGAAATAGATGTGTTGGAAGCTAGCCCCTCCCCAAAAAAGTCTACTATATTATATAAGCAATTAGTGGGGCTTTTTATCACAGAATTCTGAGTAAAATTCAGAAATAATTTTTTGAGAGTTTTTTGCTATAGGGTGTGTGCACTCACCAGAAAGACAAAAAGAAACAAAGAGACAGATAGTGAAAAATCAACACCCCCCGGGGGGGGGGGGGTGGGGATGACCATGCTGCAATCCCTTCTCCTCCATTTTCCTCTTGGGATCTTGGGCACGCACGCACACGCGCCTGGTGTGAGTTTAAGCCACTGGGTCCAGGACTCGAACCGCAGTCAACTACATGGGAGTCCAGTGACATAGCCATTGCGCCATCTGCTGGTCCTTTGTTTTAGTTTCTTAAGCCATATCACAGTGCCTAGAAGATTTTTGGATCATGAAGAATCTAACCACAAACCAAGGACTGAATGAATTTGGTACTACCTAATTTCCTTATTCTAGAGCACACCAAAGAGAAAGAGCTCCAGTCACTGTAGATAGTCACTTCCCCACAGTCAGCCCCTATGTGATCTCAACTCTAACTAGAGAGGGCAAAGGAACACCGTCTGAGGGATCGAGCCAGAAGGCCAGCTGCTTCCCCCAAGGCTGGAAGGGATGAAGACCTCTTCCCTACAATCATAGCAGGCCCTGCTGACATTTTCTTCTCTGCCCTAATGAAGGGGTGCTCCAGCCCCTTCAAAACAGCTTATTATGTAGAAATACGGATTCACCACTGCTCACTTCCTACAAGAAGGGATATTGCTGGAAGTCGATCTCTTTTATGTCTCTTTGCCTGGATGCTTTCAGTTTCTCGCCCCTGCTCTAGAGATGAGCCTCTTATTATGCAGAGCTACTTGCATTTCCCTTCAGAAAATAAAACGAAGGCAAAGAAAGGAAACATATTTAGCTCTAATGATGTGCGCAGTTTCATTTTTCTGTTTGAATCTATTGCTGTTTAATGAGCTAAATATCCATCGGATGAATTAGATACACTGATCCTGCGTGCGTCTCCTGGGAGGCAGCTTCTCAGTGGCGACATGTGCCTCAGACACAGCACACGAGAACCACAGTCTGCCTGACAAACACGCCAGATACTGAGCGCAAGCACAGACCGACTAGGACATGCACAGGGAGCACGTGCACAGGGAGCAGGTGGTGAATCATTCACCCCAAGCCAGAGCCAGTCAAACAGGGAGCAGACTTAGCAAGGCAAACTGAGTGATGATCAAAATGCCTGAAGAGGGGTCGGGCCTCTGGGTCATTTAAAAACAACAACAATAAAACCCTAAAGTAATAAGGTCACTAGAATTGTCAGGATGTTTTAATAATCCAATCAGAAGAGCCTGTTGTCTCTATTGATGATGTGGAGGCTGTCCAACAGAGGCCATTCATCTTCATAATATTATCAGCTCCAAGAAGGGTCAGTTAGACAGGATCCTGTATGGCATAGATCAGCACTCTGAATTAGTCTAGTGCTTCATTTTGTCAGGAAAGGAAAACTAAACGTGTTATGTTCTTAAACTTCCTCACCAAAGGAGCCATTTGGAAATGAAACACTCTAGACTAGAAGGGCTCATAGAAATATTATTCAATCCCCTCACTAATGGGTAATGATTTTGAGGCCCAGATAGGGAAAGTCACATGGCCAACCTGCAGTTAAATCATAACCAATAATCATCCTTTGTACTAGGTTCTGTTCTAGATACTTTATATATTCTTTAATCTACTCAAAATTCCCAATGAGCCAATGTGTAGAGAAGGCTGAGGCTCAAAGGTATTAACAAGCACACCTAAAGTCATACAGCCAGGGAGTAATAGAGGTGGGGTTCAAACCCCAGGACCCAACTTCAGAGCCTTTCACTAGTACCCAACTCTCTTGGCTCCTCAGTCAAACATGGAATAAAAGCTCCAAAAGTTTATATATATTAAAAACTGAATTGTTGAAGCAGCTGTTCAATTTTCAATTTATTATTTTGGCTCTGGTGAGAAATTGTTTTGAAATCATTTGCATACTTGCTTGCCACTCAATTAGGTTTTGAGCTCTATAAAATTTGGTATTTTTTTCTACAGAATATACACTCAGTAAATATCCTCTCCATGTATGGGGGGGAACCTCAAAAAGTTTATGGAAAATGGAATTAAGGTATGAGTTTATTTTAGTGCAAAAGTTTTAATCCATGCACAATTTTGTTTTGTTTTGTTTTGTTTTTGTAGAGGTGTTTGCTATAGGGCGTGTGTGCTCACCAGAAAGACAGAGAGAAACAGAGAGACAGAAAGTGAGAAATCACTCCTCAGGGGTCATGGCCATGCCACAATTCCTTCTCCTCCATTGTCCTCTTGGGATCTTGGACATGCACTCACATGTGCCCAGCATGAGTTTAAGCCACCGGGTCCGGGACTCAAACCATGATCAACTACATGGGAGTCCAGTGACATAGCCATTATGCCATCTGCTGGTCCCCCAGGCATAGCTTTTTAAATAACACATATTTTCCATGAGCTCTTATACAATCCTACACTTGTATAAAAGTATTTAACGAATAAACTTCACAAGCTTAACTTCAAAAATTTTTCAAAGTTCATAGGTCACTTAGGATGCTCACTCACTATTTTTTAAATGTTAAATTTACAAAGGAAAAGAAAGAGCCATTTAGTTGAATGCTTTAAAATAGGTGACATTTTTTTGAGCTGCTGTGGGTTACTTCCTACCATCACAGTGCTAAGTACTTTATACTGTTGTGTAATAATCCTCACAACCAATTTATTGGGTAAATATGCCTACTTCCTATAAAGAAACTCAAGTTTAGAGAGATTAATTAACTTGCACAGGATTACAACTGTTATGAAGTGATCTCAGGATTTGAGCCCATTCTCTGGGCTAAGCAATTTAGATACTTTGCCACATGTATTAACACACTCTCCCCAAGACTGAAAGATGTTGAATACCATCCTATTTTATGGATGAGACAACTCAAGCTTGCCTGTATTAAAAAGTCAACCAATACTCAAGCTGGGCTTTGAAAGGAGGATTGTCTGACCCTGTCTAAAGTTCTCTTCTTTTTTCTATGATAGTCCAGGAACTAGAACTAGAACTCTGGTGTCCTGAATCATGTAAGGAGTTTTTTCTATCACTGTGCACAACCTCTAAAGCATCTTTATTCAGCCAACCGTCATCCACTATGCCCCTGGCAGATGCCTCACCCACCACAAAGTTAAGAGAGAAGGAATCATTCCAAATAGACACATCCACAATGAAAGCCAGGTGGAGAAAAGAAACACCATCACAAAGGTGTATCAGTCATCAGTACCTAGTCAGTAGCTGATACAGTCTTGAATTACCACTAAAGGATGAGTTCCAAGGGTTGTCATTATGAGCAGATTTTACATTTTAGGAATAGATAGAGGGGAGGGATGGGGATAGTACATGACAGGAAATAGCAGCAGCTTGAGGGCTGGACCTGGGGAGGGAAGCAGGGTTTAAGGGGTTCTGGGCTGATCTATTTTACAGGCCCCAAAGGAGATAATAAAAGGGGGAGGGAACAAGACATTAATGAGGCCACAGACCCTGGGGTAGGATGTGCCGCCAACCTCAGCAAAGCCTTGGAAATCAGTCTGCAAAATGAAAGAGACAGAGAAAAGCACTAAAAATAACCTTGAAGGTAATGGATGAGGCAGAGGAGAAAAATCAATCCAAGGAAAACATATTAAGCACAGAAAAACTAAATGAGAGCTGGGGGCTGGGAAGAGTTAGGATGGAGAGAGCCATAGACTGGAAGCCTGGAGCACAGCATTCCCCAACCAGCCCAGCCACTAACAGGCTCCTTGGCTCTGGATGCGCATCTCACTTCTCTGAGCTGTTTCTTAAAAATGACATAGTTGAACAATATATTAAGTACAAATATGCTTCCCTTCCATATTAGGCATGCAGAACTTTTCCCCACCTATTTATTTTTCCTTAAATAAACATAATATCTGATATAACTAGTTCAAAGAAAATTTTCTCTTCCTCTACATGTATGAACTCCCCTCTGACATTTTCGCTAAATCGAGGAATTCAGATGTAGTTCAGGATCTCATATTACATTCATGTCATTTTTGGGGGGGAAATAAATAAATAAAAACAAAACAGACAACTGTGTTAAGGTCATTCCAGTGCAAAGGTTGTAATAAGGAATTGTACACGAACTTAGCTTCATGTAGACAATCCGAAACAACTAAGTTAGTTGTTTAGTCAGTCCCTTCATGACTCACAAAGATAGGGGTGCTTTGTGAGATATGAACAAAACCCCATTTCACTGCCCTTTAGCTTTTTTGGGGGGAAGTTCTAAAACCAATGATGAATGAGACTCATAGACATAAATTAGCCCCCTTCATAGAGGCCATTTATAAGGATACTGATAACACATTTGAAAGGAGGTGCAGTACTTGTCCTGCCAGGCACATTACAATATCTGTACAAAAGTCAAACTCTCCCTAAAGTGGACTTTTGAACCAAAGGAATACCCACCCTGGGATTTCAGACACAAGATGTGCATATATTACTGCTATCGTTTGAAGGTGCGTACTCCTCCAAAATTCATATATTAGAACCTAATACCCAATTACATAGTATTAAGAGTTGGGGCTTTTCAGAAGTGATTGAGTCATAAACACTCTGCTTCTGGGAATGAGATTAGTGCTCTTATAAAAGATATTGAAGAGAATATTCCAGGCCCCCTTTTTCCCCCCTTCTACTCCTCCCACCATTTAAAAATACAATAATAAGGCACCATCTTGGAAACAGCGATCCCTTACTAGATGCTGAGTCTGATGGCACCTTGATCTTGGACTTCCAAGCCCCCAATATTGTGAACAATACATTTCTATTGTTTATAAATTACCCAGTCTAGGGTACTTCGTTATAGTGGCAGGAATGAACTGAGACAATTACTATATTGATGTGTTGTCTAGAACTTTTAAAGAATACAAGAGTAATTCTCTCTTGCCCAGAGATTATTTACTTACAAATTTCAATTATTGGTAAAATAATATGGGACTTACAAGCAAAGCACTCAAGAAAACACATACAGCAGAAAGGAATTTAGACATATCGGGTGCTTACAATGGGCATGACATCTTGTACATGTATTTCAAATGTCAGTCTGCCCCTACCAAGTCTTATTCATGGTTAAAGAGATTGGGCCTCACAGCTGTTTCTAAGTTAAGATCTTAGTGTAGCCACTTTTCTGAACTATTTATGGTTCTGCAATTGATCACCATTCACTGTACTGCTGCTGGTCCCCACAGACAGCACAGTGGACAATAAACATGGGGCATACCACACTGCCTCTTCCTGCCCCCTTTTTTCCCCACACCACCCTGTGAGATTAAATGTTTTCAACAGAGGTTGAACAACTAAAAGAAATGTCACAATAGTGGGGAAATGTTTAACACTGTATTTCAGCATGAGCACGTACATGAAATGCTCACAGCAGGATTATTTGTAGTAGCCAGTAATTTAAAATACCGAAGTATTCAGCAATATTCAGTAAATGGATAGATAAGCTACATTACATTTATACCAAAAAAAAAAAAAGAAAAAGAAAAGGTGCAAGCTATTGATACACATAGCAATATAGATGAAGCTCAAAATAATTATCCTGAGTGAAAGACCAAAGAGTCCCCATGTTCTATGATGCCCTTTATGTAAAATTCTAGAAAATAGAAACTAATCTATGGTAACAGGAAGCAGAGCAGCAGGGCCCTGGGTATGATATGAGGAGGGCAATAAATTACAAAAGAGCAAAGAAATAGAGTAAATATGAAGGAATGCTGTCTATCTTGATTGTGGTGATGACTCATTAATTTATACGTGGGTCAAGATACATAAATCAAATACTTTAAATATATACAGTTTATCATAAGTCAATTATACCTCAGAAAGTATGAGGGGGGTCTTCAAAGAGTCATGAAAAATACATAGGATGAAAAAAATTAGGTATGACTTCAAAATATTTTGTAACAAAATAAATAGTATTTTAATTGTTCTATGAAATTTTTGAAGTCCCCCTCATGAATTTAAAAGCTGTATCTAGGGACCAGCAGATGGTGTTATGGCTATGTTGCTGGACTCCCATGTGGTCAACTGTGGTTCGAATCCTGGACCTGGTGGCTTAAACTCATGCCAGGCATGTGTGCATGTGTACCCAAGATCCTGAGAGGAGAATGGAGGAGAAGGTATTGTGACTTGGCCACCCCCCGGGGGGTGATTTCTCGCTTTCTGTCTCTCTGTCTTTCTGGTGAGCACATTCACCTTATAGCAAAAACCTCTCAAAAAAAAAAAGGCAAAAAGCTATATCTATACTATAATTATCTCACCCATTAAGGAGAAAAATACAAAATTAAAAACCATTCATGGGAGTTATAGGTACCCTCATCCGTGACTACTTGACCCTCTTTTTCTCTAAGAACTTGTCTGGCTTTACATCCCCACGTGGCCTAACCAACTCTTTCCAAGATGTTCCCACTTTGCCCATCCATAAGGGATTTCTGGACCTAAAGTCCATCACCCTCTTAGAGAAATCTGTAGGACTGCAGGAATATTTCCCCAAGTATGAGATATTGTAGAAAATAAGACCAGACATTCAGAATATGAAATCAGCCTTTTTCATCTATTGAAAACTACTTTGCCAAAGTAAAAAGAGGGGTGTTGCCAATCAGGACCTGGGAAACCCCTGTCACCCAGATCCCCACAACATCCAAAGCCACAGGCATTCTTGTATGCATAAATATTATCTAAGACCCCTCTCTCTCTACATACACAAGCATTCACTCTGAGAACTGATACCCAGCAGGGAAAGGAAGACAGAATTCCTAGGCATTCATTCTTGAAAGTCAGCAATCTTCCTAAAGGCTATCTGAGAGGAGTGCTAATAGCATTCATTCAAAAGAAGTCACGGTGCTATCTAGAAAGATACTAAGGCCCTGTCATTTTATGAGACTTTTACCTTTATTATGCTAAGTACTGACACATAGAGCTGTCTGCTTTGGTGGAGGTGGGTGCTTCATTAATAAAGAGCCTGGTGATGGCTTTGGCAAAAAAGTTTCAATTGGGCTCTAGCCCAGCCAACCCAAGCCCCTTACAAGTGAAGTATACCATGCACATAGACATCTGGTTCTTTCTTATCTCTACAGGTTATCACACACACACACACACACACACACACACACATTACTCTTTTCCCAACAAAGAAAACATCCGTCCTTAGAGACAGTAACAAATAAATTCTAACTCCACCATCATTGGCACAGGTGTCTCAGCCAAAATGGAGATCATGCATGGTATTATTATGCAGAGCACAGGAAGTTCCACTTTGCTTTCCTCTTGTCTTCAGATTATGCCATGAGCCTAGGAAACACAAACAGGTACTATCTCCCCAGTAATGATTACCTTTTAACTGATACTCAAATGTAGTACAGGAGCTGTGACAATCAGGCTTTCCTTTTCTGCAGCTTTCGAGCAGGTCAAATTCTTGGGGAAGAGGGCAAAGCACTGCTAACCAAACTGCCAGGCAGAGAGGATGGGAAGAACAGGTCATCTTATTTAAGCCTCACAATAGGTAGGTATTAATATATCCATTTTGGGGGTCCGGCAAGTGGCATAGTGGTTAAGGCACTACATGTGGTTATGGCCGACTACAGTCCAAGTCCCACATCTGTCAGCTTGAAAACCACATCATGTATGTGTGCATGCATATGCAAAATTCCAGGAAGAGAATGGAAGAGAAGAGATTGTGGCATGGCCATCCCCCCAGAAAATGATTTCTCACTTTTTCTCTCACTGTCTCTCTCTGGCAAGAGCATGCAACCTATGGCAGAAACCTTTCTTTTTTTTAATTTTTATTTTTATTATCATCATAATCTTCTTTATATTACATTGGATTACATATAACTTTACAGTGTATTACATTGCTTTTTCAAAAGGGAATGCCATGCATGTCAGTCAATACAGAGATATTAATCTCCCCACTTCAACATTCAATATCTTTTCTATGATTTTCCCAATTATTATTAGTATTATTCTAATTTTTTTTTCTTTTTTTGGAGAGGTTTTTGCTATAGGGCGCATGCGCTCGCCAGACAGAGAGAGAGAGACAGAGAGATAGAAAGCAGGAAATCACCCCCCAGGGGGGATGGCCACGCCGCAATCCCTTCTCCTCCATTCTCCTCTCGGGATCTTGGGCACGCACGCACATGCGCCCGGCATGAGTTTAAGCCGCCGGGTCCGGGACTCAAACCGCAGTCGACTACGTGGGAGTCCAGCGACATAGCCATTACGCTAACTGCTGGTCCCTCTAATTATTTTTTAAAACAGTCAGTCACTATTTCTCATTTTGCTTGTAAAAAGACTTTACCCATCATGAAATACTTCTCAGACCAATCCAGTTGAGAAAACTATACATGTCATCATCTTTTTTAAAAATCCATTTTGTAGATTAGAAAAATGATGTACAAAGTGGTCAAGAACATACCCAGGATTTAGAACCAGGAGCAGAGCCAGAGTCAACATCTAGATCTACATTCTAGTCAAGTTTAGGGTCCTTTCTTTAGTCCCCACTACTCTAAGCAGATAGATGACATAAAATCTGAAAACCAATGGGCAAATGCTGTTAGTTTACTTGCAACTCTAATTTGGTATTCCAAGTTTTCATTTCACAGCAGATTAAAATCTGCTCACTAGAGGTAGTTCATTAATTCATTCATGTACTCATACATCTAACAAATGTGTACTGAGAACCTCTATCCTCTATGTAACCAACCTGGAATGGGTTCTGAGCATACAGTAATGACAAATACCATCAAAGTCCCCACCATTGCAAACTTACAGAGGCGAATGGTAGTCAACAAATATGCACATACACATTTATTATAATTATGCAAAGTACTAAAATATATATATATATACATATATGTATATATATATATATGTATATATATATATATGTATATATATATATATATATATATATATATATATATTACTAACAATGTATAGACCAGAGGACCAAACCTGAGTGGAATGAAATATTTCAGGAACAAAAACAAGTAAGTCATGAAGAATAAGCCACTGAGGATTTTAAGCAAAGAACCAACACTTCGGGTGTGTGTTCAAGTTATAACTGTAGGTATTCTGAACAAAAATTGGTTAAAGAGAGGGCAAAGGAGGCTTAGGAGGAAATGGTGAAAGTGGGAGAAAGAAATGGGATTAATAGGATTAGATGGCTGGTTTTGTGTCTGGAGAAGAGGAAAGTGGAGGTTTCTGGAACTATTCCCAGGTATCTGGCCAGAGTGACCAAGTTTACAGTGCGGAGTTAATCACAGCCACATACCAAGATACAGAACTCCTAGGAAGGAGTAGATTTCAGGGGTGCAGGGGTTTCAGAGAACACCAAAATTTGAATATGATAAGCAAAAGTTAACTCTCGATGAGTCTTAGAGGATGGTATTTGAGCATTTGTTGTATGATGCTGGCAAATTTTCTGCAAGTTTGAGAGTTCTTTAATATAGAAAAAAATACTCAATAGGGTCATGAGAATTTTGAGACCCACTGTGGTAAGACAAGAGAGCATGTCAGGATAGCAGTTCACTAAGCGGGTGTGGAGTCCCACGAGAAGGTTGCGTGGAAGTCACTTCCATATGTATACATCTGCCTGCAAATGTACAGAAACTCTAATAGCTGATGAGATTACCCAGGGAGAGAGACTGAAGGGGTGCATTGTATTAGCCATTATTTCCACACCCAATATCCTCCATACCCCACCCCACAGGATGAAAAGCAAGTGGAGACAGACTTTTTTTTTTTTTTTTTTTGAGAGGTTTTTCGCTATAGGGCGCATGCGCTCGCCAGACAGACAGAGAGAGACATAGAGACAGAAAGCGAGAAATCACCCCCCAGGGGGGATGGTCACGCCGCAATCCCTTCTCCTCCATTCTCCTCTCGGGATCTTGGGCACGCACGCACACGCGCCCGGCGTGAGTTGTAAGCCACCGGGTCCGAGACGCGAACCGCAGTCAACTACGTGGGAGTCCAGCGACATAGCCATTACGCTAACTGCTGGTTCCCAAGACAGACATTTTCTGTGCATCTCTATATTTTTGTCAATTTTTTATTGTGATAAAATATACATATAAAATTTACTATCTTAATCAATTTTAAGCACAGCTCAGTGGCATTAAATACACTGACATTTTTCCTACTGTGCAGCCACCACCATCAGACATCTCCAGAATGTTATCATCTTTTTACGCATCTCTTCTAGAGACAAACAAAACTCTCCCAGAATGCCCCAGCATAAAACTTCCCCTCAGTGGCTCTAACTATATCACATGACCATCCTAATCCAATCAGTGAAAACAACATAAGTAGGCTGGGTTTAGGGAAGTCAGGCTTTACTATGGACATATGGTCACCTCCTATGATAAAATTATACTTAAATAAGAGCAGGCACTAGAAAATGCATTTGGGGGACCAGCAGTTGGTTTAATGCCTATGTCACTGGACTCCCCTGTAGTTGACTGTGGTTCGAGTCCCGGACCTGATGGCTTAAACTCATGCCGGGTGCGTGTGTGTGTGTGTGCCCAAGATCCCAAGAGGAGAATGGAGGAAAAGGGATTGTGGCATAGCCATCCCCCCGGGGGGTAATTTCTTGCTTTCTGTCTCTCTGTCTCTCTCTCTGTCTTTCTGGCAAGTGCATGCGTCCTATAGCAAAAAACCTCTCCAAAAAAAAGAAAAGAAAAAAGGAAATGCATTTTGGATGAGAAGACAATAGCATCATTGGGCCAGACAGTGATACAATCGTAAAACTGGACCCATGTAAGAAGGTCCCTAGTTCAAATCCTGAGGCCTCCCTGCCATCCAGGCATATGTACAAATACCAATGATTTAGACCTGGCTGAGGCTGGAGGTGGATCATGGCATGAAGACCCTATCTGAATGCCTGTCTTTCTTGAAACAAATAAATAAATAAGTAAATAAACTTAAGGAAGAGAAAAAGAAAACAGTAGTGTCTGTACACTACTATTAAAAAGATGTTTTCCTAATGTGGTAAAAATTTTCTTCATGTCTCTGTACTATAACTAGATATAATTTCTAGAGTCTTCAAAATAGTTATTTAGTTGTTTGACACAATTTTTTAAACTACCTCTTTGTTTTGGATGCTTCAGCTTTTTTTTTTTTAAGTTTAAGCTTGTTCAAATAGTACTGCAATAAAATTTATTTTGTGAATTCCTTTGTGCAGCTTTGGAACCCAGGTGTGAAATTCCTGAGTCAAGGGATAAGAATATCTCTAAAGTTTTATGTGTAGAAAACTTTCCAGTAGAATCAGCAGCCAGGAATTTTTTTTTTCATGCTAAAAGGGCAGTTTTCAGTTACTTAGGACATTAATTCATATGGAGCATTGAGCGACTCTGGGAAGCTGCTGAAGTGAGTCACTTTGAAGACAGTTATGTACAGACATCTGCCGTAGGTATGCTGAACAGGAACATGGACCAGGCGTGAACTATCCAGAGGGCAAGAAGCAAGCAGGTGATAGTGATGTTTTGGTGGAAAAGCTACATAGAAAACAGCATGAAAAGACACAGGAAGGCTAGTGGCATGGGAACCTGCAAGGCTGCAAATCTTGACTGCCTTTGGGTAGGGCTTTGCCTCTGACCAGCAAGAATTTCTGAGGTTATAAAGGAGGGAGGAGACAGTTGGTTCTGGGGAAATCATGATGAGCAGACCAAGACCATGAAGCCGTCATCAAGCCCTTCCTCATCTGGACACACTAAGATCTAGACACAGACATTCTCCAGCACAGTGATAGTGTAGTTGTTATTCTCAGGGGGTCTGGGGCAGGGAAGGTCAGACAAGAATGAGGGCAAAAATGGTGATATTCTATTTATAACACATCTTTTACCTATTCTCTTATTTAATTCATCAAATCATACTCAGACAGATATTGCTTCATTTTACAGGTGGGAAAACTGAGGTACTAAGAGATAAGTGACTTGCTCAAGACCGCACCACAACTGAGGAGAGAGCCAAAAATGGAAATTTCTGATATGTGCTTTATTGACTGGGTTCAAAGACTGCTCTTCTGCAA
This sequence comes from Tupaia tana, assembly GCA_026018925.1. Taxonomy (NCBI): domain Eukaryota; kingdom Metazoa; phylum Chordata; class Mammalia; order Scandentia; family Tupaiidae; genus Tupaia; species Tupaia tana. The sequence goes on along the minus strand of JAKSZU010000011.1, from coordinate 26,727,642 downwards.
TTCATTTATTCAACAGTCATTGATTGCACACCTAGTCCATTCTGAGCTTGTGCATGCACAATATTGGTAAGAAATGACATAGTTCCTAACTGTGCTGGCGTCCTGGCTTTAATAACAGAAATGTATTCTTCTGTAGTTCTGGGGCCTGCAGTATGAAATCTCTTTCAATGGGCCAAAATCAAGATGTCACAGGGCCCCTCTGGGGCCTCTAGGGAAGAATTCTGTCCTAGCTCCTTCCAGCTTCAGGCAGCTACCAGCAGTATCTGGCTTGAAGCCATATCACGCCAATATCTGCCCTCATCCTGACATGTCCTCTCCTCTGTATGACTAATCTCTTTTTGGGTTCTCTCTTATAAAGTCACTTCAGGTAGCATTTAAAGCCTAAGGGAATAATCTGGGATAATTTTCTTATCTCAAGATCTTTAATGTACTCACATCTACCAAAATTTTATTATATAAGGTAACATTCATAGGTTTCAGGATTAGAACCTGATGTCTCTGGGGTACCCATTAAGCCCACTACACTGCCCCCAAGCATTCCTAGTCTAATGGAGGTGCAACAGTGCAGTTGAGCAATTGGGACAGAATGGGTTATGTGCTATGATGGAGGTGCATTACGGGCCTCAGGAAGGCCTCTCAAAGGAATCAATATTTAAGCTAAGACATGAAGCATAAGTGGAAGTGAGAAAGGTAGACCAATGGGTTAAGACAGAAGGGGTCAAATCAGACCTTTTTAGGTTGTATAAAAAGTCCTCTTTATATAGTAAATGTGTTCTTACTAACTATGAATTACTTAATTGAAGAGCTGGGGGAAAAACCATGGCAAAATGAAAGAGCATGTCTTCCCACCTTTCACAGGTCACTGAAAAATTGGGATGACCAGAGGATGGGAAATGAAATTCATCTCACATACACAGTTTTAGCAAAACACCTTCTGCTCCAAAAGAGGTCCTCTCCATGTGTTTCACAGTGGTCTCCAGTGTGGTTCCTTCCTCTCTGCTTCTCTGCAGCTTGTTCAGGCTGATCTACTGGGTACATAGCAAAAGTGATAGAAATTCTCACCTTGTAGAATACATAGGAAATAGGAAGGCCAAATATATACTCTTTGTTTCCTCATCAGGATCTCATAGCCCAAATCCTGCTCCATTTTCCTCCATGCTGAGCAAGACTGGACAAGTCCCCTTCACCCATTTCCCAAAAGCCTCCTACCACCAGGGCCAGCCCTTAGTAGCTAGGTGCTTACTGTATTTTCTTTGGTCCCCATTTGTTCCATTCAGCTCAACCAAGTCCAAGAACACCCCCACATATGTTCCAGAAAAGGGAAATGAAAAAATAGAAGGAATCCAATTCCAAGAACTCTTCCACAGATCTCCTAGATGATCACCCTGCATCCTTCCTACCAATGGTCCCAATTTTCAATCCTCAGGCTTATGGTTCCTGGAGAGAAGTGTGTGTGGAGGGAGACCAACTGCATCCTTCCTTACTTACTCCAGAGCCAGGTACAATTCCACCAGAACTCTTCATCTCCAGAGGAACACTTCTTCACTGCAAACTCCATTGACCTTCCTGGATTGTTCATTAAGGAGATTGGGGCAGGGGACTAATAAGAGAATAGCAGACAAACCTACACATTGGGTCTCTCTCCTTGGCCTTTTAAAGATTCTGCCTTCATCCTCCTGAGGCCCAGCAGGGCCCAGATGGAAAAATCAAGCCGCAGGACACCAGATGCCATTGTTATTTCCTGTGGCATATTCCTTTTTTCTAGAAACTTTCTTCTAGGAACTGTCCTTCAACAACTCCAAGAATTTTAGCTCTGAGAAAATGAATTCAGTATTTCCAGGTAGCTAAAATGAGGATGTGTTCATTCAGAAGCTGCTAGATGCTGGCCACAGCCTGATCAGCCAAAAGTGTCACTTGGCAGTGAAAAATAAAAGCAAAGTGGACATAAAAGGAAGTAGAAGTCAAGGGTCAGAGAAAGGACAATGCCTAGTTTATCTATGAGAATCCACCTCCGAATTCTAGTCTATCCTGGGTAGGCATCTCAGTCCTTCAATTCTGCAAGATAACTCAGTTATTCCCTCAATCACCCACTCTCCAACATCATTTTTTTCCTTTCTTGAAGACAGCAGAAATTCAATTTATGTTATTTTTCAACCAAAAGGGAACCAACTAATCACACCCAGTGTTCCAGGCATAACTCTGCAGTGATCCTTTCTTCCTCATTCACAACTATATCTATTGCTTTCCTCTCCCTTACTAAACCTCACTTACCTCTCAGGCCTGCCTACTGCCTAGCCCCTCTGATTATGAAATCTGACCACTCACTCTTGCCTCCAGCCATTTAGTTCCAGTCTCTTGACTTCTCCACTTTTGGTAGTAACCAAAAGATCTTTATGCTGATATATACATCCTCTTTGACAGGCAACCTTAACCTTGCCTCTTGGGTAATGGTGTCTCTAGGCAGGTCACCTGGTACATAATCTGCCACTGGGGACAGACTTTGACTCTGTTTTCTTTTCAGATGCATTTAGTTTAACCTTTCTGGCCTCCTCGGGTCCCTATTGCCATTCAGTTGTAGGCAATTACATGCAATCAAAACCCCTGGATCTTGTACACTCATACACTTAGACTTAAGCTGACGAGGGCAGGCATAAAGGGAGCAGAGATCACAGCTCACTGTATAGATAACCCAACTCCAGACACTGAGGTGAGGGAGAAGAGGTAGCCTCTGACCCCCAGCACCTGAAGATGCAAGCTCCCCCACTGAGAAGGCCTGCTGGAAGACTACAGATAACTTTAGCATTACAATCTAGAATCCACACTGAGAATTCTTTTTCTTTTTTTCTAGGGAGATTTTTGCTATAGGATGTGTGCACTCACCAGAGAGACGGAGAGACAGAAATCACTCATCAGCGGAGATGACCACGCCATAATCCCTTCTCTATTCTCTTCTCAGGATTTTGGGTATGCACACATATGTGCCCTGTGTAAGTTTAAGCCACTTGGTCCAGAACTCGAACCACGGTTGACTATGTGAGAGTCCAGCAACATAACCATTCCGCCATCTGCTGGTTCCCCACACTGAGAATTCTAATCTCGGTTGGGCAAAGACTTTCTCTCAAATTTAACCAACCTGAGGATTCACATATCCTTACTATAGAAATAATCCACAGAGGCTGGGAATTCCAGGCTCTGAGATATAACTCAGTATTACAATTAACAGACTATCAACCAAATTTTGGTTTCGTGTCAACCACTGAATTATCCTTGTTGCTGTAATAGGGTTTACTATGTTCAGAGTCCTGAGGGGAAAAAATATATAATTCATAAGATTAAGGCTGAAATGATAATCTTCTCCAAGGATCTTCTAGAGAAAGAGAAAGTAGCTTTCACACCATTGCCTTGCTGTTCACCAGCATACATGCACACAGGGGCTCTTTCTTAGCGTTCTCTTTTCTGTCTGTGCTCTGTAATAGAAATGCTTTTCTGCTCCCCTTCAAGTCAAGGAAGAGTGCTTAAGAAAAATGACACATCACAAGCTCAGACATATTCAGTCCACAGAAGAATGGATCCAGACACTTGGTCTAGAAGGTCAAAGTGGGTGCTTTGCAGACATCAAAATGAACAGCATATGTATGATGATGCATAGTTTCCAATATGCTTTCACTCACAGTAGCCTTCTTTGAATAACAGCCCCAAATTACAGAATATGTCAGCTGATCCTCATTTTACAGTGGACCTATGCCCAGAGAGGACTAATGGCTCACCCTCGGTGCCGCTGAAGGTCTGTGCAGCTTTCGGCTTTGATCCCATATCGTCTGGTTTTATATGTGATGCTTCATCTACATTATCATCCTTTAAGCTTGATTTCTTATTTTCTGATTATATATGTAGTGTTAATTCACATTATCATGCCTCAAGGAGTTTAGCTACTATATTTTCAATTTGAAACTACAGTTGGAAAACTTTTTTCTGTAAAAGGCCAGATAGTAAATATTGTAGACTGTCCAGGCTGTACAGTCCCTGTCACAACTTGGTGCTGTCCACGCAGCATGAAAGCAGCCATAGATGATATATAAATGAGTGAGTATGGCCAAAAACAATAAAACTTTATTTACAAAGACCAGTGATAGGCCAGGTTTGACCTGCATGTAATCCTTCGCAAATTCCTGATATAAAATACAAGGACCAGGGACCAGCAGGTGGCATAATGGTTATGTTGCTAGACTCCCACATAATTGACCACAGTTCAAGTCCCAGATCTGGCAGCTTAAACCCACACCAGGAGCAAGCACATGCATGCCCAGAATCCTGAGAGGAGAATGGAGGAGAAGGGATTGTGGCATAGCCATCCCCCCAGGGGGTGATTTCTCACTTTCTGTCTTTCTGTCTCTCTGTCTCTCTGGCGAGCACATACACCCTATAGCAAAAATCTCTCTCAAAAAATAATAATAAAAAAAAATGAGGACCAGCTCTTAACATGAAAGTTAGAGCTGAGCTAGAGGTCAGGTAGGGCTGAGCTTTGAGCTCTGTTCAACAGACCTCACCCAAGCCAAAACACGTGCTGGCCATTCCCACTTTCCAGTGGCAAATAATCCCTGCCACTTTACTTCCCTGTGGTGTGGCCAGTGCATTTCCATCCCTACTCTGGCGTTCCCTATCCCTACACTACTCCAACACACGCCCACTTATCAGAGGACTGGGAGGAGGTATTTATGAAACAGTGTCTGCTGGCTTGGTGACACGAAGAGAAGTTAAGTAGACTAAATTTTTTCTCTTTGTTTCCCAGGAAACCAGGTATTCTTGGCTCTACCTCTGTGTCCCTGTCCCATTCCTCCTCGCTGTCCTTCTCACCTCTTGATTTCTCATCACCTCACCCCTCCAGCACCCCAAGTCACACCTTCCCTTGCACCATTTCTAGTTCTGATTTTTTTCAAAAGCGCTTATGTTCCTTAGCTTCCAGATTCTCAATGTCATTTTTAAGACAAGGAGAAGTCCTGCTGACCAATCATACATCCAGCATTTTAGAAAGACTGAGGGCACTACTCGTTGTAGAGTGAAGAAGTTGAAAAATCCTCCCTGCAAAAAAACAACTATAAATCTAGACAACATTGTCAAAAACAATCATTTCAGAGCTCTGAAAATTGCCCAAAGGCAAACAACAAATTGAAAATAGTTTATTTGTGAGAAACTTCTGAACTTCAGGTAAGAACAGAGAACGTCTGGGGCATTCTTGCTGGCCATGGAAATCAGCAACTCCACTGCCTAAAGGAACTGGCTTGACTGGGAGCAGAAGGCAAAAGCCAGGCCAACAGTGAGTGGGAAGGAAGCCTGCAGTTCTCTCAGCTTCAGGTTGAGATCCTATTTGAGGTAAACCACAGATCAGAAGATACCCAGAAATTTAACAACGATATCCTGGAATTTGAAGCTATAGGGGCCTTGGTTGTTCTCCACATATTTCTTCCTATTCAAACATGCAAGGAGGCCTGAGAGGCCCCAAGTGGAAAGTAAAAACCAGGGCAGACTCAACAGCGGCCCAAACTTCTCCTGCACTGCCCAATCAACCTGCAAAGGAAAGACATTATCTACTTGAGCACAAACTCTATCCAAGCACTGAAGGACCACTAAGCTAGGTTAAAACCAGGGTGACTCCTACCAAGCTAGGATAAAATAAAATAAGAATATTAACAAGCAGAGCAAAGACATAAGTAACTACATAGCACATAGTTACAGATTCTATGGAGTAAATTCAGACAAATGAACAGAGGGTACCAAAACTTGACTCGGTAAGGAACGAAAACTCTAAATAGATCTCTCTAGAACAGGTGAAAAATTAAATTAATAATTAAAACTTTTATAACCCCACCCACCCACATACACAACAAAAAAAGGCTCAAACCTAGACAGTGTCAGTGGTGAATTCTATTATTTTTTTTTAATTTTATTTTATTACTTAGGCTTATATGTAATTCTTTGCATGAACATATAAATACTTCGGAAATTCCTGCATCTCTCAAAACCAACAGACTCACCTGTGTTCTACTTTGTGTTTATTAACCCATTAAAGGCAAGGGCTGAAGATAACGTAGTGACGTCTACTTTATATTTTTGGTCTTAACTATGGCAATTTAATTAGAATTCCCTTTATCTGAAGCACTGCCTTTTACTTATTGAAAGACATGTTAGTGTGGTTGGTGTGTACTATCAAATAAAGAATATATAGAGAAGAGCCAGGGAGCAGGACTTCAGAAGACAACTTCAAGGCTCCTGAGAACTAGTGATTTCAGGGGAATAAGCGAAATGAAGATTTTTTTCCACTGATAAGTCAGCCTCCAGCCCACAAACTCGAGTGGTAGGAAGCCTTTCAAGCCTCCTCACTCTCTCTGTCTCTGTCTCTGTCTCTCTCTACTCTATTACATTTTAAAAGAAGGATATCTAAGCCAGTCAGTGACATGGTGGTTAAGGTAGTTGTATCCCACATGGCCAACTACACGGTTCAAGTCCTGGATCCTGCAGCATGAGAAACACACCAGGCACGTATGTGTGTGTCCAAAATCCTGAAAGGAGGAAAAAGTAGAGGAGAAGGTGCTGTGGCATGGCTATTTCCCCACAAGAGAGTGTTTTCTCATTTTCTCTCACTCTTTGTGTCTCTATCTCTACAGCAAGTATAGGAACTCTCTGGAAAAAAATTTTAAATAAAAGAAGAAATAATATACCTACATACACTCTTTCAGGAAATAGAGGAGGAAGGATACTTCCCAACTCATTTGATGAAACCAGTATTGCCCTGATACTGAAGACAAAGACACCACTAGTAAGAAAGCTGACCAACCAATATCCTTTATAAACTTAGACATAATTCTTAGAAATATTAGCAAACTAAATTTACCAACATATATAACGTATTATACACCATGTCAAAATAAGATTTGTCCCAGGAAGTTAAGATTGGTTAATTCATGACATATACTATATTCATAAAATAAAGAGCAAAAACTATATAATCATAATAGATGAAGAAAAAATGTTATAAAACCTAACAGCATTTATGAAAACATTTTTAATACACGAAGACTAGCAGAGATATTCCTCAGTTGGATAAGAAGCATCTATTGAATACACTACAGTATACATAATAGTTCCTGATGAAAACTGAAAGTTTTCTCCCAATCATCAGGAAAAATGCAAGGATGTTAACCCTCATTACTCCTATTCAACATTATATTGGAAGTTCTAACCAGTGCAATAAGGTGAGAAAAGAAGTTAACATACAGATAGGAAAGGAAGAAGCAAAGCTGTCCTTATTCTCAGGAAAAAAAAATCTTTTATGAAGAAAAGTCTATGAAATCTACTAAAAGAAAGAAAATCAGAAACCATTAGAATTAATGAACAAATTTAGCAAAGGTGTAGGATACAAGATCATTTTTAAAAGACAAATTGTTTGTCTATGCTAGCAATAAACAATCCAACAATACAGTAGAGAAAATGGTTGCATTTATAATGACATCAAACAGACTAAATATTTAAGAATAAATTTAACAAAAGAAGTGCAGGACTTGATCTCAGAAAGCTATAAACATTGCCATTAGAAATTTAGGGGCCAACGGGTGACATAGTGGTTAAAGCACTGGACTCCCACATGGCCAGCTATGGTTTGAGTCCTGTACCTGGAGACTTTCTTATTCACTTTCCCTCTTTCTCTCTCTCTCTACCTCTCTGTCTATTTAAATTTTTTTAAATAATAATAATAAATAAAATAAATAATTCTTATTTTTAAAAAGAAATTAAAGCATAGTCAAATAAACAAAGAGATATTGTATAGTCAGGAAAATCATAATGCATTTTTGCATCAAAAAATATGCCAAGACTTTTCCAATGACTTAATAGTTTCTATCCATAGATTAAAGGACTCAGAAATCTCTCTAAATGAATCTATGATTCAACTCAATCCCAATGAAAACCTCATCAGACATTTTTAAGAAATTGACAAGGTTCTGATAAAATTTATATGAAAATTCAAAGTATCTAAACTTAATATTTTCTAAAAACAAGAACAAAGTTGCAGGATTTAAATTTCCCAATTTCAAAGGTTACTACAAATTTACAGAAATCAAGAAAGGAAACTGGGGCAGGAAAAGAGAGAGAAAAAAAGAAAAACATTTAATGGACACAAAAATGGAAAGTTACCTGTCAATGATAATGTGTATGGTAATAACTTTGGACTAAGAGACAACATATTCATACTGGGGGAATTAAATAAATAAATAAGTAAATAAATAAATAAAATTTTAAAAAAGAAAGTGTGATATTGACATAAGAATAGACATATAGATCAATGGAACAGAAATGAAAGTCCAGAAATTAATCATTTTATTTGTGGTCAATTAATTTTTGACATAAGTGCCAAGGCAGCTTAGTGGAGGAAGTATGATTTGTTCAACTAATGGTGCTGGGGTCACTGAATATCAGTATACACTAGGAGTTCAAAGGAAACCTCTTGTCTCACCCACTGCTAGTTTCATGGCTAACACACCTATAATACAAAACATATTAGCAAGGGAAAAGCATACCACATTTATTTAATATGAATTTTATTTGACCCAGGAGGCTTCAGAAATTAATGACCAAAGAAACAGGGAAACTTTTATATTTTTCTGAGTTTTCATCATGCAAAGATTTCTTAAATGTGACACCAAAAGCATAACCCATAAGAGATAAAACAGCACTTTGTCTACATATTTTTGAAGGAGTTCTTTAGAGGAGATCATTAAGAAAATGAAAAGATGGAACCAGCAGATGGTGTCATGGTTATGTTGCTGGTCTCCCACATGGCCAAACACCAATCACGTCCCAGACCCAGAGGCTTGAAACTCACACTGGGCACATGTCATGCATGCCCAAAACCCAAGAGGAAAATGGAGGAGAAGGAATTGTGGCATGGCCTCCCCGCCTAAGGAGTGATTTCTTGATTCATGTCTCTCTGTCTCTCTTGGTATCTCTGGCAAGCACACGTGCCCTAGAGCAAAAATCTCTCAAAAAAAATGAATGAAAAGAGTCATTAACTAGAAGAGAACAAATGGAAATAGTATATTACAAGGAATATAAAATTTGCAAGTAATATAAAGAACTTCTACCCTGAATGTGTAAAGAACCCTTATAACTCAATTATAAGCAAAAAAAAATCTACTGTTTTAAATGCATAAAGATTTGAATAAACATTTTATCAAAGAAAATACAAGAATGGTTAATAAACACATGAAAATATACTATACATCGTTAGTCATTAGAGAAATGCAGATGAAAATCACAAGGAGATTTCACTACACACTCACTAAAATGGTTCTAGTCAAAAAGACCAACAACACTTGCTATTGGTGATATTTAGAAGCTGGAACCCTCACTCATCATGGTGGGCATGTAAAGTGGTACAGCCGCTATAGAAAATGGTTTGGTATTTCATTGAAAGGTTAAGCATAGATTTACCTGTGACCCAGCAATTCCTAGGTATCTAACGGAGAGAAATAAAAACATGTCCACAGGAAGACTTGGATACAATGTTTACAGTAGCTTTATTCATACTAGTCAAAACTTGGAACCATTCAACTGTGAAGTGATAGATAAGCCAAAGGTGGTGTGTGTGTGTGTGTGTGTGTGTGTGTGTGTGTATATATGTATATATACATATATATACATATATATATATATATATGTATATATATGTGTGTGTGTGTGTGTGTGTGTGTGTGTGTGTCTGTCTGTCTGTAATGGAACATCATTCAGCAGTAAATCAATGAACTACTGATATGGGCCAAATCATGGAAGAGCTTCACGCTGTCAGAAACCAGCCCCCAAAAGACCACATATTGTATGACTCTATTTGTATCATATTTTCAGGAAATGCAAATTCATAAAGACAGAAAGCAGATCCACATTTGCCTGACAGGACTGTGGATTGGCTGCAAATGGGCATGCAAGAGCATTTTGAGGTGATAGGAGTACTTCAAAGCTGGATTATGATGATGACTACACAACTTGAAACTCATTGAATTGTACATTTACAAGGGGTACATTTTATGGTATGCAAATTATGTCTCAAAATATCTGTTTAAAAATAAAAAGACTAAAGCCTGCCAGAATACAGTGGTCCTGCTCTGTCTCCTTCCAGTTGTGTATCACCTCATTTGCCTTCACCACTTCTTACTTTCAATTCCTGTCTCTAGAATTCGTTTCCCTCTGTCTTGTCCTCACCTCCCAGACTTGAGGTGATGTTTCCTCCATTATTGCTGAATGGATCAAGACCAGACACAGCCTGTAAATTCCTGAATCCTGTTCATTCTAATGTAAAATCTCCTCCCAAAAAAATGTTCAGAGAACTTCAATTGTCTTCACTTCTCCTTTGACTCACCTGCTGACTTTCCTTATATCTCCTCTGTCACAATGGCAAGTAAGCTCATCAAAGCACCCACCATTTTCCTGGTCCTTCCCCTCCACCCCTCCTACATAAATACATTACACCTCCTTCATAAGGTGGGCTGAAACACTTTGGACTTCAGACCCCCAGATGCTTTCTTTCAATAAACTTTCCTTTTTCTCTTGAGATGACCGCCTCCTGAGTCCTACCCCAAACCATGACACATACAGAAAACTAAAATTTGCACAGTCAATTCTGCCACCTCCATCCCTAGAAACAGAATGCCACTGCGCTCTGCCACTACCTTTGCAAAAATTCCCTACCATCGCCATTGTTAACTTTGTGCAACCTCTGGAGGGCTGGTCAGGCCCTGGTCACATGCCTGCTCCCTAGCCTCAAAAGAAAATAAGAAAATGGGTTTTCAGCTTTTTGTAGTGAAAGACAGTCTCTTCTCACCAACATTCATACCACAGAGAAAACACAGGAAGACACCTCAGATGATAAGGAGCCCCAAAATAGCAAGAACAAGTAACAAGTAGCTTTTGAATACCTACTTAGATAAATGGGTAACCCAATATGTTTGATAAAGTTATTCAGAATTCTGAACCCACTGGTTTTCTTAGCACAGGCTCCATCTTATTCTGTGAAGAGCCAAGCTTATGAAGAGGAAGATTTGGGGATTGGGCCCGGAGAGTGTAAGATGATTGACATTCCCCAGCTCTTCTTTATTATGCACAGTATACCCCCCCACCCCGACACACACGCCAAGTCATAGATCTCTGTATAACTCTGCCTTGTTTGCCACAGGCTGGCACAATCATAGCACAGCCCTCACCTCCCTCCACACAGTGAAGCAATTACAGTTCTGTAAACAAATGCTTGCCTTATCCTGCAAGCTGCTATTTAAAGGAACCTTGAAGCTGAACCCTTCTTTAAAGGGAAGAATCTTTTTGTGATGGAAATATCACAATTACCTTGAAATTTTGCATACTGGGTCTTGTTAAAGTAGAATTTGCCTAAACGTATGGAGCCACCATTATAAATACACATTTCTCATGACATTTGTCTGGGGCTCCAAGTGACCTCAGGGGGCTTCTGGCTGAAATTAAGTAGAAATGTCAAACGCAGGGAGCCCTCTACTCTGGGCCATGTTATGTCTTATTACTCAGTTCATTCTTGGCTGCCTAATGAAAACTCTAGTTTACTCTCTTGACCTCAACCTATTCACTAGATAATCTCTTCAAATGTCTAAAGGCCAGGGGGAACACACAACTCGGAATTCACATTTATATCTAAAACCCAGTCCTCCAATGCAGCACTAGAACCTGGAGTCTTAATCACCAAGGTGGCCTGAAAGATATACTTTTTGAGGCCTGTGTATGGTATATGTGAGTTTAAACAAACAACCTCTCAACTTTCTATTTCAAAATAAAACAAATACAGAAACAAAAATACAAAATGAATGTATAGCTTGAAGACGATCAATACCCTCATAACCACCATTGAAAACAAAAACTAAACTTTTGCCACTAACCCTAGAAGTACCTACTTTCTCCCTTCCCCATAGAGAAAACAATATATTCTGATATGGAGAGTGAACAGTTTTTTCTGGATGTTTTGATAGTTGTATTACTCAGCTGTGCATTTCTAATGTCTATAGTTTAGACCTGCCCATTTAAAAATGTTGGTCAGTATTTTAAGGTAGTACAGATTGCTCTCCTTTTCTTTCTTTTTTAAACGATTTATCAGATAAAGAAACTGAATCATCTGACCTAAATTTCCTACTGCGGTAAAATTCAGTGCATTCTGCTGTCCGCTATATTTTCTGAAAATGAACAACTGAGTCCAGAGGTCTGATCACACTCAGATTTGATCTCTTTGTCCAGACCGCAAGTGGTACATCAGAAAGCAACTACAGTTTTGTTTTCCTTTCATGTTAGCAGTCTTGCATGCTCCATGCCTAGATTTCATCACTTGCTAGAGGGTGTACATGGTGATATCCTAATTCACTCATTTTTTTCTCACTTAATAGTTGGAATACTATAAAGAGACACTCCCCTGGACTTCATAAAGGAAAGGCAGGATAAATGATCCATTCCTTTGCTTTATCAAGTTTTAAGAAAATGACTGACTCCCTATCATCTTCCTACACTGACTAATTTGATTGATGTTTTTATAAATTTAAATATAAAAAATATATAATTATGAATGCATGTACTTAGATGTAAATATAATAGATTTATAAATTGTAGCACAAAGGAAATTCAAAAATTTCATAGGAAAGTGGAATAAAAGTACAAATTTATTCCTTTTTTTGTTGTTGTTTAGGTTTTTACCAAAGGGTATGTGCACTTGCCAGAGAGAGAAACAGACAGATGCAGAGAGAGGGAAAGTAAGAAATCACCCCTGCCCCCACGGGAGAATGACCCGATCTTCTTTACGGTCTCTTCTCAGGATTATGGGCATGCAATGCACATGTGCCTAGCATAAGTTTCAAGCTATTGGGGCCAGGACTTAAACCACAGTCAGCCATGTAGAAGTCCAGTGCCTTAACCATCATGCTACCTGCTGGCCCCACAAGTTTATTCTGATGCAAAAAATTTTTAAATCCATGCTGTTTTTTTATAATATGCATTTCTGTGACTTTTTGATAACAATATATAAATATAATTATGAATACATGCATTTAAATATATATGATGGGTTTTAATTCATTTCAATTATTATCTTGAAGCTAAAGTAGACTTACCTTTGGCCAGTGGGAGCTCCTTAAATTGTTTCTTGCATATTTTTACATGATTCTGGTCATCTTTGATACCCTCTTTGCTATTTAGTATGACATGTCATTCCAGACTTATCTTGAACATTTCTGGCCTCAAGCCTGAAATGCGCCAGGTCTCAGGTTCCTTCTGGTGAGAAGCAATATTTCCATACTATGGGGCCAGCAGGTTGTGTAGTGGTAAAGGTGTTGTGTTGCAGAAAAGCAGACGCTGAGGAATGGAAAGCAACACTCAGAGAGATTAGGAGAATTGTTCATTACACCAGCAGGCACGAAGGAATTAACACTCAAAACCTCCGGCCCCGACTGGGGGTTGGACACCATTTTTTATGGGGGAATTGAGGAATGGGAGGCCTCAGAGTGGGAACTGGGTTCAGATCCCACCCTACACAGCATCAAAGGGAGGAGTAAGAGAAGCAGAAGTCTAATCTATTCAAGGTACCAATCTATTCAAAATACTAATTTTTTTTTCTGGAACTAATAATAGCTTTTATTTGAAATTGTTTGAGTCACAGAATCTATTGAAGGTACTAATCCACCCAAGGTTTTCAGGTTACCCTGTAGCTCCAGGGAAGGACAGTAAGTTTGCTGGAGGACAGAAACCTTAAACAGCTATCAGTTCTCAGTGATTAGTCAAAGGAATTTAACAGTTTATAATGGAGGTGCTCCTCCAAGATAGAGTCACTCCTCCAAGATGGAGTCTCGCCTGCTTCAGTTGAACTCCCACATGACAGATTGTGGTTCAGGTTCTGGACCTGGTGATTTGAAACTGTATGCATGTTCCAAATCTTGAGAGGAGAACAGAGGAGAAGGGATTGTGGCATGGCCATCCCCCCAGGGGGTGATTTTTCAATTTCTGTCTCTCTGTCTCACCTGCGAGTGCATGCACCCTATAGCAAAAATATCTCAAAAAATAAAATTCAATATCACAATCTGTGTACTAGAAGTGCTCATTGATACTGGGTTGATCATTTTTTTCTAGACCTTTTCAGTGGAGAAAGCTAGAAAATATATATATCTTACTGATGCTGATATTCTAATTCAAATTGAGACCTACCAGGGATTACTTAATCTCTTCTTTATTATGTCTGTATCTCCTTCCTTACAAACTGGGTGTTCTATATAGTTTCTTGAGGACTAAGAACATAAGATTAGAATATGCCACAATTCTTGTGTATGTTAAATTGGAGAGGAAAAAAAGAATATCTCATGATTAAATATTAGCTTTATATCACATTACCCACTCCACAGCCTCAAAGAACAATATAAGTATTACCACCACAAATAAGATTGCTGGAAATAATGAGAAAAACATTTCCATATCTATATTTTCAGATCATGTAGGCATTGAATACTTTACTCTCTCTCTTTTAACTTTCATTTGGTCTTAATTATACAAGTCTGTGCAGTAAATGTCACCATCAATTCTTAATATCAATGTCCCTTTTGTTATTTTGCTTATCTGATGCTTATATTCTAAAAAGTCTCTCCAGAAGAGCTCAAAAAACTTGAGTTCTTCAGATCCCAAGTCAACCTTAAATCTTGAACTCCGATATCTTGCATATAGATAAGAGTTACCTATTACTTTTGTACATAAAAGTCAGTTTTTCTGGATAAAAATCTTTATATTTACTTTTAAGCACCTTAAAATATATATATATTTTTTTAATTTTCTGCTAGTACTAAGCATTGTTGTCAAAAGTCTGACGTTAACCTAATTTTCCTTTCACTTATAAGCAATTTTCTCTTTTTGGTTAGATGCCTAAGTAATTTTTTTATCTTAAGATGTAGTAATTTTACTGGGCTATATTTTGATATCGGTTGGTCAGGCTCATTCTTTCAGATATGCTGTATGTTTATGTTCTTTTAATATGCAGGTTCACATTTTTATTATAATAATTATTATTATTTCAGAAAAACTTCCTTAAACTATAATTCTAACATTTATTCTGTTCTTTTGCTTTGGTTTCCTTTTTCAGGGTCTACTATTATTATGTACTGAATATTATTTGCTTCTGTTCAAAATTTTCATTTTTCTCTCAAATGCCTTTTATCTCTCTCTCTCTCTTTTTTACTTTTCTTAGATTTTTTTAAATGTCCTCCTTTTTACCCTGTTATTTTTGTTTCTTTTTATACTCTGCTATTTTTAAGACATTTTTATTGTATTTATTTGCTCGTGTTCCTTCTAGCTTGTTTTTCATTTCTAAAATGACTTTCTCCTCTAATTCCTTCCTGTGCTTTATCAAATAGTTTCTGAGTTTTTAAATTCTCATTTATGTTGTTCTTGTACTGTCATCTTAATGTCTTTTAGCTCATTTTAAAATAGTAGGTTGTGGGGCCAGCAAGTGGTGTGGTGGTTAAGGTGCTAGACTCCCTCATGGCTGACCATTGTTCAAGTCCTAGACTTGGTGGCTTGAAATGCAATGCTGGGCATGTGTGCATGCTTACCCCAAATCCCGAGAGGAGACTGGAAGAGATGGCAGTGTGGCTATCCCCTGCGGGGGCGGGTGATTTCTCACTTTCCCTCTCTTTCTCTTCAGCAAACACATGCATCCTATAACAAAACAAAACAAAACAAAACTCTCTTAAAAAAATGTAAGTTATAGTTTTGATCTGTTTTTATGGGCATAATGTACTACATAATTTCACCCTCTGTACAGAGGTTATTCTGTACCTTATTCTCCTTGTCGTGATAATAATTTGTGTGGATATTTCCCTCAATATTTTTTTTTCTTTTTTTGGAGAGGTTTTTGCTATAGGGCGCGTGCGCTCGCCAGACAGACAGACAGAGACAGAGAGATAGAAAGCGAGAAATCACCCCCCAGAGAGGATGGCCACGCCGCAATCCCTTCTCCTCCATTCTCCTCTCGGGATCTTGGGCACGCACGCACTCACCCGGCGTGAGTTTAAGCCACCAGGTCCAGGACTCGAACCATGGTCGACTACGTGGGAGTCCAACGACATAGCCATTACGCTAACTGCTGGTCCCTTTCTTTCAATATTTTTATGATATTTGTTTTTACATGATCCTAGCTTTCCTGGTCTTTGTGAAAGATATGATTCGGGGTAGTTTTCTAACTTCACAGGGCACCTCTTTGGTTTTTTTGTGCAGCATTTAATCTGAGATTTCCTGGCTCTCTCCTCTGCCCTATATTCATATGGACCTTCTCTTTCTTCTTGTTCTGTTATCACTATTCTACTTATTTTGAATTTTCAATTTATGTATGTCTTTTATAAAGGAGAGAAAGAGGTGCCATGATCCCCTTTCCCCAGACCTCCAACTAGTCGGGGTCTTGAGAACACATACTTAGCATATTTGAGCTGACTTGAGACCTGAATCTGCGATCTGTCTTGTGGCTTCCAACACTGCAGGTTGATATGCTACCACATGCACCATAGAACTGAGCCCCTGCTCTACTCAATTTTGATTCCATTCAGTAATGTTTTTACAGGATGTGGATTCCAAGTTGAGGACTCCTGTCTAGTCAGTTTTGAGCACTTACAACAGCTAGACTGCTCCACTCTTTTAGAGGTTGACCTGCCAGTGGAGAGGCCAGACCCCTTCTGGTTTTAGCTGCCATTATCAAATTGTCCCCCCTTCCCCCATGCTTTTCAGCTAAGATCTGTCTGCTACTTGGGGATTCTCTTTTTCTTAGGTCTATCAGATCAATGCTTTCCTCTTCTTCTTCCTGCATGGATACTGAGACCATGCAGAACTGGTGGTGGTTAGAGATTTGTCCTCACCTACTTGAACTTTAGGGTTCATGGGGATATCTTGCCACCTAGTTTGCTATAAATGTCCCAGGATTTAACAGCTTTGGTCTCTCTTTGTTGTTCTATTTGTCTTCATGTGAGAAATTGAAATACCTTGCTGCCTTCATCTTTTCTATGTATAGGTGTGTTTTGTTTGTTCCAATGTTTGGTTAAACTCTCACACCACGTTCCCATATGGAAACCATTGGCTGGAGCTAAGCAGCAGCTTTTCCCACTAGACAGACCGTGAACCTCCAGACTGTCAAGCTCCAGCACTCCCCTCTGTTTTCCTGACCACTGATTTATTTGCACTGTCTTCCCAATTCCACATACATATGCAAACACCTACACTTGCAACTATCTAGGAACCCCTAGGTGCCCTACTTAAGATGCATCTACCTCCTCCAGATTTGCCTCCTGGGATCCACTGAGGCATTTGCATTTTGTCTTCTCAAGCTTCCTTCTTCCAGTTCCTGGTCCCATAAAACACTTGAAAATGTAAGACTGTCTATAGACATGGCCCAATTGAGTCAGAAAGATCGGATGCACAAAGATCGGTTTTAACACAACCTGGGCAGGAGACAGGAGGACGAGATTAGGCCAGGGTTTAGGTGGGTTGGGCAACAGAGAAAACAAATCAAAACCTTGCTTATGGAGACAGGGCTGAAGCAAATATTTGGTTGGAACAGTAAAGGGGAGAGTTACCTACAATCTGTGAAAAGAAAGTAGGATCTCAATATGGAGTAGGGTTGGGTCAAGGATGTATTTTGCAGAGAGAGAATTCTGCCTACCATAACCCTTTTGTATGCAACTTGGCATTCAACTTAAAGTGCCAGATATTTCTGGTTGCTACTTATTGGATGCTTTTGGAACACTCCCCTTAAGTCATCATTCCCAGAGATATTTAGACACACAAGGAGTGGCTTACAACTTCCTGAAAAGTTTATTTGTGCTGCTGTTTCTCTTCTACCGAGTGCCTTCCATCTTGGCCCAGGCAACAAAACACCTCAGATGTTTACTTCTTGCCATCTTAGGTTGAATGAGGAGCCTTTCATATATATTCTCAGAGCCCCTGAGCAAATAATTCATTACACTGTATTATCTGTTATTATTTGTCTCTACTAAGCGAAGAGCTCCTTGAGAACAAGGGTTTTACTAAATTGTTTCTCCTCCACCAAGCATGTTCTAGGTGCTCACAAAATGTCCATAAAGGCTCCTAGAATCTTAAGTATTATGTAGATATTTATGCTTGTTGGTACTAGTGCCCGTCCACAGGAGTCACGAGGGACTAGCTGCTTCACCCCTGAAAGAAGGACTTGGGTGAGCTCATAGTATCTGATCATCTCATCAACATCTTTCATCTGATAGGACTCTTTTTTTAATCATTTTAATTATTTTATTGCAGATTTCATCACAGAGATAACATGAGGGAGAGCAATGAGACAGCCAGGCCTCCTGAGTTATTGTTCAGAGATGGGAACAATGTCCTATTAGTCATAGAAATTCGAGGACAGACAAAGGTTTTTAAACTCAGCTGTCATCATTGCTCATAAGTTTCAAAGAGAACACTCAGAGTCAGGAATGTAGTCTGGAAAAAAAAAAAAAAAAAACATAATGGTGGAAGGAAAGTGGAGAACTGTCCATCACTGTAGAAGACCCCTGTATTGCAAAGGGATAGGGCTGCAGGGAGTTTTCATGGGTCAAAGCTGTGGTCTGCAGAATGTGGATTTGTCTGCCTGGCTCTAAGTCCCTTAGCTAAGGCAATTTTAATTCCTTCTATAGTTTTGTGTCCTTAGGGAAATTTAGGGATCCCAAGTCAGATGGTGTGGACACAAAGACAACTAACTTTCAGCCCACTGTGACTCTGGCTCTGATCCACAAACTGGGCTTTAGATTTGTCCCAGGATAGAACCCTCAGTTTGAACTAAGTTCTAGCCTTGGAAATTAAGGGAACCCTGTACTTTATCCCTGCTTTCTTTTCTATTTATTTTTAAAGACTTTTTAAAGTTTATTTCTTTCTTTCATGAAAGAAAAACGAAGAGAGACAGACACACCCACATAGGGTCCTCACACTATGATCCACTCCCAGTTTCAGTCAGCCTAGGCACATATGCATGGCTGGTGTGCTTGGAGAGGTTCCAGGTTATGAATCCAGGACCTTTCCCATATGGGTCGAGTATATTGCCATTGTGCAACCACCAAGCCCTCTCCTTACTTTCTTGATTCAACTGTTACTCTAGCCCAATGGTTCTCAATCCCGGCTGCCCCTTAGAGTCATCTGAGGGCTGGTAAACATTTCAATGCCTGGCTTTACCTTAGACTAAATGAATCAGAATCTCTTGGGATATAATTTGAGCTTCAACATCTTTTTTAAAGCTCCCTAGAAGCATTAATTATCTCATGCTGTATAACAAATTACTCCTAAACATAATGAGTTAAAATAATAAATATGTTTTATCTCACAATTTTTTTTGGAGCAAGAATCTGGGAGTGGTGTAGCTAGGTAGCTTAGGCTTGGTCTCCCATGAGAATGCAGACAAGATGTCAACTGAGACCTGAAGGATCGCTTCCCAAGATAATTCTTTCATATTGCTCGTGGCAGGAGGCCTCAGTTACCTGTACATGGACCTCTTCATAGCTTTGCTTGACCCTTCTTACAACGTGGCACCTGACTTCCCCCATAGCGAGTGATCCAAGGAAGAGAGAAAGACAGAAACCACAATTCTTTTATAACTGAGTCCTGGAAGTCACATTCCAGCATTTCCACAATATCTTCATGATTATACAGGATGCTTCTATTCGGTGTGGGAGGGGCTACACAAGGCTTGTATACCAGCAGGTAAGGCTCTTTGGGAAGCATTTTTGAAGCTGGCTACCATACCAGATATCTCTAAAATACAGACAGTGTTGAGAATCACTGCTTCTAATCTCTTTGAGGCTGAGATTCTGTTTGTCTTTCTTAGCTTCCCTGGGACATTTCTCTTTTAATAGATTTGAAACTTGAAGCTTCTAGTAGAATCAGCATTTTAGGTGCTATTGGGAGAGAATGGAGAGTGGGAGAAGGGGACTCTCAGGTCCCTCTCAAATGTGTACCACACATCACCACTTACAAAGCCCTTTGGTAACCTTCTTTCATTTGATTCTGAAGCAGGCAAGACTTATTAATGTTTATTCTCTTCACACAACAGTCAGAATGGTTTTGGTCTTTTTAACGAAGATGAATACTTTTTATATAATCTTTGTTCTGCTAGCAGATTATTCCCATGGGGTAAATCTGAAACATGAAAATACTTGTTCAAATCTTTTTTTCTCCCCATATAGAGGCCCAAGTATTTTTACATTTTTTTGTCATTGTTTTTCCATTCCTTATTGCTTATTTTATTTTTATTATGTGAATCCAATTATCACATGCCCATTTAAAATTGATCAAGGGTCCCTCAAAATCCCATGGTAAATCGTTCTCCTGGTCAGTGGAGTCCTGCACTAGTGGCTCCTCTCTTGCCCTTCACCCCTGACCTATGGCTCTCCACTCTGCTCCCAGCTCATTGCCTTCTGGCTGCACAGGATTAACTGAGTTCCTAAAACATTCTTACCTATTCCCCTCTGTAGGGCCTTTGCTCAAGCTCTCCCTCCAAGTCTGACTCAGATAACTCGTACTTCTCCTTCAAATATCAGCTGTAAGTCACCTCCTCAAAGAGAACTTCCTTGATTCCTTAGTCTAAAGGATTTTCTCAAAACACCCCTGTTTTTTTTTTTAATCTTTCATAGCATTTATTATAAACTATAATGACAAGATCACTTGCTTACTTCTACTAGACTAGAAGCTCCATGAGGGCAGAAATCATGTATTTTTCTCTGCCACCTGCTTCCCAGCAACTAACACAGCACTCAACATGTAATAGGTGTCCATGAAATGCTTGTTGAATGAACGTTTATGAATAGAAAATCAAGACCCAGACATAATTAGAGATGTGTCCTAGGGTGCCCATGCAGATAGCAACACACCTGCCTGGTCCTGAAGGCAGATGTGTTAAATTAGAATCCCCACTCCATACCTAGTTCTCATTCTGTCCCTGGAATTCTATCTAGTAGAGAAGTGTCTACACCACCTGCTCTACAACTGGCTTCTAGGTTTCCCGCCAATGGAATAACCAAGTTTTCATGGCAGTCAAGTGTGTGCCCCTCACCAAAAGGTGATGGTGGAAGTAATGACAAAGAGGGCTCTGATTGGGACCAGCAGTTAGCATAATGGCTATGTCACTGGACTCCCCACATAGTCGACCATGGTTTGAGTCCTGGGCCCGGTGACTTAAACTCACGCCGGGCGCATGTACGTGCATGCCCAAGATCCTGAGAGGAAAATGGAGGAGAACGGATTGTGGCGTGGCCATCCACTCTGGGAGGAGATTTCTCGCTTTCTGTCTCTCTGGCTATCTCTGTCTTTCTGGCGAGCGCACATACCCTATAGCAAAAAACTCTAAAAAAAAAAAAAAAAAAAAGAGGACTTTGATCAAGTAACCTTGACTCTCTCCCCACTTCTGGTCTTCTCCTTATGTGCTTTCAAGTTTTTAAAATGACCTTGTGGGGCCAGCTGGCCACATGGTGGCTAAGGCAGCTGGATCCCACATGGCTGACCGAATGGTTCAAATCCCAGACCCAAGAAACTTGGTGACTCAAGAAACACGATAGTGGGGGCCAGCACATGGAGTGGTGTTTTAGGCACTGGACTCCCATATGGCTGACTACAGTTTGAGTCCTGGACCCCGAGGCTTGAAAAATCACACCAGGTACATGTGCGTGCATGCCCAAAGTCCTGAGAGAATGGAGGAGAAGGGTTGTGGAGTGGCCACCTCCCATGGGGGATGTTCTCTCACTTTCTCTTTTTTATCTCCTACAAGTACATGTGTCCTATAGAAAATTTTTTTTAAAAAAAAGGCCCTGTGAGTTTTAGTTTGGCTTTTGAGGATGCTGCCAGGCAGTCTATCCAGAAGGTGAAGTGCATTGGTTACAATAATTTAATGATCCCCAAACCACTGGACTGTGTGTTCTGTAACCTGTGTCCCTACTGCTCTCAGGGGATGTCAGGTAGAAACAAAAGACTACTCAACGACAGCTTCAGAAAGACTTCCTTGTCCCTGGTCACTGGGTCAGGTGCTCTGTGCGGCTGGGGGTGGCAGGTTATAGGAGGCTAGAGACAAATGAAGAGCAGGTGTGAAGTCAGAGCCCTTGTCTTTGACTCGCTCCCTCTAGCTCCCTCATCCCTGTGCTTTACTTTCTGACCCCACAATGTGCTTGGCTGGTGCCACGTCCAGCCCTGTAACCCAGGGCAGGCCAGGATTTAGGTCCTCTCCTGATCAAAATATACCCACCAGGGGAGCTGCTGGCTCCTTTTTCGCTGCTGCAGAGTCTCGGTGGATCTCTGGGAATGGCTAGATGGAGGTTAATGGGGCTACACATGACAGACCCCACCCAGAAATGACAAATTTTCACTTAGCTTTCATGGCATCTAAATTCAGAAGAAAGCACCAGCCACCCACTTCAGCGTGGGCACGCACAACACACACACACACACACACACACACACACACTCACACACTAATTCACAGACTGCAGCTCATGCAACCTCATTTCCTTTACCCTAAGCAGCTCTCATTCATGTGGGAGAGAGAATTCCACAATCAGGTTAATACCCGGGAGCCTTTCCAGGAAGCCGTGGGAATGCAGAGTCTAATCCAGGCACTTCTTAAATGCCCCAATGACTGGTCTCTCTCCTCCCCAGTAGGTTATTTGTGGTTCTCCCCATCCTTCCTGCCTGATCTGCTTTCTCTGACCACTATCTCTCCATATCCAAATCCTACTCATCCTTTAAGGTGCAAATTCTGCTTCCTCCACAAAGGACCCTCATTCCTGCTGCTGCAAGTGAGTCTTCTATTCTCTGGACACCCACAGCACTCTTGCTCTGCCTCCTTGATGACTCTAGAAACAAACTTTCTGCATATTTTTAACTGCCAGAGTGCATATGTGTTCACAGAGGAAGACAGAGCAAGGAAGAGGGAGAGGGAGAAAGTGCCCAATGGGGCATGGTCACACACAGTCCTTTCTTCTCCAGCTCTCCATCCCATCGGGATTCTAGTCATGCATGCACATACACCTGGGAAGTTTGTCGATCTGCCCAGCCTGGGATTTAAACCTCAGCTGACCATGTGAGATCTAGCTCCCTTAGCCACTAAGCTACAGGACTGGCCCAACTTTCTGCTTTTCAATCATGTTATTTTTGTGCATATTCTTAACTCCTTTTCCCCAAATATTGTTTCTCGGGTCTATATTTGCCTGTCTTTATGCTCCAGAGGCAATATGCCTTGATAGATCATTGCTTTGGTGTCTGACAGATTGAATTGTTTTGTTCTTCCTCTCTCTTCTTCCTTCTTTCTTTCCATAAATATTCCTCAAGTTCTCTCTGTACTGGATACCTTCAGCACCCTAAAAAGACAATATATAAAACAGACACAGTCTCGGCCCTCATGGAGTTTATAGGCTAAGGGCCTTCTAAGGTCCGACCCTTTAATGATTGACTGTGATTTAGGAAAGTTGTTTATTCTCAAACATCCTCAGTTTCCTCATTTACAATATTTGGCTTTATGATAATTATTTCCTAGGTGTATTGAAAAATTAAACAGAAAAAGTACATGAAATATCTACCACGATACATGTTCAACAAATGTAACTTTCTTATTCATATTCCTCATTCAGAGAAAGCTCTCAAATGTAATAAAGATTCCTGAGTGTTTGTTGAAACAGAAGAAGAAATAAAGGAAGAAAGAAAATAAGGAAGGTTGATCTGAGAACTTTCTCTGGGTTGCAGCACTCACTCTGCCCTTTTTACTTTCCCATTCGGTTCTTCAAGAGAATATTAGGGTCTGCCCATGACGTGGTGTTTAAGGCAGCTGAATCCCATGTGACAGACTGTGTTGTTTGAGTCCCAGACAAGGAGACTTAAGAAACACACGAGACACATGTGTGTGCATGCCCAAAATCCTGAAATGAAGGAGAAAGAATTACATGTGACCATGTCCTATGGGGAGTGTTTTCTTACTTCCCCTTTCACTCTCTTTTTCTCTGTCTCTCTCCTGTGAGCCAAATGCTCACTCTGGCAAAATATTAAAAAGAAAAAGGAAGAAAATTATGTTAATTGCAGCCTGGGAGATAAAATTCCAGATAAAGATATTAGCTTTCTTAATCTTTTTCAGGTTATCCCATGTGCAAAGTCACAGAGCCTGGGCCAAGACCCTTTCCATGGACTAATTACCCTTTAAAAAAAAATAATCATTCCTCTAGTGGTTTTCAGGGCCCCTGAAAGCTGTTGGCCCCAGGTTACCCCCTGAACTTCTGCCCTTCATATTTATAACCCTCTAGTTTCTCTCCTTCCTGGCTTCCCAGACAGTGCTGCAGACAAAAGGACCATTTATAACAGCTTTCCTGACAGCTGGACATTATTTAATTACAAATTCTGGCAGCCACATAGTGTGCTGGAGGCTATTTAAAGTTCTGGATGGCAGGAGGAGAAATGGAGGAATTTACAACCCTTGGGAGACAGGAGTGAAGAAAGCCAGGGTGGGCAATGACCAGGACAGACTCTCATACCCCTTACTCTGAAGTGTGTTTCTAAGAGCCCTGCTCTGTAGCACCAGTCTCAGTTGAAGAAGGCAGAGATGATATCAGCCTTCCGAGGCATCTCTGGGGGTGAAGCAGGGGGCAGAACTAGCAGCATCAAACTAAACAGAATTCTCATTTATCAAGATCAGCTACCGGTGTTCTCACTGAGCAAGATACTGAGGCACAGAGAGGAAAAGAACTTCTCCAGAGCCCTGTGGTAACTGCTGCAGTTCTGAGGATGTTGTTTAAGCATCCTGAGCCTTCTTGCTGCCCCTGCAAATGAGCAATGCTTATCTTGCTGTGTTTTCCATACTGTAGCCACATACTGGCCAGTGGCGTCTTGAAGGGCTGAACTACTACACATGTCATCCTGGTTATGAACAAAACATAATCAATATTTGGTCATCTGGTCAACCCAGGAAAGTCATTGGTTCTCCACTGAGCTTCTGCAGCCATAGTTTGCTGGACTTTGGGGAGCTACAAATAGGGTAAGAAGAGTGGACTATTCCACATGGGGTGGGGACTAAGAAAAGCAAATATACCCTAGGAGGCTACACCATGGAGAAAGAGGGGCAAATATGAATATAGTGTAAGAATGCTTTTAACAATAGCTCCATAGATCAAAGGCTATTATCACCCTCATCCTTTTTACTGTTATCATTTCACACTTACAACACTTCTATGAAATACATACTATGTACATAATTACACAGATGAGGAAAGGGGCATTCAAAATAATTAACCACACCCTAAAGTTCTCCAGTCACTAGTAGGATGAGGAGTCAACCAAACTCTGTCTGATTCCAGAGCTTCTCTTTCTACCATACAGGTAACATTTAATCTTGGTTACACATATGAACTCCCTAGTTCACTAAATTACTGAATATTTCAAATATACCAAGGCTTTATTATAGACCAATTAAATCAGAATTTCTTTAGGTATGTTTCTAGAGTCAGTATTGTTTAAATTAGTCTAATATATATCAATGACTGAGAGCATTTTCAATCTATGCTAGTGGGAGTCCCCACCAGGGTGATATCTGAAGTGTGACTCACTCCTATCACCACTTCCCACTGCTGCTGAAATCACCCCAGATGGCTATGGCAGTCTGATGCTTAGTGGCCAGGGCCGTGCACCACTCTAATGGTCTCTGCGGGTCCCAGTTCTCTTGGTGGCTTTCTCTATTGCCCTGCTGATCCCACCATCCTGCCTATAGTCTCAGTTCCTACCCCTCTACCTTGAAATCATCACCCAGGAATACTAACTATGACCCATCTGCTAATCATAGCAGCCCTTAACAGCAGGCTGACATCCTTGAAGGCTGAGTATGGGATGAAGATTAGCATGCAAGAAACTGATTAAGGCATGCTCAGAAAATCAGCACCTGTGAAAGAGAAAGACAAGAGCAGGAAAGAAAGTCCTTTAGTGCTGGAAGAGAATCTGAGCTCTTAGTAGTGAGCTGTGTTTGTGTGGAAGCTCAGGAAACAGCCTCCTTTCCAGAGAGTTGGAATGGTTATATTGGAATATAGCATGGAGCTGCCTTGATAGAGAATTTTATTTATGTCATTGTACAGTATTATTACAAACCTCACACTCCAGGCTCCCAGAAGCTTCACTCAATTTCCTCAGAGATTCAGCTAAAAACAACTTGAGGACCTTGTTAGGTTAGCACTCCAAGCTGGCCTTTGGCAGGAGTCTTTGCATCTGGCTGGCATTATCCACTTTCTCTCAGGGTAGATCTGTAGAGGGTGACAGGAGCAACTTTCTCCTCTTCATCTTTTCTGGCTTTACCAGAATCTGGAGTCAACCAGCTCAGCTTGTTTCAACTGCAAGGAGCCCACACAGGAGTTTCCTGCCCTTGAGCAGTTAACAGGGAAATGAGGGAGATTAAAGCAGAACTTGCAATGAAATTGCAATATTGACATTAAAATGGCATCCATACTGAAGCAGCTGCTCAAGGGAGGAAGTCATTCTCTCTCTCTGGAGGCAGTTCAGGGAGATGCTACCATGAAAGAAAAGTCTAAGATAGATGTTAAAATACTGCAACAGACTCCAGAAGAATGAGTGATGTTTGTCCAGCAGATATGGTGGGTAAGAGCACGCTAGACAGAGGTCTGTGTGAAGGCTGGAACCCCAAACCTGCAGGATATTAGCAAGCAGTGTGCTCTCCTGGAGCACTGCTTAGGTGATAGGGATTAAGAGGAGGGAACCAGTAGTTAGCGTAATGGCTATGTCGCTGGACTCCCACGTAGTCGACCGCAGTTCGCGTCTCGGACCCGGTGGCTTACAACTCACGCCGGGCGCGTGTGCGTGCGTGCCCAAGATCCCGAGAGGAGAATGGAGGAGAAGGGATTGCGGCGTGACCATCCCCCCTGGGGGGTGATTTCTCGCTTTCTGTCTCTATGTCTCTCTCTGTCTGTCTGGCGAGCGCACGCGCCCTATAGCGAAAAACCTCTCCCAAAAAAATAAAAAGAGGAGAGGCCCAGCAAAAGAGGCTGGAAAGATGGGCAAGAGCAGAAATTGGAGCTCTCTGTATCCGTGGTAAGGAACTTGGGCCTAGCCCTAAAGTCAATGGCTCCCACTGAAGAATCTTCAGCATGGGCTGTCATGATTTTTAATGTAACCAATAATAAAAAGGATTCTGTCCCATTCTTACCTAATCCTTCTTCTAACTCACTAGTCCTACTGTGAATTTATAGAAACAAACCTTTCTTTTGTCCTCTGCTGTTCTGGTTTCTCTTTGGCTCTCCCAAATTGGGTATAAATAAATAAATAAATAAATACTCCTTAATGTGCCAGTTCCCCCCTACTCTTTACACATATGATTGCAGGGACTTCATTGGGTGATCAAGTGTGCAGCACAGAGACTCTAGAAGAGTGCTGAGAAACCAGCTATCTACCTACCCCTCTACCTTGGGCCCACTTTAGAAAGGACGGCTCTGCTTTCTCTGCACAGGGAAGTGATTTGCCCAAGAAAACACAAATCATCAAGTCTGTGGGTGGGGTTCACCTAGTTTTCCTTTTCCATGAAGGACAGTTCATGATGCTCTTGTTCAGGGAAAAAAGTCAATCCAAAACAAAACTGTGTTGTTCTGGGTTTTGTCTTCTGACTTGTCTGCCTAAAACATCTGACTGTACACTTTCCTCCATGCTGTGGTTCCTTCACCTAACTCTACCCCTTAATACACTGAAGTTTACCATTGGTCAAGACCCATTCTAGAGCCTTACCTGCGTCCTCTCTCTCTCCAAGAAACTACTCTGCCTTTCTTTTGTTCTTTTCTTTTTTTAATTTCAGAGAGAGTGTGCACTCACCAAAGACAGACCAAGGTGAGAGAGAGAGAAAAAGAGAGAGAGAGAGAGAAGGCACCTCTCCAGTGGAGCATGGTCACACTATAATCCCTTTTCATCCATTTTTTCATCCTGTTGTGACTTGGGGCATGAATGCACATATACCAGGATTTTTTTTTTTTTTTTTTTTTTTTTTTTTTTTTAAGACACAAGGGCCAGGATTTGAATCATGATTAGCCACATGGTCTCCAGCTCCCTTAACCACCAGCCACAGGGCTGGCCCCCATTTTTCTTCTTGATCTTTTGTTCCATTAAAACTCCGCTCTCATGTTCCATCCCCTCTGTTATATGAGCATTTTCTGAAGAGAAGTAGAAACTTCACTAAACTAAGAACTAGGAGAAAATATCCCAGCTCTGTTACTTCCTCTGACCTTGTGCAAACACCTTATTTCCTCATGTGTAACTAAGGTGCATTTAAAATTCTCAAGTGCCACTTATTTCTAATATTCTTGGATTCTAGTTCATCTAGTGGTATACTGAAGTGAGCTCTTTCAGGCGTAAAAGAATTGATGATGCTTATATTTCCAATGCCCATTCTTTGTCGGTAGCTTGAAGTCAGCTATGGTAGGTATATTTACACCTGGGAAATGGGCAAATGCTACAGTATTAAACATTAGCAAAGGTGAAGGAAAGGTTCACTAGCACCACCAATACATTTTCTTCTGTCTCAATCAAAAGGAGGTGTCTGCATTCTCACAAAAACTCCTCAAAGCAAGCAATGCTTTAACCCAAATGAAAGTATTTCTGATAGTACAGTAAGTAGATGAGGGGGTACATTTAGGATGATACCACATTTTTAAAAATTTCTTACTCTATATCTTTAGTTCACTTGGAATTCTATGCCCATTCATCCATCTTCAGATATTAAGTCTATCACCTACACAAACCAGTTTCATAAAATCTTTAGTTCCCAAGTTAAGAATCAATTTTCCATCCTCAGACTTGTGGAATAACTGCAGAATAATTCCCACCTGATCAGTAGTTTCCCTGAAAGCATGAACTATATAATTTCCACTTCCTTCCCAATTGACTTAGCACAGTATCCTGAAAACAATGAGTGTTCAACAAAAATCTGGGGCAATGAGAAGCTCAGCACTTGGCAGATAGGCAGAAGGCATAGCTTTCTTTTTTATTATGAACTATTTTTGTTGGAAATGTAGTACAAGCTTATACAAAATAAATTTACACAATAAAAATGGTATATGAAGAAAAGCAAGACTCCCTACTACTGGTTCTTATCCCCTTAGCACCACTTTCAATTCAAGGTGAGCTATATTACCAATTTTATATGTATCCTTCCAGAAATAGTCTAGGCATATACAAGCACCTAGATCTGTGAATGGATCTTTTTATTTTGCACAAATGGAAGCATACTGGTCTGTAGTTTTCTTTTTCCCCCCTAATAAGATTCAAAAAGTTCCATCAACACAACCAGACCAACCTTCTTCTTTTCAAGGTGATAGTTCATCATATAGATGGACCATATTTTAGGTAACCAGTCCCCTGCTGATGGAAACTTAAGTTACTTCCTGTCTTGGATATTGCCAAGAATGCTGCAATTAATGTCCTTGTGTTTACACCTTTGCCCACATGTACAAGTATATTTGTGAAAAACATACCTGAAAAAAGGAATTGCTAGATCAAAGAGTAGGCATGTTTTTCATTTTGATAGATATTGCTGCATTTTCTTCTAAATACAGAGAAACCTAAATGCAGTTCTCTCTCCAGTGGTCTTTAGATAAAGACTTCATTCTTACTTATTGCTCACAGACACCTCTTCTAATACTAGAAGCCACTGTCTTTATTTTAATAGTCATTCTACCAGACACCCAGAAAGTAATAGAACCAGCCAGCTTTGTGCTGCTCCAACATGGGGTGGGACAAATCACTCACCCCTCAAATGAGCAAGTGCTGAAGCCTCAGCCTCGGTGGGTGTACCTCTTGACATTATTTCTTTGACTACACCCAGTTCAATCTCTCTGAGCTGCTGCTCATCATCGCCCATAGATCAATAGCCAAGATAGGGAAGAGACTCAGCGTCCATTTATCACTGACCTTAGCCACTCCTTCTTGGGCAAGGTGAAGTGACAGCAATGGCTACAGGCACCTATCTCTGCAAGCAAGGAATAGGCCTTCTCTTCTCTGTCTCTGATGACCCAACGTTGGGGTTTTTATTGTTGTTTTAAAGAATCATTTCATTTTATTTATTATTATGTTTTTTTAAATTTGCTATAGGGCACATGTGCTCATTAGAGAGAGAAAGCAAGCTGCCATGTCTGGGACTCAAATCATGGTCAGCCATCTGGGAGTCCAGTGCTTTAACTACCATGCCACCTGCTGACCCCCCCCCCCCACACACCACATACACACACACTGTATTTATTTATTTATATTACAGAGACCACATCTTTATTTTCTAAGATAGGTTTTCAGGTTGGTTCTGTATGTCAAACTTCTACTGGCATAGGGAAACTGAATCTTAGAACAAGGTTTAGTGCTATCTAGGTGGTAGAAGCCTGGACTTCCTGAATCCTACCTTCCTAATATGCATTCTGCACTGTGCACATTTAAACTAGGCAGTTGCACCCAAAAAAGACTGGCAAAAAAAGCAAGTAACATTCAGGACCAGCAGTTGGCATAATGGCTATGTCGCTGGACTCCCGTGTAGTCGACTGTGGTTCAAGTCTTGGACCCAGTGGCTTAAACTCACACTGGGCGTGTGTGCATGTGTGCCCAAGATCCTGAGAGGAGAATGGAGGAGAAGGGATTGAGGCATGGCCATCCCCTCTGGGAGGTGATTTCTCACTTTCTATCTCTCTGTCTCTCTCTGTCTTTCTGGCAAGTGCACACACCCTATAGCAAAAACCTCTCCAAAAAAAAAAAAAAAAAAAAAGAGGGGACCATCAGTTAGTGTAATTGCTATGTTGCCGGACTCCAACGTGGTCGACCACAGTTCGCATCCCAGACCCAGTGACTTAAAACTCACACTGGGCACATGTGCGTGCATCCCCAAGATCCTGAGAGCTGAGAGGAGAAAGGAGGAGAAGGGATTGTGGCATGGCCATTCCCCCTGGGGGTGATTTCTCGCTTTCTGTCTCTCTGTCTTTCTCTGTCTGTCTGGCGAGCGCACACGCCCTATAGCAAAAACCTCTTCAGGAAAAAAAGATAAGCAAGTAACATTCTTTTCATAGCTAGGCGAGTCTCCAGTGCCCTTGACATAGTCATGCTGGAGCAAGCGTACACACATGTGCACACACTTTATAGGCTGACAGATAGAGTGAGGGAGGGGCTCTTTCTTGCTTCGGATCCTAACATGGCTGGGTTGAAAAAGTAGGGTTGATTGACCTGTTTGCAGGCATGAAAGAGGGAGAACAGAGAAAGCATGGTTGGGGCTACCCTGAGGATGCCAGCCCTGCCTGGCCTCCCTTTGCAGCAACCAGACTACAAAGAGGACATCATACTTATGTTGTGAATGCTTCAACCGTGGCAGCCCTACTCACATAAAAACACTTATATTTTCATGCTTCTAGGGAAACCACTGTCTGGGAAGGGAGAGAACTGTGTGCATACAGTTATTCTACAAGTTAGGAGAAGGGATGTTGAATCTTAACTAAGGAACTGAAGAAGATTCTATAAAACTGGTTGTGTAGATGGTAAACTTTGGAGATCTGAAGATGGGTCTGCTCATTCCTTTCCTTACTCACTCAAGAGAGGACCATTGCCATTTTAGGATTCAGACACTCACCAAGTGTAATAATAGGCATAAGTGGGCATTAAGAGAAGAGAGAAAAGATATGTTCTAGGTGTTTCTTTTTTCTTTTTTTTTTTTTTTTTAGTTTTTTTTTTTTTTTTTTTTTTTTTTTTTTTTTTTTTTTTGCCATAGGGCACGTGTGCTCACCAGAGAGACAGAGAGAGAGAAAGTGAGAAATCGCCCCTCAGAAGGAGGATCATGCCGCCATCCTTTCTCCTCCATTCTCCTGGGATTTGAGGATATGCGTGTACATGCGTCCAATGTGATTTTCAAGCCACCAGTTTCTGGGACTCAAACTATGGTAAGCCACATGGGGGCCCAGTGCCTTAACCACTATTGCCACCTGCTGGCCCCTGTTCTGTTTCTCAGAATAGTTTCAAACAATGGGTAGAAGCTTCAGAGAGGCAGACATCAGTTCAATCTAAGAAATGCTTTTGACAGATAGATTATTCCAAATAAAGAGTAATTTGCTTCGAGAAGTCATGATTTCCCCAACACTGGAAGCATTTGAATATAAAGAGGAATGTTCTGGCAGAGTTTCAAGGGTTAGAGGCTTGGATTGGGTAGATTTTAAAATTTCACAAACCCCCAGGAATTAGAGATGCTAAGAAATGTCCCGTCCTAAGAAGCTGAGTTTGATTTCATCCAATGCCCTCATCTGTGAGCACCTTACTCAAATCTGTGCATGCTGGGGCCTTTCTGTGGCAGCTAGAGAAACGTGAGCCCTGGGAATACCTTTTCTCCAAATAGGAAACTGGATTTTTTTTTTTTTTTTTTTTTTTACTTTCCTCCCTTTGGCAAGTGGAACCTGGTTGAGCCATTAAACCACCTGCTCATTAGAAGCTTATTCACTGTCTAGCTCAGGTGGGAGGCAGCTGTGGTTTATTGGTTAGATCCTAAATAAATATTTAATCTCTAGCCTTCGCAGAGGTAGAGAAATGGGCCTTTCAGAGATGAACAGGCTGTGGGGCTTCCTATTGGCAGTGCTGACTGTTTAGAGGAGAAGGGGGACCTGTCATTCACTGGGGTCATCAATCTTGAAGCTTGAACCACTCCAAACCCAGGTCCCCTAGAGTCAGAATTTGACAAATGGCAAAATAAACTCAGCACGCGAGATGAAGGGGGGGCAGCTATTAAAAAGCCATTGCTGTCTTCCTGCCACTGCACAGCCACGCCATACTCAGCTGCCTGTGTGGGCAAGGCACCCAGCAGGCACACAGATGGGCACCTGCCGTCATTAGCAGCTCGGCCCAGGCTCACTTCCCAACAGCCATTGCCCCTGTCAGGGGATGTCCCCCCAAGAATCGTGAGACCCTACAAATTAAAAAAGAATAATCAAACAGCAATGATGAAGGGCCGTAGGAGAAGGCAGGGAAGACTGGTGATGTCAAGAGCTAGTTACTCACTGGCAAAAACCCTGGAGTGCAAATGGAAGAAAGAATAAGTGAGAATGTCGACTGCTATGACGGATGGTCCAGGCTTGGTCAATTTGTTCAGTGAGGGGAGGACAATGAGAAAATTAATGAATCGTGCTTCCGTTAAAACCTCCAAATCTATGGGCCTTTAGTTTCTGTCTTGATTCCAGCCTCATGACATGGGTGTGTGAGTTACCTCCAGAGAAGCGATGACTCAAAACGTGTGCATGAGTCTTACTAGGGAGCTGGACTTAGCAGATTCTTATGTGCTAACAGCCAATGCAAGGCGGTAATCAGTAAATGGGCAGTAAGTCCCAGAGGTCATGCCTGACACCGTGATAGGAACTGCTGTCACCTGCTCTGAACATAGCTAGAACTGAGCTCGAATCACCATGCAAGGTATTTTCCTTAACTAATGCAGCCTACCCCACCCCTGAGGCCTACACAGGCTCCAGGTGGAACAGCAAGGAGCTTCTCCCTAAATACCAAGCATTCAATCAATTCCCAAGAAAACATTCAACCTCAGTGTCATGGGGACAAAATGTGATCAAAATCCTTCTTTCTCTTTCACCTACGTCCCTCTCTCTGCTCTATAAGTCTTTAAGTATCTCTCTCTTCCTCTCCCTCTTTTTCTTTTTGTTTGTTTCTTTTCCTGGATATCTGTCTCTGTACGTATCTTTCCTGGGACCAGCAGTTAGCGTAATGGCTATGTCGCTGGACTCCCATGTAGTCGACCACTGTTCGAGTCCCAGACCTGGTGGCTTAAAACTCATGCCAGGCACGTGTGCATGCATGCCCAAGATCCCGAGAGGAGAATGGAGGAGAAGGGATTGCTGCATGGCCATCCCCCCTTGGGGGGTGATTTCTCACTTTCTGTCTCTCTGTCTCTCTCTGTCTGTCTGGCGAGCACACATGCCCTATAGCAAAAACTTCTCCAAAAAAAAAAAAAAAAAAAATGTGGGTCCCCAAATGCTCCCAACACACCGAATGGCTGCTGAAGACTTGAAGCCAGCAGGCAGCAAAGGGGAATTGGACCTCTTGAACTAAATGAGCTCGCTCTCTCTCTCTCTCTCTCTCTCTCTCTCTCTCTCTCTTTCTCTCCCTCCCTCTCTCTCTTCTCTCTTATCTCTCTCTTTTTCTCTCAGAAAAATCTAAGGATCCTCAAATGAAAGTATTAGAGGGCTGTCATATCTTCTATCCATCCTTGTTTTAGTCAAGTCCCAGAGAGGATAAGTGACTTGTCTAAAGTAATGGAGTAAATCAGTTCCATTGAGAGGATAGCTGAGTTTCAACCTTGGATCCCCAAGGGTCTTCAAACCGTCTCATGTGAATGCCATGGTAAGATGGTCAGTCCTGCTAACAGGCAAGGTTAGCCTGTCTTGTCAAGCTGTAGCCCAGTTGGGAAACTAAACTGCAAAGGACCAACAGAAAGAGGAGCTGTGGAGAGAGGGGTCAGAGGACAGGAAGAGATTCTTTAGAAACCTGTTTGATCTGCATATCTGAGACCATTACAAGACACATCAGTTTGAGTAAAATGGAGCCTAATGTAATTTCAGTGACAGAACAAATTAAAATTTAAAAGAGAAACATGTTTGGCACTCTCAGTGAAAATGGACCTTGTTAAGGACCAAGGGTTGCTCTCTCCTTGGGGTGCCTGTCCCCAGAGTCACAGTAGCCTTACATGTGGGCACATGAGCCCCAGAAGTAAGTGAGAGCTCCACAATGACAGATCTCTCCCCTCTAGTGAGGTCTGGGTTAAGCCCAAACAGCAGCCACTGAGGTGGGGACAGGAAGGAAGCGTCCTAGCCAGTTGGCCTGCTCCACCTCCTCTCCCAATGGGCATTGCCAACACCCAGCTGAGAGGACCTCTTTCCTATCCCCAGCATTCAGAGTATCATCGCATCCTCTCCAGCCTCCTACTATATAGTTTAACCTCTTGAATTCTCTCCTCCCCCTTGGGCACAGCCTTCTAACTAGCTCTCTTTAATCTTCCTGCCTCCAATTTATTCATTCAACAAATATCCATCTGGTATACCTCCCACTGTCACATCTTAAGGTGGTGTTGCAGAATTAAGCAGGGGCAGGACAAGTGAGGTGCTGCAAGAGCAAGATTTAATGAGGAGTCAATCACAGGTTCTTGCATTCCCAGGGCTTGCACCCGAAAGTTAAGACCTCCTTAAATGATGCTTCTCAGATGCATCATCTCCTCACTGTACCCCTGGTGGCTAAAAGCAAATATGACTAAGATGGATTGGTTTTCTGCCTCAAGAGAGCTTACATGCTAGGGATAGACCTAATTAAGTAAGCAAATAAAATAAAGTGGGCCTGTGCCAGGAGGAGCAGTGCATGGTGCTGGGACAGTGTACACCAGTGGGAGGATGTAGTCTGTGAGGTCCATGGAAGGCTGCAAACTGAAGAGTGAGCAGGACCTAATGAGACAATAGCTGGGAAGGGTGGATCAAGGTTGAGGGCAGAAAGAATAGCATGTAAAGATCTGCAGCAGAAGGGAGTACACATTTATGAACTATCAAGGGTCCTGGGAGAATGAGTATGACCCAAAACCATGTTGGGGAGAAGAAATGGGATCAGGCAAGGCTTTGTTGGTCAGAAAGTAAAACAGAGAGCCTACCCAAGAGGAAATTAGTATAGACCTGGTGACACAGTCACAGTGGAGGAGAGTAAGTTGTGGGAGGCTGCGCACCAGCGAGTCTGCCGAAGCCATTTTCATGAGTCTCTTACTATTGCCATCTTAGGAAGCCCTTAGGTTTCGGTTTCTCAGAGGGCAAACAATTACACAATGCCAAAGGCCACAATTGGCTCCCCTTCAAAACCTCACCTTCAAAACCAAACTCTGATTGGCCACTACCCATGGCGCTCACCGATTAGCGAGCTTAGAATCCCTCAGATTTGCATATCCAGTACCTCATGATTGGTCCACAAAAGCAACCAATCATAACCCACCTTTTAACTATCAATCACTGCCCACCAACATGTATATAATCACAATCCCTGGCCCACAATAAACAGAAGACCCTGAAGAGTTGTAACACTGTGTCGTCTCCATGTTGTAACATTGCGCCGTTCATCCCGTCTCTCACTCCTTCTCTCAGGAAACCTGTTCAACTGGCCTGCGGGTTGGGACAGTAAGTGAGCAGCTTGGGGAGATAAAGAGTCAAAATTGACTGTATTCATGCTGCATTCAGGCCAGGTTAGGGTCATTTAAGAAAGCTTGTTGATTGATAGATGGCTAGTATTGGTGCTAATGGCTTTAATCAAGGGAAAGATCTCAATAAAAACAAATGATTAGTCTTTATAATGGAAGTGTCAATGAGTGCTTAATGAATGAATTTGCTAATGCCTCTTCCCCACTGAGGCATTCAGTCTTGGGTGAGCACATTCCAGACCTTAAGCCTGAGTCAGAGCTCCAATTTGGGGGTATGTGTCTCACTTTGCTTTGACATTGAGAGCCTTGGAACACCCCAAGAGATAGCATGATGCTCCCCAATGCACCTTTTTTTTAAATGTTTTTGTCATAGGGTGCACGCACTTGCTAGAGAGAAGGAGAGAGGCAGAGAGACAAAAAGAGGGAAAGTGAGAAATCACCTCCCCCCAGGGTGTGAGGAGGGATGGCCATGCTGTAATCCCTTTTCCTCTTACAATTTTGGGCACACAGGCACATGCACCCAGCATGATTTGCAAGCCACTGTGTCTAGCACTCAAACTCTGGTTGGCCATGTAGGAATCCAGGACCTTAACCACCATGCCACCTGCTGGCCTCCCCCAGTTGCATTTTTTATGTACCTGTCTCCAGAGAACCCTGCCAATCACCCTCAGTCCTTCAGAACACAAGTTCCTTTATGGCATGGATACAGAGCATCTTTCTAGCAGCTAGTAAGAATACAGAGCAGCTTGCACCCCAGAGGATCACCTCATCTGATATTTGGCTGAGGGAAGCAGGAGGCAGCGGGGGGACTCTTTGCACACTTCTTCTCACCTCAATTAGCCTTTAACCACCCTTTCTGACCTACTACAGCTAGCTGCATGGAGTCCACCCTTTGCATGCAGATTCACAATTTCTCTCATATCTCTGGCCTTGTACTTATCACAGGGCACTAACTTCTCTCCCTTTTCACATTCCTCCTCTCACATTTCCAGTAGCAGAAAAGATGTTCTAGGGAGTCTTCCTCCTGGCCTGTGTTTACTCATCCATTCCCAAAGACATGACCATATTTAGCCCAAGGATCACAGAAAAAGAGAACTATGTCCTACCCAATGAATATTTTGTAGCTTTGGCCTCTCCAAAACCAATATTTTAATTCTGACTCTGCGTCTTCTTGCTACCTGACTTTAGATAGGTTGACTTCTCTGTGCCTTCCTGTCTATGAAGAGAGATCAGTGTAAACCGCAAGGATTGTTGCAGTGTGGATGACAGGAAGCCACATGTGTAAAGTGCCTCGCACCATGCCTGGCCCATATAAGGTGCACAGTAAGTCTCTACCCCTCTGCAATTACTATGAGCCATGTGAAGATAGGTCAATATCTTAATCCTTGGTGTCCTGGTTTCCAAGAACCATGTGGGTACAGTACAAAGTCAATGGGGTCTGAGCTGCCAGACAGTTGTGCTGGGCAGTCACTCAGCAAACTCCTCACCCCTTACTTTTCAACCTGGGAACAAGCAATAGGACCAAAGGTGGCTGAAAAAATGGCCCAGCCAAGGCTCAGGCTGAAAAAATTAAAAGTAACGGAACCAGCAGTTAGCGTAATGGCTATGTCGCTGGACTCCCACGTAGTCGACCGCAGTTCGCATCTCAGACCCGGTGGCTTAAAACTCATGCCGGGTGCGTGTGCGTGCGTGCCCAAGATCCTGAGAGGAGAATGGAGGAGAAGGGATTGCGGCGTGGCCATCCCCCCTGGGGGGTGATTTCTCGCTTTCTGTCTCTCTGTCTCTTTCTGTCTGTCTGGCGAGCTCACGTGCCCTATAGCAAAAAACCTCTCCAAAAAAAAAAAAAAAAAGAAAAAAATTTAAAAGTAACCAGAAAGAGAAGCCAAGATCCAGGTGCACCTTAGAGTCTGGGTTGTATTTTTATTGAACTTTGAATCAAACCATAGCATTCACAGGTTTTTATAAACCCTTACAAAACTTCTTAGGACAGTTACTCCTAAGATTGGGATGTCCTTTCTGTACTACACTCTGGAATTGGTGAAAGCCTTTTATCTCTTATATCATTTGACCCTCACAACCAATGAGGAGTGAACGTCATTTACCCATTTCACAGCTGAGAAAACGGGCTTGCACTGCTCAAAATCACACGAGGAGTCTACGGCACAGCTGGCCCTCTAACTTGGATCTATAAATGCCAAGGCTCTTTTTTCCTTTTTTCCCCTCCTTCCTGTTACATCCTTGGTGTTTTTCTTTTGTTGTGGTTTTGTTTTTGTTTTTAGAGATTTTTTTATAGCGCATGTGCACTCGCTGTAGAGACAGAGAGACAGAAAGTGAGAACTCACCCCTCGGGGGGATGGCCATGCTGCAGTTCCTTATCCTCCTTTTTCCTCTCAGGGTTTGGACATGCACACACACATGCACACAGGCCTGGCATGAGTTTCAAGCCACCAAATCCAGAACTTGAACCACCGTCAGCCATGTGGAAGTCCAGCACATTAACCACTATGCCACCTGCTAGCCCCACCTCCTTGGTTCTTAAATCACTGCATCAGAATGAAATCACAAGGCCGAACTGCTATGTGAACTTTCCCCCTCCTCCCCAGAGCAGATAGATGCAAAGGTTAGCTCCAGGCCTGAAAGGGCCCCCCTTATCTTCCTCTCCCTTCTCTGCAGCCTCTCCCTCCAGAATCAGCCCAGCAGGAAGGCTCACTTGCCCAGTAAGAGAGGCCGTTTGAAACTCTCGTTCAATTACCATTTTAATTAACATCAGATTGATATAATGACAGACTAGCTCTAGAAATCTGGCCTAAATCACACTGATAATTCATTTGGGGGCTCACAACAGGAGAAGCTTTTTTTACCACCTCAAAGTTTTTCTAATCTTTTGAGGACAAATGGTAACAATAATATAATCCAAACTCAAAACAATAGGGTAGAAAATTGCTATTCTCTTGAGCATCCTGAGGAGGACTGCTGAGAAGACTGCGTGCAAGGCCAGGCTGAGTTGCCCCGCCTGAAGCAGCAGCCTGTGTTTACTGTGGTCTGTAACCTCCCTTGACTGTGACCACTCAGGGGTCTTTCATTCACTCACTCATTTGTTTTTACACTTTCACCTGTTCTAATTATTAGTCATACTTCCACTTTCTTACATATTCATTGACTGGGCTTCATGTATTCATCTACCCTTGAGTTCTTTCATTTATTCACTCACACATGCATTTATTCAACAAATATCTCATGAGCACATATGTGTCAGTCATAATTCCAGTAAGTTTCTACTGGTGTCCCTTTTGATACTAGACATCACTGCCTGGATTCAAAGGAAACATCTAAGCCCAAGAAGAGCTGCCAAAGGAAAGATACTAAACTGGACGTCTTTAGCTGTTCCACAAAGATGGGACAGTAAGGCAGGCATGGATCAAGGGAGGGGTGTGTGGAGGGCAACCGACTCAGGGAAGCACCTTCGTGAATCTGAGAGTCTAAGACTGGCAAAAGGGAGAACACAAGCAGGGCGATGAATAGGCACAAAAGCCCCCTGATAAGGACAAGCGCTAGACCTCAGCCTCATCTGACGGGGAAGTGAAAAGGGCAGGGAGGCTGGACACAGTTGGAGGCGCAGGGATGGGGTATGGCTTATCTAAGGGTCTTGAGTTCCAGTAAACTCTGTCCCCCAAAATGGTAGCTCTCAACCCCTGCCCTGTGGAAGAGTGTGCTACTGAGCTACCTTGGACTGTTGGTTTTTTCCCTCAATTCAGAGAAGAAAATAATCAACTAAAGGTTAGGATTTCTCAAGTAGTGTCTTTCTCCTCTCATACGTTTCAAGCCTCTTAGTGTCCCTTACTCATCTAGACCATGCTCTAGTATGAGAAAGTATTCAATTCAGCACGAAAATGTATTTTTTTATTTAGAGTTGCATGTTCCAAAGCTGTGATTTCTGGTGCTATAGCCCCTTGTCAATTTTGCCCACTGTCAATGCAAAGGGCAGACTGATAAGGAGATGCCTAGAATGGTCAGGTGTAGAAGGGTCAGTGTTTAGACCCCTCATTGCTGCTTGCCTTGGGTATGTGAGAGCTTCCACATCATCATCTTTGAAACTCAACTCTGAACTGACTGGATCCCAATTTTTGCCCATCTCCAATGGTCGTGAACTCTAAGACCAAACCACTGTAACTAAACTGTGCAGATACATCTTCGATGAATGTTGTTCAAGCAAAGTCCCCTGCACTTGTTTGGACTGGTACAAACTGGGCTGAATTGAATCAACTGGGCAGATCTGGACAAGCGAGAACTGGTTAAGCCGAATCAAAGCAAACAGTACTAGAGTAGAAGACAGCTGGCCAGATTACCCAGACTGAGCTAGGGTTCTGGAAGATCAGTTATTTGTGAGGCTCAACTTAAATACATCCCTAAGGCTCATCAGCTGAGGCTCTGTTCCCATACTCGTCTCTCCAGACATAAGCCAAATGGTCCAGCTCTCTCTGCCACATCCTTTCCAAGATTCCTCTTTTAACTGAACTTTGGAACATACGGCTACCTGCTGTAAACTTTCATGTCCTAGCCACAATTCCATTTGATCTGGATGAATTCATTGGTGATGGAAAAATAGTACAAAGACCATGGCTGAGAACACACTGACGCTGAGTTTGAGCATCTCTATCATTCTCCCAGATTCGGCTAAACTCTCAACATTTGTGTTAAGGCTATTATTAGAGTTAACCTGGGAATCTCCTCAGATGAGGTGTTAAGGCAGACCTGTAGAATCCCTTCCAAAGGCGAGAAGGTACACAAGGTATGGGGCTGGCAGGTGGTGTGGTGGTTGAGGTGCTGGATTCCCACATGGCTGACAGTGGCTCAAGTCCCAGACCTGGTGGCTTGCTTTCCCACTTTCCCTGTGTGTGTGTGTGTGTGTGTGTGTGTGTGTGTGTGTCTGGTCAAATTATAAAAAAAAAAAAAAAAGTAATAAATTTAAATAAATAATTAACAATTTTAAAAAGAAGGTATACAGGGTACCTGGCTCCCTGGAAGTCACTCCAGTTTCTATGCTGACTTAAGTTTTATGCCTTACTACAGATGCCCCTTCACCTTGCTTTGGAAGCCCATGCCCTGAATATTGAGATTGACGGCCTCTGAAAATCCAGAACTGCAACATTCCCTGTGTGGAAGGCTAGAGCAGGGCACTCTGACCAATGCTGAAGCATCTTCCCTGTCCTCTCTCATCTCCTCTTCTGTTTGATCCTTGCTTTTCTCACCTGCGTGGCTTTCTACTCAGCTGCCTCCCACCTGGGATATCAAGAAAGTTTTCTTGATTGTTCTGCAAAGACCAAGTTGATGCTCCATGGTTTCTAGACTTTCTCTCCCAAC
The DNA here is from genome assembly GCA_026018925.1 of Tupaia tana. Taxonomy (NCBI): domain Eukaryota; kingdom Metazoa; phylum Chordata; class Mammalia; order Scandentia; family Tupaiidae; genus Tupaia; species Tupaia tana. Next base: position 26,686,007 of record JAKSZU010000011.1, on the reverse strand, counting down.
ACAGCCATTTGTTTGTCTATTACCAATTTTCACCCAAGGCATGGAGGATAAAGGCATTGTTGCTTCAATGAATAAAAGTAAGAGAAAGGAGGGTGGGTATTGTATGCATGCATTGTCAAGCATCCAGTGAATACTAGGTAACTGTTTAAAAATTGAATTATCCTCTTTTCTATTATCTTATATATGGATTGTGCTTGTAAATGAATATTTATCTTGCATTTTAAAGATAAACAAACTGAGGCTCACATAGCTAGACATCAGAGGTGTAATCACACCATACCCTGGTCCGACCTGTCTTTGCTACATTTTACCGAACCGTACCACTCTCCCCTTCACCCCTACCATGACCTCAACCCAGCAGCTCTCTTAGAAGAGATAGAGCCAGGTCTATCTGTCTTGGTGTTCCTGCCACTACATCACATGGCCATGACATTTTTAGGGGAGTGCAAATCAGTCAGAACAGAAAAGAAAAAGCCACAAATAAAACCAAGTTTAGTTATTGAATTAAGCTATTTTCTTTCTTCTTCTTTTAAACATATTTCAGTCAAATTGATTTATGTGCATAGACCCTGTAAATGTCTTCTGCATGTTAAACTCTGCCCAGGATCTGAGCACAAAAGGAAAGTAATGGGAGGCTATTGCCTGAGGCTGCCTGGTGCCCACATCACTGCTCTTGCAAAGGATGGGAAGGTTGCAGATCTTGAATTAGTGATGTCTGGATGGCCCCAACTGCCTTCCCATCTGAATAGGAAGGACTTAGGAGTGACATCATCATGCTGACATTCAGATACTGTAGAGACCTTCCTGAGAGCTGAGTTACAGCCAGCGGCTACCTTGCCCTGGGCTGGTATTTGATTCAAAACCTAAGTTGGGACCAGCAGTTAGCGTAATGGCTATGTCGCTGGACTCCCACGTAGTCGACCGCAGTTCGGGTCCCAGACCCGGTGGCTTAAAACTCACGCCGGTGCGTGTGCGTGCGTGCCCAAGATCCCGAGAGGAGAATGGAGGAGAAGGAATTACAGCGTGACCAACCCCCCTGGAGGGTGATTACTCGCTTTCTGTCTCTGTGTCTCTGTCTGTCTTGTGAGCGCACATGCCCTATAGCAAAAAACTCTCAAAAAAAAAACCCTAAGTTGACCTGGCTAAAGACTATTAAGGTTAATGACAAGCCAAGCCAATCCCAACTTAGCTCCCAGAATTCCCTGACTTTGTTTGGCTTGCAGGACCTGATGTTTCTGCATTAAATCCATTTAGAGTAAATCATTTATCCGAGCTAATTTTCCTCATCTGCAAAGGCCTGCAGTTCAAATTGTTTCTCTAAACGGATTGTTTCATTACTAACTTTATTGGATTAATTTTTGATTAATGTGCCTGGGATCTGATAGGACTTTCTCTTTATCCCCTATGATTGAAGAAAACATAAAGTTGAGATTTTTGAAAGAATTGAATCTGTCTTTGCCTGATGTGGTGCATCATGGGAGTATCAGAAAGCTGGTTCTGAGGGGTAGAAAATACATACTTGAATGGAGTCTTAAAGATCAAGGGTCATGGGACCAACAGATGGCATAATAGTTACATCGTTGGACTCCCACATAGTTGACCATGGTTAGAGTTCCAGAGCTGGCGGCTTAAAATTTACACCGGGTACATGTGCATGCATGCACAAAGTTCCAAGAGGAGAATGGAGAAAGGATTGTGGTGTAGCCATCTCCCCTAGGGGGGTGATTTCTCGCTTTCTGTCTCTCTGTCTTTCTGTCTCTCTACAGCAAAAATCTCCCCAAAAAAGAGAGAAATCAAGGGCCATTAGCCAAATAGATCAAATATATAATATAGTCAACAACTATTGCCATTATTTGAGTGCCTATTGGCTTCAGTAAAGTTCTAAAAGCTTTAGTGTAAAATAACAGTTATTAGAACAGCCTCTGGGATCAAAGTGCCTAGGTTCAAATCCCGGCTTGGCCACTTATTACTGAGAACTGTCAAGCACTGAACTACTGACCTTTGTTTAAGCTGATTTCCTCATAAAACTTAGTTTAGTGCCCAGCATATAGCGAGTGCTCAATAAATGTCAGCTATTGCTATTATTACTTTTGCCCCCCACCTGTCAAAGTAGATATTATTATCCACATTATACAAGTGAGGAAACTCAAACTCAGAGAAATTCACCAGATTGTTTGACGAGGAGATGGCAGGGCTGAGGAACCAGTTTGAATTCAGGTATTTCATACTAAAAACCCACCATTTTTCCTACACGATTTCACTTTCCCTTTTCCATTTGAGACTGTATAAAGGCCAAAAACATTCATCTCAAATCTCCATTATCTGCAATATGTCATGCAAATACAATTTGATGAGAAGCCCTTTGATCATCCAGCATTCTCCAAGTTTTCATTATACTCTAAGCAGTTTAGGGGCAATAACCACACCTCTAAAATCTGCAACTGTAACACTGTATTCTTTACCTAGCAAGATTTGGAAAACAACTTGGGAAATGCTTGCATAGTCCTTACCCCCTTACATGGGCCTCCCACTGTTGTAAGTATCTTATACATATTGACATTTAATCCTTAGAACAATTCTCTGAGGAGGCTGTCAGTGTCATTCCAACCTTCCAGATGAGGAAACTGAAGCACAGGAAGTTTAAGAAATTACAGAAGGACGCAAATAATGAGAGATAGAGCCAAGATTCAAGTTTTGTTCTGTGCTATTCTGCATTTGATAGAACAAAAGAAAGAACATTCAGAACATTGAAGAGAATTCAGTCTTGTATAGAGAAGTCCTCACTCAGATGCCATTATTTATCATTTATGTACCATCCCACATTTCAAAAGGAATATTAACACGCTGCCTTTACAGAGCTAAGCGTATGCATCAGACATAGTACCTTGATGTTCCCATCTCAAGTCTGGGAGCCAAAGCACAAACTAGTTCTACTAGAATGCCCTCCCACCTGAAAAATGTGCAATACTCATCAAGCTTTACCTAGCTGTATCAATTACACCCATGGATTTAATTTATGGAGGTGGCTGATGACACAAAAAGGCTAATGCCATTGAAAGAAGATTTTTATTACCTACAGTTCCCAAGAGGAGGGGGCACACTATACCCCCCAGAGCCACATTGGGAAGCACCAGTTTTGGCAAGGAGGCAAAAGGAGTGAATGAGGAGCATTGCCCAGGGTCTTTGTTATATTTCCCATGGAAAGGCAACTATAAGGCAGGAATAGCACTAGCAGTCTCCACAGAAAGGGTGGGGACTAGTTAATGTAGATGACGTCAGCTGGCTCTGGGCTGTAGGAACCGTCTCTAGTTGTTTAGTATCTGCCCCTGGGCAATTAGGGCAAAGCAATGTTGCCTCATACTGTATAAGAGCTGGACAGAGGAAGTGGTTCAGAGTATGGGCTCTAGACTAGTTAACATACATGTGAAATATTGATATATACTTCTGAACCCTTTGCTATCACCAAGAATTGGCTAGTCCTGGGAAGGGTAGTCTCACCCTGGTCAGTGAGGTCTCAAATGCCAGAGCATCAAAAATACAGAAATATGGGTCTTACTGAAATTGATGTAATGGATTTGTTTTCCTTTAAATTGTAAAATACTAAACATCTTAAAGGTTATTTTGAAACAAACAGAAAGAAAGAAAGAAAGAAAGAAAGAAAGAAAGAAAGAAAGAAAGAAAGAAAGGAAGGAAGGAAGGAAGGAAGGAAGGAAGGAAGGAAGGAAGGAAGGAAGAAAGAAAGAAAGAAAGAAAGAAAGAAAGAAAGAAAGAAAGAAAGAAAGAAGGAAAGAAAATACAGACAGAAGGGAAATACGGTTGCCCTGGAAAGTTGTCCCGCATTTCTCTACTCCTGCTGTCTCCTTCCTCTAATCCCATAGCATCTGGAACAGACCCCGAACATTAAATTCTGTTTTCAGATATTTCTATGTCTTCCTCCATAGAGGCAAAGACCATGTCCTATCCATCACTCCAATATCAGTGACAGTATGCTCTTAAAAAACATTAAATGATTGAATAATTTGACAGAGAAACATGAAACTAAAAAACAGAGAGACAGTTACAGCTCAAACTTGTTATTCTGAGTGTCCTGGCAATCAAGACAAAAGGGAAAAAGGAGGAGGAAAAGGAGGAGGAAGAGGAAGGGAGGAGGAAGGAGAGGGGAAGAAGGAAAAGGAGAAGCTACCACATGAATTCAATAGCTCCAGATGCCAAGCGTTCCAGGAGAGAGCATGTTTTCTCAGTTCTAAGTTCTATGGGGTACTTGCTACATTGGGAGGGACATTGAGTAGTAATATAATGGCCAATTTAATAGCCATAAATGCCTATGCAGTCTTTAGGTGATCCTTTCATTTATTCAGCATTGATAAAATTAAAAGAATATTATTGTCCCAGCTGCAAAAGCATCTCTATGGGTATCTAGGCTAATGAGGTACAAGCATTCTGCAATCTGGGGACCTAACAGTATTTCCACATCCCAGAGGGGTGTGTGCTAACGTGACACATAGGTGGTACCTCTTAAAGTTCACTCAACAGGCTTTCAACAGACACTGATGAGCTGTCAGGTCAAAGTCAAGCCCTTCAGCAAGGGTCTGGAGTGTGATTGGTTGCTAGTTGAGCCATCTGCTTCCATTGTTGCTCCTCCTGTGTTTGGAGGTAGACAGACTTTGAGAGGTTAAACACACACTGGTCTAGATTTGTCAGGTACCTCTGCTCTTCTCTTGAAAGTGTTGTCTTAGTCCTCATTCTTAGTCCAGTCTATCTTTTTTACTCTATTATTATTTTTTAAGAGGTTTATGCTATAGGGCGCGTGCGCTCGCTAGAAAGACAGGAAGCGAGAAATCACTCCCGGGGGGGATGGCCACACCACAATTCCTTCTCCTCTATTCTTGTCTCAGGTCTTGGGCATGCACGCACACATGCCTGGTGTGAGTCTAAGTCACCGGGTCCAAGACTCAAACCGTGGTTGACAACATGGGAGTTCAGCAACATAACTATTACGCTAACTATTGGTCCTTCTATTATTTATTATTATTATTATTATTATATAGCTTTACTGAGATATAATTTACATACCACAAAATTCATTCATTTAAAGTGTGCAATTCAGTAATTTTCAGTAAACTTACAGAGTTGTCCAACCATCACCTAATTTTAGAACATTTCAATCACCCCAAAAAGAAACTGCATTATTTGTTTATTTGCAGTCACTCCTGATGCCCACCTCTGATTCCAGGAAAGCAAGCATCCTCAGTCTTCTACCCTATCACATAAACCATTTTTGTCCCCCCACCCACCCACCCCTAACTTGGCGGTTCAGGCTTCTGACGTCTTTTAAGGAAAAACCTCTCTCTATTTTTATGGGAGTGAGTGTAAAAGAATGAAAATTGTTTTCACTTAGCAGGAAACTTGACAAAACATTAGCTTTGCGTGAAGTTGTAAATACCAGGCCCCAATAAGAAGTCCATGAGACTCTATAAATTATGGATGACTTCACTGACGGAGGAAGTCATCTTTCTGATGGCCTAGCTGCAATCCCACTGTGAGGCTTGGACAATTCACTTCCGCTTTCTGGGGTTTAGCTTCTTCACCTGTAAATTGGCACCCAGATGGTTGCCCAGGTTTCTGCTAGCTTTAGTTTACTGATCTTTAATGGAAGTGAGAAGGGATGGCAAATGATGATGAAGGTCGTTTTCTTTCTAAACACTTTTTCTTGTTCAAAGGTCAGGTTCCACACTAGCTTGAGAGATCATTTTTACTTTCTCAAGTGCTTCTAGCCAATTCTACCAGAAGAGGATTTTTACTGAAGGATAAAACACACTTTTGAACACATTTTGCTTTCTTTGTTCAAAACATTTTTTTTCTTTATGCAACAGAGATAAATAGGTAGTCTTAACTTTAGTAAAGCAGCATGTGGCAGCTCCACCTAAGTAAATTACTTTAATGCAAAGATAAGTTCAGCTCAGCTATACAACTGATGGAAGAGAAGTATGATCTTCCTAAATATAAATGGAAAAATTCCCTTCTGACTGAGGCAAAGGGTCATGGGAAGGGGAGGGTGGTAGCTGTGTGCCTACCTTCTTCCTAGTCCAAATCTTCACGTTCTATAGAGAGCTGGTTTGACCCCTGCACTCTGCTGAGAACACTGAGAATGGTAACCAGAGAGCTTCTCATGGTCTTAGCCTGAGTGCACTCAGGAACTTCAAACAAGCCCTCCTTGGTCATGACAATAGAGTCTGAAACCAGGACCTGGCTAGATCTCCAGCTACGGACAGCAGATACAAGCAGATGAGCAGGAGAGAAAGAATCTGAATCTTCATAGATGTGGGGGGGGGGGGGATTCCTTGGCCGTACAAAGTCATGGTCAAAGAACATATCAAGCTTAAGGAAAAATCATAGAAAGAAGAAAAGATTGAGACCAAGTTACAAATCTAGGCATGAAGCCCATAGAACTCCATGCAATGTGACCCCTCAAATCTCCATCCCCAACCTCAGATTATTAGCAGCTTTTCCAGGGAGCTTGGGGCATGCAAGGAGCTTGGTTCAGAAGGAGTCAAACATAAACTCAAAAGGGCTCTCCAAGAGCAATCTGGACAACAGCATTTTTAAGGAATAACATGGCCCTGAAGGGAATTGGAATTAGAGAAGAGAATAATTCCCTCAGAATCTTCTTATTCATTTATTTCATTTGAAGCTATCTGAAGCTCCCAGAAAAGTCACTCTGCAGGACCTCCCATAACTTAATCTCCTTTTGTTACATTATGAGCTTCATTTTCTCCTGCTCTCACATCCCTTCTATCTCTTTCCCAGGCCTGCCAAGTCCTGTTTATTAAAAGTGTTGTGTCCAATTTACCCAGCTTTTAATTAAGCTGTCAAGTTGAAACAGGATTGTCTCCTGGGAAGCGAACAAAGATTTTATGGTCATTTAATTTTTGCTTAGGATTTAAAATCCTACTTCTGGCATAGTTAAAATTATTAATGAGATCCAGGAATTTTTGCCCATTTGTGTCCATTACAAGACATAAATCATTAGGCTCAATTAGGGGCAAGGGAAACTTGTGGAGTTAGAACCAGAGGTTGTTTTTATTCCTATCTACCCAGTGCAGCCAAGTGATAAAGGTGTGACTGTCAGAGACTGGGTGAGGAAAAGAGGAAAGAAAGAGGTAAGTCAGCTGTTGGCAGAGTTATGGAGAAGATAAAGAGAGGAATAGAGGGGTTAATGTTAGAATGACAAAGGCTTGGAACCAGCAATGCCGTAATCACTGGACTCCCACGTAGTTGACCACAGTTCAAGTCCCGGACCCAGCAGTTTAATACTCACACTGGGCACGTATGCATGCATGACAAGATCTGGAGAGGAGACTGGAGGAGAAGGGATTGCGCCATGGCAATCCCCTCTAGGGGGTGATTTCCACTTCCTGTCTCTCTGTCTCTGTCTCTCTGGGGAGAGCACACGCCCTATAACAAAAATCTCTCTTAAAAAAAGAAAAAAAGAATGATAAAGGCTCAAGAAATGGATAGAAGATCAGGGAGGGAAGAAGGGGAGAAAGGAGTTAGGAGGTAAATTATAGGTAGTGAGACACACATTAGTGTTTGCCAAGAGCTCTTGCTCTCCTCTTCTTCCAAACCTAAAGAAGATCACACTTCTTTAACCTTGTAAAGTTAGGCATGCCCACATAACTCCTTCTGGCCAAGTAAATAAAAGCTGAAGTGTGGCGTCTCTTCTTGGTGGAAACACTTCAAAGTTGGCATGTGATTCCCTTTGCTTTCTCCTCTGTTAGAATCTGGAAAAGTGATGTCATTCACATGGTTAACTCTGTCAGCCTGCATTCCTGAATAATTTGGATGATCAGAACCATCCAGCGATGTGCTTTAGACATGCTGTATGAGTGATAAGCTTCTGTTGTTTTAAGCCACCAAGAAGTAGAGGAAAAAGGATTACTGTGTAAATACACCTTATATCCTACATCAACCCATTGCAACTGATATAGAAAGCAGAGAGGCCTGTTTGTAATAGGGAGGAGCAGAAAGAATCCAGGTAAGAACCAGAAAGGGTTAGGAGTGAGGACAGGTGGAAGGCAAGGTGTGAACATCTTGAGTTTTCAGTCCCCCACAGTGGACAGTGGTTTGCATAAAATAGACCTTGGAATGGGATCAAAAGGAAAAGAATGTAAGTTCTTTTTTTCCCAAGTCTTGATTGTATATGCTACTGTCATGGTCTTAAGGACTCTTATCAGCATTCATAATAAAGGCTCTAGTTTCTGCCAAAAGACAGACTTCCAGCTCCCAAATCTCCCCCTTATCGATCATGTTTTAGGAATAGAGTAGAGTCGTATGGTCACCAACTCTCACAAACTGCAGAAATCTACTCCAGCTAGTGTCTGCCTGCTACACATGTCCTTTACAACACTCCCCTCAAGGCCTCTCTTACTCTTCTCTAAGCTCATGCCCTCTGGCTCAGTCATTCCAACACCAGAAGATTGTCCACATGCTTCAAATTTGAGGGCCTAACAGGCAGCTTGGGTGCTGTTGAGACTCTTTCTCTTGTCAGAGGGTGTGTGTGCATACTGGAGAGAAGGAGAGAGGGAGAGAACCCTCCAATGAGGTGTGGTGGAAAAAATCCTCTTTCCTTCACTTCTCCATTCCATCAGGACTTGGGACATGCATGCACATGAGTCTGGCATGCTCTTCAAGCCCCTAGGGTTGGGAGTCAAACTGTGGTAGGCCATGTGGGCTCTGACTCCCTATGCACAGACCTAACCACTGCACTACGGGGCCAGCTATGGTGAGACTTTGGACAAGGCCAAATAGGTACATCAAAGCAGGCACCTGGCACACAGATAACCTCAGGCCTTTGTTTTCTCCCACCTTTCCTCTGCAAGGTAATTCTCAGGTTCCTTCTGTACATCCCACTCCAGGGAACCTCCTGTCAAGATGGCCTTGCATTGCGAAGAGAAACAAGAGAGATTTTTAGGCAAATTAAAGTTTGTGGTTTGCAGTCTTAATCCAGACCAGCCTTCGCATGGAAAATTAATTCTCAAGAGAGAAATTAATAATGTACGGTCCAGAAAAGCCTTCTATTCCATACTTTCACAGGAAGGTCTCAGGTAATCCAAATCTGCTCTGTGTGTTCCTTCTCAGATGGATTTCTTAGAAAATTAACTAGTGAGATAGATAGGACCCAGGCTTATCTGCAAAGGGTTCACTATTACATTTCCCAAAGATGAGCCTCAACTATTGGGTGGGACAGAATGATAGCCACACTGATCCCAGGTTACCATTTGGCACTTCCCCCAACCATCATGAACATGCACACACATGCACACCCAATAGGACAGCCCGCTCCTAGACAGGGTTTTCTTCCCATCAGAATTGCCAGGAGGGTAGAAAGAAGACACTAACTATTGGTTGTAGGGGCGGAGGGATCATCACAAAAATGTGACCAGAAGCTGTGTCTCAATCACTGTTGTAGCCTGAGCACTACCCTTGCTCCTGGTAGCCAGTGTGAACTGGGGGAACAAGTCAGATTGGGATCCAGATATAGGAGATATTACAGTCCTGACACCACCCGAGAATGGAGAGTAGGTCAGGCTGGGTTAGCAGAGAGTGCAGGAGATGGAGGTCACGTCATGGACTCCCTCCTCTCATCCCAGGGTCCTGTGGCTGACATCCTCTGCAGGTGCCTAGGCTGGGTCATTTCTGAAAGTTGAACAAACGGGCCTTCAGAGATCCTTTTTGTGAAAAGAAAGGAGTCCCAGTGGTACCAGTTGAGAAAAACTGGAATTTATATGCAGAGCCCAAGGGGAGGAGACAGAGAAGGGACCTTACAAAGGACAAGATCAGAAATCTGTCAAGAACCATGGCACCTTGGGAACCAGCAGTTAGCATAATGGCTATGTCGCTGGACTCCCATGTAGTCGACCGTGGTTCACGTCCCGGACCTTGTGGCTTAAAACTCATGCCGGGCGCGTGTGCGTGCGTGCCCAAGATCCTGAGAGGAGAATGGAGGAAAAGGGATTGCAGCATGATCATCCCCCCTGGGGGGTGATTTCTCGCTTTCTGTCTCTATGCTCTCTCTGTCTGTCTGGCAAGCGCACGAGCCCTATAGCGAAAATCTCTCTCAAAAAAAAAAAAAAAAAAAAAAAAAGAACCATGGCACCTACAACCCATCCTACCTTCCCTAAGGCTCAAATGATTCTTCATCTCTGCCAAATTCTACATTTCTGTTTTATTCTCATCTCTTCCTCTAGTCTGATTTTCTCTGCTTCTCTGGTTATATAATGAAAAACTGTCACCACAAAATGATACCATCACTCTCTGAACTCAAATTACCTGCAAGTGAGGCATCTTTAGATGTTTGAGTCTATGACTCTCAAATCCCCAAGAGAAAGAAATGTAGAGCCCTAAGTAAGATGCCTAGCATACAGGAGACCAGTGAATGGTAGTTTGTTATGGACAGTAACACTTAAATTTCTAGTCTGGTTGTGTTTTTGATGGTTGTAAAGTCTTGGACAAGTCACTTCCTCATTTTGATCTTTACTGGCCTATCAAAAAGGTGGTAATAATATTGGCCCTTTCTACCTCTGAAAGATATTGTGAAGATCAAAGCCAAAAGGATGTGAAAACACTGTAAATGCTAGAGTCAACAGGTGTGAAGGAGTCCATTCTCTCTTCATCTTCACACCAGTACCACCATTACCACCACCATCATTGTCACCACCATCATCCTCATCATCATTACTGCCACTTCCACAGTAATCATTATTATAACCATTTTTATAACCATCATCACCACCCTCAACACATCATCATCACCATCATCACTATCACCATGACTACCACCACCACAACCATGGCCTCGTTGCCATCTTGATCTCAATAGGTTTCCAGAAGTCATGTGCCTGAAACTTTGTAAGCATCTTCCTACTGTTACCCAGAGTAGCTTCCTAAACTTGGATTGCATTAGCCTGTGATGACTCTTTTATTCATTCATTCATCCAATAGTTATTCATTGCACACCTGCTATATCCTAGGCCCCATTCTTGATGATGGAGATACATCAGTGAACAAAACAGAAGCTAATTTCTAACTTCATAAAGCTTACATTCTGGTGTGGGAGAGAGAGATGAACAAAGAATAACACACATGATATACAAGTAAATGAATAGTATGTTAGAAGGTGATCAAGACAAGGAAAAGCAAAGCATAGAGTAAGGACAGGCCCCGAGAGGTAATAGACAGATACATACATTCCCCCTGGGGCTCCTCTACAGCCTGTACTTCTACTGTCAGGAGCTTTCCACTCTAAGATTTCTTTTTCACTGTGATGTTCATTGAGAAGGTCATTATTTGGCAAATATAAATCACTATGACTTGAAAAAAAATCCGATTAAAGAGAGATTTTAAAATAAGGTACAGTGAATTATTCACAATAAAACTGGGATTTCAATCAATATAAAGTATAAAATTAAAGTGTTGTAGAGCTGGAAATAGAAAATGCCAGAAGGTCTTCCAGCTAGACCTTGAGCTGTGCCCTGAGTGTTCTTGTAGCACTGACCTGGAGCTGATGGAAAGATGATTAGTCCCTCTCTCCCTGGCCCTAAGGGTTATCCCTTAACATCTGCCCTCTCCCAGACTACCAGAGCCAGTTCTAGTCAAAATGGAAAGCAAGTCCAGTGTGCTTTTAAAGAACCTACCCTGCGCGCCCCAGCCTCTCTAACCTCACATATCTATTATTTCTCTAAGTTTCCTGACCTTCCCATCATCCCTGTTATATCTTACCTGTAGGCTGTCCTGTATTTGCACCCATTCTTTCCTTCAAAGTGCTGTCATTTACTAAGCATCCACCATATGCCAAATTCCACGTTAACCAGAAGGACTAACGAGACAAATGACACAGGGTTCCTCCCAAAGGAGTTCACATCCTAAGCCAGACAGAAAAATACACTCCACAAATGGCCAAGGTAAGTGCTTTGATAGAGAGTGTGCAAAGGGCTAGATGAGCACTGTGGATGGAGAAAGGATATTCCAGAAGAATTTGCCAACAGACATAGGCCCTGATGCTACTTTCTCCAGTGTTGAGACCCTCTTTAGAACACCCCATGTTGTCCTTTAACATTGCACTGCCATTGTGCATTTTCTCAGCCAGGCAGTGAACAGTTTAGGCAGGATGTGTGCCTCCTTTATAGCCCTTGTATCCCTAGCCCACAGCACAGCGATGACTCAGAATACGTATGTTCAATGACATTTGTGCCGGGCTTGAAAGATGAGTCAGAGTTCAACCGGTGAGGGAGGAAAGAATGAACTCACTCTTGCTGAGCTATCAGGACTTACTGTGTCTTCATCCTTGCTCCTACCTATTTCAGGTAAGAGCCACAAATCAACCAAAAAAATTAATAGCTAAGGGCAGAATTTTATGTACTCGAGGATGTAGAGAAGTGGGTAGGTGATTTTCCCAATGTCGACCCCATCACTGAGATTCCTTCTCTGTATTTTCAGCAGTTTGTGAAAGATTGTTAGAGAAGTGGTTTAACTGTGTCCACATGCTGGAAAAATGCTACTAATCCTTACCTTAGCCCCAGAAGGGTGACTCAGGGCCAGTCCTATGTGAAGAGATGTTTACAAATGGTTTGGGGACAACTTCTTCAAGTTAGGCAATGAGATACAGCCCAGAGATTGTAAGCTTGGAAATCCCAAGACCTGCGTTCAAGCTCAGCACCACTGCTTTCCAGCTATGTGTTTGCTGAGAAAGTAATAAACTCTCTTTGAGCCTCAGTGTTCCACATGTATTAAATAGAGAAAAGGACTTTAATACCTACTTTTGGGGTTTTGTAAGTATCTAATGAGACAACATGTCTACATGTGCCTAGTACATATAAATGCTCAAAATTGTTATATTTTGGCCCTTGTCTCTGGTATGTCAATTTTCATTTCAGAGCCATAATTGTTAAAATGGTTGATTTTCTTTTATTTATTTATTTATTTATTTATTTATTTTAGAGATTTTTGCTATACAGCATGTGTGCTCACTGGCGAGACAGAGAGACAGGAACTGAGAAATCATCCCCCGGGGGGGGGGGGGGGTGGCCACGCCACAATCCCTTCTCCTCCATTCTTCTCTCAGGATCTTGGGCATACACACACATGTGCCTGGTGTGAGTTTTAAGCCACCTAGTCAAGGACTTGAACTGAGGTCGACTATGTGGGAGTCCAGCAACATAGCCATTATGCCATCTGCTGGTCCAAAAATGGTTGATTTTCTATTCAGCAGAAACCAGAGGTGCACCTGCTCCTGAATGCTATAGTGGGAACTCAGACTAAGTATTCTGAGCTTCTTCCAACTTCATGAGTCAGTGGCTTTGCTATGCTGTCTCAGTCAAGGCACCACCCTCTCTCAGCCTACTCCTCTATCTATAAAATAGGAATTGGACTAGATGGCATTTGGTCTATCTAATCTCAGGTTTTAAGTTTCTGATTAGGTAGGGAATTGCTTCAGTAGGGAAAATTACATATTATCCTCTAATTAATTAAAAAGTGAAAAACAGGGGGGCAGACAGTGGTGCAGCAGTAAAACATGAGACTCTACAAGGCAATCCACAAGGGAATGTTCTACATTTGCAGCCAGAGACCCGCCCAACTGTGCCAAACACACATGTGCCTATGATCTTGGGCTGGTGGAAGCTGGGGGTGGATCATTGTGTCAAGATCCTTTCTCTTTCTCTCATTCACAGAAAAGATAATTATATACACTCACACACACACACACACACGAAAAAAATGGGTGATGTAAATGACCTTACAAATTAAATTTTTTTAAATAGTGAGAAGGAAAAGCCTGAAAGTAATTCCAAAGTTCTACCTATTCCACTCACAACTTCTTTGGCCTCTGTTCTGAACATCTACTCTGAGTCAGGCTGTACATGCACACTTGCTTATTCAATCATCACCACTATTTAATGTTCCAATTTTATATATTTTGAAACTGCATTTCATGGGGAGGTTAAGCAATATGGCCAAATTCCACAGCTAGTAAGTGCCAACACCACTGCTCTTTCCTCTCAATTACCAGGCTTCTGATGGAAAAATCCCACCCACCCACATCAACATACATCCAGCTCCTCTAGCGCAGAGCTGGAGAAGATCCAGGTCTGTCCCTGGTCCTCCCCATTATGAGTTAAGATCAGAGACAGAACCCCTGATGTATGCACAGAGGTAGCAAACATTTGGGCCTGCAAGGGCTTACCTGGTTGTCTATGCATAACAGGCTATTGATATGTTTTTACTGAATGAATTAACAGGTGAATTAATGGATGAGCAAATAGATAATGGACTGTTAGATGACAGAAGAATGAGAGCAGGAATTTAAACTTTTCATCTTAGTATATCTCCTTCAAACAACTGACCTATACCAGCATTCAAAAACGCACTGAAGGCATGTCTATAAGCTCCCAGGAGTGTCTTCATGTAGGACTGATTCTAAGGTGAGGCAAGTGAGGCGTCCAGGATACAAAACTTAGAGGCATCCACTACCCACAAATTTGCTTCCCTAGGTGCCTAACTTGCCTTTCTCTAGTCTCAGCCTTACTCCAGGATCATTCCCCTCAGCACTTCTCTCCATTCTCTCAGGATTTGAGACACACGTGCACACGCGCGCGCACACACACACACACCTGAAATCATTTTTTAGCCAGGGTCTAGGACTTGACCATACAGTTGGCCTCATGGGATCCAGTGCCTTAGCCTCTGCCCCATCTGCTGGCCCAGCACTTCTCTGCTCTCTGAATCTCTTCTTCCTCTGTCCCCTACCTCCTATTCAGCCCTGACCACTCTTTCTCTTTAGCCTAATGCTTTTCATCCATGGCTACACAGTAGACTTACCTAGGAGGCTTTTGAAAAATATCTGCATGTGGGCCCAGCCCACTACATTGAGTTAGATACTCTGATTGTGGAGTCAGGCATCAGCATTTGTTGAAAGTACCCAGCTCCAACTTGCAGTCAGGGCTGAGAGCTGCTGCTCTACCCCTTCTGATGGGTGACCCAGTTTCCCGCTCTTTCCTACAGCACCATTCTCACTTGTGCTACCCTCTGTAACAGATGCTATGGAGCAGGCCTCCCTCTGCTCCCATCGGGCTCTCCCAGGGATGATTAGTGAAACATCTCTTTCCATTTTTACTCACAGCTCCTTCGCCCTGGGATGAAGGAAAGTCCATGGAGGCCAGGCTAGAGCATAATAATATAAAACATAATCATTAGCATTTATTAAAGGCTTATAGTCTGTCAGAGGTGTGCTAAACTCTTCACAGGTATTTCACTTGCTGTTTCATTAACCCTATCAGGTAGATTTCAGATTTAATCTCCACATTGGAAATGAGGGAAAAGAGGCACAAACAGGTAAAAGGACTTGCTCAAGATTACACATCTAGGGGCCAGCAGATGCCATGGTGGTTAGGGTTCTGAACTCCCACGTGGCTGACCATGGTTCGAGTCCTAGACCTAATAACTTGCTTTCTCACTTTCCCTCTCTGTCTGTCTGTCTCTGGTCTAATTAATTAATTAATTAATTCTTTTTAAAAAATGATTACACATCTGAGGAGCAGAAGGATAGGAGTTTGAATCCAGGAGCATGACTCCTAGGTCCAGACCTATTTTTCCTCTGCTTGGTCCTATCAAACCTGGTAACCAGGACTCTTTGATATTATGGCTGACTTCTTTCTCTTGGTGCAAAGAGCAGCATGGTGAGTCTACTTCATGAACCTCCAGGTGCATCTGCCTCTAACCGAATCTTAGACTGCCACAACTGGAACTCCCTTTCCAGCATATATTGCCTCATTTCATCCTCTCCACAATCCCGTGACATAGGTATTCTTTCTACTTGCTGAGCCTGTCAAGGTCACACAGTACTCAATAGTTGAAATACTGACCCATAACTCTTACCCTGCACCAGATAAGGTAAGCTGCTATAGGTCAGGCAGTCAGAGAAGGCTGGTGGAAGAGGTGAGAATTAAGCTGGGTAGAGTTCAGATTTGTAGAAAGGAGAGCATTTCAAGAAGAAGGAACAATATGAACAATGGCGTGAAAGGGGGACTTGGATCATTAAAGATATGGTAAGTAGCATGCTTTGGCTAGAGTAGGTCACTTACATAGTGCCACAGTGACTATGAGACTAGAGGCTGCATTAAGGTGTACTGAGATAGTTATAGAAAGCCAGCCTTAGGAACTCGGAATTTATTATGTAAGCATCGGGGAACCATTGGGCAGGCAAGCAATGTGCTGCCCAAAGTGACATTAATAGAGTAGAAATCATCAGGATGAACTGGATGGGGGAACATGGACCTAGACAGGATACAAGTTTAGAGATGATTGCAGTAGACTATATGAGACAGGACACACAGACTTGGATTGAGACCTGGGAAAATAGAAAACGAGGAAGATATGTGAGAAATCTAACAAAGAAAATTCTGCAAGACTTCTCTACCAATTAGCTATGGGGATTAATGGAATGAGATATGCTTAAAATGACTCAGCCACCATCGAGTATCTGTTGCCAGGACAGGAGCTGCAAAGATGAGCATTCATAGTTCCTGCTCTTACAAAGTGTACTGTGCAAAGGGTATTCCTGCAGGTATCCAAGTTGTAAGAGCTCAGGGGAGAGCTGCTATAGTAGAGGCATTCTCTGGCACCATATAACATTAGGGCACCTTAGTTCCTGTGGCAAAGACCTAACCAATGAGGCCAAGCCCAAGCTCACTGTAACTTCAAGGAAGAAGTGATGACCTCAGCAGTGGAGTGACAAGAAAGAGGAGGAGGAAGTGGGGGAAGGGGAGATAATACATTAGCCATACCAGTGGTCAGGGGAAGGGCCTTCTAGGCAGAGAGAACAACATATACAAAAAATACAAAGGTATTCCATGACATGGTGTGTTTCATTTTTTGGTTTTGGTTTTGGCTTTGGTTTTTGCCATAGAATGTATTCACTTGCTGGAGAGAGACAGAAAGAGGGAAAGTGAGAAATCACCCCTCAAGGGGGATGATCATGCTGCAATTCCTTCTTCTCATTCTCTTCTCAGGATTTTGGGCATACAAACACATGCACCAGTTATGATTTTCAAGCTTCCCACATCCAAGCCTGGAACCACAGTCACCTATGTGGGAATCCAGCACTTTAACCAACATGCTACCTTCTGCCTCAGGCATGGCATGTTTTAAACTTCAAGGTTTAATGCTGAATAAATTGAAAAGGAGCAGAACAGAAATAGAACAATCTGGAGGGAGCAGTTTTAGCAAAAATATCTTAAGTATAGAGGTTAAAAACACAGAGTGTGGAATAAAAAAGACACGGATCAGTGGCTAGTTATAAGATAGCAGACAAATCACTTTACCTCTCTGAGCCTAGTTTTCTCATCTATAAAATGTAGTAATTACTTATAGTACAGTGTTATTGAGAAGATTAAGTAGGGAAATATAAATAAATCACTTAGAATAAGACTTGGCACATATATGAGCTCAATAAATGATAGTTGGAGGTGATCTTATTATTATCGTTGAGTTTAGATACAATTGACATTGACATGTCAGCGAGAATGCCTTTCAGGCAGTTATATGTGGGGAAACTGAAAATTAGAGGGATAAAGTCATTTTGGGTAAAGTAGGTGATCTCAGTTCAAGTTATTCAGCAAATAAACCCACCCTTTCAGGAAACATACACACCCACTCTATATCATTTCCTTCATCTATAAAATGGAAATATTAGGCAATATAATTTCTGAATTTATTTTAAGCTTTCAGAGCCTAAGCAGCAAACCAGGATGTAGCACATACTGGGGAAAGGATTATAGAAAACTTTCTAGTGATGTTGCAGAGACTATGCCTCCCTCCTTCCTTCTCTATCTGGCCAACTGCTACTCTCTACAGAAAGGAACACATGGTAGGCAGCCTCTAACATGGCCCTGGTGATCTCAGCCACCTCTATTTATAACCTTTTGTAATTCCCTCCCTTGAGTGTGAATTGGCCACCGGTGACTTGCTTCTAATAAAGAAAATATGGTAAAAGTTAAAGATGTTAATTCTAAGATTACGAACTCAAAGATTCTATAAGTTCTAAAGAGACTGACGTTCATCTCGCGTGCTATCTTATGCTCTCTCACTCACTCTAAGGAAAGCCAACTGCCTTTGTGAGCTGCCCTATGGAGAGGTTCTTACAGAAAATAGCAGAAGACACCCAGCTCACAGCAGGCAAGGACCCAGCTAACAGCGAGCAAGGAGTCCAGTAGTCCTTAAGAAACTGAATCCTGTTAACAACCACAGGAGTCCCCCAGTTGAGCCTTCAGATGAAACCACAAACTTGGAAGACACTTTATAGATTTGTAAGAGACCTTGAAACGGGCATTCAGCTAAAACTGTCTCTAGATTCCTGATCCCACAGGGGAAAAAAAATGAAATAATAACTTCTTGAGGCCAACTGGTCAGACAACAGTAATACAAGACTCTGCAATGCTGAACCCACATAGGTAGGTACCAGGTTTGTGACCCAAGGCCTCTCTATACACACGAGAGCTGGCTACAGCTGAGGATGGATTGTGGCATGAAGACCTGTTGAGGGTGCTTCTCTCTTTCTTTCTCTCTCTATCTCTCTCTGACTCTGTCCCTCTCTCTCATAGAAGAAAGAAAGAAATGTTTGTTTTTTTAAATCATTGTATTTTGGAAAAATATATTAAAGAGCAATACGTAATTACAAAATACATGACTACAATTGGAACACCTGAGGTTTGTTTTGTCTTTGTTTTAGTTTCTTGTTTGTTTGTTTGTTTGTTTATGACTGAAAGAGACAAAGAAAGATAGAACTCACAATAGGATCTTGATACTGCATTAGACTTCCCTGCCTCTGTCAGTTCCAGATTATGGGCCCTAATGTGCCCAGCATACTCAAGGAGATCTCTTATGCATACCCAGAACTTTCCCTTGTGGATTAGCCTCACAGAGCATTGCATTTTACCACTGTGCCACCACCTGACCCCCTGAGCTGTGTTTTTCAAGAGAAGGCAGAATTAACTAGAGGGAAAAAAAGAAAAGAAAGAAAAGGGGAGTCCAAACAGATGGAGTGGAATGTCTAAGTCTTAGTCTCAGGCCTCAGAATTCCATGATTCTTAGGCTCCCACATGGAGTCCAGCACAGAATTGTTATTCCATATTTGCTTAATGAAGTCTATCATGGCTCGTTTATCATTATTATCTTCCAATACTCTTTGGAAAATGTTCATTGTGCTCAATTCCCATTTCTTCATATTCCTTTTATTCCCATTCATAAATAGTTTGCCAAGTCTCTTAGGATTTTCAGGAATGAATGTCAGGCCTACTGATTTGCTTGAATTAAGATTTTTTGTCATGGACTGTTGTGGTATGTTCTTTACAAACCTCTTCCTTGATCTTCCTTCTGCAGACCAAGTTAACTAAAGGGTTAGGTGTCTTAGTCCTGGCAGAGGCATTGTTAATTTTCTATACAACCTCATTTATAAAAACTAGCTTTATGGTTTCTTCATGTTGCTTTGCTCTACTGACGTATTTGATGAAACTCTGCCCAGCAATTTATCACATATGATGAGACTTCCCTTCAAGACTAGAATCTACTCAGTTAGCGTAATGGCTATGTCGCTGGACTCCCACGTAGTCGACCGCGGTTCGCGTCCCGGACCCGGTGGCTTAAAACTCACGCCGGGCGCATGTGCGTGTGTGCCCAAGATCCCAAGAGGAGAATGGAGGAGAAGGGATTGCGGCGTGACCATGATTTCTTGCTTTCTGTCTCTATGTCTCTCTCTGTCTGGCGAGCGCACGCGCCCTATAATGAAAAAAAATCTCTCAATAAAAAAAAAAAAAGACTAGAATCTACTAGCAGAACTGAAGTGGCCTCCTTCTGGTATTAACAAATCTCACCATATCCATTTTCTTCTTCCAGTGCTCATCTCGATATTCCTCAGTCTCCTTTGCAGTTAAGTTCAAATTCAGATGGCTAGTTTTGGCCAGTGACTTGTAAACAGATGGAATATATCATCCTTTGTGTTCAAGGGCAGTTAAAAGCAGGAGTAAATTCCTTTTGAACTTTTTTCCTCCTGCTGAGGTGCCAACAGAAGTCCTGAATTGTGATGAAGGCATTATGAAATGAAAACAACCTGGATTGCTGAGTTACCACATAGAGAACAGTCACCCTACCCTGTGGGCAAGAAATAAACATTTGCCATATTAAGTCAGTGGAATTCAAGAATTCACTTATTTCCACAGCAGAATCTACTTAGTATTGACTAATAAACCCCTAATCTAACCATCATAGTCTATGCTATGTGGTTAACTAGCCAATTACCAGAAAGAAAAGCTTTGGACTAAATTTTTCCCTAGAAATGCATCCAGAGCCACTCCTTGTGAATAAGTGATCACTGCTGACAAAATTCTGTGTCCCTAAGAAAGGAGAAAATACCAAGGGAGATAAGGGAGATAGAAACAGAGTAGTTGTCAGCAGTTTCTTGGGTAGTTGGAACACCAAGAGGAAAGGATACTTCCCATCTTATTTTCTACTTCTTTCAGATAAGGATATTGTTCTCTCAGACTGAATTTCCTGCAAAGCTGAAAAATATGTTGCCAGTAACCCTAGGCCTAGTCTCAAACTTAGCAAGTGGCTTAAACAACAGATATTTATCCTTAAACTTGGGAAGCCAAAAGTCCAAAATCAGTATCACTAAGCAGAAGTCAAGGTATTCACAGGGCCAGACTTTCTCCAGAGGCTTCAGAAGGAAAATCCATTGTGTTGCATCTTCCAGCTTCTAGTGGCTGCCAGCATTTCTTGGCTCATGGCCACGTGACTCTCATACTCTAGTTCATTGTGTTACAAATATCCAAGTCTGAGAAATTTATAAGAAAAAAAAGGTTTATTATGGAGAGATAGGGGCCTACATTCATTCTTCTGTATGGGGATATCCAATTTTCTCAGTACCATTTATTGAAGAAATCATTCTTTCTCCAAAGTGTGTTTTGGCACTTCTACCAAAAATCAGTTAGCTGTAGATGTGTGGATTTATTTTTAGGCTCTCTATTCTGTTTCACTGGCCTATGTATCTGTATTTACGCCAGTACCATTGCTATTTTGATTACTCTACCTTTGTAATATATATATTTTCAAGTCAGGTTGTGTGATGCCAATAAGTATAATAGCTTTGATGAAAGAAGCGTATTCCCAGAAAGACACACATGGCCAAATTAGAGAGGAAAAAAAAAAAAAACCTTGAATATGAAACCCTTCCCAACACATTTTATGAAATTGGCATTAACCTGATATTATAAGAAGAAAAGTTAAGGCACAGACCTATATCACTTATGAAATATA
The DNA here is from genome assembly GCA_026018925.1 of Tupaia tana. Lineage (NCBI taxonomy): Eukaryota > Metazoa > Chordata > Mammalia > Scandentia > Tupaiidae > Tupaia > Tupaia tana. The sequence goes on along the minus strand of JAKSZU010000011.1, from coordinate 26,664,644 downwards.
TATAAATATCCTTAACAAAAGTTTTGTACTGAATCCAACAATGTGTAAAGGGTAATGCATAATCACTACAGTTGAGGAATCTCAAAAATACAATCTTGATTTACCAGTTGAAAATTAATCATAGCAATCTATCTCCCCTTTTAGATCTAACAGTCTTTCCTTCACATATTTAGGTGCTCCTGTGTTAGGCCCGTAGATATTAATAAGCATTGTATCTTCTTGATAGATTGACCCTTTTACTACAATGTAGTGCCCTTCTTTGTCTCTTCAAACAGTTTTTGTTTTAAAGTCTACTTTGTGAGAAATTAGTATCATGATACCAGCTCTTTTTTGGTTCCCATTTGCATGGAAAACCTTTTTCCAACCCTTCACTTTCAGTCTATGTATGTCTTTATCCGTGAAGTGGGTTTCCTGTAGGCAACAGATAGTTTCTGTTTTTTAATCCATTCAGCCAGCCTGTGTCTCTTGATTGGAGAATTTAATCTATTAACATTCAAGGTTATTATCGATGTTACTGGACCTGTCCCGAAGTTTAAGTTGGCCATTGTCTTAGTTGCATTTTATTCCTTTGTTTCTGGTTGTTGCTTCTTTAGTTTTCCTGGAACAGTACTTTCTTCAGGGTTTCTTGAAGAGCTGGCCTGGTGTTGGCAAATTCTTTCAGGTTTTGTTTGAGAAGATTTTAATCTTTTTTCCCATATGAAGGATAATCTTACAGGATATAATAATCTTGGTTGAAATTGTTTCTCTCTTAACACTTTTAATACATCTTCCCATTCTTTCTTGCTTGCATTGTTTCCATTGAGAAATCTGGTGTTAGCCTGATAAGGTGACCTTTGTAAGTCACTTGTCATTTCTCTCTTGCCAGATTTAGTATGTTACCTTTATATGTGGTCTTTGCCAGTCTGGCTAAGATGTGCCTTTACAGCACTATTCACAATGGCTAAGTCATGGAAACAACCCAAATGCCCATGAACAGATGAATGGATAGAAAAACTGTGGCACATATACTCAATGGAACACTATTCAGCCATAAAAAAAAAAAAATCCTGGCTTTTGACAGGAAGTGGATGAATATGGAAAATTTACTGCTGAGTGAAGCAAGCCAGGCTGTGAAGGAGAGGCACTGTATGTCCCCATTTAATATACACCAAGTGTCCACACTCTATGACTGAAACTAATTGGCTAAAGAATATAGAAACACAGTATATAGATGTAAATACCAGATATACTGTGTGTGAAAGAGGAGGGTCTGAGGAAGGACATTTAGAAGAAAAATAGAAAGGCAAAGCATTAATGGCACAAAGAAATGTGATATTATCTGTTGAAGATATTTTTTAGTTTTATCAACTGTACTAGGGAGAAATTTTCACCTGTTGGAACATCCATTTTGTAAGCCAAATAATAATGTGATTGAATGTATAAAAGTAAATGAAATGAAAAAAGAAAATCATTCATAGCAATTGATCATAGAGCCCACCCTGGTGCTTTATCATGTCCCAAAAGTTCCATCTTTTAGTACCATGATTGGATTGTCTCCACCCTGTCAACATTGCTCCTATAGCTTACCAGATTTTAATACATGAATTTTGGGGGCCACACTTAAACCATAGCATTCCATCCCTTGTTCCCCACATTTGTATACTTTTCATATATAAAATACATCCTTTTCACCCCAGTACTCCCCCAAATCTTAACTTGTTCCAACACAGAATTGAAAGTTCAAAGTCTCATCTGAAATTCAAGGCAAACTCCTTTCAGACTGAGCCTGTAAAACCAATACAAGTTTTGATTTTACATGCTTCCAAAATACAATGGTGGGACAGGAATACAGTAGAAATTCCCATTCCAGAAAAAGAAAGGAATAACAGAACCCAAGCAATTTTTAAACCCAAGCGGGCAGACCTTAAACCTTACAACTCCAAAATAATCTTTCATTCCATGTGTCACATCTTGGGTTTGCTAAGAGGGGTCCCTGAAGTATTGGGCAGCCTTTACCCCAGGGCTGTGCTGAGCTCAGTCCATACAACACTCTCACAGGTTGGAGTCTCATACGTGAAATTCTCCCAGGCTGGTATTAAATGCTGGTAGCTCTATAAGATAGAATTTCAAAAGTCAGCCCTCTCCTTTGCAGTTCCACTTGGCATTACCCTAATAGAGCACTCTGTGGAGGTGCCACCTCTGTGACAAGTCTCTACTTAGGCTCCCAAAGTTGTCTGAGACATCCTTTAAAATATAGATTGAGGCCACCATCCCTACATAGCTCTTAAATTCTGCAAGCCTACAGAATTACCACCACATGCACGCCACCAGTAGCTGCTGCTTACATGTCCCAAAACAGCAGCCTTAGCAGGCTGAGCCAAACCTGGGGCTTTTTTTTTTTTTTTTTTTTTAACCACAGCAAAGACTAAGTAGCACTATAGTAGGATACAGGGAACAGACTCATGAAACAGTTAAGGGCAAAGAGATCATCAGCATCAGTCCCCTTAAACTAATTGTTCTGCTCTCCTAGATTTCTGGACCTGTGAGGGGAGGGACAGCCTTGAAGATCTTCGAAATGCCTCTTAGGCCTTTTTCCTATTGCCTTGACAATTACCACCTGGATCTCTTCTAGCAGTGATAATCTCTTTTGCAAGCAGTTGCTCAGCCATAATGATAGCTATTCTTTTCCAAAAGCACATTTTCATTCTTTCTATGATCAGGCTTGGGATTTTCAAAATTTTTCACTTTCTTTCCCTTTTAATTATCATTCCACTTTTACATCTTCCCATTGATTTTTCATTTCACTGTAAGTTTTTAAAAGTAACCACATTGCTCTTTCTATTACTACTTAGAAATTCCATTTGCCAGATATTTATCATTCTTAAACCCAGCATTCCACAAAACTCTAGGGCATGGACACAATGCAGTCAAATTCTTTACAATAGTATAACAAAAATGACATTTTCTCCAATTTCCAATAAGATATTTCTTATTTTAATCTGAACCCTTATCAGAATGACTTTTACTGCTGATATTTCTATCAGCATTCTGGTCACAGCCACTTAAACAATCTAAAATGTTCTAAACTTTCTCTAATCACCTTATCTTCTAAACTCTCACCAGAATATACACTTTCCCTAGCTTGCTCCTTCAAACCCTTCCAATGACTGCCCATTACCTAGTTACAAAGCCGCTTCCACTTTTTCAGGTATTTGTTATAACAACCACACTCCCTTTTGGTACCAATTTTCTGTTCTAGTCCACTGTATTGTTAATAGCAGAAACACCTGAGTTTAGGTCATTTAAAAAGAATATAAGTTTACTTAGATCACAGTTTTGAGGTCAAAGGTCCAGAGGCCACATCTGCCAAAAGCCATCTGGTTGATGGGAAGCTACCTGCAGAGTTCCATGGTCTTCACAGAGCATCACATTGTGAGGTCAAGAATTTGAGCAGAGCAAGAATGTGCATGTTGTGTCTGGGTATCTGTGTGTCTCTTCCAAAAGCTATGACTATCCAGTCATGGGGACCCCACCATTATAACTAATCACTTCCCAAGGCCCCACTTTTCAACACCATAATAGGATTAAATCTTCACACTCAATACATGCAATGGGTCACCAGTTTTAAATACATGGATTTTGGGGGAACACATTGAAACTATATCACTGTCTCAGTGATCACACTGTCTTTTTTTCCAGTCTTTACTAAACCTTTCTCTCTCTCTCTCTCTCTCTCTCTCTCTCTCTCTCTCTCTGGGAAATAGTTAAGATCTACCCTCTTGGTAAATTTTAAGTATACACTAGTGTTGTTAACTATAGTCATATTGTTCTATATGCTTCCCTCTTACAAAAGGATACATGAGATTGCAGTTAAAACCCCTTTTGGTACCAATTTTCTGTTCTAGTCCACTGTATTGTTAATAGCAATATAGTTATTATAATATAATAATAGTTATTCTGGGTAATCCAGAATAACATCCCTATCTCAAGATTCTTAAATTAGTCACATCTTCAAAGTCTTTGTCATATACGGTAACATTTACAGGTTTCAAGGATTAGAACTGATTTTGGGGGGAGCTCTACCATTCAGCCTACTACACCTGGCTAGAAGGAGAGGGTCTGTCTTTTTCCAGAATAATGAGTAAGAGGTTGTAGACAGATAAAAAAAATAAAGGTGAATAACTATTTTCCTCCTTATTCAAGACCTGTACCTGATTAGGGAGGAAGGTCTCTATACTGCTGGGCCATCTGACTGGGAAAAGAGCTAAGACATGTCCCCATCAGTGCCTGGCTGTGTTCTAGAAGCACTGGGTCAGACCTGTGTCTGAATTCCCCCATAAGTGACTTAATTTTTTCTAAACCTTGGTTACTTGATCTATAAAATAAAGGTAGAGTGTACTTGTTTCCTAACTCTGTTGTGACACTTAAATAAAAGCATATATGTAATGCTTAGCATAGTGCCTATCATATACTAACCACACAGAGGTCTTCACAGAAATGCAAAGACAGGCCCTGATGGAAGTAACGCGTTGTGTTGGAGGAACTAAAATAAGGAGTGTGACAGATGACTTTAGAGCTACACAAAAAATGTTAATAAATGAGACCACACTGATGTGAAGGGGCCTCTTCTTGCCAAGGACTCATAGACCACATTAAGGATGTTGATGGGATTACTCTTAAGATAAAGGGCATAGAGCAGAAGTATGATGTAATCAGACAGATTACTCTTGCCCCTAGTTGGAAAGTGGTGTGATGGTAGATATATATTAGAGTCCAAGTGAAGGCTACCTATAGTTTGGATGAAGATGGTCAATAAAAGAAGTGGATAGAGTCAAGCTATGTGATACATAAATCATCAAAACTTGATAATTGATTATATCACATTGATTTGCAGACAGATATATATCAAAGACAACTCCCTCATTCTCAACTGAGTATATACTAGCTCCATTCCCTAGAATAAGTAATGCCTGAAAAGCATCAAGTATGATCAGAGGGATGGGATGTAGAAAAAGGTGATAACTTCATCTTTAAACATATTACGCAGAAGGTAAATATGAGACAGATAGCCACATGGAGAAGCTATGTGCACACTTGAGGACACAGGTGGGTCTCTAGAGGTCAGTAGTAGAAACAGAATTTCTGTCATCAGTTTAGAAGTAACTGTCAAAGCTGCATGCATGTGAGGAAGTGCACATAGAGACAAAAATTGAAGGGAAATTTTTTTTTTTCCATTTAGCAAATATCCCCTTTGTGATAGGTCTGTTGGAAAATGAGAATATGGAGACGAATAAGACATACTGCTTTCAGTCAGTTAGATAATGATATGCGGAATAATATGTATGGTAACAGACTTGCCAAGGTAGAGAGGAGGGTGTAATTATCTCTGCAAGTGAGTAGAGGCAGGTAAAATCTGTAACCTTTGGTCCATCACCATCTTGGGAGTCTCTCTTTCCTCTCTCACAGTGCAATGCCTCATCTCCATCAAGACATGGCATCTTTTCTCACAGTCATCAACTGGCCACAGGATGGGGAGCCTTCCTCCCTTTCCACCCAGTCTTTGCAGACACAACTGTACTCTTTCTGCAGCCTGTGGATCTATCCTTACATTGGAAATTCCCTTCTCAGCTCTTCAAGGCAACATTTCCTGCCAAAACTTTGCAGAGTTGGAAAACTTTTGACTCCAGCAGGTCTCATCAGAAAAGTGAAACTAATGAACTCTCCGCATTACACAGCTGTCTCCATTAGTAATGAAATCCTTTTATTACAAGGAATTAGTTTAAAACATGTTATTAAACAGATCAAAATGAGCAGTAGCAATGAAAGTCGTTAAAATGCAAGGCATTTGAGAGAACAGTTTCCCCCAGAAATAAGAAAAATCTGAAAGTTAGGATTGGAATGATTCTGTGTGGGAGGAAAGTGAGAGTGTCTTGCCTGGAGGATGATGGGATGCAGAGACAGCCACTGTGGCTTAAAATGGTGGGGCCCACCCAAGAGAAAGCAAGAATGCTGAAAAGAACAGCTCCAAGTGTAACCCAGAGAGAGGGGCAGAGGGACTGAAAAGGGAGGAGTGTAGAGCACAGGAAAACCCCAACTGAAGAGTGGGCAGCAGCTGAAAATAGTCTATGCAGTCTTATAGTCATAGCAGAATAAGAGTGACTAGCGCATATTGAGTGTTTATCCTGTGTTACCATTTTACTAAATTCTTGCATATTTTATTTAATACTTACAGTATCCTGTGAAATCAACCCCATTTTGTAGACAAGGAAAATGAGCTTTAGAGAGGTTAATACCTTACTCAGGCTAGTAAGAGGTGGAAGCAAAATTTAGAATTTGAACTCATGTCTGGCTGACTTCAGAGCATGCATTCCTAATCATGGTGTTATGGGTGAAGATCTTAACCTAAGTGATATGGTCCTACCTTCCAGGGATTGATCATACCATCAGAGATATGAGACCTATGTATTTGAAAGGCAAACGAATTAGTTATCAGAAGAATGTCAGTACCAGCTTCAAGGGCTTAGGCTCAGTATATTAGGGATTCAGGCTGGTTTGGACACACTTCAGGAACTAGGTCTATTCACATGGGAAAACAAGGAGCCTTACAGAAAGGAACTTTTCCTGAGCACAGAAAAGACTGAGGGATGCAGCCTCCTTCCAAGGTCAGTAATCTGCCATTGACAGGATAGTTACAGCATGGAGTGTCTCTCATAGTACCACTTGTCTTCCCCTTTTCTTCCCTTGGCTGGGGAGCCTGGAGAAACTCAAGTTATTAGAGTAACACGAAAACAAGGTTAACCCTCAAATGTGGATGGCACCTGGAACTTGATATCTCCCTCCAACATCATAATCCCTCCCATAACACTCTTGACAAATAGTTCAAATAAAGGAGAGCTCCCAGCATTGTAGAACTCATTCCCTTGGTGTATAACACTGGATTATTGGAATGACCCTTCCTACATAAAACAGAGATATGTCTGGCTGCCACTTTTACCAATTAATATTAGTTCTATTGGCCTCGCAAAATCACTCTGCAATTATGACAAAATCCTGGATATTTGGAAAGAGTGGCCATCTTCCTTTCAGAGCCCTCATTCTTGGATATGTTCATTTCTTGGATTTGCATGTCTTCAGTAGCAGGTCACTTTTCTTGGGACACAGACCACTTTGGGATAAAGCCCAACTTAAAGGGTGGAAACCAGAAATGAGCATCACATTCCAGGTGCTGACAGAGCAGACCATCCTGTGGGACCATTTTCTCTTTCCTTCTAGATATATATGCATATCCATTCCTAAAGGCCACGTTACTCTCCTGCTTGTGGCTAACTCCTAAGTAAACAAAACTTCTGCTAAGCCACCACCCCCATTCAATTCATGTGCAGTTGGTTTCTGGACCCAATATTAATAATCCCTGCTTAATAAGTTGACCCTTTGTTCCAGCTTGTTGTGATCATTTTGGATCCTGATTCTGTCATCTGACATAATCACCATTCTCTCAACTGTCTTGTCATCTGCAAATTTGATGAGCGAAAGCTCATTGTATTTGTCTGAGTCATTGACAGAAACATTGACTATGTCAGGCGAAGCACAGAGGTCTGGGATGGGGCCCTGATGCTTGCTAAACCAACTTTGTCTCTAGGTGTCTAGACAGTAAAACATGGAAGAATTGATTCACTTGTGTCAAACTCACAAAAGGGCAAAGTGTGAGTCAAAAGGTCAATTTACTATTGATACTGGGATGTGTTTCTGCCATGAAGCCTGCAATTGCCAGTCACTTCATGACAATTTTCTGTGTATCTATTTCTTGGCAACAGCAACCTGAAAAGTACCTTCTATTCACAGGAGGTAGGAGGCAAACATGCTCTTTTCAAACTAAAAAAGAAGTGGATCCGTTTGAAGAATATTTCCATTACAAGTTAGCAGACATGATTTTCCTTCTCTTATATGGGCATTCTGTGAACAGATGTAATCTCAACATGGCTTAACTGTCTAACTGCTCATAGTCTAATAAAGACAAATGATTAAGTTTTTTAACCCCTGGAGTAAGTAAGTGCTCTAGTAAAAGTGTGCACAAATTGCCATGGCATCCTGCATGAGAGATACTAATTCTACTGAAGAAACATTTAAAACTTCATTGAGAGCCAGATGGTGGCACAGTGGTAGCACAAGTGAACCCTCATGGGGAACATCCTGGGTTTGTAAGCCCAGGACTTCTTTGAGCACATGGAAGTCTGTGTGTGTGCCTGCAACCTGAGCTAGCTGAGACCAGTGGTGGACAGTAACCTGAAGACCTGGTGGAAGTCTCTCTCTCTCTTCCTCAGAAGAAATCAAGAAATTTTAAAAGACATAGATAAACTTTTAAAAATGTCACTGATAAGGTAACATTTGAGCTAAGACTGTCTTGAAAGAAGAATGGAGGCTTCCCAGTAGACACTGGGAATTGCAAGCACAAAAATATGACCAGAAAGAGACATGGCACATCTGAGAAAGAGCAAGAGTTTTGAGAGTACGGGGTAAGTAGAAAAAAAGGCTACCTAATAACGTGTCTTCATTCTTCCTTCTTCTTTCTTCAACACTTATTAAGGTCCTAGCATGACTGAGTGTGATTTTTACTACAGAGAGACAAACGCATGAAAATGATGTAGTCTCTGCCGTGGAGCGCTTACTAGTGGGCTAAGCTTCCTAGGCACAAGTTACTTAGCCTCTCTGATCCTCAGTGTCCTCCTCCATGAAACAAAGACAACCAAATTCACATCGAAAGGAATTGGGATAGTGTGTGTAGCGTACCTGCAGGGTGCCTGACACGTGGTAGGTCTGTAGGGCAAATCCTTCATGGGAGTCCTCCTACTTTCCGTGTGTGACTCCACATGACATGGGACTGAATTTCCATGGTTTCATGACTTGAGTTTGAAGCATCGATGGTACTGCTTTTGATGTGGCTTCCCGCTGTGCAGAAGGCCATTTGGGGTCTGGAGAATCATCTTTCACTGGCTTTCTTAGAGAGAGGCCTCCAACCCTATCTGTGCTTCAGTGTTTCCGGAAAAGATCAAACTTGGTCTAAAACGTCTGCTTCATTGACTCTTCATTCAACTGGAAAGAAGGTTCCACTGTTCAACCTGTGTTGCTGTGCATCCTATTTGGGATCTGTGTTGGACATGGTTCAGATGGACTCTGGAAGTGCTGAGTCAGGAATCAGACCCACCCACTGAGATGTACCCTGCTTTGAGTGTTGGGAGGAAGTCAAATGCGAAGCCAGAGCCCAGTGTCTGGCAGAGCAAGTGAGTCATAATTATGTGGGCATGGTAGAAGCATTCAGCACCAGAGAGATCCAGCAAGGGGTTAACGCAGGGCCGCACAACCAACAACCGAAGAGGACTGAGCTCCTACCATGTGGCAATTAAATGGACATTACAACCTATCTCCTAAATTCTTATCAATCAGCACAGTATCAGTTCATCCTTACCCTAGCCCCCACGAACTGGGTACCATTTCTATTGGGTCTTCGGGAAAGCCATGATGCATTTTTGCATAGAAAAATTCATCATGACTTTCAAAATGACCTAATATTTCTGCCAAGAAATACAAAACTTATATTTTATAAAAATTCCTAAAGGCCATTTAGTTAGCAGAGGAGGAGTTAGAATTGGAAACGGGCTTGAATTTGCTATGATCTATATGCTGCAGTATCCTTTGTGATCACAGGACTAGCTACCCCACTGTGATCACCTCCCCTGAACCAGGCATGGCAATCAGCACCCTCTAGGCTTAATCTCATTTTCCCCTCAAAATGAATTCCTCAAGTGAGTGTGATCATCACTAAACACATCTTACAAACAAGAGGTTCTGTGCCTGTCCTGGACATGTGCTGGAAGCAGTAGAATTGAGTAGGAATTGTCTGAACTCCAAGGCAAGCATTTTTTCCATCCTCCAGGAAAAGGGTTGCAAGATCAAGGAGTCAGATGTTATCTGAAGCCCAGGACTTGGTGGGCACAAAAGCAACTGGTTCCAGCTATGGGATACAACAGTGGCAGCAGCTGGGCCAAGAGGGGTCCCACTCAGCATCCTGTTGGTGCTACATCTTATTGGTCTGAGCAAGGCAAGTTTCCCCTGGTTTATTAAAAAGGAGAGTCCCTGTCCTGGCATTTCCTGTAAATAACAGCCAACCTTGGTGTCAGTGCTAACACATCCTCTGAACATTCATGCCTGCTAAAGACAGCATAAGGATTCTTCACTTTATTCTCTGCAGACAAAGGAAGTACAGCTGTCCACCAAGTGTAACAAGCATCATGCTGGGAAAAGCCACAGGCCTCCTTCTCCCTAGCCCTGCCACTTCCAACTGTGAGCAGTGACTCCAGCTCTTCATTAAAATACAGATCCCTCCGAGGGCCTGTCTTTGCTCTGTCTTTTCTCACTGGAGCAATCCTAAGCAAATAAGTGTGCCGTGTGTGTGTACAGCAAATAGTGTAGTTTGAGGGGTTCTCCACTCCAGGGGCACTCCATCTACTTGTGTGAAGGGACTGGACCTTTCAGAAGCCAAAGGGACTTCCAGGGCTGGCAATCTGCAGAACAGCAGCAATTATGAGGTGCTCAGGAAGGACCTCTTCACCTTTTTTAAATGCAGACTCACATCCAGGCCTCCTGCAAAGTCAGAGCTTTGGGGAATGTGTACACCCTTAATAAGGAGTAAAGGAGATAGCTCACAGCCTTTGACTGTGCTGGCCAAAACTGCAGAAGGACCAACCTTTGCAAAGCCGAGGACCACTTCCCAATGTAGGATGCCTGCCCTTTAGGAGTTTTAAACTGGCAACCTGGTCTAGACCCTGGAGGGAAAAATATGGGTTCTGGATATAAACTCATCGGAGCACAGAGGGATCTCTGTCATGACCAGCTGTATGGATACTTGGGGAGGGGGCTGGGGAGAGGACTGTCACTTAATGTTCCTTAGCCTGTTACTTTTTCTCCTATGCAAGATGAAGGTATGACTTTTGACCTTAGAGATGGAATTTAAATAGCACGCACATAGAATGCCTAGCATGCAGTAGACATTTCATCAATGTCTATGGCACCATCATCATGATGAGAAGGAACGTAAACTTTATTTTTATTTTTTTTTTTTTAGGTTTTTGTCACTGGGTATGTACACTCACTGAAGAGAGACAGAAAGAGACAGAAGAAAAGTGAGAAATCATCCTCCAGGAGGGATGACTACGCTGCAATCCCTTCTCCATTCTCCTCAGGATTTTAGGTACGTATGCACACACATCTGGCATGATTTCCAATTGCCAGATTCAGAACTTGAATCATGGTTGGCCGTGGGGGAATCCAGGGCCTCAACCACCACATCACCTGCTGGCCCCGAATGTAATCAATGCTTAATAATTCTTACTGAGGACCTACTCTCGCAAGACAGTACCTACTATGCACTAGACAGTAAAGTCGGGTTTGAGTGATGACGACAGAGATTTACATGGAGTAAGGTAAACTTCATTAGTTCTCTTTAAGAGCCATCTTCAGTTTGAGAGTCCCTTGGCCTCACTGCCAACACCCTCTATTAGCCACAGCAAAATTTGAAAGAGTCGTACCTGACATGTGTACTACAGCTGCATCTAAGGTGAGGTAGATCGCCTTAACAATCCTTACAACAGTCCCAATAAGGAAGTGAGCTGCTCTGATTGCCTAGATGTTGTAGGATGCCTGAGAGGAGCAGCACAAGGCACAAGAGGGAGACAGAGGGTTTAAGGGCATGAAGCTTGAAGTGGGTGTTGGAGTACCTATGGGAATTCTCACCTCCTTTAAAGGTCCCCGGTGCTAGTACTGTAGAATATGGCTACCTGGGAGACCAGATGTGCATAAAGTACTTAGAACCCAACAGCTTGCAGATTTATGACAAAGGGGGACAAAGTAGTGTGCTGCAGGCTTTGCTTGCTGGGCTTACCTAATCTTCACAGCCACCGGGGCGTAAAGTATTGCCAGTCCTACTTTACAGATGAGAAAACCAAGACTTAGAGTAAGTAACTTGTTCAGTGAATATCTGGTACAGCAGGTATGCAACAGATCTGATGGCCAGGCTGCTAACTCCCAAGCATTATAGTGAGTATGGTAGTCAGAGGTCCCACTCTGCTTTCTCCTCAATCACCCACCACCGCTATGCATGGCAACCATCAATTATGTGTCCTTTGTACTGGTCACTGGCTGAGTGCTTCACACACATTATCTCATCTAATATTCTACCAACTCTTGACTGCTAATATCTGTGGAGATCTCTTAGTAACAGAGTATCCTTTCCCAGTACTGGCTATCACTTAGTTATGTTACTAACCCTAGGAAACAGTAGGACAATAAGGCCCAGGGAGTTTACATAATTTGCCCAAAGTCACATGCAAGGACGTCTACCCTCCAGATCTCATGTCCATTCTACAGTGTTAGACTGCCCTCCAACTTCCCTCCTCCACTGCTGTTCCCTCCCAAATCCAAAAACAGAAAAACCCTCCCAAATCCAAATCAGCTCCATTTCTCAGGTGGGTAATATTAAGGCCCAGGAAAGGAAGTTGTCGTACAGTCCTAGCTATACTGTTTGCTGTATACTCACACTGCATATTTACCTAGAAACATCCACTGATATGAAGACTCCTTAAGTCTTAACTATTTTTTTCCTGAGGCTGACTGCCTTCCTGCCAGTTCATTTCCAATCATTAGTAATTTAAAAATCACCCCCTGCCAACAGCCTGCTCCATAATCCAATTTGCTACACATTTTGTCAGTTCGACCTCTCTGCTTCATGAAGCAGCTCTACCTACATAAACAAGAGACTGATGAGGGACAGAGCATGAACCACCTAGGAGGAGCCAGGAGAAAGGAGAAGCAAGGAGAAGGGGAAAGTCCTGCAGGGACAGCCTTAGTTACTTCCCTAGGCCAGCAACAAGCCCATCATTCATGGCAGGGCTGCAGCTGCTAGCTCTCAGAGCAGCTGAGGCAGCCTGGGGTTCAGAGTCTAGAAGCTCTCTGTCTAGGAATTCACTAAGTAACAGAGGGCACGGGGCTTCCCTTAACAATGCCACCCCAAGCCTTTCAAACAAAGCTAGTAGCCACAAGGCTTTGCTAGCAGGGAAGGGAAGAAAAGAAACATATACAGAGCATCCGTATGTGTCATCCCCATGATATGATTGCATGATCTCGATACAGCTCTTAGCATTCAAAATTCCAAAAGGGAGAAAGAAACTAAAGCACTTCCCAAGATCACATGTCTGTCAATGACTTGAATGCCACACCTACTGGCTCCAAAGCCTCTGTGCCATGCTTAGAAGGGACGTGTATGCCCATCTTGTGCCTGCTGGGGGGACATCAGCTCCCCCTGAGCAAGAGTGGTGAGAGGGTACCTGCTATTCTGGGCTCTATCCATTTGGTTGGTGAGCTGGTATTGCTCAGGCCTTAAGGAGACCCACTATGCCCTAATTTTGTATTTTGAGAATATAAAATAAAATAATCCCTGGGTTCTTTCATCTTCTTGCAGTGAGGCTCAGAGGGGCAATGACTTGATGAGAGTAACAATATTGAATTGATTGAGTTTTACATGCTCTGAGATTGGAAACAAGAAGTGTGGGCCAGAAGAGGCACAGGTTGGATTATTTGTGCTAAACCAGTAGATTAATGTGATGTCATCAGACTGCAGATTAAATAGGGAAGGACTAGGGACCGGTAGAGAAAACAAACCAGTTTCAGAAGGTGAGAATTAGATTGGGAAAATCACAAGTACTACTGTTTGCCTGGTAAGTAAGGCAGAGAGAAGAGACAATACAAAGTAAAGGTGGTTGGGTCAAAGTCAGAGTGAAATTGGATATAAACTTCAGAAATGAGAAGCTGGTGAAAGCTAGGTGTAGAAGAGAAAAATGTGGGACCAGCAGATGGCATAATGGCTATGTTATTTGACTCCCGCATAGTTGGTCATGGTTCGAGTCTCAGGCGCAGCAGCTTAAAACTCATGCCAGGTGTGTGTGCATGCGTGCCCAAGATCCTGAGAGGAGAATGGAGGAGAAGGGACTGCAGCATGGTCATCCCCCCTGGGGGGTGATTTCTTGTTTTCTGTCTCTCTGTCTTTCTCTGTCTCTCCAGTAAGCTCACAAACCCTACAGCAAAAATCTCTCTCAAAAAATATAAAAGAAGAGAAAAATTAATAGTCATCACAACCATTTTGAAAGTCTTTACTTTGTAAAGATTATTCTCTAGTTATATTCATCTAAATAAACTTTCTATCCTTTGGAACATAAGAGATCTGGTTTAGAATCCCAGATTTTTTTATTAAAGATTGTAGGGCCTGGGTGAAATACTTAGCTTCTCTAAACCTTATTTCTTTACCAATAAAATGGGAATCCCCTAATCTCTTCTCTAGGGTGATTGTGGGAACTGAAAATATGTAAGGGAGTGTCCAGGACCTTAGTCAGTGTCCAAAAATTACTGCATAGAAGATAATGATGATGATGTGATGAAGAAGGAAGAGGAGGAGAACTGTTCAGATAAGATAGTTAAAGAATCATATTGGAGCCTGCCCAGTAGCACAGTAGTTAAAAAGCCAGATCCCAAATGATCAATCAAGGTTCAAATCCCAGTTTCAGTAGCTTGAAAAACATGCCAGGTGCATATGCGTACATGCCCAAAATTCTAACATGAGGGATAAATGTAGGAAAAATTGTAGGATTGTGGTGTGACCATGCCCCACTGGATGGTTCTTTCTCTCTCTTTCTCTCTCTAACAAGTTCATGCATCCTCTGGCAATAAAAAGAAAGAAAGAAAGAATCACACTTATAGAGGAAGTGTACTATAATGCTCAAGACTAGAGCTGTGTAAACTTTAGCAAGAGCTTCTCTTTTTTTTTTTCTCTTTAAATTTATTTATTTTTTACATTAATTCACTATACATCATTACAGCATACAAATGAATTTTCCATCCAAAATATACTGTGTATTGGCTCATTCAAGCACATCAACATACATGTTTTCAGCAAATAATTTTCCAATTCTTATGTCTTGTATACTTTGTTTTTTGTTTTGCCATCCTTAATTCCTTATCCCTCGCCCTCTGCCGTGTCCCACCTCCTCCCACATTGTCTCTGGTATCCATGGTTGCTTTCTATGCCTCCCCCCCCCCATTTAATTGATTTGCTAATGAACTTAGTTAGTCTAAATATATCTAATAGCTAGCACAGCTGATATATACCTATACATGAACCCAAGTCTGACTTTAGGCATAAACCCCAGTGAGTAGAATGAACATATTATAAAGTAGTACCCAGCTGGGACTATATAGCTTACTGCAGTCATCAAATATGCATTTTTTAAAATTGATACGAACAGTTTAACCTTTTTTTTTCCTTCTGCAACTTTTTTTTAAATTACTTAACACTCATTCCCTGAGTGTCATCACAACATACTAAATGTGGCTTCCCATCTAGAATAAACTGCATAGTGGCTTAATCAAGCATGTTATCATCAATAATATTCCATTTATACTTTCATACATATGTATATGTATATATATGTTTTTTACCCCATGTTTGACCCTCTGCCCTTTCCCACTCTCTTATTACACTATCTCTGCTATATACAGTTGTCTTCCATTCCTTTTTCTCCAACATTTTGTTGACCACACAATATCATAAGTAATCTAACTACTTTCAGCAGGTAATTTCAAGAATAGTAGTTTTGAATTGGTAATGATATTTCCTTGAAACTTAAAGCCTAGAAACAGGTTATTATTCTGTTCAAATAGTAGGTACATGCACCTATCAACAGCTCAAGACAAGACAAAAATCCATTAAAACTGGAAAACAAAGCTTAGGAGAAAAGCAGTAATAACTTAGTCAAGTCACAGAATGTTGTTTCATCGGTTCAGTCTCATGTACTTAATCTTTCTTCTGTTAAGGTTCGATCTTCCAGATTGAATTCTGGGATATAATATTCATCTCCAAACATTGTCCCTACAATTAAGTTGCCCATTTTCTTAGTTTTTGAAGTCTTATTTCTGTGTGTCTGCATTTAATTTTACTGACATAGCACTCCCTTAAGAACTTCTTGGAGATCTGGTCTGGTGCTGGTAAATTCCTTCAGGTTTTGTTTATCTGGAAAAGTTCGTGTCTTTTCTTCCCAAATGAACGATAACCTTGCTGGGTACAGAATTCTCGGTTGAAATTGCTTTTCCCTTAATACTTTGAATATATTTTCCCATTCTCTCCTCGCTCGCATTGTTTCTGATGAGAGGTCTGCCGTTAGTCTGATGGGATACCCTTTGTAGGTAACTTGCCTTTTTTCTCTTGCCAGTCTTAGTATCTTGTCTTTGTCTGTGGTTTTGGTCAATCTGGCTATAATGTGTCTTGGAGAAGATCTTCTTGGGTTGATTCTATTTGGGGTCCTCTGTATTTCTTGGGACTGAATCTTTGAGTGCCTCTCCAGGTTTGGAAAGTTTTCCTGCAGGATTTCATGGAATAGATTATCAATGCCCTTATGAGTCTCTTCACCCTCTGGGATGCCTATTATCCGGATGTTTGGACGTTTAATTGTATCTAGTACTTCTCGCATATTATTCTCAAATTTTTGTGCCACTTTCTCAATCTTCATGGTGGATTTTTCCAGGCCAGCCATTTTCTCTTCTACATTAGAGATTCTATTTTCTGTATGATCTAGTCTGCTCTTAATACTTTCAAGGGAGATTTTGACTTCTTGTATTATAGCCTTCATCTCTAACAGTTCCATCTGGTTCTGTTGTAAAGTGTGAAATTCCTCTTTTAGATCTTGCATGAATTTCCTCACCTCCTGGAACTCTTCAACTCCTTTCTCCTTCCTCTTCAGCAGTTCCTTGTCTCTCTTCTCTTCCATCTCTGTTAGCTTTGCCATTATGAATGTTCTAAATTCTTTATCAGACATTTCCATGATTTCCATTGAACTGTGTGTGGATGAAGAGGAGCTATCCGTTTCCCTTGTGGGAGAGGCATTTTCCTGCTTTCCCATATTTCTTGTGGTCCTGCAACAATTTCTAGTCATCTGGTGGATGGTCGGTTTCTTCCCAAACGTGGAAGTTCAATCTGAGGGTCGAGGAGTGTGCAGAAAAGGAAGCAGAGAGAGGGAAACAATACCAACAACAGCAAAAAAAAAAAAAAAAAAAAAAACAGACAAGAAACATAGAAAAAGAAGAGAAAGACTTTTAAATAAATCTAAAAAAGAAAAATTAATATTCAAAAAACTTCAATAAAACTCAAAAATTAGAAAACAGCGCGGCGTGCTTGTGCGCCATGCCAAATGGCTAGATCGCAGGAGGCATGGAGCTGTCTGTCTCTTGAAGAAGAGCTGTTCTGGGAGAAGGAGAGGGGATTATTAACAAGATAAAAGGCCTAGGAGGGAGGGGCCAAAGGGCCCTGTAAAACGCCTCACCTTAAAAAATTCTAAAAAGCAAAAATTAAAAAAAGAAGACAGAGAGAGAGAGAGAGAGAGGAAGAGAAGACAGAGACAGAGGTAGAGAGAGACAAAGACTGATAGACCGGAGACTTGAAAGGGGTCTTCCTACCACGCGGGTTTTGTATGCTGGAGGCCCAGTTAGCAGTGGAACATCTTCCTTTCTCCCAAAATGGCTAGATCGCAGGAGGCATGGAGCTTTCTATCTCTTGAAGAAGGGCTGTTCAGGCGGGTTTTGTATGCTGGAGGCCCAGTTAGCAGTGGGACATCTTCCTTTCTCCCAAAATGGCTAGATCGCAGGAGGCATGGAGCTGTCTCTCTCTCTCTCTCTCTCTCTTTTTTTTTTTTTTTTTTTTTTTGGAGAGGTTTTTGCTATAGGGCACGTGTGCTCGCCAGACAGAGACAGACAGAAAGCGAGAAATCACCCCCTAGGGGGGATGGCCATGCCACAATCCCTTCTCCTCCGTTCTCCTCTTGGGATCTTGGGCACGCACGCACATGCACCCGGCGTGAGTTTTAAGCCACCGGGTCCGGGATGCGAACCGCGGTTGACTACGTGGGAGTCCAGCGACATAGCCATTACGTTAACTGCTGGTCCCTAGAGCCTCGCTTTTTTACAAGGTTCTTGCATTTGTTAAGGAGAGAGCTATAGTGACTGCTTCCTCGAGTTATTGTGGATTAAATGAGTTAATATGTGCAGAACAATTAAAGAATGCCTAACACGGAATAAGTTCTCAATAAATGTGAGCTATTCTCACATACACATTGAAGAGCAGCTTGAAGTAGTTTTAGAACAATACATGTAATTTAACAGAAAAAAATATATATGGTTCAAAGGAGCACCCCCCCCCAATAGCTCTTCCCTCACCCGGCTATATTTTTTTTATACTCTTTTCATTACTGATGCTATATTTTATATTCATTCTTTCTTAACTCTACTTTTACTCAATGGCCATTCGTGCTCTGCCTCTTATGTTGATTCTCCTTATCACTCTAATCTCTAAACATTGGGGTAGCCCAAGACACAGGTGTCTTTTCTTAATCCTAAGAATGACTTATCCAGTCCTTTGGCTTTATGTACTATCCATATACTAAATTACCAAATTCACACCTTAGCCCAGACATCACCTGAATTTCAAACTCATAAATCCAACTATCTAGTCAGCATCTCCATTTAGAGGTCTAATAGACATATTAAACTTACTGTGTCCATAAGCTCTTATTACAACTCCTATGTCTAATTATTCTTCAATCATTCCCATCTCAGTAAATTGCTACTCAATACTTCCAGTTACTTAGACCAAGACTTTATTTATCTTTTGCTTCTCTCCTTTCTCAAACTCATGTTTACTGCATGAGCAAATAGCTCTACCCTCAAAAAGATTTCCAGTATCTGGCTGTTTCTGCCCACCTCTACTGCTTCTACCTGGTTTCAAGCCACCATTGTCTTCCTTGGATTATTTCAGCACCTCAAAATTGGTCTTTCTGCTTCTTTCTTTACACCCCCATAATCCACTCTTAATATAGCAGCCAGAATGACTCTTTTAAGATATAAGCCATACCATGGCATTTATCTGCTCACAGCCTTTTAATAGTTCAACATCTCAGGTAACAGTAATAGTTAAGGCCCTTCATGACCTGTCTGACCTCATCTCCTGCTACTCTCCTCCTTGCTCTTTCTGCTCCCGTCACACAGGCTCCTTTCTCTTCTTTGAACATGCTAGGCAGTCTGCCTGAGAGCCTTTTATGTGCTGTTCCCACTTCTGGAAGATTCTTCCTTCTGAGAGCTACCTGGCCCACCTCCTGTTTCCTTCAGGCCTTCTCTCAAATGTCATCTCCACAGTGGGGCCCTATCTGACCAACCTTGATAAAAGAACAGACATTCCACCACAACATTCTCTGCCTCCTTCATCTGCTTATTTTTCAGCTAACACTCATCGTCTGACTTGTTGTGTATTTAACTTCTTTGTTTCTTCATCCTCTCTCTGTAGAACAAAAACTCCATGGGATTGTTTCAGTTGGTTTTGTACCTACCTTCTCCATAGTGCATAGGATATGGTAGGCATTTAGAAAATATCTGGTGAGTAAATAAATAATTATTTTGGCTCAGAATTGACAAAAAAAGCAGTTTACAATACAGATTTATTTGAAAACAGATTTGGGGACCCAACAGAGTCCAAAGTGAGGCAGAATCTCCCAACCTGTCTGGGCTTCAGTTTCCTTATCTGTAAAATATAGACAATCCCAGACCTGTCAGAGCTGTGATTCAAAGTAAGATCATCTTCATATAAAAGTGCATAGTGCCCTGTCAAATATAGAAAAGGTGTTGAACCATTGATAGACTCCTCTTCCATCAATCAATGGAACTCAGGGTCACGCATGTGCCGAGTGAGAATACTGGGACTAGACTCTTGTTCTCTGGACTGCTGGCTTGGACATGGAATCTCACATACACAATTTTCCCACCTACTACTGTTCTGAGGAAAGGCCCTATTCTCACCTACCATTTTTCCTAGCATCTGAAATATTATCCTTTTGCATTTTACCACATACCCTGTGGACCCTATTTCAAATCAGTGCCCCAGGATCTAGGGACATACTGTCCTCTTTCCTGGGTTTTCTTTGTGACATGGACCTGATTTGCTCAACCAGCATGCCTTAGCGCTGCCTTTCAAGCTTTGAAGACATTCCCTCTTTGCTGATTCTAAGTCCCCACCCATACTCATGGGCACCAGAGCCTCAGTGGTGTCACCAATGTCCCTAACCCAAGTAAGATGTGAAGCTAGAGAAAAGTGCAGAGAAAGAGGAGAAGCTGTCCTGCAATGGACGGCTGAGCCAGGAGCCCCATAGCATTTCTGCCTGAACACCAGCCAGCCCTCACTCTTCCTCAGCATCTGAGTGCCTTGCAATTACCACCCCCAGCACCTGGGCCCCTGAGAACTAAGCTCTGTTATAGTTATAAAAAAAAATGAGTGCTCCAGGCTGGAAATATTTGAGCTGGTTCAGTCCCTACATCATCCCATCAGTTTGGCACCAGGATCAAGAGAGACGGGGAGGATCAGGGGAGTCTTCCCAAGAGCGTTCTTCTTGGGGTTGGGCCCTTTGTCTGGGGGCTCCACACTGCCTGTGGTATATCCACCTTCTCCACCATCCCCTCCACCCACTCCCTCCAGAGAGCACACAGATCTTCTAGGCAAGCACCCACGACACCTGCTCTCATGCTCCACACAAATGAAAACAGAATCACTTTAACATTCTCTTTTCAATTTCCCAATCATTTCAGAGGCTCTGGAACCAATCTTCTTAGAGCCCTAAAGTACAATCTCTCAGGATTAGAGTCCCAACAGACCTCATTCCCACAAAGAGGAAGCACACGCTGCTTTGAAATTTGCTTTTCTCTGTCATTTATTTCCTCCCTCTGCCCCTCAGAAACACATCCTAGAGTATATTTATAGTTTGCAAGTGCTTTTCACACATGTCACATCACTTGATTTCCTCTATTGGCCCTGACGAATGCACAACTTTGTGGCTTTTACAGATGAAGAAACCCATGTGCAGGGAAAGTAACAAACACCACCATATCACACAGATGAGGATATGGCAGAGTAAAAACAAGGAAACCAAGCCTTGGAGGAAGAGACTTTCCGTTAGACCTGTCAAAGGCCAAGTAGATTTTTGTCGAACTTTTTTTTCTTTTGGTGGCTTCTTTTCCAGACAAAGTATGGTGTAGCCACGCCTTGTGAGCCTCCTGCTTTTAGCCATGTTCACAACTGCTTATGGGAGCAGGGAACTTGCCAAGATGGTAACTTCATAAATGGCAAAGCTAGAAGCCCCTCCTAAGTTTTGCTTTTCTATAATACCTTGCTGTGCTCCAGAGAAAATCTCAGTGGGGATTCTGGAAATCAACCAGTTCCTGAAGATGAATTTCCCATCTCCACAATTTGCTCTGTATTTCCTGAGTTTTCCTCTAGCTAGGAGGTATGGAATTCCTCACACCCCTCTCTCCAACCTACTGCCAGGGAAGTTCAGGATCTTTGAGTAGCATCGTTTTCCCCCCCTTTTTTATTTTGGTTTCTAAGGAGCCGGATTCCTCCCCTCTAGCCTCCTCCAGAAGGAAAGCTGCCCTAATGAAGGTCTTGATTTGGCATTTACACTTCCCTTTATGTTAACTCTGAGTCAGAATTTACATGTTCTGGGCAGAAAGCAGAGCATGGCATGCATGCCTAGCTGCTCATTTTGCCAGTGCTGCTGGGTTGCCCATTTGGAGGGGTTTATTCTTTGGACAGAAAAGGCAATTATTGAACATTGTAGGAGGGAGAACATGCTGAAATTCTTCTGCTCATTCCAATCCCGGTAACATGCCTGGGCCAAATGTGCCTGCTTGGTGGACTCACCTTTTTGCCCTGTATAGTTTTCAGAGATTGAGCCTCTCATCAGCCTGTCTCCCAAGATCCTAGGGGGATGCTGCCTCACTTCATTTATGTCAACAGCAGGGATTGGGAATAGTCCTCTTCTCATCAGCATCTTTTGTGGCATCATGGTAGGTCCCACCTCCCTCAGGAACTTAGTCTTCAGAATCAAGACCTCCTGGGAATACAGGGCTATAGAAATCTGATTAATTCAGTTGTAATGCAGCTCATGGGGTTGAAAGTGAGAAAATTAGAGGACTACCAGGTACCCCTCTACAGTGCTCAACCCATGTTTCTTGTACTAAAAATATAGTCCCAAAATAGGTCATAGACAAGGCATAAATCAATAACAATAGCAGCAGTAGTAATCATACTTTAATGAAAAGAGCATTTGCTTTACCACCAGGCAAAGCTGGTTGGAATGCCTGCTCTGATTCTTACTAGCCCTGTGACATGGCCTGACTTATGTGGCCCCTCAGCCCCTCTGTTTCCTCATCTGTAACATGTGGTGTGACTCCTACTCTGCAGGGTTGTTAAGAGGAGTAAGTGACGTAACACATGTGCAGTGTCCAATAGCCAGCACAGCACGTGTCACGTTTTCAATTGACATGTCTTCCCATGCCTTATGTCATGATCCTCATGGCAGTCCTGGGGGGAGGCAAGGCAGGCTGGAGTCATTCCCATTTACAGAAAAGCCTCGGGGAGGTAAAGTGACTTGTCTGTGGTCACACAGAGAAAACCAGGGGAAAGCAAGGACCTGACATTGTCTAATTGCTACCTCTGGGTTCTTTCCAATTAGGTGACTCAAGCTCATTAATCACCTTCCTAAAGCATCTAGCTCATCTCAAAGTGGGTTCAGTAACTGAGAAATACTCTGCTTTTAACTCTTACTGGCCCTCCATGTATCAGTGTGCCATTCTTGAGGAAGAGAGGTCATCTATAGTAGGTTCTTTTGATGATCCTCCTGGAGACTTCTCAGTGATTCTGGACCTTTTTTTGGGACACTTACCATCCTTTGATATTTTGGTTCCCTGAGATCTTTCCATATTTTCTCTCATCATGTTATTCACCACTAGAGATGTTCTTCACTGGGAAGCAGAAGACTTCTCCATCTGATGAATAGGAAGGTTGTAGGGTTGTGTCTGTATGGTTTAAGTCTAGATGAATTCTACCTGAAAAGCAAATTCACCAGCAGGAAACTGCCTTCTCAGCTGTTTAGTGACTTGTACCCAGGTTTCCTTCTAGGACCTCCCTGTGGGAAGTTTATGGCATGGTAGAAGGGCCTAAGCTGAGATGAGTGAAAGGACAGGCAGAGGAAAAAAATCCAGCAGAAAAAGAAGTAGTATCTACATCACCAATGAGTTGAGAAGTAAAGATGTGATCAAAAAAGCAATATCCAAATAAAGAGGCAAGATGAAGCCTTAAATGGAGGAAGAAACAAGAAGTGAAAAGTGCAAAGTGTCAATAGTAAGATGGAAAGTATAAAGCGATGAAATTTCAGGGCCATGAGGTGGCATGGTGTTTAAGGCACTGAACTCCCACATGGTTGGCCGCGGTTCAAGCCCCAGCCCAGTGGCTCAAAAATCACGTTGGGCATGTGAGTATGTGTGCACAAAATCCAAGAAGAGAATGAAGGCAAAGGGATTGTGGTATGGCCACCCCCTGGGGAGTGATTTCTCACTTTCCTTCTATCTCTATCACTCTCTGGTGAGTGCACGCAGGAAAAAAAAATTTAAAAAGTGATGGAGTTTCAATAAGCAGCCCAATAGTAAGGCTATAAAAATGTAATCCTTGCTGATTATCTAATGCTGCATGACAAATTGCCCTAGTGGCATAAAATAACCATTTATTAAGCTTATAAATTCTTGGGGTCAGAAATCCAAGTAGGACATAGCAGGGAAGGCTTGTCTCTAATTCTTAAAGGCTGGGCTCCGAGATGAAAACATACAGGGCTGGGGTCTGGAATGGTCTGGTGTTTCATGGATGGTTGATACTGAGAAGACTCGGTAGGCATTTCTTTCTGTCTCTGTGTGGCCTCTCCATCTCATCTCCCCTACATGTCAACTTTAGGGTAATCAGAGTTCTTCCCTATCAGCTTGGGGCTGCTAGGTACATGTTGATACCATGTGGAAACTGTATCACTTTTTCTGACCTAGACTCAGAAGTCCTGTCACATAAGTCCACTGTGTCCCACTGATCGAGGCAGTTACAAAGGTCCACCAGGTTCAAGAGCAATCACTGATTGCACTTGATGATGAAGGAGTACTATACCACACTGTGAGAAAACATGGGTAGAATGGGGTATGTATCATGGTGCCATCTTGGAAAATACAATTTGCCACTTTGTCCCCATTTCTTTCTCTACGGTGCCAACTCCTGTTACAGTTGTCAGTTTGAGTGGGAGCATAAAAGCATAGTTAGTCATTGGGCCTCTCCTTGAAAGGCAGGGAGCTAGAGAAGAGAATATTCAAGCCTGGTCAAAGGCAGTGCTTGGCATGTCCCTTTAGAGAAGAATGAAGCAAATTCCAAGGACTTGGTCATAATGGACAAGAGCTCTGTACTCTTCTATCTCAACTATGTTGTTTTGTTTTGTGATGGTTGTTAGTGTTGGTAGCACTTTCATCTTTGTCAGTTTTCCTTAACCTTTACTAATGACCCTTCTGAAAACTGAGTTCATGTCAGTGATGCTGAGAAGAACAAAAGGAAAGTTCTGACTTCGCTCACAGCAGAGCCAAACAAAGAAGAGTGGGTACCCTGTGGACAGGCACAAAGAGGAGCAGGTATCAGAGTATATGCCCCACTGGGGAGGCAGAGTGAGGAAAGCGAAGGCACAGTTATCTCTCCCATTGTCACTCCTTCTGGAGAACTGTCTCGGCTCAGCCCCCAGAACATTTTGTACTTTGCTTCTGTGAGATTGTTTTACAAATACAGACAACCAAAGGATCAAAGTGGGATCACCTCAAGGGAGAGGTGAAATGCCAGAAGGGTAGGGCTACAGGCATTCAAGCTTCTGTCTCCCTCACACCAGACTATTCCTCAACGGAGTCGATGGAGTTTAGTGTTTTGTACATCACACACTCATTCTCAGCACCACTCCTCCACTGTATCCAACACACTAGCCTTGGTCTCTCCCTGATCAACCCACTTCCTGAAGAATGTCTTCTCTGATAGCATTCCCCAAAGGAAACACCATAGAAAATCTGACATGAAGGAACACAAAGTCACAAAGAAACAACAAAACATCGCTCTTCACACTCCATTACCGTGCAAAGATGTTAATTTCACAGGGCCTGGTGGACACCCTTTGGCTGGATGAGTTCTGTCTGGAGTTTCTACAGCATTCAGCACGCAGGACAGTGCACATTGTTTACTAAGTTATGTAAGTACGAGGAATTTGTAGTCCATAAAACATTGAAAGTGAACACATTTGCCACCCTCAATGTCTACCATCCAATAAGTGTGCTCTTGGCAAACGTTATTATTTATTAACAAGGTGTACAAGATTTTCAAGGACTTAAAGTCCAATTCCTTGCCCAGTCTGGTAGAAGCACTACAGTTGCACCTTGAGAATTTCATTGCACATTTCATTTGTCATTCATTTATTCACTTGAAAAAATATTCGTTGACTATTGCACTGTACTGAGCCCTTAAGATACAACGGTAAGAGTCCCTCTCATCAAGGAACTTATATTTCTAGTGAGAAAACAATGAAATAATCATTTTATGGGGTGTTATAAGAAAGAACACTGGGGGCTATGGGGACATAAGAAAGGATTCCTGATCTAGGTTTAAGAAAGAAAGTGTCAAAGAAGGCATCTTGGAGGAGGTGAGAGCTGAGTTGAGTTTTGAGTCATGAGTAGGAATTGACCACCCAGAGAATATTAGAGGATAAAGAGAAGGTATAGGGATAGGTAGTAAGGGGGAAAGTAGAATGCCTCCAAGGAGCTGAGAATAACCTAGAACTTCAAGAAAAGGTGAGCTGGAGGAAGTACAAAGGGAAGGAAATGAGGCCAGAGAAAAAGAGAGGGTGAAGAACTTTAAATGATGTACCCAAGAATTTGGTGTTCCTCCGGAACTATACGATGATAAAAACTAGCTTAAAACATAGGATTTTAGGGGTCAGTAGGTGACAAGGTGGTTAAGGCACTGGACTCCCACATGGCTGACCACAGTTAGAGTCCCAGATCGGGCAGCATAAAAATTATGCCAGGTTCATATGCATGCATGCCTAAAATCCTTAGGGGAGAATGGAGGAAAATAAACTGTGGCATAGCCATCCTCCTGGTGGGGGCGGAGGGTGTGATTTCTCACTTTTCCTCTCATTACCTTTCTCTGGTGAGTACACGTGCCCTGTGGTAAAAAAAAAAAAAAAAAAAAAAAACTAAAAATTAGAATTTTATTCAGATAAAGTTGATGAGTTGATGGTCACTAGCACCTCTAAGAATAAATTATGATGAAATTGTCTTACTGTCAGTCAAGAGTAGAACTCGTTGGCTTGTCTTTGGCATCCCCAATACCACCATGAGAGGGTAGGTGAGACGGAAGCAGATAGCCACTGCTCTTAGATCAGGCTTGACAACTCAGTCACTGACCTTGACCTCAGGTACCACTTGTCTGGCACAGTCTACCTTTGCTCACCAGTCTAAACTTGAGCCATACTATCTGCCTATTCCTCCCATTCTGCTAGACTGTAGTTTGGGATCCCTCTTAGAGAGTCCCACCATGACAGTGCCCCCTTTCCCAAGATTCTACTGTAATTAAACTTTACATTAATAGAACTTTTTTGCATTCCCATTCTGACCTCAGTATGATACTTGCCATTTGTTTTCTGCCAATTGGATGTCTTAAATTTTTTTTTTTTTTAGAGAGGTTTTCGCTATAGGGCACGTGCGCTCACCAGACAGACAGAGAGAGACAGAGAGACAGAAAGCGAGAAATCACCCCCCAGGGCAGATGGTCACGCCGCAATCCCTTCCCCTCCAATCTCCTCTTGGGATCTTGGGCACGCATGCACACGTGCCCGGCGTGAGTTTTAAGCCACCGGGTCCAGGACGCAAACCGCGGCCGACTATGTGGGAGTCCAGCGACATAGCCATTACACTAACTGCTGGTTCCTGATGTCTTAAAATTTTGAGCAATGAAAGATGAAAAGCTTTTTAGGGATCATCATTAGACCCAAACCTGTCATTACAGCTAATGGCTAAAGAGGAGAAATAACCTCCCCAGTTGAGGGTCTTCTGAGTCTCAGATCAGTGAGCATTTTATAGATGGCCTTTTTTGGTACAAAAAAATTGACAGTCTAGTAAGCACAGTGGGTAACAGGCACTCACGACTTGAACTTCAAATTGTTTTTAGACAACTCTTCAAACTCTACAATGAGCTGAATTTGCTAAAGTGAGATTTATTCAGTCATTCAGTAAATATTACTTGAGTACTTCCAATGTGTCAGATTCTGTAGAAGACACTGGAGAGCAAAGGAAAAATAAGACCTAGTTTTTACCCAAGGAGCCTG
Organism: Tupaia tana; assembly: GCA_026018925.1. Classification (NCBI taxonomy): domain Eukaryota; kingdom Metazoa; phylum Chordata; class Mammalia; order Scandentia; family Tupaiidae; genus Tupaia; species Tupaia tana. The sequence goes on along the minus strand of JAKSZU010000011.1, from coordinate 26,637,306 downwards.
CTTCCTAAGGAAAGGGACCGATAACAAATATAAATAATTATGCGGTATAAAAGAGCTCTATTAGGAGTAAGTTTCAGGTTCTGAGGGAACACAGAAGAGGACGTCAGAGCATCAGGGAAAAACCCAAGCTGATTTTATTATTTTTTTTTTAGAGAGAGATTTTTGCTATACGGCACACATGCTTACCGCAGAGACAGAGAGACAGAAAGCAAGAAATTATACCACAGGGGAGATGGCCATGCTGCAATCCCTTCTTCTCCATTCTGCTCTTGGGATTTGGGGCACACATGCACATGCACCTGGCATGAGTTTCAAACCACCAGGTCTGGAACTAAAATTGAAGTCGACTACATGGGAGAGCCCAGCAATGTAACCACTACACCATCTGCTGGTCCCCCCACACTAACTTTTGAAAAATAGGTAGGAATTAGGATAAGTGAGAAAAAGGGGGAGGGTCAGAGGTGAAGAGCTCCATGTGTATGAAGTTGGAGACTTCAAAGATGTCTCATTCAGTCACATGGAAGCAAAGGGATTATAAAGGATGTTGGCATGAAGCTGCAGTGAGGAAGGGCTACATAACAATGCTGAAAGTTCGATATTGTCCCTGAAAAAAAACCCAGTCTACGGCTGGGTTTTAAGCAAGGAGAGAATGAAAGTCTGATTAGATGTGAATTTTAATAGGATAAACCCAGATCCTAAACTTAGATCTTGAACCTAGTTTCTAGAGCCTTGAGTTAGGTTGGAGGCAAAAAAAAAAAAAAAAAAAAAAAAAAAAACCTAACAGGATAGCTGTTACACTGCAAACACATCTAATAAAGGGTGCCCATACCTAAGCCAGTAATCAGCTTCTGAAACTTGCCATTACTTCTGTAAAGACACCAAGAAAAATTAGTAGAATCATAGGATTTGGTTTAGAAGTCTCCTTTTGAATAATTTTTGAGTAATTAAAAAGGTGATGTTGCAACCAGCAGTTGGCGTAACAGCTATGTCGCTGGACTCCCATGTAGTCGACCGCAGTTCGAGTCCTGGACCCGGTAGCTTAAATTCACGCCAGGAGCATGTGCATGCATGCCCAAGATCCTGAGAGGAGAATGGAGGAGGAAGGATTGCAGTGTGGCCATCCCTCCGGGGAGTGATTTCTCACTTTCTGTCTCTCTGTCTCTCTCTGTCTTTCTCTCTGTCTTTCTGGTGAACACACGTACCCTGTAGCACGGTTCAAACCTGGTGGCTTGCTTTCTCACTTTCCCTCTCTCTCTTCCTCTCTCTGTCTGTGTCTGTCTCTTCTCAAAAGAATTATTTAAAAAATAAATAAATAAAAAATAAAGGTGATGTAGTTCTATAAATGATGCAAATTATATCATTAAGTCTAACCTCTCATTTACTAGAATGGGAAGTAGGCCCAGAGAAGGGAAGTGAATTGGCCAAGATCACTCAGTATGGTCACTGGTTTCTAAGTAGACATTATGCCTTGCACCAGAGAACCAAGATGGCACTACAGAAAGAGCACCGACTGAGTTCTGGTTCTGGCTCTTTCCTTTATTCCATGTGTTTTTCCACAAGTTACTGTTCCTCTCTGAGCCTCAATTTCCTCACATGTCAAATGAGAGTACTGGGCCAAAAAGATGTCTCTATTACTTGTGGCTCTGAATGTGATGTATCTATTAACCATCAAGGAAAGAAGACTAAAAGCCAAAGCAGCTTCCCAGACTGTCTCTGGCCATTTGCTAAGGGAAGCTGGCAGCAGGTGGTGCCCAAAGCCCAGGTGGCTGCCCCAGCAAAGGATGAAAGGAAGGAGGGAGTCCATTAACATTCCCCTAACGCACACCCGGAAGCTTGGAGGGCCCAGATGGGAAGCAAACAAGCAAACCCACTGACGCGTCTGGAGCCATAGATCACCTTAGATAGCAGTAACCATTGGTCCCCTGTTGCCGTGGTAACTTTTGTCTGGATTCCTCTCATTTCCCAACACTCAGCTCCCAGAGCCAGGCCCAACAGACCTACAAGTAGAGACCAGACAGACTGGGATGAGGGTGGAGGAGCACAGGCCTTGGGGGTTAGCGAACAAGGCCACCCAGCTCAGAATGCAGAGCTGCATTTTGACCCACGTGTGTCCAGCTGCTATCATCCTTCCTTCGCAAACGCTACCTCACAGCAAAACTGGGAAAGAGGTGGGGAGCAGAGAAGAGGATTTTTTTCTCATTATGTCACCCTGGTTTTACAAAGCCTCAGCTTTTCTCTAACATTTATTGGTAGCAACCAGTGGAAAAGTCACTGCCTCGTACTCCACGATGAATTTGCTCCATGACTCTGGGCAGGACACTTACCCTTCTAGACCATGGTTTCCTAAGTCATAAAATGGAAACTAAAAATTCAGTTTCAAGAGCCTGTATGCAGGCTCTCTCGCTCCTCCCTTGCCTCGAGGCTATGTTGGTGAGTCAATTGAGACATTTGAAGAGTCTCTGCTAGGGAAATGGCAGAGTCTGTTTAAAATGTAAAGTTTACTAGTGATCTCATTCCCTCCTCCCCTAATCATTATTGGAGCATTTAGGAGCTGATTTGGGGGGCATTTCTTCATTTATAGGAAAAAACGCTTTAGGGGCCAATAAATTAGGCAGCTGCCGATTTTAAATCAAGAGGAAATAGAAGCAAAGCATTTCTGAAATTATTATCAAAGTCATTAGGAGAATATAATTTTTCTTAACAGACTTCATTTTACACAAGAACAGAGTTAGGAGGATATCTTTTTGTGTAAGATGGGCCATTCCAAAGCTGATATGTCATTCCCTTGGGATAGTACCAAATCACTTCCTCCTTCCCTGCCTCCTTCTTTCCTTCGACCTTTATTTATACAGTAGATGCACAAACAGTGCCTACTCTGATGTATATTTTTTAGAGGTTTTTGCCTTAGGGCGTATGCACTTGTAGGAGAGAAAGAGGGAGACAGAGACAATGAAAGGGAAAGTGAGAAATCACCCCCCCCAGGGGGAATGGCCATGCTAAAATCCCTTCTCCTCCATGCTCCTCCTCAGATTTTGGGCTCTCATGGACAGGCGCTCAATGTGAGTTTCAAGCCACCAGGTCTGGGATTCCAACCACATCTGTCATGTAGGAGTCCAGCACTTTAACCACTACGCCACCTGTTGGCCTCCACACACTAATTCTTTTTTTTTTTTTTTTTTTTTTTTTGAGAGGTTTTTGCTATAGGGCTCATGCACTCTCCAGAAAGACAGAGAGAGGCAGAGAGACAGAAAGCAAGAAATCACCCCCAGAGGGGATGGCCACACCACAATCCCTTCTCCTCCATTCTCCTCTCGGGATCTTGGGCACGCACGCACATGCACCTGGCGTGAGTCTAAGCCGCCAGGTCTGGGACTTGAACCGCGGTCAACTACATGAGAGTCCAGCAACATAGCCATTACGCTAACTGCTGGTCCCGCACACACTGATTCTTAACCATAGGTCCTGGACCACTAGAGCATTTACAAATAGGCTCTGGGAGTTCAAGAATTCTATAATTTCTTGCAAAAACTTGAGGTGAGTTAGTACAAGTACATTTTGAGAGGGCAGAATCTAGGTCATTGATGGGATCCTCTAAGGGATCCAGTGCCCACACAAGGTTGAGAGTTGCCACACTGGTCACCATGAATAATTGTCCCTGTTTTCGCTTGATTTCCCCATAGAGTCTGATATTCAGCCAATACACTCACAAGTAGAAAGAAAGGCTAAGTGACCACCATTCCCAACTGCTTCTCTTACATGAGGTAGGACATGCAGCAAAACTAGCACCAACCCCTAAATATTCCTGCTAATGAATCTGTCTGGAAGAAAGAAATGAAGAAGTAATTGGAGGGAACATAAAGCCAAGTGGAGGTCAAGGAGGGGAGAGAGTCAAGTAGCTGTAGATCTGCTAAGGATGCCAGCTGCACAGAAGAAAGCCAATGGGGCAGAGACAGAAGGGAAGGGATATCATTACCTTATCAAGGGCAGGGACGGCTCGTGTCTTGCTTTGTGAATTACAAATTGCAAAGGCAATGGGGTGATGAAAAGGATCCATGGACTTGGAAACCGAAGGCCTGACATCTGTACGATCTTGGGTAAGACTCTCCAAACCTCAGTCACTTTATCTTTAAAATGGGGACATCATCTTGACTCTACTTCCATAATTCTCATCATGAGGTTCAGATATCACACACTATGACCTCTACAAACCAGACTTCTAGAAGTTAGCTGTTAACAATGACTGCCATGCATACATGCCTATAGAGCCTATCTGAATTGACAGGTGCATCAAGCTAGTTGGTTATTATTCTGCCAACTACAACACTGAATCTCACTCTCAGGCCCACTTTGTACAAGCTGCTTCCTTCACCCTATCTTAATTGTTTCTCAGTGGTCTCAGACTTCCCATCAAGACCTTCCAGCTTGGCCTTTGTGCCTTCTCTCCCTCTCTACGTCATCCCCCATACTTCCCATATGGGTTTCCTGTTCGTCTTCCCAGTCCAGTTCCAATAATGTTATAGTTCAGTTTATGGGAATACAGCGTCTTACTTTCCTCCTTAGATATTCCATTTATCGTTTATTCAAGGCGGGAACCTCCCTGTCTCTATGTTTCTCCTCGCCTTTTTCAGATTTTTTTAGTTTATTATTTATTTCGAGAGAGAGAGAGGGAGAAAGATAAGAACCTTCAATCCCCACACTTATCCCCAGCCTCCCAGCCAGCCAGGATCATAAGCATGCATGCATACAAGCTCGGTGTGTACAGGTCAACCCAGGAACCAAACCCTGATCTACATGGCTTCCAGCACTGAAGAACATTGCACTACCCCTGTGCTACCATGGCTGAGCTTTTTCCAAATTTTTGTAATAGTATGTAAACTTAAAACCATGATCATCCCTCCTAAGCCCGGAGGACTGAAGAGACAAGGGTCCCAGGTTTCCTTGTGTAGACAGAAACTCAGGTTAAAGATCTTACTCATAAAGTGGTCTGTAAATGCAGGATCACTCTTCTTTTGCTGGGCTTGGGGGCAGTGCTGAGAATAAGGGAGGTATCTATAGGGGGAGGAGCCTGGTGTGAACTGAATTGGTTAAAACAAGAGAATTGCTCTTTCCTCCCAACCCTGCAAGACAAATTCTGGTTAGGCTGCCATCTGACCATAAGTAATAAGTATATTTATGCTCAAGAGAAAGAAGGAGCTATCGATCTACTATATGGGAGGCAGTTTCCTTTTATTTTTAAGCACATGAAATGCGGCTCGGCCAATGAGCCAACACAGAGAAAGAGATCAACAGGATTGTAAAATGGCAGAAGCTAAAAGCCCTGTTTAATAAAACCTAAAAATAAAAACCCTCAGAGCAGGTTACTGCTTTATGTTTTGAAAAGAGAAATTGCATATTTATAGATTGGGAAAATATAAAATGAAAGAGCTTAGATTCTTTTGTCCAGAGGTGGAGAAGTACCATACAGGGAGAGGCAAAGGGTATTCTGAGAGGAACTGGAGCCCATTCAAGCAAATGGTTGTGTACTGTGTGCATTGTCATTCATGCCACAATATTTATTGAGCACCTTCTGTGGGGAGGTAGGCAGTGGCTTTTCCAAATGAGGCAGGTCTAGTTTCACTTGCAGTCCCTACTGCACTGCTTGCAAGCATTCATTCACTCAAATTCTACCTTCATGATTGTTGCCATCCCTGCAAGCTAGTTGTTCTATATATTTTTTAAGTTTATTTATTTATCTCATGAGTGTGTGTGAGAGAGAGAGAGAACTACCAATGAGATCTTGACCCCTTGATCTACTCTCAGCCTCAGCCATCTCAGATCATGGATATGTGTGTGCCTATTGTATTCAGAGAGGTCTCTGGATATGAATCTAGAACCTTCCCATGTGGATCAACCTTATAGAATGCCACGTTTTAGTGCTGTGTCACTATCAGTCCCCGGTTCTATTATTTATTCAACCATTTATTTGAATTGATTTATTTTCATTTATAAATACCAACCTGAGCCTGGGACCAGCAGTTAGCATAATGGCTATGTTGCTGAACTCCCACGTAGTCGACTGCGGTTCGTGTCCTGGACCCGGTGGCTTAAAACTCATGCCAGGCGCGTGTGCATGCGTGCCCAAGATCCCGAGAGGAATATGAAGGAGAAGGGATTGCGGCGTGGCCATCCCCCCTGGGGGGTGATTTCTCGCTTTCTGTCTCTCTGTCTCTTTCAGTCTGTCTGGCGAGCGCACGTGCCCTATAGCAAAAACCTTTACAAAAAAAAAACAACCTGAGCCTTATCCATGACCTTGCAAGTTTCAAGTGCTACCTATATCTTCCCAAATATATATTAACATGAATATATATGCATAGAGCCACACTTGTCTAACTTAATGCTATCGAGAGTTGTCTTATCTTCTCTCCTCATAGTGGGAACTGATCCTGGATGGGAGAATATATAAGAGTAAGTTCAACTTTGCATAACAGAAAACCCTAAATAACGGACTTAAACAGAATAGAAAGTTATCTGTTCCTGATATAAAAGAAGTCTGGAGATAAGCAATCCAAAGTCTGGCCTGATTACCTTAGGATCAATAGATACCCAGACTCCCATTGTTCAGTTCTACCATCCCAGCATGTGCTGCCATGCTCAAAGTCTCTCCACGGCCCAAGGTGGATATTAGAGCATCACCTACCACATCTGTGTCTGGGAAGCAGCAGGAAAGGAAGAAAGGACAAAGAGATGCCTCCCCTCCCCCAAAGTTGACTCTCTTTAAAGAACTTTTCTACAAGTTTCTCAAATGATTTCTCTTATATCTGTATGGCTATAATTTCATCAGATGGCTAATTAGACCTAGCTTTAAGGGAGCAGTTTTTTGTCCATGGATGAGAATCACCTTCTAGATACATCTTGAGTCCAGAGCATCCCTACTAGTCCTCCACCACTCGTATGAAATTTGCCCAGCTCTGGCATTGATTTTCATCTGCCTCCAGCTGAACTAGAACTTGGCTTGCTCTAGACCCAGACCAAGTAGGTAGTGGTGGCCTGACAGTGTTGCCTTTTTTTCATCTGACTCTTCCTTCTAAGGTACAATCCTGCTTCAGGAACTTATCCCTTGGATATATCTCTTTGACCTAAAATCTAGAACCTACCTGCTACTGAGAATCAGAGCTACCTAGAAACTCCTTCCAACTTATCTACACTCCAATCCCAGACTGGATCTTGGGGTCAGATGGTCACAACATCTTGGGATTGACTGTGCTGCCTTGGCCTCTCCCTCAGCATCTACACAACCTACTCTGGAAGGTCTATCTGTTTCCTTCTTGCCACTAGGACCACCAAGCTTGCTGCATAGCCAGACCATGCTGTTCAAATATATCCAGATTATATCTTTCCCCAGGATGACCTCAGGGAGTTTTGGGTCCTCTTCCTCTTCTACTGTCACTGGTGAGTGTTGTCCTTTGAGACATTTTCTCCTTTCCTACTGGCTTATGTTATTCTATGTTGAAAAGAAAATACAGAGGAGGGTCCATCAGGTAGCATGGTGGTTAAGATGCTGAACTCCCACATGGCTGACCGTGATTCAGGTCCTGAACCTGGCAGCTTGCTTTCTCACTTTCCCCCTCTCTCTTTCTTTCTCTCCCTTTCTCTCTCTCTGTCTTTCTCTGCTAAGTGCACATGCCCTATAATATATTTTAAAATACTGCCAATAAATAAAATTAAAGTAAATAATTCTTTTTAAAAAAAGGAAACATAGGGGCTGGATGGTGATATATTAGTAATGTAATGCTTTGCTGACCCACGTGGGAAGGTTCTAGATTCACATCTAAAATCCCTTGCAATGCAGTGGTTAAGCACTGTGTAGAAGAAGTTGGATCCCACACTGCCAACCAGAGTTTGAATTCTAGTCCTGGTGGCTTAAAGAACACACCAGGTACATTCAAGTGCCCAGAATCATGACTGGAAGAAAATGGGAAGAAAAAGGAGCATGGTGTGACCAGGCCCTATTAGATGATGTTCACACTCTTTCTCTCACATGTATGTGCAATTGCCCTCCAGCAAAATAACAAAACCAAAAGCTCCCCTCCCATGTGGTATCCAGTTTTCTTTGTGTAATGCTTAACTGCTGCACTACAGGACCACCTCCCTCCACTCCCTGGAAAGGTCTTTACACCACAATACACCCCCAGTTTAGCCAGCCCTGGCTCATGGGAACATGCATACATCACTGTCTCTAGATGTCTCTTTCTCTGTCTGTCTTCCTTGCTCATGGAAGAAATAAAGAAATAAACTTTAAAAAGAAAAGAAAGATGGGATCAGCAGTTAGCGTAATGGCTATGTTGCTGGACTCCCATGTAGTCAACCGCGGTTCGAGTCCTGGACCCAGTGGCTTAAACTCATGCCGGGCGCATGTGCGTGCGTGCCCAAGATCCCAAGAGGATAAAGGAGGAGAAGGGATTGCGGTGTGGCCATTCCCACTAGTGGGTGGTTTCTCGCTTTCTATCTCTCTGTCTCTCTCTTTCTGGCAAGTGCACACGCCCTATAGAAAAAAAAAAAAAAAAAAACTCTCAAAAAAAAAAAAAAAAAGAAAAGGAAAAAAAATACAGACTCTGACTCTCTGTTTACAATTGCTTTGAGCTGAGTCTTTGCTATTTTCCCTTCCTAGAAAATGAAGCCTCTTGAATAGGTGCAGTTGTCTCCAAGTGTAAACCTTTTCTGTTAATGCCTTCTACACAAATCACCGTGCAATAATATGTAACATTGTTATAGTAATTAGAGATTAGTTCATGTTTAGCCTTTTATTTAATAATGAGTTTCATTGTAATGGAAAAAAGCATAATTGCCAAGCTTATGTATTATTCACCTATTGTGTTTTCTTTTGCAACTCAATGCCTAGCACCGCAAGAAAATCTAACAAATGTTTACTAAAAGAATAAATCAATGAGTGAATGAACGACAATATCTGTTCTCTCATGTCCATGTCACAAGGGATTCTATGCCTATAAGTCATGATGTCATCACTACACATTATCATTCATCCAGAGGCATATGTGTAATTTTAGGATCTCAAACATGGGTCAGCAAACTTTTCTCTGTAAAGGGCCAGATAGTAAATATTTTGGACTCTGCAGGCCATATGGTCTTTGTCCCAGTATTCAACTCTGCCGTTACAGTGCCAAAGACAATATATAAACAAAGGAGCCAGACTGTATTCCCATAAAACTTTTCACATGTTAAAAAAAATACTATTCTCTTTGATTTTTTTAACCATTTAAAAATATAAAACTCATTCTTAGCTCACAGGCTGTATAGAAACAGGTGGCTGGCCATTTTTGGCTGTAGGCCATAGCTTGCCAATCCAAGATTGAGAACATGTATAGGATGCATAGCGATTACCTGGGATACTTGTGAGAATACAGATTGCCAGTGGTGTGGTGGATAAGGAGGCTGGATCACACATGGCAAACTATGCAGTTCAAGTCCCAGACCCAGCAACTCAAAAAATACATATGGGATACTTGTGTGTGTGTGTACCCAAAATCCCAAGAAGAGAATGAAGAAGGGATTGAAACCTAGCCATCCCCCCTCGGGGGATGCTTTCTCACTGTCACTTTCTCTGTCTCTCTTCAGTGAGTGCATACAACCTATAGCAAAAGAAAATAATATAAAGACAGATTGTCAGATTTTACAGCCAAGGGCTCCAGTTCAACAGGGATGGGGCAAAGCCCAACAACTGGCATTTTTAGAAAGCAAGTGACTCTGACATAACTAGTCCTAAGGTCATACGTTGAGAAAATAAATTTTATCAATTACAGAAGGTTAGATTACTGTATTAAACAGACCCCCCAAATTTTAGTAGACTTCTCACCATAGAAGTTTATTATATAAAGTTCTAGGGAGTTGTCTAGCTCATGGGTAACTCTCTTCCACATACGTACTCAGGGCCCCAGATTCCCAGGAGTTCCAAAATCACCTGGAAGTAGACATTCTATAAGCAGGCAGGAGATCAAGCATCAGGAGCAATACATGTGGGAAGTTTATGTGGGCCAGGCCTGGGAGTAGTCCACATCACACCTACTCCATTCCATCAGAGAGAAACTGGTGACTTGACCTCACCCAGCTAGAGAGAGAGAGAGCAGGATAAGTGGTCTAGCTGGATGCCCAGGAAGAAGATAAGAATATAGATTAGGATGCCTAACTGGTGTCTCCACTACCCTGAGCTCAAAGAAATAACCAAGTGCCAAAGGTGTATCCAAAGGTGTATCCATTCAAAATTAAGCACCGTCTTTAATTCTTAAGCAAATTTCTCTTAATGTTTTTTTATTTTGATTAAAACTAAAACTGTTTTTCTTGAAATTTAAAAACTGCATTAAAAAATACCTATTTAATGACTACAGTAAGCTATTAGCCCCAGCTAGGTACTACATTATAGTATGTTCATTCTGCTCACTGAAGTTTATGCCTAAAGCCAGATGTGTGGTCATAGATATGTACATATCAGCTATGCTTGCTATTGAAAGCACTTAGATTAATTAAAATCTTTTGTGACTCAATAAAATGTGGGAAAAAAGTTAAGCCTCATAAGCCACTCAATGGGCAACAGAAGACAGGTTTTAGTCTGGGTTCTAGCATTACTAAGTCATTGGGACATGGACTTCTGAAAAGGAGGAATGACAATAGCTGCCCTCTCTTTGTCCCTCACTGGATTGTGAGGCTCGACTACATACCTGTGTGTATGTGAGGAATGAAGAGTTCAGCTCTGATCACGGGGTCTGGCAGGAGTGTTTTGGGGGAAGGTGGGCTTAGGTGCCTGAATTCACTCCAGAGTGGTTCTCAAAAAGCAGTACTCAGATGAGCAGCATCAGCATCACCTCAAAACATGTTAGAAAGGCAGAATCTGAAATTCTGGGGGTGAGGCCCAGCAACCTGTGTTTTAACAAGTTCCTTCAGGGGATTCTGATGCACATTCAAGGTAGGAACCACTGGTCTATACTGTCCCTAGGCCCCATGTTGCTTCCACTAGAAGATAACAGAAAGAAGGGCCTGTTCTCTCTTTCCCTGGCTGGGACCCGAAGATGTCTTGCCTTGTGACAGTCTTCATGCAACAGCAGAATTAGCAACAGATATACACACGCATACACACACACACTCACCCAGCATGCCTTTGGATGCCTGGGCTGTATCAAGCCCTCTGATTGCAGCACTGAGGAATAATAGCTCATTTTCCAAAGACCTAATTACATAATGAGGCCTCATGCTCCTCGGGCCTGCAGAGCTTCTTCCAAATTGCACAGCCAGGTGTTGGCCCTGAGCACAACTAGTTGGGGGCCTTATTTGAATGCTGTTAAAAGGAGAGATTAACACACTCTGTGACCCAAAGCACTGTCTGTAAAGGTGGCCTTTCTAACTCCCTTGCCATCCCAACTGGGCAGCATGTAACAGATCTTAATTATGGTGGAGGCCAGCCAGCAAGCCCAGAGTGTCGATTGTGCCCACATCACTGGGGATGTACTGCCACCGCTGGTCTCAAGATCTGCCCAGCATGAGTTTCTTTCCTCCTCTAAAGCATCAGAACCCAAAGGTGGTGAGGGATAGGAGAGCTCTGGGCCATGGTTCTGAAACTGGCTCTTCTGCTGACCTGCTGTGTGAACTTCCTCAGACCACTGACTTTTCCTGAGCCTTATCTGAAAAAATTAGAGTGATGATTCTGCCTCATAAGGTTGTCCTAAAGCCTCAGCAGAAAATTACTTGCTAAAGTGCCTGGCCAAAATACCTCCCCTAACCAGATAGGCTCCCATAGGGGCCTGCCTCATTACTTAGCTTCATTCCCCCAGCACACACCCTTCACTCCTGCCATGGCAAATCAATGAATGATGTGGGCATTCTCTGACCTTTATATCTGCTGTTTCTCTGCCTGAAATACTCTTCATGCTTATCCTTTACTCCTTATCAACTCCTCCTCATCTGTCAGGGGGAAGTTGCTTCCTCCAGGAAGTCTTGACAATGACTCCTAACCCCAGATCTGAGTCAGTTTCTCTCTCTGTGGGATGCCCCTTCCCCAACCTTTTTAGCTCAGCACTGGTCATAATTTTCCAATTCCCCTAACACTGTAAACTCTTAGCAAACAGAGAATATGTCTGCTTTTTTACATTCGTAGTCCCATTGCCTGGCAATTAGTGCGTGTGCAATAAACACTGAATGAATGAATGAATACTGGGTGTGCAGTGACTGTTGAGTGAATACATCTTACCAGAACTCAGACTGTGATTGGGATAAATTCAATACAATTCAGCAAACATTTACAAAACTTCTAGTATTTGTCAAGGGTTGTCATGGGAGCAGAGGGAACCAAGATAAATAAAATACAGTCTCAGGTCTCAGTCACAGAAACAAGATGACAAAGAGAACATCATTGCCTGGAGAGCATGACAATGAGAGGCACATGTTGTGTCTCTACGGCAACTCTAAGGCCTGCCATCTTCAAACGCCAGCTTATGGCAGATGTGGCTACCCTTCCCAGTGCAAGAGAAGGCATGACTGGAGCACCAAGGCTGAAAGATGAAAGCCACTGGGACTGTCCAAGTGAGGCACCTAAAAATCTTACACCACAGATCCAGGCATGGATTTCTTGAAGGAACAACACATAAACCCAAGAGGGCAGCTGTTGGAACATCCAATTCATCTTAAGGATTTCAACAATTAGTCCAACAGTAGATGTCCTAGTTTTAAAAAATATACAAACCACAAATAAATACAACAGAAAGGGGGACCAGCAGTTTGCGTAATGGCTATGTCGCTGGACTCCCACGTAGTCGACCACGGTTCGTGTCCCAGACCCGGTGGCTTAAACTCACACCGGGCGCGTGTGCGTGCATGCCCAAGATCCCAAGAGGAGAATGGAGAAGGGATTGCGGCATGGACATACCCCCTGGGTGGGGAGTGATTTCTCGCTTTCTGTCTCTCTGTCTCTGTCTGTCTGGTGAGCACACACGTCCTGTAGCAAAAAAAAAAAAAAAAACTCACACCGGGCGCTTGTGCGTGTGTGCCAAAGATCCCGAGAGGAGAACAGAGAGGGGACTGCGATGTGGCCATCCCCCTCGGGGGTTGATTTCTCGCTTTCTGTCTCTCTGTTTCTCTCTTTCTGTCTGACGAGTGCACGCGCCCTATAGCAAAAACCTCTCCAAAAAAAAATAAATAAATAAAATAAATACAATAAAAAATAAAGTACACAGGCACTTCAAAGAGTTCATGGAAAAATGGAATTAAAGTAGTTTATTTTAGTGCAAAAGACATTGAAATTCTTTTGTAACATCTCATAATGTACATTTTTCATGAATTATTTATTTATTTATTTATTCTTAAGGTTTTTGCTGTAGGGCACATCCTCTCACCAGAGAGACTATGAAAGGGAAAGTGAGAAATCACCCCTCGGGGGAATGACCACTCTATAATCCCTTGTCTTCCATTCTCCTCCTGGGATTTTGGGCACACACACACATGCACCCAGTTCTGGAAATGGGTGGATAGGTGGTTCAAAGAAACCTGAACAAGGCTCTAGTATAAGATTTGGAGCCACAGAATTGGGTGGACAATAATTGAAATGAAGACTAATAGGGCCAGAGCATCTTATGAGATCATCTTCCATAAATTTTCCCATTTTACAGGAGCTGAGAGAGTTATATTAATCAGCCAAGGCCTCATGACTACTGAGTGGGAGATGGGAATGAGCTGGCTGCAGTGAGTAGAAGGGATTTGAGAGGGAAGTACTGAAAAGGTACAGGCACAAGGTAACATGTACTCCTCTGGAGCAGGGTAGTGGCCTTGGAGGACAGTGAGAAAATAGCAAAAGCATCACAGGGAGGAGGCTGATGGCCAGACTACTGTTCCTGAGGAGAAGATGGGGCCTACTAACTAAGACAGGCAACCTAGGGGAAAGAAGGAGCAGGCAACAAGTTTGTGTGTTCAGTTCTGGGCATGCTGAGTTAGAAGTACCTGTAAGATGTCATGGTGGAAAGAAAATTGAAGATTCAGATGGACAAAGCTGAAAGCCTTAGGACCAGCCCTGTAGTACAGTGGTTAAGGGAGTTAGCTCCCATATGTCTGACCATGGTTCAAACCCTAGCCCCAGCGACTTGAGTAACAGGTCAAGGATGTTTACATGTGTTCCCCAAATCCTGACAGGATGGAGAAATAAAGGAAAAAAGATTGTGACATAGTCATGCCCCATTAAGGGGTGTTCCCCCCTTTCTCTCTTTCTAGAGAGTATACATGCCCTCTGACAATTTTTAAAAAGCTGAATGTTTTAGCTGTACATTGCTACTGAGGATTCATCCTCAGAGGGGTGCAGGTGGAGCCATGGGAATAGAGGAGCTAGCCCAGGGAATGGAAAGAGAAGAGATGGGGTGGTGTAGGACAAAAACCCTGGAGAGGAGACCATATAGGAGACCAAAGGAGGCATCAAAAAGGCAGGAAATCTTGGACAAAGAGAAGAAAGAAGACAGTTTAAAAACTGAACTGTCATCACACTCATTCCAGGTTACACAGCCTCTCAGCTAGTGGGTGATAGGTCCAGGCCCCAGACTCCTTGATCATCATCTGCCCTTCCCATGCCACCTACGTTTGTGCGAGTATGCCCAAAATCATGAGATGAGAATGAAGAAGGGGTTTCAGTGTGGCCATCCGCCCTTGGGGTTGATTTCTCTGAGAGGTAAAACAGGACAGAGATGGGAGACAAATGCTGTGGGAGCTCAAATACTAGAACCAATGGAGCTCGTATTTCCTGGTGGCCCTGCTAAGGAAAAGGGCAATTAAGGGATTGTGAAGAATCCCCTCATAGTATCTACTATTTCCTATGGATGGGATTTATTTTTTATAGAGAAGCTATGGGGGGGGGGTCTTCAAAATGACCCTAGAAAAAGCAAATTATAAGAAATTTACGCATGCAGTTGAGAAAAGTATGCATGGATTTTAATATCTTTTGCACCAAAATCAACTTGTACTTGCCTTCAATTTTCCATGAACTTTTTGAAATATCCTTATAGCATATCATCAGACTGCTCGTTTCTGTGACTCATAGATGAGGAGTGGCTGAGGTCCTGAGGTGCAGGAGAAGTTAACATTAGCTATTCCTTGAGGAGGGTGCTCTTTGCTGGTTCAGCAAGGGGGCAGGACATATGAAGACTTCACAAAGTTAGTGAAAAAGTGGAAAGTATGAGTTTATTTTGATGCAAAACCAAACAAACAAAAAGAAATTCATGCATGGTCTTTTCATAATATGTATTTTCCGCAAGCTGTTTGAAGTCCCCTCATAGTCCTAACTTTTGCTAGTTTACAGCTGGGCAGCAAGTCAGACACATATAATACTGATCTAGGACAGCAGGAAATTAACAATTTATGTACTTTTTGGACACAGCACTTTAGTTGTGATGGTAACAATGAGAAGCAGGTAGGTCCAAGAAGACTCAGGGGAGAAAGTGAGTCTTCACCTAGACTACAAAGCACAAATGAGATCTGGGCAAATTTTCAGCCCAATCTTTCTTGGAACACTAGCATTCTACAAAGTAGATGAGAGTTTCACTGCTAAGATAAAATAATAGAAGTTCCAATGCCCAGAACACATTAGCTTAATGGATAGAATTTTCCCTACCTTGAACAGGTTCTTTTTTTTTTTTCCTCATAAATTGTTCTTAAACTTTGGGTGCCTGCTACCACTTATCTGCTAGTGAGTGCTGGAGGTGACACAGAAAAAGGAAACAAGTAGAAATAAATGCTTATGGGAAACCAGGAATGTATTTTCTTCCAAATATTTTATGTGTGATTATTCTGTCTTCAAGTTGCAGAGACCTGTGTACATATAATACGGCCATATTTCCTGCTAGAAAAATGGTTCCTGGTATGAGTGACGGAATTAAATATGTCAATATTTTATGGCATTTCACAAAGAAAACTGGATACTTGCAGGTGAAATGCCACCAAAACCACTTTGAAAACCAGCAGGATAGATCAGAGGTTGGGGTGAAGGTGGGGCTTGCAAGGCATTGTAGATGGGGGAAGCAAGAAGAACTTTCCTATAGAGGTAGGAATGAATACAACCAGACAGGGACAGATGTCAACCCCCGTATCTAGAGTGCTGCTTTAAACTTAAAGATGCCACATGAATGGACCTCTAGCTCCAGAGGCAGAATCAATCCTGTGAGACACCCTAACTCCTAGTCAGTGCTCCCTAGCTCCCTACTCAGCCTAATTCCTCTCCAGCAGAAATCACAAACTGACTTGTCTTAAGTGGAAGTCAACCCATAGACATGTTTCATTGGCCCATTCAGTGGTTTGTGACACTTTAATTGTTTACAAATATCTTTTAAGGGGGTGATTTTACATTAAAAAAAAAAACAAACAGATTTCTGGCTACTCTTTAAAAATCCTAAAAGAAGATGATGGTGAGCCTTCCCTCTCAGGTAACAGAAACAGGTACAGGTCAACTGCCCCTTAGATTAGATCATGGACTCTCCAGTTCCCACTACTTGAGCATTACCTAGGAACACATCAGCAATGCAGTCCCAAACTCTGACACTGAGCTACTGAATCAAAGTCTACATTTGAGCAGAATCCTTGGTAGATTTGAAAAGCACTGATATGACTCCCCACAGTCCTGACCCAACACACTTCTCTCTATGTTGGTGGTCCATCTTGGGGACAGTTGAGATTCTTGTTTTAGATCCAGTTCACACTTAAATCTTGGTTGACTCTTGAACAAGGTATCACCTAAGTCCCACCCTGATGACCATCACCATGGAACCTCGGGAGAACTGAGTCCACCTTCAACTCAAATTCTCCCAAGAGACCATAAGGTACAACCCTACCCAGTCCAGACTCTGTTCAACTGGAGTCCCCACTATAGCCCAAGTCTCCACAGCATTCATCACCACTGAGTCTTAACTCCTCACTGCTCTGCGCATGCCCTAATATCACCCGGTCTCTTAGGCCCCCTTCTGTTGTGCCCTTCTGGAATTCATAATCTAGAGGAAGCAAACACCCCAACAGGACAGCCCTTTCCTGAATATTCCCTTTACCTTCTTGTCCTAACTGAAGTCTATTCTAATCAACACTTTCACCCACATCTCTTGAGTGGAGCTATTTTTTTCTCCCATTCATCTGTAATACGGGCCTGAAGTAGAGTCACTATTCTCTTCCTCGTTCCCATTTATCACCTTCAAAACATGTATCTTTCGCACTTTTTAAGTACTATGAACAGAGAGAGAGAGAGAGAGAGAGAGAGAGTTCCTTGGAGTTAGTGTCATCAGCCTTTACCACCACCCAGCCTTCTTTTTTGCTTTTACCTTGGTCAGCCCTCTACTCATTGTCTCTTGTGTCCTAATCTGCCTACCATCATTCACAATGATTTCAAATTTCTCATGGATGTTCTGTGCAATGCTTTGACATCTCTGTTTCTTGACTTCATTTCCTCCAATAATCCATTTTTTACCTTCCCTGCCTCAGCTATCTAGCTCCATGGTGATAATAATTATTTTAACTTCATTTCTTTCTTTTATGAGGCGAAGGGGCGGGGGGAAGACAAGCATCCTCAACAGAGTCTCACACCACAGTCAGTTCCCCAGGCTTCCCACTCAGCCAAGATCATGGCACAGAAGCCCAATGCGTGCTGATCAGCCAAGGGACAGAACCCTGACCTTCCATATGGATCTAGCATTGCTTGAGCAATTCCGTGCCACCAAGCCAGCTCAGTGGTCATAATCTTGACCTTGTCATCATCAGTGATTACACCCTCTTTGTAAAATCTTGACTAAGTATGCATTCTGGTGGCCAGTTCCTCTTGTACTGGCCCCCAGTCCCAGTGCTTAAGCTCCAGCAATTCTGTGACATCATCAAGGCTTTTCAAATGATGACCCCTACCAGGTCTCACTCCCGGTACTACCCTTATCTTTCTTTGAAAATGTTCTTTATCATTATGATCATTCTCCACCAAATGCCTTTAATTCTTTTGTACCCCTGCCTGCCAAATGCCTTTAATTCTTTCGTACCCCTGCCTGTTCTTCCTTGACTGTGATTAGATCTGACTGTATTGGAAGTTACCAGAAGAAAAAACACACATTCATCTAGTAACTGGTCTAACTTGAAATTCATGGCCAGAAGTCTCAAATGGGCATTCAGTATTGCCTGGCAATCCTACCCCTCCCCCCTAGTAAGTTCACCTGCTTTTTCTTTGAAATGACTATATCATGCCTTTTATTCTACTCAAAACTACATCCTTCCCCCCAAAATACTCACACACATACTCATGGACAAAAGCCACAGTCCTGATCACATACTTGAATTCAATTAGACACAATGATTTCTACACTGAAAAGATGTTCATCGGAACCGTCTTCTCTGCATACCTCCTGTTTCTATGGATGAAGTGTACCTGCTCCTTTCAGCAGCCAGCTTGCTTCTCTTGTGCTTTGGATCCCATTCATCTTTCCTTTCCAAAGAGCTACCCTCTGCAGCTCACTCGCATGCACTGTCCAGCTCTGCCTTCTTATAGTATCATTTCCTTTAATATACAAACTTTTCCCAAATAGTCTCTCTGAAGCACACGCATCTTATTTTGCTCCATTTCTGTGTTCCCCTTCGCAGTAAAACATCCTTCAAAAAAAATAAATAAATTTGTCCACACCTGCTCATGTTTCTTTATCACATTGTCTTCTCAACCCCCTGCAACATCACCCCTGCACAGACACTGTCCATGCCTCCTACTGAGGCCACAACTGCCCAACCCAACAATCTCACACTGCTGACTTCTGGTGAGAAGAAGTCACCACTTCTTCATCCTTTTCTCTTGGCTATGGTGACTGTTCACTTTCAGTTTCACTCCCACTTCACTGGCTCCTCTTCTTCTTTATAAGTTCCTCCTCTTTCACTGCAACTCAGTATATTGGAGTGCCTCAGGGCTCTGTCTGGGGCTTCTTTCTCTTCTTTATCTACTTTCCTTTCCTTCAGTAATCTATATGCAAATGACTCCCAGATCTATATTTCCAGCTTTAATCACTTCTTAGAGCTCAAGTTTCAAATAACCAATGACTGGCCTGACAACTCTGCATCGTTGTCTAACTGGCATCTCAAACTCGGCACAGCCAGAACAAAACTCTGGATCCCAGAACATAACTATTCCTACCACACATGCACATATGCATACATGTGTGCACACATGCATTCACACACACACACACACACACACATACCACTTACACACACAGAAAATTGTAAATTAATTTCCCTCAATTATTTCCCATCCCAAAAAATATGATCACTGTCCACCCTGCCACAAGGCACATAGCTTAGAGTTCCTCTTGACTCTTCTCTTGACTCACTGCCCTTTTCCCTGGTCAATTGGTCAACAAAATCTGTTAAGTCTTCCAAAATACATTGGCAAATTTATATATATATATATATATGTCTTCATGTTTCCATTTCTGCTGTTAACACCTTACTTTAAGCCACCATCATTTCTCGTCATACTACTGAAATAACCTCCTAACTGGGTTCTGGTTTCCATTCTTGGTCCCTTCCATTTCTGGTCTCCATGCAAGGTCCAGAGAAATTTTTTAAAGAAATATGTCAGAGCATGCCACTCCCGTATTTAAACCTACTGGTCGCACTGGAAATAAAATCTAAACTCTGTCCTCCATGCTGCATTCTCCATTGTCCTCTCCAACTTCATTTTTGTCACTCTTCCCCTTGTCCATTACTTGCATTTATGGTAGTATCTTTTCCACCTCAGGGCCCTTGTACCAACTCTTCCTTCTGTTTGGGACTGATTTCCTTTCCTAATTTGACCACACATCAAAAGTAACCACCCAATAGTTTATGAGCCCATGCCCTATTTTAAATCTCCGTATCTTATTTTCCTTTCATATTTTTCTTATTCACTTGTTTACTGACCATTTGGCCTTATCAGATTATAATATGAGGAAGAGGGACCTTGCCTTACATACTGCTGTGTCCTGGCATGAAATAGTACCTGGCCCTCAAGAAGAGCTCAATAAATAGTTGTTAAAAGAAATACATGAAAGAATCTTACCAAGAAAAAAAATGGCTAATCTCCAACAGTACAAGGGTAATGTTTAGCCTACTCTAGAGAACAGTCTTTAAGAACTTGAGCACCTAACTGCATTTGAATGCAAATGGACACTTACTAATTACAAATGAGTCTTATCTATACATAACAGCCTCCCTGGCAAGACCTCTGTCTGGAAACACTTGGTAGTCAGAAGTCTGGATGGTTTATAAATGGGAAAGTTCTTTTTAAACTTTATTTTGCTTTAAAAGTGTCCTTTTAGATTTGCCAAATCAAGCTGCTATTCTCAGCCCAAAAGGAACAAGATTTTGCTATATACACGGTGGTATGATTCTCCCTCCCCCCAAAAATAACTATTTATGTTCACTCACTCATTCAAAAAGTGCATGTTGGCACCTTTGTGTTCCAGGTACCAAGAATACAGAGATGAGACTTGGTCTCTGCTGTCAAACAGTGTCGTGTCTACTCCCCAGACACAAATAAATGCTTTCTTGAAGCAGTATATTAATGATATTAGAAAATGAGTGAACATAACCCAATGTGGTAATGTGTACACTGCAAGGACACTGTGCTCTTTGGGCTAGGATCATTTGTGAGGCCCAGGTTCAATTCCTAGTCCTACCTAAAGGCTAAGCACTACGGTGTGTACCTGTAATCCCAGGGACCCAGGAGGTTGAGGCAGGAAGACAGTGAGCTCAAGGCTAGCATAGACAACATAGCAAGACTCTGACTAAAAGAAGAGCCAGGTGTGCTGACACATACCTGTGGTCCCAGCTGGGAGTCTAAGGTGGGCAGATCATGACAATGAAACCAGGTTTTAAGGAAGAAAAAAGTGTGAACAGAGTTAGGTAGGAGGAGAGACCACAGAGAAATATACTATGATCAAGGAAGCCCTGTGAACACTGCTTCAACAAATCTCATTTGCTCTCATCCCATTTCTACAAGACAGGGATTATTTTTAACCCCAATTAAGAGACAAGGAAATCGAGATCCAGAAAATCCTTGGCTCGTGGTTAGGTAGTGGTTAAGTGACCAACTCAGAATTCTAACTCTGTTCTTTGACCAGACTTTTCCTCCACTAGCAACTGCCTCTAATATGTGCTCCTTGGATAGATGAGCTTCTAGTCCTGTAGATTGCATTTTGGTCTCATTTAACCCAGCTCCCTAATCTGCCGAGACTACCTGGCTCAATTCTGCCCCCCCTGAAAAGCAGATGATGGAGCAGCATTGGGGGTACAAACCATCAAGGCAGGCTCACTCCGGAATTAATGAGGGGTGCGGGACGGGTTGCTGCAGAGATCTGAGCTTTGCCCAGATGCTCTGCCAGCCACAGATAAGCAGAGTGATTGGACGGAGCTGCCTGGAGGAAAGTCACCTCCATGTTCTGCCACCTCCCAAAGTGGAGCTGGGCTGATAGTTAATGATCATTCCCAGTCTGGATGTGGATTTAATCACTAGGGCAATCATTTGATTCCCCCCATGAGTGGTCAGGCTATAAATAGAACAGCAGGCAAGAAGAAAGGTCCTAACAATGTTGGGTAACACAGGACACACGCATGCATAATCATACACATAAACACATGTATGTACATGTGAACATATACAGACACAAACATACAATAATGCCACACTTATAAAATACACACATACATAAACATGTCTAAAGGAGACCATCAACATGAACCACACACATGTGTACACATATACATACACATGTGTGCACACCTCTCCACTAAAGGTCAATTTGCAAATTAAATTGCAAATTTAAGCACCAGTGCAAAAATTTCCCTGTTGGTCCCTTCCACTTTGCTAACATCCTTAAAGGGAGCCTCCAAAAGATGGCCCTTGTCATTCTGCACCATGTTGAGGCTCTTAGAAAGACTTAAGGCCATCTTCTAATGTCACCTGCCACTTGACAGTGGCACAAATCGATCTGTTTATTCACAACACATTTTCTTTTGCTAAGCAACATTAAGTTTGAACCATAATATGTGACTTCTATGTAATTATTTTTGGTGCTGCTTCTGGTTGCATTTTTCTTGCTATGAATTTGTTCAGGAGGGGGTGGGGAGTCTGCATCAGCAGGAGATGTCAGTCTGAAAATGGCAAAGGGACACCAGCAAGCACAAGCTCTTAACTTAACTCATCTCCCTTGAGCCTACTCCAATGTATCCCAAGGACCCCTGAAAATCTCTCTTTAGAGCTTGTTCAGGTGTGTATCCGCAGCCCAATTTAGAATGGAACATCTAGGCATTGCCCAGAATGTGCTAGTCAGATCCAAGCCTCTCTGTATCTCATTTTCCTTCTAGGTGAAAGCAAGGTGATTGCACTATTGTTAAGGTAACTATGTCTAGGTATGGGTTACATATCTATGGGACAATAATCCAGAGACCAATAGGATATATCTGTAAAGTAAATATTTTATGCCTTAAAGGTCCTAGGGTCTCTATTGCAACTGTTTAACTCTGGCCTTACAGTTTAAAAGCAAGCAAAGATAGTACATAAGCAGATAAGCAAGGCTGTATTTCAATAAAACTTTATTTGCACTAACAGGCTGGGTTTACCATCCTCTGATTCAAACTATCACAGGCTCCTTTCACTCTCAAAGTAACCTGATCTGGATGAGGAATTACGTGATCACCCTCATTTTGAGAGTTTCTCCATGGGTGATTCTAGACAACTTGCATCAGGAATACCTGGAATGGGGAGACCGTTTGCATGCTAAACATGTAGACTCCAAGTCCCCCAGCCCTGACCTACCAAATTGGAATCTTGAGGATGAGGCCTTTTAGCAAGCTCTCCTCAGATGATTCTGATGCACACTAGCATCAGAAGGCCTTTTAGGACACAGGCATTGGCTCTTCCTTGTGAACTGCATTTTAAGCAATGCCCCTCCCCTACATACATCACGATCCCAAGGTGGGGATGAGGGTAAGGTGTGTAAGGCATACAGACCAACTCTCAGGGTCATGCAAGTACAAGGTCAGCATTTGTGAGTGAGTTCCTCCTGAAACGATGCTCCCTGGCACCTCACCTGCCTTCCCTCAGTCCTGGCCCTGGCTCACCCATGTACACACGTGCACATACTCGTTTGCTCATACACAGGCATTTGCTCACACCCCTGCTCCAACACACACAAATCCTCACATATGCAGAGCCAGTTTGGTGAGGCAGGAGCCCCCTCTGCAGTCTAACGTGAGGATCATAAATGCCTCCTTCCCCAGGCTATGATACGTTTGAAATTCTTCTATTAGTCATTTATTCCTTTACACCTCGGAAAAATTTCTCTCTGACATCACCTCACAGAAAACACAAGTATGCCTGGGATGAGGTCATACTGAAAATTTTAGTATTTGTCTAAACTAAGGTTAGCCAACTTCAAGGCTCATGGTGGAGAAAAAGAGGAAAGAAAGACACGAGCAGTTATTCAATGAGCATTTATTGAGCCCTTGCTGTCTGCCAAGTACTGGTCTAGAAAAAAGAGCACAATTCAACATTTATGGTAGAGTCATATTAATTAAATACTTTCTGGGCTTCTAGGTGAGGTAAGTAAGAAAGAATAATTACCATCATTCTCACTTTGCATCTCAGCTTAAGAGTGGGCAATGTCCCCACCGCTAGGCCCTGCAATCCTCTGTGGGGGTCTTTTCCTTCACGACTTACTCCAGCTTCTGGGTGTGGCCCATTGGTCCTCAGGGAAGCTGAAGGGGTGTCTCCAGCCTAGTTTGCAACCTGACTAAGCAGCATAGACCTTCATAAAATACAGCATACAGAGAGCAAAGGTGATCCATTTTTTTCTTGCTCTCTGAGTTTTAATGCTACTGACATTTCCATATTTGTGGCATTTGGTTATGTATTAGGTATTTAAGATGCATTTGTAATATTAACCTTTTCAGAAGGGCCACTTTTAAAGCAGTCATCTTTGTCTGCTTAAAATGCAACTCTGAGTGTTACCTGTAATTCCAGCAGTTGGAGTTAGTGAATCACATCTATGAAATGCATGGGTGTGTGGGAGATGGCAGGAGTAGAGTGGGTTTTGCTAACAAATGACCTCCAGCAAGATATCAGCTACCCATCCCAGTGTCACCACTGCCAGCTTTGGTTCTATCTCTTCTTGCCACAGCTAAAAAGCCCAAGAGGCACAGCTCCTAATTTCCCAGGATGTCGGAAGCAGAAGATCATCATAACCTTGAGTTCTATAAGGCCATAAAGAGGAGGTAGCCCCAGAAATGACTTTATCCTCTCCTCTCTCTGAAGACACTGCCTGGCATGACAGGAGGAAAGGCTCCTGCCTTTCTGAGGGTGAGACACTGCACTGGGCCCTTTGCCTGTAGTACTCTCTCCAGTCCAGTCTTTGCACAGATGCCAAAGTGGCTTCTCAAAATATCAAGTAGATTTCCTCAATGAACTTTGCCAAGCAGTTCTTGAAAATTAGCAAGGGTCTGCAAACCATGGCCCAGAGGTCTGTGCCCATGGCACAGGGGTCAAATCCAATTATGTCTGTCTTTATTGATAAAGTTTTATTGGAACACAACCATACCCATATATCTGCCCATTGCTGTTTTAGCTCCACAACAGCAGAACTGAGTAGGAGAGAGGGACCACAAACTCAAAAACATACATAGGAAAACTTTGCTGACACCAGACCATAGATTGAAATTCCAGGGGCCAGTGGATGGTGGTTAAGGTGCTGAACTGCCACATGGCTGACCATGGTTCAAGTCTCAGACCTGGGGGTTTCCTTTCTCGCTTTTCTTTTCTCTCTCTCTTTCTCTCTCTGGTCAAATTAAAAAATAAATATAAATAAGATGTTTCTTTTAAAATTTAATAATTAAAAAAGAAGATTGAAACTCCAATCTACTAAACATGAGGTCTGTGAGCTTGCACGGCCTGGCCCTGCACACCATGTCAGTCTCATCTCCAGGTGCTTCTCCTCCACCCCCAAACACCCAGTGGTCAACCCCAGTGTTTCTCAGCCTTGTTTGTTGTTGCCCCCTTACAATGTTATAAATTTTTATTGTGGTAAACAAAACACAATGCGCGACATGGAATTTACCATCCTTGCATAGTTCCTGCAGTTCCAGAGATAGATGATAAGAGCTGTGGCCCACCTGCTCTGATGCCACCCTGCCCCTCATCCATCCAGGAGCAAAAAGGAAATAAAGGCTGCCCAGCCCGAGTTGATCACCAAAGACCTCCCACCCAACATTCAGTGCAAAAAAATTGCCATCCAAACAGATAGTAGTGTTAAATATTCTCATTGTTGAGTAGCCAGTCTCCAGAACTTGTTCATCACCCCAACCTGAATCTCTGTACCCTCAGACAACACCTTCTCTTTGCACCTCCCTCCAGCCCCTGGCAGCCACCATGTTCTGTTTCACGAATGTGACTAATCTAAATGCCCCGGAAGTGGAATCACTCAGTACATTTCTTTTTGTGACTGCCTGACTTCACTTAACAGGATGTTAAGGTTCATCCATGCTGTTCCTTTTGAGACATTTTTTCCCTCTATCTGCCCAAGACATTTTATTTTAAGTTTATGTATTTATTTTCATGAGAGAGAGAGAGAGACACAGCACTCCCAACAGGGTCTCACACTGTGATCCACTGCCAATTCAGCTGGCCTAGATCATGTGCATGTGTGTGCACCCAGTATACTCAGCGCGGTCCCAAAAGAGACCCTGTACCAAAATTTCCCACTTGGGCTCAGCTGCTCCCCTGCTGTCCCACCACCTGGCCCCCCAAGAAATTGTAACACCACAGGTTTGCTCCGTATCTGTTTGTGTGCATACCTAGAGGCCCACAAAACACTGGAATGTCTAAGATAGTTTAGCCCCCTCCCCAACCCAAGAACTAATTTTTGCCCTGTTATTACTTTCCTTAAGAATGTGTGCTCTCGGGAACCAGCAGTTAGCGTAATGGCTATGTCGCTGGACTCCCACGTAGTCAACCGCAGTTCGTGTCCTGGACCCGGTGGCTTAAAACTCACGCTGGGCGCGTGTGCATGCGTGCCCAAGATCCTGAGAGGAGAATGGAGGAGAAGGGATTGCGGCGTGACCATCCCCCCTGGGGGGTGATTTCTTGCTTTCTGTCTCTCTGTCTCTCTCTGTCTGTCTGGCGAGCACACGCGCCCTATAGCGAAAGACCTCTCCAAAAAACAAAGAATGTGTGCTCTAGCTACAGGCTTTCTCTAGGTCACATGACCCCGGGTAGGTTACTTTACTTGTCTGAGTCTCAGTTTCCTAACTGTTCAAAAGGACTAGCACTGCTTTCAGCATTCCTGTGAGAACTCTGTGAATTAACGCCTTCAGCACACATTTACTTGGTGTCTGCTCTGCTCCCCATACCGTGCTGGGCAGAGCAGGGAGATGCTCCCCCCTAGATCTCATGAATGATTAGGTGAGATGAGAGTAAGTACACACTGCAGCTTCCTGTGAAAAGCAGATGGCTGAGGTGAGTGTCCGGCTGACAAAGAGGAAGAGTACAAGTGGGAGAAGTGAATTCCTGGAGGAGGTGATATCCAGCTTGGGTTCTGAAGAAATAGGGGAGGTAATTCCAGGCAGAAAGAACAGCACGCAAATCCCACAGATAAGAAGCAGCAAGGTATGTGCACACAGGTGTAGCCACAGTCCTGTTAGACTGCAGAACTCAAAGCCTTCTCTCCTGTGTCTGCTGTCTCACCAGAGTGCCACTGTGCTCCTGTCCAGTGGAAACTAAGTCAAACCCAACAGACGTCCTGGGACCATTGTCACCCATGGCCATTGTGAGGGCATGAAACCTTTCAGGAGTATACAGCCAGCTTTGGAGGGTACACAGAGAGCCCAGGTTAGAACGAGAGCTGGAAATTCTGAGGCGTTCTTTCCATCCAGTCCAAGCAGCCTGATGAATCACCCTTCTCTACTCTAGGAATATTTCTGTCTCAAGAACCAAAGCCATTTGTCTCGATTCAGAGCTTTCCGGCTCCTCTGTGCCACAAGCACATTGACAAATCGGACCATCCAACTCCTTTTTATATCAGTCAACAGAAGCACCACTGCCTTTCGTCTGACAGGTTGTACCACAGTCAAGTGGAATCAGCCAGACTCCAGCCAGACAGAGAGACAGACACAGCTTCGGAAATAATAGAACCTTAGGAAATGCTGATCCCTTACCAGACACAATTGCCTTGAGCAACTGGCTTAACCTCTCTGGGATTCCCTATCCTCACCTGTAGAATGGGATTAATAGCACACAGCCCACAAGCTGTCATGAAGCTCAGCTGGAATATCTGTAAAGCACCTCACATCCAGTAGTCGCTCATCTACTTCAATCCCCTCCCCAGGATGTGAAAATGGTGAGGCAACGAGGCACTCAACTCGGGTGCAAGATTAAGGCACACCAAAAATCTCTGTGATCAAGATAAGTAATATTTTAATGCAGCTCCTCTGAAAGAGTCAAAATTCATGTTAAAAATGCATGCTGAACAGGATGCTCTAAATGTTAAATAAAGACAGAATCAGTATTACTGATGTTTCCTTTGGCTTCAGGTTCCAGTATGACTTGGCTCTGCCCCTTCCTTCCCTCTGAAAGAAGAATAGACCCCAAAACAGGCGACTGACCCAGAGACACTGGAGACTCTGTGCTTGTAAGCACCATTTTTATGTTCTGAAATGATTCAGAGAGCCTTGCATGAAAGAGACATCCCGGGTCCAGGAGAACAGCAGCACATGGGGAGGCAGACCTGGGTCTGTGGCTCTGCAAGCTTCTGCTGCCCCCATCCACTCTCATCCACAGAGAGTGGTCAAGGGGCAAGGGTGCTAAAGGGCTAGGGCAGAGGGCAAGGCTCGTTTTTGGTTTTGCAGGGAATTCAGCATGGCAACTAGTCCAGAGGTTTAGGAAGCCTCATGAAAGACCATGTGGACTTCAGGACAGCTGCTGGAAACGATTCTGCCAGCAGAGTTTCAGGCATATGGAAACTCCAGGCTCAGACAGCCCTGACCCAGCGGGAAGCCCTTTCATTGCCATCACCATGCTGTCCTTCTGGATTCCTGCCTCTGCCTGCCTAGGCAGCCTCCCTCCTGTCCCTGCCTCCTCTCTTGGGTCTGTAGGCCTGATTGCCAACCCCCGTCTACCTGAACTCAAGGTTCTGTCCCTGGACCCCACTCCCTGGCTGCTCCTCATTTTAGGCCTGGGTGTCCTGTCTTCTCTCACAGTCATAACCAATCCACCCACCCATCTCTCCACTCCTACTAGATCAAGTCTACACTACATATCCAGTATTACAGCCTAATGTGATCTGCCCACAAACTACGATTCCACCCATGCCTCTCTCCACACCTGCATGCTCCACTCTGACACAACAGCCTGATATTTGTAGGTCCCAGGACTCCTCATGCATTTCTACACCATGGTACCCTTGCGTAGGCTGGTCCCTTTACTCCCCTCATCTTCTCTTTCTGGCAGTCTTCACTCCAATGTCACCTCTGTTCAAAGGAGACTGTGGCTTACTTCCTCCCCTTCTATGAATCTGTTGTTTTGATGCAGCATTTGTGAGACTAGTGTGAGAGAAGGAAGGCTGAAACATGGGCTCCTTGAGTGTAGAGACTGAATCTTATTCATCTTTGTGACCCCAAGTTCTAACACAACACAGGTGCACCTTAAGTGTTGGCTTAAAGATTCTGACCTAGGCCCAGCTGAGGCGATGCAGCAGTAGCAAGATGTTCTACAATGCAGGAAGCCATATGGATGATCAGAGATTCAGTTTGTGTGCCAACCTATATAAATTGGTGGGGCATACACACGTGCCCATGATCTTGGCTGGCTGGGAAAGGCTAGGCTAGATGGGGGGGGGGGGGGGGATCACAGCATGAAACCCTGCTGAAGGTGCTTCTCAATCTCTCTCTCTCTTTCTCAAGGCATAATCTTTAAAAACTGATCTTCACCTTGAACATCCTCACACTCATGCATGTGCAGTTACAGCATCTCGGGTGTGGTACCCCCTTTTGCTTGGACCTCTTTCTGCGACCACCTTGGCAGAGTATGCCACATTTCCTTTGCAGCCCCTTAGTAGTCAAGGTTCTTTTTCCACCCATGTTTATGGACCCATTGACCAACCCCCAAAGCTCCTGAGATTCCTCCTGGAATAGTGGGAAATGCCTAGACTTTCAAACCCATCGAATTTGGGTTTAAAACCCATCTCCTCCACTTTTGCATTGCTTCTGATACTTCAACGATCAAAACCAGTTTCTTCAACCCAAAATTAGACTAACCTTTCCCAAATGCCATTTTGTGAGAATTAGTAGGAATGAAATATGTGTAAATTACCTGACACATAGTAGGTGTTCCGGCAATTCTAGTCTCTATTATTACTATTATTTTTGTTTTCTTTTTAGTAAGACCAAGGTATTTCCATCATCATGCCCTGAGTTTATTTTCATCTTTCAGTGGACTTACTGCTTCTCATTTCTGTCAGTGTTAGGTGCCTGACAATTATAACTTTGCCTAGATACTAGTGCTGATATTAGCCTAAATGCTTGCATTTTATTTTTCCATCACTGGGATCTCACAATTTAATGTACAAAGGGATAATAGACCTGTCTCCTTTGAATCCAACTGCCAGACTTGGTTCACGTGACACTGGTTTACGAACTTTGAGAACTAGCAAATAACTGGCAGGCTCGTCAGCCCCAAGATTTTAAAGTGATGAGTCAATCCTGACTTATTGTTATTATCTCCTAATAGTTTACACTGTATTATTCTGTAATTACTTCGTGAATCACACTGACAGCTTGCATGTTTGCAGCCTGCCTGAGTTATCCCTCCATCTTCTGCTGAAGGCCACATTAGTCTTGTGCTTGCCTGCAGGAAGGCGACCCTTGTCACTTGCTGAATACACAGGACCTTTTGTCAATCCCTGTCAGAAGAGGATGACACATGACCCATCATGGTCTTGGGTTGGGTTGCTCCTCTTGGAAGGAGGAGCAGTTGTTTGCATTCTAAATGATCCCCATTAATCACACCTCCCATCTCCTCTCCTTTGGAGAGGACTAAAGATACTCCCTTTCTGCAAGAATACTCTCTTTGGAGAAACTTCCTTTCAATTGTGGGATTCTCATTAGTGATTTTATTTAGTACAGGCTAGGCAGTTGTGGTCATAGGAGAGTACTTGGTCAGAACTGGGAGTCCACTTGACATCTCCATGATATTTCCCTGCAGAAGGAAAGTCAGAAAAGAGGAGGCAAGAAGTGTCACACAGTGGGAAGTACATAAGCTTTGGAGCCAGACAGACCTGAATTTGAACCCTACCATTGCCTCTTCCTTCTTCAGTGATTTTTCACCTGCCTGAGCCTCAGTTCCATCACTTACAAAATGGGCTCATTATCACCTCTCTCATAAGGTGCCTCTGCTAAATTCTCCCTCCTCCGAGCTTATTTTGGAATAAGCAAAGATTCTGAAGTCTCTTTTGAGAACCTGTAGATGATGGCAGTCCTTGGGATTTCAGACTCGGTGCTCTGAGGAAGGATTCTGCTGTCCAGGGGATTAGAAAATAGTTGTGCTTCTCAGGCACTTCATTAGAGACTTAGAGCAACTAAGCAGCTTCCTTGTCCAGTCCCTTCCTGAGGCCATTGAATGCGTCCATTCTGCAGCTCCAGGCTGAAGAAAGGGTTTGTTGTGCCAACACCACTGAAGAGGGGGATCCTCACAAACCAGCTTTTTGTTTAAGAGGCAGCCCCAGTCTAAGGCTCTAGGAAAAGACTTTCCAAATTGTCAGAAATGATGCATCAGTGTGCAAAATGCAAATCTGCCCCTGGCAGTCAAGAAGCCTTTATTATACCCACAACCCCCTCTATCCCCCCTCCGCCAGAGGCCCTATAGGCAAAGCCAAATGATTTTTCTAACAACATCCAACAGCAGGGACTTTGAAATTACTTTTTAAAGTTTTTTTTTTTTTTAATTTAACATTATTTATTATAACAAAGCCTATTTTTATTATGAAAAGAATATGCACTCACTGTATGTTAAAAGACATAGAGAAGTAGAAAAAAAAGGAAGAGAAAAATTGCCCATGATCATACCACCAAAAGATAACAACGTTAAACTCCTTATTGTATTTTCTTCCTGTCATTTTGTTGTGTGGAGATTTTTTTATATACTTAAAATTCTGCATAAACAATGTTTATTTTCATTCATTTCCCTTCATATTTTAACATAAGAAGTCCTCTTTCTGATAACTCTCTGATAGTATTTAAAACGACCGCATGACTTCCCACACGTTAGACTGGGCTCAGTCCCTGTAATTACTACACTAACACTGAACACCTGGGTTGAGTCCAATTATTTCATAGTATAAATAAGGCCCTGATAAGTATCTCTAGGCATGAAACTTTCCCCATATTTCAGATCGTTTTCTCAGAAAATTACTTGGTCAGAGGGAATGGATTTTTTTTATGTCTCCTGATCTATATCATCAAATTGCTTCTTTAAGCCATTTAGCTTTTCAAAAACAAACACATAAACAAAGGAAAGGGTACGAAAAAGGATGACTAGCCTCCTATCACTCTGCTCAAGCAAAGTATCTAGAGCTTTCCCCAAGGGCAGCCACTTCTAAAGGAGGCAATGGCATCTGGGCGATCAGAGATTGATTATTGTGGACTGAACAGACCACATATAGATAATAGGACAGAGTGTTACCCAGAAGGCCACAAAGAGTCAATGAGGTAAGATTTCTTGGGCATACTGCCATAATTTCTGTGTGACTCAGTCCTTGGGAGAGAAACAATAGCCAGGGAAATTTGTCTAAAATGGCACTGACCTGTAGAGTAGCCCACTTCCCTGCAGTGTTACTGAGCGCTCATAATGTGACTGGTCAAGACTGAGACGTCCAGTAAGGAATAACAGCACGCTGGATTTTCAAGACTTCATACCAAAAAGGAAAAATGTGAAGTGCTCTTTAATTAGGTTTATTACACATTGAACTGATAATATGTTAACTATATTGGCATAGATATACACATTTACAATTAATTTTATTTTTTTAGATAGAGTTACTAGAAAACGTAAAATTCAGCCAGGTACAGTGGTGCAGCATTAATGCCATGCTTCATGATGCTGAAATCACATGGGAAGGTTCTGGGAACGTGTTCCAGTATCTCCTTGTGCACACCAGATGCATGGGTGTGGGCCTGTGATCCTGGCTGGCTGAGAGTGGGAGTGGATTGTGGCATGAAGAGCCTGTTGGGAGTGTCTGTTTCTCTCAGAAGAAATTAACTTTTTTTTAAAAAAGAAAGAACATGGGGACCAGCAGTTAGTGTAATGGCTATGTCACTGGACTCCCGTGTAGTCGACCGTGGTTTATGTCCCAGACCCGGTGGCTTAAAAATCACGACGGGCACATGTGCATGCGTGCCCAAGATCCCGAGAGGAGAATGGAGGAGAAGGGATTGCGGCATGGCCATGCCCCCTGGGGGGTGATTTCTCACTTTCTGTCTCTCTGTCTTTCTCTGTCTGTCTGGAGAGCGCACGTGCCCTATAGCAAAAACCTCTCAAAAAAAAAAAAAAAAAAAAAGGAAGGAAGGAAGGAAGGAAGGAAGGAAGGAAAAAAGAAAAAAAGAAAGAAAGAAAGAAAGAGAGAGAGAGAGAGAGAGAAAGAAAGAAAGAGAAGAAAGAAAGAACGAACATTCAAATAAATAAATAGACTGTGTGTGTGTTTTGCAATTTATTTCTGTCAGGCAGTGCATATACCAAGTAGATATAGTATTAGCTTCCCTGGCAGCAAGAAAGGAGGTAGAGGTCAAGGTGACCTATGTAACACCACCGGGCTCCTGGAATATAGGTACCGCCTAGTCAACTAGGCACCTTTGTTTAGTGATAAAGAATCCTCTGCCAGTAAAGCAAGAGTTTCTAACCCTCACTGCGCATCAGAATCACCTGATGCATGTTCAAAAGCACAAGTGGTCTATGCTCTATGCCCCAGAAACCCTGGTTCAGCTGGGCTGGGGAAGGGCAAGATATCCTATTTTACAAAGTTCTCCAAGTGACCTTAATGTGCAGCCGAAATGAAGAACCACTGTCCTAATGGCAGTTGCCTAATTTGGATCCGGGCTCCATCCATCTTTTAGTAAAATAGAGAGGTAAAGCATTCATGGCACAAAGAAATGTGGTATTACCTGTCGGACATGATTTTATAGTTTATTAACTGACTAGGGAGACATGTTCACATGTTGGAATATTCACTTTGTAAGCTAAATATGTGATTGAATGTATAAAAGGAAATGAAATAATGAAAGGAAGGAAGGAAGGAAGGAAGGAAGGAAGGAAGGAAGGAAGGAAGGAAGAAAGAAAGAAAGAAAGAAAGAAAGAAAGAAAGAAAGAAAGAAAGAAAGAAGAAAGAGAGAGAAAGAGAGAGAGAGAGAGAGAGAGAGAGAGAAAGAAAGAAAGAAAGAAAGAAAGAAAGAAAGAAAGAAAGAAAGAAAGAAAGAAAGAAAGAAAGACTTGGTAAGTTAGCTACCCTTTCTCAACCTCCAATTCTCATCTATTGAGTAGGGATAGCCATATAGCAATAGGGTCCATGTGAAAACTACATGATAGCCATGTAGAAGTACCTAGCACACTCTCAGGTATACAGAATATGCATAATAAATAGTCACTGCCTTTTTAACATATGGGTTATGAATGTGTTTGTGATATAACAAAGGGCTAAGTTTGACTCATGAGTCAATACAGACCTACGCAAGAGTCCAGGCC
This sequence comes from Tupaia tana, assembly GCA_026018925.1. NCBI lineage: Eukaryota > Metazoa > Chordata > Mammalia > Scandentia > Tupaiidae > Tupaia > Tupaia tana. The sequence goes on along the minus strand of JAKSZU010000011.1, from coordinate 26,603,528 downwards.
AAAAAAGGTGATAAAGTAAAACATATGTCTGCTTTCATCTGTGTCTTTCCATTCAGCACCTGTAGTGTTTCAGAAACTAATGATTCAGAAGAAACTGAGGCTGCACCTGGCAGAGGACACATGAAATAGCATAATTTTTTTATTGTTGTTGTTTGTTTTGTTTTGTTTTGTTTTGTTTTTTGTCATAGGACATGAATGCTCATCGGAGAGAGAGAGAGACAGAGACCGTGAGAGGAAATGCAATCCCAGGGAGAATGGCCTAGCCACAATCCTCCTTCATTCTCCTCCTGGGATTTTGGGCCCTCATGCACACACTGCTGGCATGATTTTTCAAGCCACTGGGTCTGAGACTTGAACCACAGTCAGCCTTGTGGGAGTACAACAAGGTAAACTCGATGCCATCTGCTGGCCTGAAATAGCATGAGTTTAAAAGCAAGGAATAGCTGTGATTTTAACAGCAAAAGCAAAAGGACTGAAAATTCTGAATCTACCTGCTGTGCAGCCTTGAATAAATATCTTAACCGATCTGAGCCTTAGTTCCCTCATCCAGACAGTGAAGATAATGACAGTGTATATTTTAACAGGATTGCCAAAGGATTGCCTGCGATAATCCACCAGATGTACCCAGTACAATACCAGTAACTTAATGAAGCTCAATTACTGTTCATATCTTCACCCTGGTTTCTGTCCCAAACTTACTGTGACCACTGGGCAAATTACAGATGTTTTCTAAAGCTCAGTATCCTCATTGAAAAAAATGCAGATATCGACCCCACAGGTACCTCCTGGGTCTATTCTTGTGAGTCAATCCCTATAAAATAGAATATGCCCATCCACCAAGGAAGAAGGAAATGGCCATGGAGGAAGAGAGAGGAATAGAAGCAGCAAGAATACAAAGCAGCAAAGTCAAGGAGAACAGGTGTAGAAAGAGCATGGTTCTAGAGTTCTAGAGACAGGTCTGCACGCCAGTTTAGCCTCTGATAGAAGCCATGTGACCTGGTTCAACACTGTGATTGCATGGACTCCAGTTTCCTGTCCATAAAATGGCGTAAATACGATTGAACCCTGGAGTATCATGAGGACATGTTATCATGAGTGCCTGTGGAAGGAGTCTAGCTCAGTAAATGCAGCCTTTATTCTCTTCCTTTCCCCTAAGTTTATTTATTCTGAGACAGAGAGAGAGAGAGAGAGAGAGATGAAAAAGACAGAGGCAGAGAGACAGAGAAGAAGAGACAAGCACCTCCAAAGAGTCCTCATACCACAATCCACTCCCAGCCACAGCTGACCAGATCACATACCCTATAGCTTTTCTTCTCCTTCTTTTTTTTCCCTTGCCTTTTTTTTTTTTTTTTTTTTTTTTTTTTTTTGGAGAGGTTTTTCGCTATAGGGCGCGTGCGCTCGCCAGACAGACAGAGAGAGACATAGAGACAGAAAGCGAGAAATCACCCCCCAGGGGGGATGGTCACGCCGCAATCCCTTCTCCTCCATTCTCCTCTCGGGATCTTGGGCACGCACGCACACGCGCCCGGCGTGAGTTGTAAGCCACCGGGTCCGAGACGCGAACCACGGTCGACTACGTGGGAGTCCAGCGACATAGCCATTACACTAACTGCTGGTTCCCCCCTTGCCTTTTTGTAGATGTTTTTGCCGTAATGCATGTGAGCTCACGAGAGAGAGAGGCAGTGAAAGGGAAAATAAGAAATCACCCCCTGGAGGGATAACCATGCCACAATTCCTTCTCCTTGATTCTCCTCCTGGGAGGAGATTGAACCCTAGCATTCAATCCCAGTGTGAGCTTCAAGCCACCAGATCTGGAACTCGAAAAGTAGTCAGCCATGTGAGAGTCCAGCGACGTAACCACTATGCCGTCTGCTGGCACCCAGCATTTATCCTTCTAGCTGTCTGTGACTGTGAAAGATGCTGATCCTCAAGGCCCCTCCCTCAGCCCTGCCAGAGGCCAGAGGCCCTGTCACTCTGAGAAGTGCGGAGGAGTCAGGAACACAAGAGCAGATGTCTCGTTTCAAGCACTCCTCCTAGCAGATTCTCCAAAGGAGTAAGGGTGAGGAGCCTAGGGTAAACCTAAATGTTCTAGTCCCCCCATCCCAGGGAGAAAATATTACTTTCCTCAAAATGGGCAGTGCCTACTTCTACATTAAGAGAGCCTGGGTCATAGCCAGGTGAGGCCTCAGAGATCACCTGGTCCCATCACTGCCACCCTTTTAAGATTAAACACACAGAAAGGGGGAGGAGGAAACTGACTCAAGGCCACAAAACAACCCAGGCACAGAGTTGCAATGAGAATCTAGACCCTTTCCCACTGGGACAGTAGGTCCTCTAGGAAAACACCTATATGCCTGAACCACAGAGAATGAGAGGACAGTACCTTCCCCTCTTGCCCAAAATATGTTCCTCGTCCCTCTCACCGCTTAAGACACTATTTCTGAGAGGACAGGCCCAATCACTTCCACAGGTATGGTTCTTGGTAGTTTCATAGACTTCGCCTTTGATCCTCAACAACCTGCAAGACCAGGAGGATAATGAATCTCACTGTGAAGGTGAACAGTCGGGGACTGATAGAAACTAAGTGGCTGTCCACGATCAAGGGACAGTGGCTAAGGACAGAGCCAAGACTTGAATCAAGTTTTGTTGTTCCAAGTTTGTAGGTAAAAAGCAAAACTCGTAAGAGAGAAGTAAGTCTAAGAAAGGTCACAACTTACGTCTACCTGCTACCACTTCAGGACCTGTACTGGCAGCCAGGATGGCTGTGTGATTAGTGTCCTCAGTTCTGACATTTGAGCCTTAATTTCCTCCTTTGTAAAATGGGAGGTTCTCCCAGGCAGCGTCTAAGATCCCTTTCATATCTGACCAATTGTGATTCTGAGTCTGGGTTCTACACCCTTAATTAGCTCAAGCTTCCTCTTCCTCTGAAGGCTGTTCATTAACTTCTCAGCAAAGGAGGAGTTAGCATTCTGATTACACATACAGCTACCACTTTATAAGCACTTACTATCTTTTATACGTATATGTATCCCTGATCCTGAAATACCCTGTAAAGGGAGCCTTAATACTTCCATTGCACAGATAAGAAAGCTGAGACTCTAAGCCTTCACACTACTAATAAATGCTGACACTAGGGTTCAAATCTATAGCTATTCTATCTACTACTTCATGCTGTCTCTCACCTCATCATCTAAACATCCCCCCCATTATTATCCTTAAATTCTGAGATTTTTCCCACCTCTTGCAGAAGTTTATTCTTAAATGAAGAAAATGTTCGGCCAGTCAGCCAAGGTTCCATCTAGCTTTTCCAGCACTACCACCACCCCACCCCCAGCTACAAGAAGAAGAGGACAAAAAAAGAAGAAGGGAAGGTGTTTGGAAACATTGAGGATCATATAATCTCTATATTTAGCAGGGTATCCCCTCGAGACTAATTTAATTCATAAATATATGTATATATAGCAATCAATTAGTATCACAGGGTTTGCTGAACTTCTATTTTAAAAACCTCATAAATAACAACTGTGCTGAAGAAAAGATGAAATGGAGACAAGAGGTTTCTTTTTTAGCTCTTTAGCCTGATTCTTCCTGCCTCATGAGAAAGGGGAGACAGGAAGTAAAAGAGACTGGATGAGAAGAAATCTTGAGGGAGAGCAATTTAAGAATAAAGGGTAGAGAAGAAGAAAGAAAGGATCTCCTTTGCCCACTGAAGAGTTTGTGTCTCAATCATAGAAACTTGGTCACCAGAGGTAGAGACAGTACAGTTGACGGGAGATGGGTCAATACCTACAGCATCCTAGTCATTCCAGAAGAGGAAATGGGAGAATGTAGGAGAGAGGGAAAGAAAAAGTAGATGAACCGTGAGGACATCCAAGACCCTCATGATCCTAAAGGGCTCTGATCCAATTCATAGTTCTCAACCAAGCCCAGCGAGCTACCTTCACAAACCCAATGTCTCCATCAGCACCATGGCCAGCGCCTTCTATTTCTGAGCTGTTGTGGGAACCCAAACTTCCAAACAGGTGCCTTTCATACTGTGGAGAATACCATCTCAAGGGCCTTTTCCCCAATTACAGCTCACTTCCTTTAGTAACTCTCTACATTAGTTTCCTGGGGCATCTGTAAAGTATCACTAACTGGGTAACTTAAAACAATGGAAATTCATTCTTTCACAGTTACAGACTAGAAATTTGGAATAAGGCGTCAACAGGGTTATACTTTCTCTGAAATCCCTAGAGTAGATATAATTGCTCTTTCTTTATATCTGGCAGTTGCCAGCTATCCTTAGCTTACGACTGTATCACTCCAATCTCTGTCTCCACTGTCATGTGACTTTCATCTCTGTATGTATGTCTGTGTGTCCCCAAATCTCTTTTGCCCTAGGACACCATGCATTGAATTTAAGGCCTGCCTTAAGTCAATATGACTTTATATTAACTTGAGTATATTAACTTGAGTACTTCAGAGACCCAGTTTCCAAATATGGTTATGTTCTATGAATGAATTACATTCACAGGAAGTTAGGATCTCAGTATATTTTTCCAGGTAGCATAATTCAACATACAACACCCCCATCATTGCCTGAGTCTGGAATACGAGTCTCCTCTAAAGAACTTTAGTACTTCTGGTACCAGCAGTTAGCGTAATGACTACGTCACTGAACTCCCATGTAGTCGACTGTGGTTCGAGTCCCAGACCCAGTGGCTTAAACTCATGTCAAGCATGTGTGCATGCGTGCCCAAAATCCCAAGAGGAGAATAGAGAAGAAGGGATTGCAGCATGGCCATCACCCCTGGGGGGTGATTTCTCGCTTTCTATCTCTCTGTCTCTCTCTGTCTTTCTGGCGAGCGTACGTGCCCTATAGCAAAAACCTCTCAAAAAAAAAAAAAAAAGAAAGAAAGAAAGAACATTAGTACTTCTAAGGCAGCATGTATTACACTGAAGATGAAGTGTCTATTTTCATGCCACACCTACCACACTGAGCTCCTTGAGGACAAAGCATTGGTCTAGTTCATTCTGGCAACCCCAGTATATTTCTGAGCACATGGTAAGTGGATAATCCACTGTTAACCAGATAGCTGAGTGACAAATAAATGCATGTCTTGAGTTTTCATTGTCTTAAAGCATATTCCAGGTACCACTCTATACTTTTGACTGCACAAGGACTCTAATCATATAATGTGTAGGGTGCTATGGTGGATGATCTTGCTGAAACAATGAATAGAAAGCTATCCTAGCCCTCAAATCTTAGTGAATGTGAAGAGCATTTTGAGCCTCAAGGGAAGAAAAGATTTCTACTCCAGAGAGTCAGAGGAGGCATTACAAAGGAAGCAAAACTTGAGTGGGAGCTTGAGGAAATGGGAAGATAATTGGAAAGGAGGCAGAGGGATATTCTGGAAGTGATGAATGGTATGGTCAGAAGTGTGGTAGAGAGATTGTGAGTGATATGTGAGATCATGGGTTATTTTTTGTTGTTTGTTTGTTTATTGAAGAAAAGGCTCCCTCCTTGGAGGAGGTGTTTGAAAGAGAGGGAAACTAGAGATTCCTGACTTGTTGACTAAGAGGTCAAGACTATATTGTCTAGATGATCAAACAATAGAGGCAACTACATGCCAGAGTGGACAGGCACTTGAAAGATGAGTTAAAAGTTACAAGTTACTGTGATAAGTAGGGCAGAAGGAAATGGGGTTCTGCCCTGGAGCAGTGCTGAGGATAGGAAAGAAAGGAGTGAGGTGCCAGAGATGGAGGGAGAATTGTCACGACTCAGCCGCTAATGCTGTGTGGGCAAGGCAGTGTGAGGAAGTGTGCTCAAAGTCCTTATGGGACATTGATAGAGATAAGAAGTCCTTTGGGGAAGTGTTGGTCTTCAGTTCTCCAGATCCTCCCAGCTTTGGGAGCTGCTGCTTTTTTCAAGGTAAAAATGGTGTTTGGGTTGAGAAGTGCACGCTCAGCCCCAGGTTCCTCTCTGATGAGTACTGAGTGCTTGCTTTGAATCAGGCATTATGCTAAATGCTTTACCTATATCTATCCATTGAACTCTCACTATAAGCCCTTAAGCCAAACATGTTTTGCACTTCACAGGTGAAAAAGTTGAGGCTCAAAAAGGTTAAATAATCTCCCAACAAGAGTCAGTCAAGCAGTTTACCTGATTCCCATATTTGTGAAACTTGGCAGTGAAGAAGAGTAGAAAAGCTTGAACTTGTAGTCAAAAAGGCTGGAGTTTTGGTCCTGTCCACACCAGTTATAGCTCTCTGATATTGATTAAGTTAATGACCTCAATTTCTTTACCCATGAAGTGGGGAGAATGATACCTTCTCTGTTTACCTCTTACGGCTGTACTGGTAAAAATAAAAATGGAATGACATCATTGAAACTGTTCTATACATGGTGACATGCTACAGAAATGTGTGTTAACAAGCACAAGCTCTGAAATGACCAACTTTCCTTTGACTGCCAAGATTTAGACAACTTGATCTGTGACTTGATCTAATTTTTTGACCACTTCTAATTTCAATTCTTTTTTTTTTCTTACTTAAGAAGGGCTCTTCTGAAGATTGAGATAAAAACAGAATTTATAATTTCCTCTCTACATCTTCTTTGTCTTATTCTCATCTCAGTGATGGATGATCTCAGCAATGGTATTATCATCTCCTAAAACTTGGCAGTCATAACTAACACCCCTCTTCTGTCACTCATTCCTTCTATCACATTTTATCTATTCCACCACTAGAATATAGTTCATACAGCTCCACTCTTCTCTATCGCTGCTGACACTCCCTCAGCCCAATCTACTATATTCTTTGCCAGAATTATGGCCATGACCTCATACCCTCTTGCTCCTCTGTCCTCTATACAGAAGACAAGTAACCTTTTCCTAAATGTAAATATAAGCATATAATTGTCCTGCTTAAAACCATTCACTAGCTACTCATTCCTGCTGAAATCGATTTCTCAATGCTTCCCACAAGCCACAAGGTTCCCTGTTGTCTGGGTGCTGTCTGTACACAGCTGTCTCTTGGGCTGTTCTCTGTTCTCATGAACCATAATTCTGCCTCCTCTGAATACCATTGCCCTTTCTGCCCCAAGACCACCGTGAAAGTTATTCTCCCTGCCTAGACTGATTTCTTTCTTCTTCTTCTTCTTCTTCCTTTTTTTTTTTAACCTTGTTCTTCCTCCAGTAACTTCTGCTCAGCATACAAAGTCATCTCTTCTGCAGAACCTTCCCTCATTATCCAAAACTACTTTAGGTCACCTTGTGATATGCTCTCAGGCATTCTCCCTAGCAGTTATCACCAATTCATTTATTTAATCATTTGAGTGAACATCTGTTTAATGTCTGTTTCTTGCCACTGTCTGTGGGCACTATGGAGCCAGGGTCTAGTTTTGTTTGTTTACTTATTTACCGTTGGCATCTCCAGTGTCCAGGCCCTAACAGGGACTCAATAGTTGCCAACCAAAGGGAAGCATCAGATGAAAAGCATCAAACACAAAGCCTGAAGTCAACATTCCACCCATGTCCTTCCTTCTCCTTACCCCTCTCCACTGTGGTTCTGGGCCAAGTTGGGATCCTGGGCTGTCAGGGAGTTTATGTCACATCTCTTTCCAGGGTGGTTCTCTTCTGATATTCCTGGTGACTGGAGTGGGAAGGGCAGGCTGGGAGGCCAGGAGAATAATTCGCATAGACCTCGTCTCTCATCTCCCTTGGCTTTTTTCTCTGGGGTACAGAGAGAAGCAGACTTTGTGTGGTCAAGAATGCTGTTAGAACCACTGGTCTCCGGATCCTCTCTTAAAGTGGGTAAGAGAACACAGAAGAGGGTTTAGTGGTTTGGCCAAATGTCAGAGGGTGCCATGAAATGCTAAGCTGGGAGCAGTAACGTCTCTATGGCGGATTTCTCCCAGTAGCACCAGGCACTAAGTCTTGCTGCCATGGTTCTGTATGTACATCTCCAGGAAGATGAGACAACCCCTCACCTCTTAGCCCTCAGGGTCAGAGCACAGTGACCTCTCATATTTGCACAGTCCTGTCACATTCTTTCTTTTGCTAGAGTCCAACAGGGAGGCAATGAACTGAGTTAGGGGTGAATCATAGCTCTGGCAGGTCAACAGGCCCAGCTATCCCCATTCACCTACTGTGGACACGGAGGAGCAGTCACTGGTAGCACACAGACTTAACCAGGTGGAAGAAACCAAAAAATAGCTTGCTTTATCCATAGCCTGGTTCTGCCTCCTGAAATAGTAACATCTGTTGCAAAAGCTAAATGAATCAAATGAGACCATCTCTGAGGAAAAATGAAGTGCTTGATTTAATGACACAAAGATGCCAAACCCTCTCAGGAGTGCCCACTCTTCTCTGAGAGATCAACCCAGGAGGACTTGACCCACCACAGAGACCTGTGTCTCAGACTCCCAGTTCCTACAGCTCTATAATCTGTCTCTGATCTGTAGTCTCACCTGGATCATAGGTAGGTTTTTATAAAGGCATGATAAATATGCAAGACATTACACAGCTCTCTGAATTCTCACAAAGTTAACGCCTCCCTGTTATTAACATCCAAATCCAAAAAGAAAAGATCGCCAATGAAATGGTCCCTCCCCATGCCAAGTACAGTCACTGGTCTGACATGTGACAGCATAGGTTAGGTTTGCTGTGCTTTATTTTTTCAGTATATAAAAATAGAAGCATATGGTTGTACACTTTGGTGTCTCTATTCTTTTGCTCAATGTTAGATTCATAAGGCTCCTCCATGTTGTTCTCCATAATTGTGTATCATCCATACTCATTGTTGTATAGTGCTCTACTGTATGAATAAACCACAATTTATTCATCCATATGACATTGTGTCCACGGTGTGGCTACTAGGAGTAGTGTTGCTGTGACTATTCTTGTACAAGTCCTTCGGTTATAGCTATTTCCACTGGTTATAAACCTGGGAGTAGAATGACTATGTTATAGTGCAGCCCAATGTTTAGCTTCAGCATATGTTGTCAGTTTTCTGGGGTCAGTTGTACTAATTTGCACTCCTACCAACCACAGGTGAGAGCTTAGTTATGTCTTATTTGTTAGGTTATTCTCTGGTTATTTGTGGGGATCTGCAGGAAGTATAAGAAATAATCATAATTCCTGGGACCAGCAGTTAGCATAATGGCTATGTCGCTGGACTCCCACGTAGTCGACCGTGGTTTGTGTCCGGACCCGGTGGCTTAAAACTCATGCCAGGCGAGTGTGCGTGTGTGCCCAAGATCCCGAGAGGAGAATGGAGGAGAAGGGATTGCAGCGTGGCCATCCCCCCTGGGGGGTGATTTCTCACTTTCTGTCTCTCTGTTTCTCTCTGTCCGTCTGGCGAGTGCACGCACCCTATAGCCAAAACCTCTCCAAAAAAAAAAAGAAAGAAATAGTCATAATTCCAAATACTCTAGTCCTTTGTTCTTACAAATCCTTAAACTGTCTTCTAAGTTCTGACAGTTCAGCTACTTCTCACTCTTAAAAATGCATTAAACATAGAATACTTTACTTCCTTACTAACTCTTATTCATTTTTTAAGAGGTTTTTGCTATAGGGCACGTGCGCTCGCCAGACAGACAGAGAGAGACAGAGAGACAGAAAGCGAGAAATCACCCCCCAGGGAGGATGGCCACGCCACAGTCCCTTCTCCTCCATTCCCCACTCAGGATCTTGGGCACGCACGCACACGTGCCCGGCATGAGTTTAAAGCCACTGAATCTGGGACACGAACCACGGTCAACTACGCGGGAGTCCAGCGACATAGCCATTACGCTAACTGCTGGTCCCTTCATTCTTCATGATGCTATTCAAGGATTGCCTCCTCTGAGAAGCCTCCTCCAACCCCCACCTGGGGTAGGGGAGAGAACCCTCTCCCTCGCTCCCACCACTTTCTGCTCCTGCTCTCACAGACCCTCACTCATTTCGTACACACCTATCTCTGCCATCAGTCTATCAGATGGTGACATTCTTGAAGGCAGATATTACAGCTTAACCATCTTTTCCTTCGGCACTTAACACTATATAGAACTCAAGGTAGGTTTTCAGAAAATGATGAATGGATGAATGAATGAATGTTCTTACTAGGTGGCAATTCACTGAAAGCGGAGGTCAAGACTTCTAACTCTCCCGTGTCATTGTGGTAGACCAATTGGGCACACAACATTCACTTAATAGAGGCTTGCTGCGGAGATCAGCACGAACTACAAACAATGCCTCTAGTTAAGTGAAGATTGTTCCCGCCAGCTATCAGAGCAGAGGAGGGCAAATAAGATGCTCATCCTGGCTGGAGTTTGGCAATATTTGGATCTTACTTCCCACTGGCATTTTCTACTGTGACTTGGGACGCAGAGTAGGGTGATTCAGTCTGTTCTCACCCACGCACAAAGCTGACTTTGCCCCACTTTCAGCCTGCATCAGGCTCTGATCTCCCAAGATCTGAAGTTCAAGAGTTAGAGTGGGGGTGATGGAAATGGAGACCAGCTCACTTCCTTCACCTCAAGCCCTCACTAACAGATTAGCAAGAAAGGGTGCATTCTAATTGCTGTGGTCAAATTCTGACCCATTCCTCTGCTGTTGTGTGCTGCTTTCTAGGGGTAGAAGGCAGTGCCTTGGATACATGGAGGTCTTTAATGGGCTCTAAACAGTTGTCAGAGAAACTACAGCATCTTGGGTAGACCGAGACCCGATGCTGCTCCCACTATTCCTGCTATTGTTTAACTTCCAACACTGCGAAATGTCTGATCTAAACCTTTGTGTCCATGAGCTGCTGATGGCTGGGAGGAAAACAGCACATTTTCAATGCTCTAGTTAAGCTGGCACCACACTTCTCATTAAGAGGGCTGTAAACTCAGCGAAAAGAAAATGTGTAATGAAAGTTCAGTATATATCTTTTCCCCATGTAAGAAGGAATCATTTCTACCAAAAATTTGATAGAGAGTAATCACAACCAGTTTCCCCTAAAGACTGAGAAATGGCTGTTTCTGATTCTTACCTCCAGCATGAAGTAAAGTAGGTCTTTGTAGAAAAAAATAATAATAATGATAAGTGCTAGAAACATAATCCTTAATCTTTTTCATCCCCAAAGGAATTCTAAAGGAATATGTATTTTAATACAACAAAATGATAAATATCTTAAATGGTGGCATAGGAACAGCAATAAGCAGAAATTTGTGTTTTCACAGAGGTTTGGTTTCAATTTTAATTCTGACACAAAAATGCTGTGCATCCCTGGATACACTGATTCCCTCCCGGACCTCAGGATTCACATTTGTAAAAATGAACGTGCAAACTTAAATAGTCCCTCCATCTCTAATATGCTGAGAATGTGCAAGGCTCAGGTTTTATAGTTTTGTAGCAGAAACTAATCAAGCATCTATTAAGTGTAAAATGTTCACTTAGGCTCAAAGAAGCAATGGCACATGTGTTTATTCAACTATGATTTACTTTATGTCTACTAGGTGCTAGGTGCTGGGGCACAGACATCCAAACACCAACCCTGTCTATGAGTTCAAGGTAGAGTAAAGATGGCCAGCACTTTATGACATCCACTTTAGACACATACCAGAGATGGTATAGTGCAAAGAGCACAGAAAACTATGAACTCCCCTGGCAATCCAGGAAACGATTCCAAAGGAGTGATCATAATGGATGCATTTCTAGGAGGAAGAAGAAAAGAGAGAAAATGGGTGTTTGGCACATCATGACTTTGGCACATCCTCATGTGAAAGCAAAATTTACAGAATCCAGACAACTCTAAACCCGGTATGTCAAGAAGGGGATGTGTTTACAATGAACTGTAACAATAAGGTGTTCGAACAGGTTCCGTCCATCTCAATCCATACTGAGATAACATTCCATACTAGCTCCTTCTCTGCCTCCAACTTGCTCCCTGACTTTGGGTAATTCCGGAGCCTTCCTTAGACCTCTTTCTCCATCTATAAAATCAGGGGGTAGACGGAGATGGTCTGGAAAACCCCTTACTGCTCTGATCACCAATGGGCTTGTAATAATTACACACTAAGAGCTGTCCCAATTAAAAAGGAGACCCTTAAAAGCTTGAAAGACCCAGGCTGTTCCAATCCCACCAACTGAAATAAGAATGCCTCAACAAATAACATTTATAAAAAATGCAGCTACAGAGCTCCTCCTCTGGGGAAAAATATTAAAAAAACAACACACAATTTACAAGAGAATTTTATGGAGAACACATCTTGGAAGGGAGGAAATATCTGCTTGGGAGATACTCGACTTTTGATTTTATCAAAATGTTTTCATAAATGCAGGGCTGAGGTGGGTGTTACTGTGCTGCTGAGCCCACCATCAATGTCTCTATTAACTCCTGCTTTTTACTGCTTCATGAGTTGCTTATTAAAGCCTCAGGGACTCATCCGGTTTACAAGTGAATTATTTTAATGGTTCCCAGTTTGATAGGTTGGTCTTAACTCCTTCCCCATTGGAATTTTTCCAAATCCTAGGGTTTGCAAAGACCAGGAAAGAGGACTGTCTGAATCCCTCCTGATTACCATCAGTCCATGGTAAACCTTGACCCTTCCCTGTGTATTGCTGACAACCTAGCAGACTGTGGTTGTGATTAGCTAATCCCTCTTAGCCCGATAGATCGCCTTGGGCAGCTACCTGCCCATATCCGATATGGGACATTGTGAGGCTCGGAAGCAAGAAAAGTCACTCCCTTGGCACCAAGCGTGTCCAAAACTATCCCCACTAAATCTGAAGAATGGTTGCTTTTAATGACCAGCCAATTCAGTCCTTCCCACAAACTTTCTTCTGATTTGGGGCTGCCCCATATTTGTTGCTGGTGTTCATTCTTTATGGGCCTAGAATCACTTTCCTTCCCAGAAGATTTACTCCCCTGGAAAGTAACCAGCTTTCCCACCACCCCCACCACCCCCACCCCCACCCCCACCCCCGCTCAAACTTCAAAAACCCAAAGGGTCTCTTATCAGAAGGGAAATGCAAATCAAAACCACAATGAGATACCACTTAACCCCTGTCAGAATAGCTAAAATTAAGAAAATAAATAATGATAAGTGCTGGTGAGGCTTTGGTGGAAAAGGGAACACTCCTACACTGTTGGTGGGCATGTAAATTACTACAACCACTTTGTAGAACAATGTGGAGATCCCTTAGAAACCTACAAATAGAATTACCTTGTGACCCAGTAACTCCACTTTTAGGTATTTACCCAAAGGATAGACAAACTCTCAGTCAGAAAAACACTTGCACATTCATGTTTATTGCAGCATTATTTACAATTGCTAGGACATGGAATCAACCCAAATGTCCAAAAATCAATGATTAGATTGAAAAAATGTGGCCCATGTACTCTATGAAATACTACTCAGCCATAAAAAAAAAAAAAGAAACACTGACATTTGATACAAAGTGTACAATATGGAAGACTTAATGCAAAGCGAACCAAGTCAGACTATGAAAGACAGACTGTGTATGTCCCCATTCAGTATATACCAATTATCTGGGCTCTGTGGCAGAAACTTAAAGTTTGGAAGGTCTGGTAGCAGGGAGGGCAATGGTAGATACTAGAGATAGTAAGGATAGGAGTAATATGGGGGTGAGTAATGGAGGGAGGAAGGGAGGGGAATAGGAGAAGAAAAGAAAAAAGTATGTTTAATTGACAAAAAAATGAAAAGCTATTTGCTGATAATGATGTGTATAGTAATGTATTTGTCTTGACTTATATGCATAGTAATTGTGCTAGAAAAAGAAATGTTATACATTGTAAAGAGATATGTGATTAAATGTAATGTAAAAAAGAAAAAATTCTAAACATTAAAAGAAAGGGTCTCATTATGCTCCCTTTTCTGCTTAGTGCAGCTTACCCCCCACCCTCCTAAGGAAAGGGAAGCTGCCCTGCACCCAGCAGGTGTCTTATACACATGGCCCTCCAAGGAGCACCTACCTCCCAGGGCCTCAGAGGCAATTTCCCTTTCTGACAATTATCAAAGAGACTTTCACTAGCGCAAAGATGAAAATAAAAGCAAGTTAGATCTTCAGCAAGGCATCCTGCTATATTTATTTATTCCATTAATTAAAATAATGAGAAACAAAACCTGTTGCTCGACAGGCAGGAGCTAAGGGAGCTTCTCCCCTAGAAAACTGCCTGGCAGTGCAGATGTAATATGTACCCAGTGAGACAGGGCACCAGAGAGGGAAATACCCATCCTATCATCAGTTCTGAGGAGTGGGAGAAACCTGAGTACAGATAAGGCCCTTATTTTGGCCCCCAATTTTCCTCACAGCTCTGCAGTAAGTGAAATTGGTCCCATGTTAGAGCAGCCTACATATTGTAGAATCTGGCTATCCAGAAACTAAACTCACATACAAATAGAGAATATTATATCTTTTCCTGAAAATGGACTTTGTTAAAGGAGGGAGGAGAGGGACCAGCAGTTAGCGTAACGGCTATGTTGCTGGACTCCCATATAGTCAACCGCGGTTCAAGCCCTGGACCCGGTGGCTTAAACTCATGCTGGGTGTGTGTGTGTGCGTGCCCAAGATCCTGAGAGGAGGAGGGAAGAGAAGGGATTGTGGCGTGGCCATCCCCCCTGGGGGATAATTTCTTGCTTTCTGTCTCTCTGTCTTTCTCTGTCTTTCCAGCGAGCACACATGCCCTATAGCAAAAATCTCTCTCAAAAAAAAAAAAAAAAAAAGAAGGGTGGAGAAAGTAGGTAAGCTTGAGAATGCAGGGAGCATGTCTGGAAATGGGAAGGAAGGAAAAAGGGGCATGCCCCAGAAGGAAAGAGGAAGTCAACCAGGGGAAGCTGAATTCCCAATTCCCCTACCCCGTAGTGTTGGTGAAGGCTGCCAACTGCTGCATCCACAGTGTTTTATCTCTGCCATGGACGCGCCATTACTCAAATGCAACCACTGGCTCTTATAGACAGTGCTCTGGCTTATGCTGGAGGTTGTATCTATTCCCTGGAAGCATCTCAAGCCTTTCTCCTTGCCCCACCTACAAGATCATATATGGACACATCCCACACACACGTGAGTGTATCCACACATCCACATCTGTTTCATAAAAATCAAAAGCCTAGCCAAGATGCCACCTTCTTCATGAAGACCTTTCGATCTCCTTGACCGGCAGTGTTTTACTTTTCTCCGAGAGCCTGTGGTACCTTGACCATCCTTAATGGGATTAATATCTTACAGCCATTTGTGAATGTGCTTTATCTCCCACCAGATTATAAACTCTTTGCAGGCTGAAGCCCTATCTTGTTCATCTCTGATTCCTCACAGTGCTCAGCATAGTACCTGGTCCAAATGGGTGTGTGTATTGAGGTGGCAGTGGGGACGTCCTTCAAAAATACTTATTGACCAAATTATTCTCCTAAACCAAAAGTTATAAGGGTACTAAGGAATTGTAAAGTGGTAAGGGGATTTTTATTGGGTGCCCCTTACATGCAGATATTAGACAATGCTCTGAAAATACAAAGTGAAAAAATACACATCTGTCTTTATGGAGCGCAAAGACAAATAGAGGAATATTGACAATGCAAGTATGATCAATGAAGAATGACAAAGGGACCACTCACCTAACAAGGAGGCCAAGGCTGCCAAGGAGAGCATTTTAGGGGCTGACCTTAATCTCCACTCTTAGCAATCACATGTACCCTGAACATGAGCCAAGGAACTATTCGCAGCATGCATGATACTTTGACCAGGCATGGGGACCACAGCATGCCAAGAGAAGCAGGCCTCCTGCATCAGCTGGAGGACAAAGGCAGAAGAAACTCAGACACATACAAACTTGTGGCGGGGGGGGGGGTGGTGGTGGTGTTTGATTAATTGCTTTAATTAGCCAGCCTGTAACCATTAAGGCAAGTGGCGTGGATGGTAATAACACAAGAATGGTGCCCAAGATTAGACTTAAACAATTGCAGGGCTATTCTCCCAGTGACTGGACCCAGGTTTCTGAAGCTGATCGGGGAGCCAGGAAAGAGAAATGTGCAAAGCATGATCAAAGACAGACCAGGGCTGATTAGCACCGATCATCTTACCTTGTCAGCACCAACTCCCAGGGTGAATTAAGTGCCTACAAAATGAATGTGCATCTGGAAAATCTCCAAAGTGGATTTTATTCTTGCCCAAACATTGCCCAGTATTTTAATTAACCTGGGCTTATTGTTCTAATTACTTGAGTTTTATACCGTGAATAGCTTTTTGGGAATGGTGACGATCAGTAAACACAATTACTGTGTATATTTCTAGCACAGCTTTGCCCTTAAAATTTTACTTAAAAAAATAATAATTAGTAACATACATCTTTAATTTCTAGTTCACTGGGGCAAACAGAATGAGTAGGATGGAAGAACAGCTTTCTTAGAACATAAAGAGTTGGTCTTAATAGTCTTCCACCCTCTAAAAATTTAATAGGCCTTCTTTGCTGTGAGAAATAACAGGAGAAAAAGCTGAAGATGTAAGAGGATGCCACCATATATTACTGAGAGAGAGAAAAAATGAGGCATAGCAGAATGTAGGTGACAATAACACTTAAAAAATGGTAAAAAGCCACTCCCTAAGTATTCATATGTGTGTGAGTGCATACTCAAAATATATATGGAAGGATATATACTGAATTGTTAATTTTGGGACAGTCACCCTTGCATATCAGGACTACAGGCAGTGGGAGTGAGAGGTAAAAGGGCCTCTTCATTCCTCCTTTATATAGTTCAATGCTGAAGTTTGATTTTTTTTTTAACAGAAGTATTACTATTTCAATTAAAGTACCTTTAAATATCTAAGAGCTACCTCTCTTTGAATAAAAAAGGGGAAGGGCATTGCAGTCTAAATAGTTCTGCACAGAAGCCTGTGAAGACAGGGAAGCTACAGTTTTGTAAGCCTATGGTCTCAGAGCACTTTTTTTGTTTAGTTTTCATTGAGGCATCTTGTTCAGGTACCTGAACCTCTCTTCCCACTTCCCAGTCTTCTGATTGTGTAATCTGCCTGTCTATCTTGCAATCGTTTCTTAGTTTCTCTACTCTTTTTCTTAAGACCCATCCTATGCCTTCTGTGCCTGAGCCTCAGGCCATTTCTGTCTTCATCCTTGGACTCCATCTTGGTCTCTTCCTTGACTCTTTTAGTTTCAGTCCGCTGTAACTACCTTTGCCCAGAAGGGCCAGGCCACACCATCACCTGCCCTCCCAGGGCTTCTCCCACTACACTAATCCAATCCAGTGTTCAACAGTACATTTTTTTGATTCACCATTAATCCTGAACACAAGCCAACTTCTTATTCCTTGGGTTCACTATAAAAATATCAGCCTTTCCAGTGCAGAAGAGAATTGAGTCAGGTGAAATTGTTGAGAAATAATATTTCCAAGTGGTTATCTTCCTAAGAGATTCTCAAGGGTGCTTTTTATTTGCTTAAATTTCACCTCGTATCCCAATGTTAGAACTTAACTTTACTTATGCAGTTGCAAAATTCATTTAATAAAATGCACCTATAATAGACATATTTTAAAATGCCAAGTTGAATCTCAGACTCCGCCCCTTATTTGAATAGTAGGTGGCATTGAGTTAGAAGAGTCTCACTCATTCATTCACTCATAGTGTATGATTAATTCTTTTTAAAAAAGCATTAATTTCCCCACTATGGGCAGGTGGTAGGCCCCAAGGATACAAAGGTGAAATAGACAAGGTCTTTGCTATCAAGGAGCAAAAGTACAGCAGGAAAAGATGCCACATGAGCCAGCACAGAGCTGGCTCAGTTATAGGGATTGACTCAGAATGTGTACGAGGTACAGTGGAGGCACCAACTAGTCCTAGACACTAACTAGTACCAAGTTAGGCTACTGAAGAAAAGGTTGACATAACCAGGTACTAACCCTGGCCTCGAAGAGCTTATTATCCAGGAGGAGAAAGATACAACGCATATTGCAAGAGGATGCAGCAATCACCAGAGGCTTCCAAGGAGAAAGAGAGACTAACTCTCTGGGTAGGCAGAGATGGCCTCAGAGAAAAGGGACCTTCTGAAAGATCTTGAAGAATAAGTGAGTTTGTGTGCCAGCCTGACCAGGAGCGCTTGGAAAGGATGTTCTGGGCAGAGGGAGAAGCTCGCTCAAAGCCATTACATGTGCAGGGACTGGTCGATAGTTTGTGATGTGTAGAACATAGAGTATTTGTTGGCGGGCAGAGGCTGAAGATATCAAAGGTTCCCGGATTCAAAGTTATGACTGTCCAAGGAATCTAAACTTCCTTTTGTAGACTGCTGAGAGACACTGGGAGACTGTTAGGCAGGGGACAGACGTGTTCACATTTGTGTTTCAGAACCATTTTCTGATACCAGTGTGGGATTAGAAAGTACAACACTAGGGCCAGCCCATGACCTGGTGGTTAAGGCCACTGGATCCCAAATGGTCAACCATGCGGTTGGAGTCCTAGGTGCAGCAGCTTGAGAAACACACTGGGTACGTACATTCCCACAATCCCTCCCCCCCCCAAAAAAAAAGTGGGAGAAATGAAGGAGAAGGAATCACAGTGTGATCATTTCCCACAGGAGGTGCTTTCTTGCTTTCCCTCCATCTTTTTTTCTCCTTGTCTCTCTCTCTCTGGTGAGCACATGTGCCCTCTAGCAAGTTAAAAAACAAAAAAAAAAAGTATGTGAAACTAAACACAAGGAGGCCTGAAAGCGAATTTGTTCATGAGCTTAGCCAGGCTCAGAAAAACCCACAGTAGGTTACATTTGAGTAACAGAGAGAAGAATAAAATTGATCCAACTTATTAAGCACCTACTCTGGACTAGGTACCAACTTAGGTATTTTACACTTTTCTCCTGCCTCAGTACACATGACAACAAGATGGGACACGAAGGGTGGCAGTGTGAACTCCATTTTGCAGGGGAGAAAAATGAGGCTCAGTGAGGGTAAGTCAATTTATAAGGTCACACAATTGCAAAGTGATGGAACCAGGATTTGAGTCCACATCTATTTGGGGGTCGACGCCACTACTCCACTATGACTCGTTATCCCCCTTAGCTCCCTTCTTCAAAGGTCATATGATAAAGGCCAAATGGAGCAGACTTGTAGGAGGGAAGACACCATTCCTCATGTTGGTCTATGCATTCAGTATTAGGTACAATGTCCTTAGAGAGCTGTGATTAATCCCTTTGGGGACTTAATGCCAAGGAAACCATTTCTCTTCTTAAACAACAGTAATCATGTGCTTTCTCCAACGAAGAGAATCACTTAACCCATTCCTTTCCCCTCATGGCCTATCTACCAGGAAGCTCCAGATTCAGTCCTTAAAGTCGGTCCTTAAATTCAGTAAGTACAATATGTTAGCCTAAGTAATTACAATATTGCTTTCCCGACTTTTTTGAGTTTCTATATATATATATTTATATATATATATATATATATATATATAAGCTACTCCAGTGCTCTTCATACTCGGCAGTAATAAGCAAGGTCTCTAAAGCTGAGGGTTCCAGCGACCCCTTTTACCAACATTATGGCAGTCCCAGGTTGCAACAAGGACAGTGTCAGAGCAGGCTATAAAAAATGTGACGACTCTAGTCACCTGATTTTAAATGTGGCAGTTCTGTTCGAGTAGACTCCAAAAGGGACATTGTTTTGGATGTCAGCAGTACAAGCTGTGAAGACAGTGATGAAGATAATGAAGAACTGAATACATCGTAGGCATTACAAGAAAAAAGAATACATGCAGAAGAGGAGAAAGAAGAAAAAAGAGCAGAGAGAAAAATCAAATTTAAAGGGAACAAAAAAAAGAAAGAAAAGGTCCTATTCATCCAGTTCCACTGAGGAGGATACTTCAAAACAAAAGAAACAAAATTATCAGAAAAAAAAAAGAAAAGGAAAAGGAAAAATAAATTTAAAAAAAGAAACATCACAAAAAGGGGGGGGGGAGGAAGAAAAAGAAAAAGCATTCTTCTTCCCCTAATAGTTCTGAATTCTCCAGAAAGTGTCTGAGTCTTTGGCCTGATTCATTAAATTTACAATTTTGCTGAAGAATTATTTGTCCTTCCTTGGAATTTGCTATATAATTATGCTTTGCATGAATCACAGCCTTTTCTATATAGACATATCTCATATGTGAGACCATTGTCTCACTGACAATATATTTTTAATGCTTTCTAACTATAAATTATTAAATCAGTGTTGTTATTTGATAGCCATACCCTGAGTACAAAACTTTATACATACAAAAAACATCATTTTTTTAAATTATAATTTCTATCTTATGTATATTGGGTGTATATCTTTGTGGGGTACAATATGGTTTTTTCAAGCATGCATTCAGTGTATAATAATAAAAAAAAACCAGTGCTTTTTGTATACAAATAGAGGTAAAATAAGAATAACAGCACAAAAGGTGGTTTCTACTTATCTTCATTTTTTTTAAGTTTATTTCATTCTTCCAAGAGTGAGAGAACCTGAGTTAGAGAGATTGCGTTCCCAACAGGGGCTGGGTGTGCAGCCCAACCTCAGCTTCATGAAGAAGCCGTATTGTGGGCACCCAAGGAGGCCTCTGGACCAGAACACAGGACCCTCCCATGTGAGCACAACACTGCAAATCATTGCATTACCATCACCACTGTGCTACCGTCTGCCCCCTCCCCCCAACACTCACACACTCTGCAAGAATTTTTATTTTTAAATTAATTTTTTCTAAGTTTATTCCTCCCAGAGACAGCACCTCCAACAGGGAGTTGATGCTGTCTCTGACTCACCCCCTACTCCAGCCGGCCCTGCATAATGGGCACACACCAGGCCTGGTGTACTCAGGGAGGTCTCTGGACGCAAACCCAGAGCCTTCCTATGTGAGTCAGCCTCATGGAGCTTCCTGTTTTACCACTCACCACCACCCAGGTCCCTCTCTGTTCTGAGAGAGTTGCAGACTGCTTACTGTGTTGATCAGGCCCACGATTCCTCCCTCCCTGGGTTCTATTCAAGTTGTGCTTCCAAACAGTAGCATTGTTCTTCCTCCCTTCTTTCTTTTCGGTGTGTGTTTCAGAAACATGTTTAATCGTGCATTTAGTACTTACTAAGTGCCAGATTTAATTATTACTAGATCACATTTCATTGTTCTGACATGCAAGGTAGTTTCTATTATCCCCATTATCCGGATGAGAAAACTGAAACACAGGACACTAAAATGACTTGCCCAGTGTCACACAGATAGTAAGAAGTGGCAATGAGATTTGAGTTGAGTTTTCCCTGATTCTAAAACCTATTTACTTTTTACTTTTACTGCAGCAGGTACAACTTCCTTAATCCCATTGTGATCAGACAAGAACGTATATTTCATGTGACCTCCCCATCTTCCTACCCTGTCAGCCCTCCAATTAATGTTTTAAAAAAAGAAAAGAAAAATAAAAAGGAAGAAGAAGAAAGGGCTGGTCCAAGCTGTATTGACAGAACTAAACATACTGGCTGGCTATTTTTCTGACCTAAAGCAAGTGCTTTCAAAGCATAAAAATAGAACCTTTTCCATTTATCTTTGTTCTTAAGAACCACAGAGTGAAGAATGTGTCAGACCCCCTGACTTGTCTATCTTTGTGGAAAAAAAGTAATTTTTTTAAACCTTTTACACTGAGTTCTTCTGCTTTTTATGAGGCCTGGTAATGAAAACTCAATGTGCAAATCCTAACATCAAATCCACATTACATAATAAACCCCCGCCTTCCCAGCCCTCTCCAGAAAGGCACACTTCAGTTAGAACATTTCGGAACTGAAGTAGTAGAATTCTTTCTGTACAGCGATGGACATCTCACCTTCTCTCTGCCACCTGGAGATGGAACAGTGGGTTCTTAGACAGGGATCAACATCTCAGAATATCCCCATTTCTGGAAATACATGTGTTCAGCTAAGAAGGAATTGTGTCCTGGAGAAAGCCCAGTAGACTTAGATTATAGCACTCAGAGCATCTCCTCTTCACAGTCTGGGATGAAAAGAAAGAAAAAAAAGAAGGAGGAAATTAACACCATTGTGTCAAAAAGATAGTGCTAAGAGTTTAGTATGCTAGCTTCCTTCATCTTCCCAGGAGACTTTCAGCAGTGTTTCTGTGGGGAAACTGAGGTTCTGAGCAGTAACATGCTTGGCCCAAGGTTCTAATAGCAAAGAGTGGAGCCATAGGGCCAGACTGCCCCTCCGGCTCTGACCTCTTGACCTTTTCTTTTTTTTTTTCTTTTTTTTTTTTTTTTGGAGATGTTTTTGCTATAGGGTGCTTGCCAGAAAGACAGAGGGAGACAGAGAGACAGAAAGCGAGAAATCACCCCCCAGGGGGGATGGCCATGCCACAATCCCTTCTCCTCCATTCTCCTCTCGGGATCTTGGGCACGCACATGTGCCCGTCGTGAGTTTAAGAGCCACCAGGTCCAGGACTTGAACCGCGGTCAACTACATGGGATTCCAGCGACATAGCCATTATGCTAACTGCTGGTCCCTTGACTTTTTTTTTTTTTTTTTTTTTTGGAGAGGTTTTTGCTATAGGGTGCGTGCGCTCACCAGACAGACAGAGAGAAACAGAGAGACAGAAAGCATGAAATCACCCCCCCCCCAGGGGGGATGGCCACGCCGCAATCCCTTTTCCTCCATTCTCCTCTCGGGATCTTGGGCACGCACACACATGCGCCCGATGTGAGTTTTAAGCCACCGGGTCCAGGACGCAAACCTTGGTCGACTATGTGGGAGTCCAGCGACATAACCATTAGGCTAACTGTTGGTCCCAGTCCCTTGACCTTTTCTCTTCATAACATTGCCACCCACATAATTCAGATGAAGCAATACATTGTTCTATCCATAAAAAATAACACATCTCTGGATGAGAACTCCTTGTAGTAAAGAGTCACTAATGACAGCTGTCCCTGCCTTCCACTTGCCTGAACTTTCACATCTTCGTTAGCCCAAGGTCCACCAGCAAGCTCTTGGTAGAGACTTCTGGGCCAGAACAATCTCTGCCACCATCACTTGTGGCTTCCTAGGGTGGCTCTGCCCTGCTTAGCTATTCTGGTCCCTATGGGGAAGAGTCTCGTTCTCCTTAGATTGAGCCAGGAAACAATTGGAACTTCAAACAGCATATGCAATGAGCAAGTACAGGGGAAAGAAACATGAGAGCAGGGATTCAGCTTCACAGAGAGGGGATTTATTAACAAATGTCATGTGGAAGCCCCTCCATCCAGCTATCCATGTCACAATAACAAGAAGGGTTTTTTTGTTTGTTTGTTTGTTTGTTTGTTTGTTTTATTAATTAATTTATTTATTTTTGTATATACTTTCAATCATATTGTTTGGCTTACAATGAGACCATTTCGATATGTGAACATTTCTGTTGATCGAAATATCTTCAACAGATAACACCACACCTCCCCATCCCGTCAATGCTCTACCTCTGTATCCCTTCTCCAAATGTCTTTCGTTGGGCCCCACTCCTCCACATACACCTCATCTGACATTCACAAGAAGGGTTTTTAGTACTGCATTTTGTGGGGAAAATAAGAATATGTAGAGAATGAGCAGGTTCTTACTCCTCTGATTAGAAAAGGCATTTACTAGATGTAATTATATACAATAAACCATAGAGCAGATTTTGATACCAGATGACAGAACAAATGATAACTCTAAAGAATAAGAATAATTCTGGGACCAGCGGGTGGTGTAATGGTTACATCACTGGACTCCCACATGGCCCACTGTGGTTCAAGTCTGAGACCCAGCTGCATGAAACACGCTGGATGCATGTACGTGCATGCCCAAAATCCCTACAGGAGAGTGGAGAAGAAGGGGTTGCAGGGTGGCCATCCCCCTGGGGGGTGATTTCTCACTTTTTATCTCTTTTTCTCTCTCTGTCTCTCCAGCAAGCACATGCACCCTACAGAAAAAAAAAAATATCTCTTAAAAAAAAGAAGAACTCTTAGCCACTGTAGTGAAGGAAAGATTTTGAGTCCTGTTGGGACTCTTTCATGAGTGTGCTGGGCTACTCTTATGCTGCTTTTCGCCCTAGGGTCCTTCTTTACCAAAATGGAAGATCTTGAGTTTTTGCCTCCACATCCATTCTTCACTGATTCTTTCTCAGTGATCTTGATCGATATATTTACTTCTCTCCAAAATGCTAAGTGAGCCCTCAACGCTCACTGCTCCTCTTGTTCATAGGAGAGCTGAGTATTCTGCTGTACTAAGTCTTGCTCACCTTAAGCGTTCTACATTTGAGTCCTCTCATGTCTGCCATGTTGGTTCTAGGGAGAGGTTCTATGATGTTTTCTCTCCTGTGCATTGGAAAAAGCAAGGCATACTACGTGTGACAGAAATGTCACTTTCTAATTTGAATTCCATGATAAAATGGAATTCTTCCATTAGGTAGAAACTTGGACACAAGGGCACTTCTCTTGTCACACCATTAAAAGTCCCAATAACAGCTTAGAATGTTGCCATGTAAGAATAGCTACTATTCAAATCTTGTCCACCACACACCAAGCACTGGTTTAACAGGTTATATATACTACTCTTACTTGATTAAATGTTTGAGAAATTTCACAGTCACTACTCTAAGTTCTGCATTAAAGATAAGAAGACAAAGATGGAGAGATTACATGGCTCACCCAAGATCACATGTGTAATAAATTACAGAGTTGATATTCAAACCTGGGTCCTTATGTGCTTGATGGCAATCCCAGAGACCATTGCAGAGTTTGAACTTTATTCATCATAAGGCCAAGGGGAATACTACAGGGTCTAAAAGAAAGTAATGAAGCGTTTCAATTTGGCAGCAGTATGGAGAACGGATGGTTTGGCTGGAGATGGAGACCATGATAAAAATCTCGATGAATTTAGTGCAAAGAGAACACAGAGAAAGGAGGGTACATTTGAGAGACATTAAGAGTGTTGGCTCACAATACTTAGAGATAAGCAGAGGAAAAGTCTAGGATGACACATGGGTTTCTGAGGTAGGCAGTTGGGTCAATGGTGGCATCATTTTAGGAGATGAGAAGTCTAAGAGGAATATGTTTGGAAGAAAAAGATGATGGTTGAAACCAGGAAAGTAGATGATTTTCTGAAGAAAGTATATAACACAAAAAGTAGGATAAAGAGGGAAGCCTAGACATAGCTGAGAAGAGTGAAGTATTTCCTCTCTCTGTTCAAATGAAAACCTCCAGTTTCCTCCTAGACTCTGAAACACTTCCCACTCCACCCTCACCTGCATCCCAGAGTGCTGATAGCATTGGGCTCCCCAAGCATGAGTGAAGGGAAATCCTCTCTCTTGGGGACCAGCAGTTAACATAATGGCTATGTCGCTCCACTCCCATGTAGTCGACTATGGTTTGAGTCCTGGACCCAGTGGCTTAAACTCACACTGGGCAGGTGTGTGTGCATGCCTAAGATCCCGAGAGGAGAACAGAGGAGAACGGATTGCGGCGTGGCTATCCCCCCAGGGGGTGATTTCTCGCTTCCTATCTCTCTGTCTCTCTCTGTCGTTTTCTGGCGACTCCCACATAACGTTCACGTGCCCTATAGCAAAAATTGCCTCTCTGGGGGGTGATTTCTCACTTTCTGTCTCTAAAATAAAAAACCTCTCCAAAAAAAAAACAACCAAAGAGAAATCCTCTCTCTCCATCTCCCAAACTTCTAAATTCTCTGCTCTTACCAAGACAAAGAGTACATGAGGAAGCAGCAGTCTCCTGCTTGTGAGATAAACGTATGCTCAGAAGAGATGGGGACGCTCTATTACCATCACCCCCACCACCCACACACACAGACACACACACATGCACTTGCTAGGAGCAATTGTATATGGGCTGTAACCAGAGAGAGCACGGTATTTGGAGCCAGACAGACCTGGGTTCAAATCTCAGCTTTTATGTAGAATTTTGAGCAAGTTATTTCAACTCTCTAAGTGTCACTTCCTGATACAGTTTAAATGTTTGTCCCCTCCTTAATTCACATGGGAATTTAATCCCCATTGTAACAGCATTAGAAGTGGAGCCTTTAAGAGGTAATTGGATCATGATTTCATCACCCTCATAAATGGATTAAGAATGTTCTTGAGTAAGTGGATTCATTTTAAAAGGAAGGAGTTCAGTCTGATTCTTTCACCTTCTCCCCTGTGCCATGGGATGACCCTCACCACATTACAGTGTCATGCTTTTGGACTTCTTGGCTTCCAGAACCATGAGCTAAAGAAACCTCTATTTTTTATTAATTACCAAGTCCAGGGTATTCAATGATAGCAACAGAAAATGAACTAAAACAGTTATCATATCTCTGAAGTGAGCTAGTCATACCAAACCTAGAAATATGATTGAAAAGATCAGGCGAGAACCAGCCAGGGCAGTACCTTGCACACAGCAGGAGCCCACCTAAGGAGATGCTGCCTCCCTCCTCTTGCTCTCACCAGTCTAGAAAGGAACCAGAGCCCTGCAGACAGTCTGAGCTTTGTACCACTCCTCCCCAAGCTGTTTGAACCCAGAGGGTGCCCTGACAGGCCCGTGTTTACCTAAGTCTGCATATAAACTGGAGACTACAAACTCAGGCTCTGCAATTCCCAAGAAAGCTCTAGCCCTCGGACAACATTAATAATGCTAAGAAAAAAGTGTAGTATATATACACACACACATACATATATATATATGGGAAGAATATATATATTCTTCCCAGCCCCCATGCAATTTTGTGTACAGCACATATTATTGAAATGAGCAATTATATATTCCAAGAGAAGACTGTCTCTCTTAGACTCTATTCGAATAATTTTCCCTTCCAGAAAAACATAAAAAGAGAGAATAGGAGAAGACGCAAGATAAAGATCAAACCCGCACACAGCTAGTGTCCAACTTCTTCAGAGGCATTTTTTACACAGGCTCTGAGCCTGAGGATCAAAGTCCTGGCTGTTCCCCAGATCAGCACTGCAGTCCCTGTTGATGCACATTTGCCACCTGAATTAAGGAGGCAATCTTGAGGCCCCAGGAACTCCCTAAAGACAAGACAAGGTCTGTTCTAGTTTGAAGTTAATAATCAGCTCAGCTATAGACCTGTCTTAGAGAAACACAAACCCTCAGGTTCTCTAGTTCAGCTATGTCATCCTAAAAATGAGAAGCCCAGTGTGGTAGTGCCTTTGGTAGAAAACTGAACTGCAGTACCGGAAGCCACATGGCAAAATGCAGATTTCAATGCCCCAGTCGGCTTGAAAACATGCCAGGTGCATACAAGCATGCCTGAGATCCTGAAGAGCTGGAGGACCAGAGAAAGGGAAGTGTGGCATGACCAAATCCTGTCAAGGGTCTCTCTCTCTCTCTCTCTCTCTCTCTCTCTCTCTCTCTCTCATGAGAATATGTACTTTCTGTCATTAATAAAATAAATTAACTTTTTAAAAATGAGAGACTTATTCCCAAAGACAGAAAGTGACTTTCTTAAAGCTGTAGAGTAAGTTAGTAGCAGGGTTGGGACACAAACTCAGAGACACCCAGGCTGGGTGGTATTCTACATACTGCCTTGCCACCCTCCCTACAATAAGCATAAATGTCATCATCTCTACCACCGCATAGTCATGCTATAGATAGCAAAGGGATTAAGAAATGTCATAGGAAAACATGCTAGGCACAAGCACACATGCCCGGGATCCTGATGGGGTGGAGAATTGGAGGAAGAAGAATTGTGGCATGACCAGTCCTCATAGAGAAGTAAGTGTTCTCTCTCTCTCTTCTCTCTCTTTCTCTCTCTCTCTCTCTCTCTCTCTCTCTCTCTCTCTCTCTCTCTCTCTCTCTCTTTCTCTCTCTCTTTCTCTCTTTCTCTCTCTCGTGCACATGCATATGCCCCCTGGCTTTTTAAAAAAGAGAGAGGGAGATGTCATAGAGACATTGAAATACCCAGGCTTCAATAGACAAGCATCAAACAATGTTATTGCAATAACACAGAGTTTTACTATAAGAGTAATTTAATATACTCTAGTAGTGTAGTACAAGGGGTCTTCAAGAATGCAGTCTTCCCTCACACACACACATGATTATTATTATTTTATTTTTTGTTTCATTGGCAGAAAATTTGGATGAGGGAATATAACAATTAGGAAGCTTTTGAGAAATTAGTTCTCACAAGATAGAAGAATGGAGTGGAGGGAAGAAAGCAAAGAGACCGGCAGCAATTATAGCCTCTTCAGCTTGACCTGATGAGGACCTGAGGGCACGGTGGTGACAACGAGTACTGAAAGGAAGGGAGGCATACGTGTGAGAGACTTAGGGAAGTGGCAACAATCGTCAGGTGTCACAGTGACAACATGAAAGTCAGACAGGTAAACAAGACTGATGCATACAACCCTTAGATGCTAAAAAGGCCAAAAAGATGAGCAATCTTATTTAAATAAACAAAGTCTAGCTTTACTAAGAGGAATTTCTTGTCTGGGATTGAGAATCAAGCTAATTAAGGAAAATGACTCAGTGGCTTTCAGTTTATTATTTAAGAAATCTCTAAACTTATGTTTTCTTTCAACAAGATGGTGTTTACTCAATCTTAAAAGTCATTCACAATTCCTTTAAGCCCTCACATCTGTCTCTTTCCTCCCCTGTCTTCTAGGGGAAGCAGACCTCCCTGGAGTTCAGGGTCCAAGTTTTATGCAGGGGATTCATTTCCACTTGCTTCCAGAACTTCCTATTCTAGGTTTCTTGTTCCTTCTTCTACATATTCTCTCATTTCAACCATTTGGATTTGATCTTGGGATTTTATTCCTTTCTGATTCCAAAACTCATGCTGTGTGGCCTTATTTGTCACCTGTCTTGGTATTGGCTAAAACTAGCCCAGCCACAAGAACCAATCCTTCGTATAGTCTTACGTAGTGACTAGCTTACCATAGCTATTCATCAACTTTGGTGTTGTTGAAGAAATAAATGAATGAATGAATGATAAATGGAAAAAGGCAGAAAGGTAGGAGGATAGGAGAAATATAAGGAACAATTTTAGTCCATGGATAGATTTAATCTATATGACACAAAAAAATAAAAATAAAATTGGTTGAGATGGTTTATTTCTAATAAAAGGCAGTACCACCTACACACCAACAACATAATGAATCACTTGCATAATTTAGGTAAAGAGGCTTTTTAGTGGAAGAAAAAGATTGAATAATAGCTGCACTGAACTTGTCAATTCATTCAGCGATAACTATCCCTCTCTTTTATCAAGAATACATGATCCAAGCTGACTAGATCATGTAAAAGTTGGGTATTAAGATAGCCACAACAGGGACCAGCAATTAGTATAATCGCTATGTCGCTGAACTCCCATGTAGCTGACCACGGTCCGAGTCCTGGACCCGGTGGGTTAAACTCACACCAGGCACATGTGCGTGCGTGCCCAAGATCCCGAGAGGAGAATGGAGGAGAAGGGATTGTGGCGTGTCCATCCCCCCTGGGGGATGATTTCTTGCTTTCTGTCTCTCTCTCTCTCTCTCTCTCTCTCTGTCTGGCGAGCACACACACCCTATAGCAAAAACCTCTCCAAAAAAAAAAAATGATAGTCACAACTTATAAATGATGGCATTTCAAAAAGTTCATGGAGACATGGAATTAAAATAAGAGTTCATTTTGGTACAAAAATAATTTGAAATCCATGTGTAGCTATTCCATAGTGCCCATTGTCCATGAACATTTGAATACCCCTAATATGTTCAAAAGAACACACAGGCACACGCACATTTTATATACATATCACATAAGAATGAAGGCCTTGGGCCAGTAGGCGGAGTGAGGTTAAAGTGGCTGGCTCCCACAAGGCTAATGGCATGATTAGAGTCCTAGACCTAATGCCTTGAAAAATACGCTACATACCTGTGTGTGATGCCCAAAATCTGGAGAGGAGCATAGAAGAGAACGGATTGCAGTATGGCCATCTCTTGGGAGGTGATTTCTCACTCTCTCTCCCTAGTCAGCAAGTGAATGTACCCTATATCAAAAGCAAAAAAAAAAAAAAAAAAAGCGTAAGAATGGAGGTCTTAAATGGATTTCATGCAATCGCTATAGTGTAGATATTGTCATTTCCTCTCCTAGAATGCCTTCTCTCTCTCTCTCTGGTATAGACACTAGTTTAATGGAAAGAAGGAATACTAAATGAGGAGTGTCAGGGCTGGCTGGATGGCCTGGAACAACTTACTGATTCTCTCTAAACCTCAATTTCCCTTTCTGTAAATTGGACCAAGGAGATTGATCCACTGATCACTCAGGAGCTTCTAGCTTTCGGTTACAGTCGGTACAAAAGCTTCCCTTTCCCGCCTATTCCAAGATAACTTCCCCTTCCTTGATAAAAGGTGGTCACATACTCTGGTATAGAGAACTGAGGAAACTGGACTCTCTTCAAAATCACCTAAAATGAGGGAACCAGCAGTTAGCGTAATGGCTATGTTGCTGGACTCCCACGTAGTCGACTGCGGTTTGCGTCCCGGACCCAGTGGCTTAAAAAACTCACACCAGGCGCGTGTGCGTGCGTGCCCAAGATTCCGAGAGGAGAATGGAGGAGAAGGGATTGCGGCGTGACCATCCCCCCTGGGGGGTGATTTCTCGCTTTCTGTCTCTATGTCTCTCTCTGTCTGTCTGGCGAGCGCACGTGCCCTAAAGTGAAAACCTCTCAAAAAAAAAAATCACCTAAAATGATATTTGTATTGGAAATATAAAAGTTGGAGCTGAAAGGTCCATAGAAGACTCTTGCGTTTGAACATCTATTTCAGAAGGTAATAGTACAAATGAGAATGTCTGCCTGGTTATCTCTGTCCAACAAGTAAAATGCTAACATTCTGCATAGGCCTCAGACTTCCTTTGGACTCACAGATCATGCAGAGAACACGAGTCCACATGCAGGCTTGTGTACTGACAGCTCAGTGTGATCATCAGCCTTGAGACTACACGTGTAAATGAAAGAGCAATGCCTAGTTTACAAGATACATGCAAGATGCTTATACTCACAAAGCATTCCTCATATATTATCATGTTTGACCCTTGCAAGAGCCAAATGGGGAAAGTAAGCAATCAAGAAATATTATGGAGGTCTACCATGTCCCAGGCACTGTTTTAAGAACCTACGATCCACCAGTGGACAAACTCCGGATCTCTTCCTTGATGGAGCAGACATCCTGGCAGAGCAGAATCTATAGTGCGAGATGAATAGGAAAATCTGAAAAGAGGAGTTAACAACTATTGCACAATTATGGAATATGTACACTGGCAAAAGGTTGATAGTTAATAATAACAACCACCATTTATTATTCAACAAATATTTACCAAGTGCTTACTATATGCCAAGCTCCGTGCTTAATGCTTAACATGCGTTATTTTGTTTAATCCTTATGCTAACCCTGCAAGGCAGGTATTATTATCTCCATTTTTCAAGTGAGGAAATTAAGACTCAGAGAGTTTCAGTAACTTGCTTGAGTTCCCCCACTGACTTGCAAGGAAAAGAGGGAAGGGAGTGATTAATCCTGTTTGCAGAAGTAGGGGAGAGCTTTAGAGGGAACTGTTGAACAGGGTCTCAAAAGATAAGCAGAAGTTTGTTAAGCAAAGAAATAGGGAGGATGCCATCTGGACTTCAAGTTCAAAATCCTACAGTTGTAAAAAAATAAAGTAGATTTAAGCTGTGAAAGCAAGAGTCTTAGATAGCTGGGGCAAAGTGTCTGTGGGGTAGAAAGTTGCATAAGGGGCTGGTGGGGTCGCTGGGACCAGAGTGAGAAGGGCTTTTCAAACTGGGCTTTCCCAGAACTTTCTAGAGTTTTTTCAAGAAGACAATAGTTAATATATATACAGCACAAATAACACATAGATAGGCTGTAGTCTTAAACAGTCCCTAGGGTACCTACATCCTTGAGTCTGTCCCGTTGTCCCCAACGTTGTGAAAAATCAAGAACTATACTCCTTTTTTTTTTTTTTTGAGAGATTTTTGCTATAGGCCTCATGCGCTCGCCAGACAGACAGAGAGAGACATAGAGACAGAAAGTGAGAAATCACCCCTCAGGGGGATGGCCACGCCGCAATCCCTTCTCCTCCATTCTCCTCTCGGGATCTTGGGCACGCACACACACGCGCCCGGTGTGAGTTTTTTAAGCCACCGGATCCGGGACGTAAACCGCGGTCAACTACATGGGAGTCCAGTGACATAGCCATTACCCTAACTGCTGGTTCCCAAGAACGATACTCCTTGTAACTCATTATGTGACTCAGTGCACAGATTAAGAAGCTGTGTAGTAAGAAATGAGGAGCCATGGAATGTTTTAAGCAGAGCAATGACATAACCAGAATGGCAGGAGTGGGGAATGCATTAGAGAGGAAGGAAACCAAAGGCAAGGTGCCCAGAGAAGGGCTACAATAACAAGGTGAGCTGTAAGCTGTACACCACAAGATCCTGAGCCACAATAGGACAGTGAGAATGGACCACAGGTCAAGGTCTTGAGAGTGGCTTAGGAGGTCACATCAGCAGCCCTTGGCCACTGATAGACTATGGAATATGGTGGCGATGATGGCCCTGTTGAGAATAATTCCAAGATCTCTAAATTTTTAAAAAGGAACTTAGAATTCATGACCAAAATACCTCTTCCCATGGGTAAAAGGCCAGTTCCAAATTTAAAAGGATATATTGTCAATACTTCACAAAGCAGGGCAGACATTTCACATCCCTCTGTATCAATCGATGAGTGGGTCTGCAAAAGGAAAAAACAGACCAAAAGAAAAGAAAAGAGAAGGAAAAAATATCCCTCCAAGGGTATTTGCATTCAGGAAGCTAATAAACAAGCTGCATTTATTGAAATATTTTTATTTCTGACACCCCTCTTCCCTAAGTCAGAATTCTATCACTTACT
The DNA here is from genome assembly GCA_026018925.1 of Tupaia tana. NCBI lineage: Eukaryota > Metazoa > Chordata > Mammalia > Scandentia > Tupaiidae > Tupaia > Tupaia tana. The sequence continues at coordinate 26,570,704 of JAKSZU010000011.1, read as the reverse complement.
GCACAAGACTTCCGAGTCCTACAGAATAAAATTCTAAAACGCTTCTGATGGAGACATGAACAGTAGAACTATTTTCTCAAATAGAATTCCATTTCTCCTTTATTGTTTTTTCCTGCAGGGGGAAAAACGTGGTTGAAATTGTTCTGTCATTGTTTTTAGTTTAAAAGACAGAAAAGAGATAGAAACATTTAAATATCAGGAAACTCCTTTTTATAGAATGACTGAACATTGGGTTTATAGAATAACCCAACTGGCAGCAATATGACCAATTCTGAATGTTAAGCCACGTACTGAATAAGCTGTTTGACCATCAAAAACATGACTATAGGGAAACTTCCGTCCATGGTAACAGCTGAAACAATGGACTAATGAAAGAGTGAAACTTTCGTTATTCACTCTTACAAAGAAATGTTGTTTTTCTAAATAGTCAGTGGGTTTGGTTTTTTTGTTTGTTTTTTGCTATAGGGCATGTGCTCTCCCCAGAGAGACATTCACCCCCCAGGGGAATGGCCATACCATAATCCCTTCTGTTCCATTCTCCTCTCTGGACTTTGGGCATGCACACATATGCATCCAACATGAGTTTTAAACCTTTGGGTCTGGGTCTCAAACTGCAGTTGACTATGTGGGGAGTCCAGCGACATAACCCTTATGCCATCTACTGGTCCCCTATTTACTCCTTTAAGTACCACAACTTTTTCTTGTTTCAGTGGAATCATTTGGCTAAAACTCCTTATGAAACATATCTCCTCCTTTCCTATATTCTTATGCAAATTATACAAAACAAAATGTAATCTTAATGGCTCAAGATTATCATTGTGAGTTCCAAATACAGTTTTGAGTTAAAAGACTCAGGATTATTTGAAATGTGTAGTTTGCTCCAACGTTCAATGGCAAGTTTTGCTAGTCCTTTTATTTGTTTTTATAGTTGTTTTGTCTTCTCCTGTGTTGGAAGGCTTTGTTTATATATCCAGTGATCTTGAATCTTTAGCCTTCTTTTTGTGTGTGATATATCTTACTTCTAACATACTGAGATCCTGAAAAACAGAATGAAGCTGGGGCCAGTGGCACAGTGGTAAGGCAGATCCACACGAGAAGGTTTATGGTTCATGGCCAGAGACCTGCCTGAGAACGCTGGGCGTGTATGTGCAGGCTGGCTGGAGCGGGGGGTGGGTTATGGTGTCAAGCCCCTGTTGGGAGAGCTGTAGATTCATCTTTTTCTTTGTCTCTCTGCCTTTCTCTCTTATGGAATAAATGGGTAAATTTTAAATTAACTCGGTAACCAAGCATATTATCAGGATTGCACATAAGTAAGAGTCAACGAATTCCTGAAAAGACAAGGGCTTACTCATGCTTGAATCATGCTACGGTCTCATTAGGAAGGCTCTATCACGTAATGCCACAGTACTACCCTTAGTTAATTAATGCTATTGTCATTTTTATTATCATTACAGATTTGGAGACATACATTTTAACTGCTTGAACGATACATTTCCTTATCTCCTTACACTGCCTCTAAACTGGGAAGAAGAACATTACGGGTGCTAAGACCAAAAAGAATTCAAACTGTAAAGACGTCAGCATAACTGTAGTTGGGGAAATGCACAGGCCCTTCATGCTGCTGAAGTCTAGCTAGTGTTAAGGGCAGAAAACTACATCTTCCAGTCCAGGTTTCATTCATAAGTCTGTAAGGTCTCCAGGCAGAGACAGGGGACAGATGAGAGACACAGTAAACAGAAAGTAGACAAGCAAACAGTGTCAGAGAACATTTTCATTCATATATCTCTGCCCTCCTGGGGACAGGTGGCATCTGAGCTGTTTTCTACTATGGGTCACTTTTTGCTCACCAGTATCTACCATGCAATTTGATGTTGATGTTTGTGTTTAAAGAGGACTGAGACTAAGGTGGGTTTTCTGGAGGGAGAAGAATGCAGAGGCCAAGATACTGAAGTGGACACAGATCAGGGTGAATGAGGTCAGCCACACCAGGGCAACATCTCCAGCTCACTGTTGCTGGTTGATGAGGAGAATGCTCAGGTTCGCCAGAAGGTTCAGGGACGCAGAGGCCCTTAGTCTAATGATACCTTATTATAGACAAGAAAAACCTTCCGCTTACAATGCGTATTTCTGAGCTTGGCCCTGGTAAGCTTCCTTGGGTTTTGATTGTTTACCTACAATTTAAATAACTTCATCAAAAGAATCTATTTGTTAGCAAACCTTGTCTCTCCTAATTCTCTTCTGAGCATTGTTCATATTTGAAGAAATGTTTGTCTAAAGTCATGATCAGGCTGAATGTGCTCTTTGGGTTCAGATCTTTTGTATTCAGTACTTTTTATATCTGATGCAAAACACTGGCATCTTTAGCCTTCTCTTTTTTAAAAAAAAAGATGGCGTAATTTTCCAATGACATAGTATCACCATCGTTTGTCTGGCTATTCCCCTATTGTTGGGCCTGTGAACTGTTTTTAATTTGTTTTCTTCTCTATTATGAAAAGCCCCACCGTGAATACCTTTGTACTTTTTCTTTACTTTTGAGTCATTCATTTTGGAAATCCTTCTAGGGAATGGAATCATCAGGTCAAGGGATATAAACTATTTCATAGCTGTTATTACTCACCAAGCATATGAACTCACCTTTATAACTCCAAGACTTTTCAGAAAACTGTTTTGAATCTAACGTTGTGTTAGTGCTGTAGGCTGTTGAGAATTATTGAATGAGTACATTTAAGCACTGCTGGGCTAAGGAAGTATTGATTAGAAAGAAGAAAGAAACGCTGAGTTCTAGGAGGAAGGAGGGAAGGACAGAGGGAGGGAGAGAGGAAAGAAAGGAAAGAGGGAGGAGAGGAGGAAAACGAAGGAGGCTAGGTTGAAAACTGTGGTTTGTAAAGATGAGCTCTGACTTTGCAGCCGTGTGGTAGCCCTCAGCCTGTAGCATCATGTGAATGTTGAATAAATATTTTGTGTGGCCTTCTGTAACATGATTAGTTCAGCCTAGCACCTGTACCATGGGTACGTCCCTCAACCTCTTCCCCACAAATGGGTGTGTATAGTTCTAGCTCTGTCCTGACATCACCTTGTGTGGAGAAGAGTGAGGCTCCTAGATCCAGAGCAGATACTGAGAACGCAGCTTCCGGCTCCAGCAAATTCTGTTTTCACTGCCTTCGACTCCCCAAGGGTGTTTGCAAAACTCTGAGTTATGCTGCCACCTACATTGTCTTTTCCCTTGTAAACACCAGTTTTCTGCTTCGTTCGGCTCTGGGTTGGAATGCAGGTTCTGCCAGCTGCGTGGCACACTGAGTGACTATGGGAAAGTAACTTCACCCCTCTGAGCCTCATTGCCTTCACCTGGAAAATAGGCTTAACTCAGCACCTGACGTTAGAAAGTGCTCAGTGCATGCTGTCTTGTGTGATCATGGCCAATATTGCTTCATTTAGGTTTAATCCAGCAACACAGAGAATAAATGAGAAAGAGAAAGTGTTTGTGTCCTCAATCCATCCGAGAGAGCTCTCCGGAAGAACCATTCCATGGTGCATGTAAAAGTTTCCGATGTGTACCTGGTTGGTATGTGTGCCATTTTCCTCTTCTCTCTTCCCATTGTATCCCCTCCCCTTATCTTCCCTTTTATTTTTCTTCCTTTCTGTTGTTTAGATAACCACGTAGATCCATACCACAGCAAGGGGAAGTACTAAATCTCTCCCTTTCTGCTCTTTCTGTGGGCAGGCAGGGAAGATAAACTAGGAATAGAGAAACCAAGTTTGACCAGGTCTGTTTATAAGGGGAAGAGAGTAAAACAACTGCTAGTGACTGGGACAGAGGAAAACTGTGGCTAGGAGGAAAAGCAGCCAACTCAAATACAGGCTTTAGACAAATCAACCTGACTTTCAATCTCAAAGCCTCTGCAGAGGGTCTCTCTGCAAGACAGATTTTAGGCTGGTTAGTTAGTGCTCCCCAAAACAGAGGTGCTAGGCAAGAAGAGTAAGTCATGACTAAAAATAGTTAAGAGACAGTCCAGGAATTGTGAATTAAATGCTTAATTGTACCTTGGGTTTTATATTTCATTAAATTCTATTTTACCTGCATGTCTTCTCATAATACGGTGAATGGTTACCGCTGGAGAGGGTTATTATGCTTAAGTATTTGAGCAAGAGTTTTGTCCTGTGTATGGGAGAACAAATTGAGTAGAAAAGTGTGCGAGGCTTCATTTCTCTGCTAGCTTTATAGCCACAGCCAAGGTTACAACCGAGATGCAGTTATTCAAACTGGGAATATAGACTAAAGCGATGATAGGCTAGGGAGGCCAGGGAAGGAGGCAGATTAATTATTGAGACGGTCTGAACTTAGAAAGCAGACACCACAAGGCAACAAGACACCACCAGAAACACAAAAACTGGTGTTAAGAGGAAGACATGGACATCATGGAGGAGGAGGATCCTCCTTCATGTGGGGCATGGTCCATGTGGGGCCTGTACTTTGCTGACTCACTGGTTAACCCCGTGGGCAGAGGTAGCATAATTCTCCATGAGATGGGATGAGAAAATGAAAATGAATGCAGAAATCCAGTGGGAAACTGAGAAAGTGAATGGTGATAGCTCTCAGACCACCATCGGGAGGCCTCTCATCTGGACACACCCCAAGATGCTGTGCTTATCTCCAATAGAGGATTCATCAAGCTTTATGAAAATCACTCTGTAATAAACACTTAATATTAATGTTTATTATTTTCTCACCCATATCCCCCACTGGACTGAATGCTAAGGCAAGGACTACATCTGAACAGATGGTAGATATTTTATTCTCAGTGCCAAGGACAGCATCTGACATCATCCAGGTGCTCCATAAATATCTACTACAGTCATTAATTTCAGCTAATTGCAACCAACCCAAGACCTCCTACTCTAGAGTCAAACTGCTTGGGTTTGAACCCCAGCCACTGACTGGGTGAGTTACTTATCTACTCCCTGGCTCAGCTTTCTCCTGTGAAAAGAGCAATAATGGGGGCGCAGACTTCACAAGGTTGCTGTGAGCATTAAATGAGCTTGTTCGTGGTCATTGACCATAGTACCTGATGCACAGTTAGTGCTCAGTCAATGTATTAGTGGCAACTACAGAAGATCATCATTCGGTCAACTTCTCAGGGGCCAGAGGCAAGTCACTAAACTGCATGTCTCAGTTTCCTTTCCTAGGCTCAACTGCATGCCTGCTAAGATCACTTTGAGAACCGAAACTTTCTGGTTCTCTCCGTGGTATGGTTTATCCACTCTCTACATTAGTTTTATAAACTTCTGAATCCCAAGCTGACTTCCTCCATCAATTAAGGCATGCTTGAACTACCCTCCTAGATCAAGACGTAAGCACTGAAGGCACTCAACTTGTGTGTGTGTGTCTTACAATTAGCCTAAGGAAATATGACCAGATATATCCCATAGTGCACAGAAGAGGTAAACAGAAATATCTCTGCATTACCTGCTATTCAAGATTTTCCGCAGGAGTGCTTTCATCCATTAGTGTATCTAGCAAAGAGTTCATAGAAAATCTGATAAGAAAATGACAATGTGTACTACCTTGTCGTAGGACCTACTGTCCTTTTTGGATGGGAAAGCAGGATAATGTGATTTGAGAAGCTGACAGAAAAAACAGAAGTTGAAATGAATTGCCAGAGGAAGGCAACCACACAATAACTGAAAATACAGTTAAGAAGGTGTGAAGAACATGAAACGCAATTACTCTATTCAACAGTATCCGCTGAATGCAACAATTTGTGTGAAAAGGGGGGACATATGAGGACTATATACACATCTGTATATTCATAAAGTCTCTGAAACATCACACAGACAATGATGGCATTAGTTGCCTCTAGGGAGGAGAACTGGGTGCCTAGCAGGGGGTGGGAGGTAGGGATGGGGAGGGGGTACAGAGATTTCTTATGAGGCATTTTTGTCTGTTTTGAACCACGTTGTGAATATATTGCTGATTGCAAAATGAACTTTTAAAAAATCATCTCACCAGTTGAATGAAAATGAATTTTGGAAGGTGGAACCTGGACTTCGGTTGTGCCGTCATCAGTAACAGCAAGTCTCTCCCCTCTCTGCATCTTGACTCTCTTTCCTGAAAGTGAAGGCGTCAAATGCGATTTGATACCCAGCTCCCACTTCTCAGCATTCCCCAGTAACTGAGGACCACAATGCTTCGGCTGAGAACCTGGCTCTGTGTCATGGAAGCCTACAAGGTCCTTTCCTCTGGATCTTTGTCCAGCCATAATTTTTCTTCTGATGGCCATGGGTCTTTACTTGAGCTCTTATGCCAGGGTTTGCTGGTGATAGAAGAGAGGCAGCTGAGAGTTTGGACTCAAGTGAAATGGCAATGACTGAGGGGCAAAACAATACCTAGAAAGTCTAAGAAAAAGCCCAGAAAGGAAAGGCCAAGTGTGAACAAGAGTGAGAGGGAAGGGCAGTGGAGATGCCAAAGCACAAGGAAAGGGAAGATGGAGCAGTAACTCTAGTGTCGGCTCCATGACAGAAGAATAAGATGGGAAAAAAAGAGTAAAATGAGCTAAAACCCCAGGGGAGAAGCCCTCCTCACTCTCTCTCCACCAATACAGAAACTCCCATCATGTCTACCGGACATTGCTTAGGTCCTGAGACACTGCAGCCACTTCTGGGGCCTCCGAGACCATGCACAGTGTGGGCTGAGAAGCACTGGACTTGAGCAGAGATTGGGGAGATTGGAGAGGAAAAGAAGAGAAGAGAAAAGGGTAGGAAGACAGAGGAAACAGAGTGACCAAGAGCCATAGACAGTATGGAAACAGAAAAAGAAAGAAAAACAGGGAAGAAGAGAGGGCTATGGATTTACAGGTACACCTACAAATGCTCATATTCTTGATAACATTAATGAACTTTAATGCTAAAAGCAATATTAGCTCTTGTTACCATTAGCAGCATAATCCTAAAAGAAAGCTCATTTAGCATTCTGATTAGGGATAGTAAGGACCTGTCATTACTGTCCCATCCCTCCACCCACCACCTCCACTAAATCTTAGGAGAATGAGGGCCAATACAAGTTGGAGACCATTGGAAGGATGATTATGGGCTATTAAAATCAGGTCAAGGGTCGCTAGGGTCAATGAGATCCTCCAGCTCTATGGATACCATTCTAAGGATGTTGGCACCCACAATCCCATTCCAAAAGCAGAAACTCCAGGAGGAACTAGTGACATTAAGTCTGGATAAGAAATATGATCTTGAAGACTTCACTAGGTAGGTTGTCTGCTTAGAGTCCCTTTCAGCATTGAACTACTCTGATTCCAGAAAGTCTTTGAAGAGTTCCCATGTGGGGAAGAAAAAGAAAATCAAACTTATTTCGTGTGGCTCCCAAGGGGTAAGTTAGGAGAAATAAGAGAACTCCACAAGGAAGCAGATTTCAATCTAACAAAAGGGAGAAGCTTTAAACACGGCAAGATGTTCTAGAATAGAATCGGTTATCACTGCACTGTCACCGGAGGTGTGTGTTAAAGGATGCCTACAGCAGGTGGGCAGCAGGGTTAGGTGGTATCTCAGATACTTCCAATTCTGAGCCCCTGGGTAGTAAGGTCTGGGAGTGAACAGGAACATGGGGGCTCCAGTGAAGTCTGATCAAGCCAACAAAAGTGCCAGCTTTTGTCGTATTATAAAATTGTATGTGAAACACATGGCCTTAAACTAACCTCCCCCTCGCAACAAACCCATTTCATGGGAAAAAAGAGCTTATAATTTGTGGCATTGATTACATCCCAAAATGTAGACCGGCTGGCCGGCAGGCCTTTCTGCCACCACATACAAACTTCTCACAGAACGCCAGGATGCCAGGTGTGGAGCAACAGATGTTTTAGAAATAAACAAGCAAAGAGAGGTTTTCTTAAAAGCTTATTATCGAAAAATCACAATGCTGGATTCTAATTTCTTGGTGAAGAGATTATGTGGGTCAGCTCATGCACTGCCTCGTGGATTTTTTTTTTCCTGGCCAGCAGAGTCTGCCAGGATGGAAAAGTGAATTCGTGTGAGCAGCTGTCTGTGTAGCTCAGCAAGCTGAGCGCATGGAGCAGTCTGACAGCACAGGGACTGAGCCAGACTGCTACATTCAAAACCCCTCTCCTGCTCAGTAGCTGTGTGGCTTATTGTGAATAACTTAACCTCTCTGTGGTAAGGTTACTCTTCCCGGAAGCAGAGAAACCAATAGTATTTACCCTACAGGATTATTTTGAGGATTAACATAATGCTTAGAATATTTATGACACTTGTCTTTAGCATGAAACAAAACAGGTCATAGGGCTTAGGAAGTCCCACATTTACATTATTTTGTTATCATAATACTTTAAAAAGAAGCACAATGAGAGAAAGATCTTAAACACTGGATTGAGTTAGAGCTGGGTTCAAATCCTGTGCTCTCAGCCTTTGGTTCAAAAACAGTGAAAAATGGGGACAGCAGGTGGTGTGGTGGTTAAGGCATCTGAATCCCATATGACCTACTGAGTGGTTTGAATCCTGGACCCAGGAGCTTGAAAAATATACCTGGCACATATGCATATGTGCCAAAAATCCTGAAAGGAAAAAGAAATGGAGGAGAAGGGATTGTGGTGTGACTGTCCCCCATGGGGCTCGCTCTCTTTCTCTCTCCAGAGGCTGAGTGTGTGCACCTTCTGTCAAATCAAAACAAAATAAAACAAAATGAAAAAAAAAATGGTTAAAAAACAAAGCCAGCAGATGGAGTAGCAGTACGTTCGTGGACTCCCACATGGCCAACTACAGTTAAAGTCCTGGACCTGGTGGCTTGAAACTCACACCAGGTACATGTGCATGCATGTGCACCCAAGATCCCAGGAGGAAAATGGAAGAGAAAGGACTGCTGTGTGGCCATCCCCCCGGAGGGGTGATTTTGCACTTTCCCTCACACAGTCTCTGTCTCTCTCTCTCTGGCAAGCACACGCACTCTAAGGCAAAAAGAAAAAAAAAAGGCCAAAGTAACATTGAAGTAAGATATGAAATAAACTCTGCTTACATGCCTAGCTCAGTACCTGGCATATACTAGTTGTCCAAGAAATACTCCTTCCCTTCTTCCCTCGTATCAGCATGTTGCACCATGTGCCAGGATACTGTGCTAAGAGGTAAGGACACAAATGTGAACAAGATGTAGTCCCTGCCCTCAAAGGGCTCACTTTCCAGAAGAAAGGCTTGGACAGAAATAACAGGTGCCATGGCAAGGACTATCATGGAGATATCAAGTCAAAGTCTATTGGTGGCACAGGGAAGGAAAGACCAAAGTTGATCTGGGAGAATCAGGAAAAACTTTACTGAGGAGGCAATGCTCACGCTGGGGTTTGAGAAAAGAGTAGGTCTCGGCCAGGCAGGCCAAGTATTGGTCAGAGAAGAGGAGAGCAGTAGCTTGGAGAACATGCTGCATGTGTGTGCCGTAAAGAAGACTATTGATCATTGCTCGGGGTCACCAGCCACCTGTAGTTGTCCCCTGGATTTCTATCCAAGACTGCTCGAGGTCTAAGCAGGAAACCTCTTTTCTCCCTGAAAAAGGTACCCACCTGGAGAATTAATGGGAAAACCCACGGCAGGGAAGGCATGCAGTCAATCAAAAGTTATGTGTATATTTCAAGTGAGGAAATGACAGGTAAGAACACAACAGCTGAACAAATCAGAAACATGAAATGTTTGGAAGACTTTTTTCTTAATTGCCACAGGGCACGTGTGCTCACTAGACAGAGAGACAGAGAGAGGAAGAAAGCACTTCCTGATGGAGTGTGGTCATGCTCCAATCTCTTTTCCTCCTTTCCTCCATCCTGTCAAGATTTGGGGCACACGTAGAGACATGCCTGGAGTGATTATCAAGCTGCCGGGGCCATGGTTAGCCACGTGGGAGAGGGCTCTCTTAACCACTAGTTGAGGGGCATCCCATGAAGGTTTTCTAAAATTGTTTTCAACTTGCTAGAAGAGCATGTGCACTCTCTGGAGAGAGACAGAGAGTGGGATGGGGGAATGAGAAAGCATCCCCCACTGGGGACGGTCATACCATAATCCCTTTTCCTCCATTTCTCCTTTTGGAATTTTCGGTATGCATGCTCACACACACTTGGCATGTTTTTCAAACTGCCAGATCCAGGATTCAAGTCATGGCAGTCAGCCATGTGGGATCCAGTTGCCTTAATTAGCACACCACGTCCTGGCCCCCCAGACTGCTTTTCTAAAGTAGAGCTCTGTGCCACTCGCGTTAGGGTGCTGGAAGAAGCCACATGCTTGTCCTTGCTGCTTCATCAGTAGCTACACTGAGCCCACAAGGTCCACCTTGGCTGGAACGTGGGTCCCTGGAGGTACCTCCAGGACCCCCGGACCAGGCTGGAGCACCGGAGTACGAGCCTTTGTCAGAGACCCGGGCACAGCTGGCAGTTTCGGGACCCTCACCCCAAAGCTAATCACAGACATCTCCGAGGAACCAAATCCAGAGCAGAATTTCAACAAAGCCCAAACACAATAGTTTTTTTACCAGATGAATGAAAACGGCCCCCAAAGGTGCATGTTGTGTATACTCATGGGTGTAGTCCATGAATCTGTGAAGTGCATGCATGTTTGTGTATGTGTGTTTGTGTATGTGTGACTATGTGAATGTAGGTGTAGGGGGCAGTGAGGGGTGATGGGCTCCCCTTCTCTGGAGATAGGATACAGGACACCCAGTGAACACCCACCCCTGTATGGCTTCGTTCTTGCTGGCCAAATCTGGCTGAACTGCCCCTAAATCATCATCACAAAGTGGGAGAAATCCCTCTCCGTGCCCAATTCTCTCTTTCCCCAGAAAACAAACATAGGTCTTTCTTCCGCAGAGGCTCCCGCCCCCTCTCCAGATCCTTTCACTGTCTCTGCCCCCATCAAAGGTTACTCTCTCTAGGAAGTGTCTGGACAACTGTCTTCACCTATGGAATAACGAGGCTCGGTGTCACCTGTCCCAGTGGGGATTCGGTGGGTCAGTTACTTGGGAAATACGGAGAGAATCTACTGTGCAACACTGCCTCCTCCCACCTCAACCAGGTAGCCCCAGGACCAAGATTCCTGCTCTGCACTCAAGGTCCCTTCCCCAGAGGATGACAGAGCCCGGGCTGTGGGCACCTGGGTGCTGAATCCAGCTCACAGGTGTATGGCCTTGAGCAAATGCCAGGCCTCCCTAATCTCACAGAGAATGGAGCGGGCCATATACTCCATACTTCATCCTCCTGAACAAACCAAGGAAGGGTGTTAGAAGGCCAATTCAAAGTGTCCGAAAGTGGCCGGAGATTAGTGGAAGACCTTGGGCTTATCCAGGAGGGAAGGGGGACTTCAGCCAACCAACGGGCTGCAGGATCCAGCAGTGGGAATGGAAGAGATGGATCTCTTGTCCAGATCTCCTGGGAGAGCTACGCTGGGTGGACTGGGCCAGAACTGAACAGTATAGATTCTTCCAGGGAAGGGGCTGGGGCCTCAAGAGAAATTCTCAAGAGGTGGAGGGAGAGCTGTCCCACTGAGCCTAAGCTGCCAGAGCCCCAGAAATTGTTACCAGCTTCTCAACTCATATGGGGGGGGGGGGGGTCTTTCAAAAGTTTGTGGGAAATGTGTATTATGCAAAAACTATGCATGGATTTCAAAATATTTTGAATCAAAATAAACTCCTACTTTAAACCCATTTTTACAAACTTTCCTCTCGTACTCTTTTGCACACCCCAGTCAGGCAAATACACCATGTCCAGAAATCCTGACACCCAATCACACGAATCGACATACCCATTCGTACTCACCACCCACTGCGTGCACACATCCACACGCACGCCATCTCTAGCACACACCATACACTAAGAGCCACAGCACATCGTTCCAAGACACGCTCACATTCAGGAGTCTCACAGAAGTGCCCATTCACACATACACAACGCACATCCCACCCACACGCAATGCACGGTACCACATTCATACAATTGCTCAAATGCCCACACTGCACAGCTACTGTTTCTACGGCCCATCTCCCACACAGTCCTCTCCTCGTCTGCACGCCGCCCCACATAAACACAATGTTTCTACTACTTCACCTCTCTCAGAAACCCGCTCACCCGGGCACATCTGCACAGCGCATCCCCCTCCCGGTCGACTCCAACTAGAGGCTTCCCGCTTGGTGTGCAGCGGCCACAGTGGCCAGGAATTAAAATGCAGCGAGGAGGAGCCCGGCGCGTCAGCACCGCGTCTCCAGGAGCGCACAGCGCTCGCCACCGCCGCCGCCCCGCCCGCCCGGAGCCGCCGGGCCAGCGAGCGGAGAGGCAGGTGCTCGGAGCCCAGCCGCGCCAGCCTCGCGCGGCCGCTGCCCAAGTTCGCCCGGGGCCCAAGGAGGGCCGGGCAACCGATAAAGGAGCACAGCCAGCGCCGCCGCCGCCGCCACCACCACCCGCTTGGAGTCTTGAGAGGAGACGGGTGCACCAAGCAGGAGTCCGGTCACCCCGGGAGCTGCTGGGGCTCCGCAGTCCCCAGCTCTTGGTGCCGCCGGCGCAGAGGAGAAGAGGCAAGGGATAGCAAGGCCGGGTTTTGCCGGAGACCTGAGGCACCCCTGAGAGCCTGGGGGAGAAGCGACATTTCCCTCTGGCCAGCAGCCTTGAAGGGGCCAGGCAACGAGCAGCTTCCCACAGGACGCCCCGAGAAGCCCCCAAGCCCCAGGAGAGAGCGCGCACATCTCAGGGCTCAGGAGCGGTACTTGGGGAGCCTTAGCGGGTCTCGGCCGAGCGCAGCCGGGGGAGCAGTGAGAAGGAAAGGTCCTGGAGGGAAGGGAACGCGGGCAGACGCAGACAGAGCGACCACTCAACCCCGGTACACACCCACCCCACCCGCCCAGCCAGGAGCCACGGTGCGCCTCTGGGGGCGCTAGTTCCTTGGCGCCTTGTCTCCCGTGTCCCAGCCCCGCTGGGCTACGGGCCGAGCTGGTGGGGTCCTTGGGGATGTCCAAATCAGGCATGGTGGCCGAGTGGCCACTCTCCCAGGACCAGCGTAAAAGCTGGGGTTAGGCGGGGAAGGGGGGACTCCGTTCAGGGTCCCCCGAGGTCCAGGACGAAGGAAGGAGGGCGCAGCACCCAGGGATTGGAGAGGCGGCTCCCCGCGGGGGAGGTAGTGTCCGGCGTCCGGCATCTTCCAAGAAGACTTGGGGCCAGGAGAGTCCGGGAGGCACTCGGAGAGAGGCCAGTGGCAGGGGCGGCGGGCCGAAGCAGTCAGTCCCGGGCGGGCGCCCGCGGAGGCGGCGGTGGCGGCGCCGGGCGGGCATGCCGCGCCACCGGAGCTCCTTTCGGGCGCACGCTTCCCTGGCGCGGGCTGCGCGCGGCGGCTGCTGCTGCTTCCACTGCTGCTGCGGACTCCCATGGCGGCTCCGCCCGGCCGGGGCCGCCGCCGCTGCCGCCAGCCGCGGGCTGAATGAATGAGCCGGAGCGGCAGAGCCGGGCTGCCCGCGGCCGCGCTCACCGGCCCGGGACGCTTCCGCATGGCCCGCGAGGAGCCGGCCCCAGCGGCGGTGGCGGCGGCCGGGCAGCCCGGGGGCGGCAGGGTCGACCAGCGGGCGCTGCAGGGGCCAGGGGTCGCCCGCAGGGGGCGGCCGTCGCTGAGCCGCGCTAAACTGCACGGGCTGCGGCACATGTGCGCCGGGCGCTCGGCGGCAGGGGGCTCCTTCCAGCGGCGAGCTCTGTGGGTGCTGGCCTTCTGCACGTCCCTCGGCTTGCTGCTGTCCTGGTCCTCGAACCGCCTGCTCTACTGGCTCAGCTTCCCGTCGCACACGCGGGTGCACCGCGAGTGGAGCCGCCAGCTGCCCTTCCCCGCCGTCACCGTGTGCAACAACAACCCACTGCGCTTCCCGCGCCTCTCCAAGGGGGACCTGTACTACGCCGGCCACTGGCTCGGGCTGCTGCTGCCGAACCGCACGGCGCGCCCGCTGGTCAGCGAGCTGCTGCGGGGCGACGAGCCGCGGCGCCAGTGGTTCCGCAAGCTGGCGGACTTCCGCCTCTTCCTGCCGCCGCGCCACTTCGAGGGCATCAGCGCCGCCTTCATGGACCGCCTGGGTCACCAGCTTGAGGACATGCTGCTCTCCTGCAAGTACCGCGGCGAGCTCTGCGGTCCACACAACTTCTCCTCCGTGAGTTGCCCTCCGCGCGAACCCGCTCCCTCAGCGCCGTCACTCCCCTGGGATCGCCGGGCAGCTGTTCGGCCCTCTCCTCTCGGGACGGGACACCAGGCCCCTTGCAGTGTCACCATCCATGCTTGCCCAAATGGGACCTATTGTGGGTTCCCTGAGCCTTCTCCTCCGGGTTGTGGGAACTTGGACTTAACTGTAGGAGGAGTCTCCTCGCCCCAGTCCCAGCTCCCCTGTCTCAGCCCCTCTCGTTTAGCACCAGCCCCCAAACCCTTCATCGCTGTGGCCCCTCTGGAAATACTAGTCCCGCTTTTCTCCACCTCACGTCTGTGTCCAGAGGACTCCAAGCAGTGTGCCGTGCCTGGGGTGCACAGAGGTCTTAAGTGTGGGCTTGTGATCCCAGGGAAACCCAATAGGAATCTCTTCAAAACTAGGCCATCAAGGAGAATCACGCAGAGCCCGTAAGCAGGCTTACCACCCTAAGCGGCTTATGACTTCAGAGTTCCAAAACACTTAGAATCTAGGAGGACTTAGGAGGAAACTTCCAGAATATTAACCGACGCGGAAGCTAAAGCCAGTCTGGTGAGGAAGGCAGCAGTGCCCCTCCTGCTACTTTTGACAAGGTCTGGAGCATCCAGGGGACTGAGCAGTGGTAGGCAGAGCGGGGCCGCCAGCTCCCTCCTCCTGCAAGGTTTGAGTGTGAGTCTCTGGTCTGGAGCAGTGCCCTGCACTGGGGAAGCCGAGGGGCAGGGATGTGGATGCCAACTGCCAGGGCCAGAAGAAGCTGTGCTCAGGGTTTGTAAACCATTTGCTGTGCTGGTTCCCCCACACTGTGGGTCTGGATAACCCAGCTGTCGGACAGAAGGTATCTGCCGTGTGCAGTCTGCCTTGGAGGACTTCTGGTGCCAGACCCCAGCTTGGCGCAAGCCTGTTCAGCCATTCGTGTGTCAGTGCCCCTTAGGTGGGCTTGGACTCTTCCACTACTGCAGGGAAGGTTGGGGTGTGTGTACGGGTTGTGCTTATGTAGTGATTCGGCCAGTTCTGATTCAGCACTTCTGACGGTCTCGTCTCTGGGATGGTAAAGAGGTGCCACGGTTCCAACAGGTGTTGGCATGATGCCAATCAGGCCAGATGTCTCACTGGCTGACTGGTTATTCCTTGTTGATGATGGCAACCCTGCCTTCAATCTCATTCCGTTGGCATTGCCTTAAGCTGTAGTAGAGTATCCCTGAGTTATCCACTCCCAAACATTTATTTCCTGGGCTTTGCAGCTGGCCTTAAAAAAAAAAAATCTACCTGGTGGCTCCCTGCCTTGGCAAGCAGGATATGCTGTGAATATATGTTTCTAACTGACTTCTTCAAGAACTTTCAGCACAATTCTCAGCCCACAAAAGCTAAGGAATGGGAGGAGTGACACTCTGTTGCTTATTGTTCTTTGGCTGAGCACTAATTAGCAGCCTCTAGAGTTAGATTTAAGTTCAAGGTTACATCGAAGTATCAGCAGGTCCTCACTCGGGCTCCAAGTTGTACAGCACAGCCCATCAAATGTAATTCCAAACAGCTGATGATTGCTTTACAAAGTGTGTGGAATTGTATTCTAACAGCCAGTACTCACTTTCGATGTTCACCACAGCCCCGTGTTAGCAGTGAGTTTTATTCTCATTTTAAAATAAGGAAAACGAGGCTCTAAAAAGCTGGCCAGTGCCCACAGCCAGCAAATTCAAAGCCCGACTTTGCATACCACCAAATGCATTACAGAGGTCACATGGAACCCTTGCTCTCTGACTCTGGGCCTCTTTTCCTTAGAGGACCCCTGGGTAGGACTCCTACCACCCCCTCCAAGTTCTGTCCCTCCTAGGAGCTGCACAGTGGGAAGTGCAGCAACTCCACAGGCAATCCAGGTGGTCAGAGCCTTGGCCTTGTGTAACAGAGCGTAACTTACCTCTGTGTGTGAAGGACACAGCCCCTTCAGGAGCCACCTGACTTCAGCCTCCACAGCAGGTGTGGCCATGAGTTGCGTGGGTCAGTAGTTAAGGAGTAGAGGAGAGCAAGATCCTCACTGGGCACACCCTTCTCTTACCTCTCTGTACTCTGTCTCCCTGCATCTGAAGCTTGCAGGCACACACACACTCTCCTCCCCAGAGGTGTGTGTTCCTGGAACTCAAAGTGACCCCAGTGACTTCTTATCATGGCTCTGTCCTGGGAGTTTCCAGCTCCTGGTTTTTCAAGTCCCTCAGAATCGATAGTGTGGCCCCGCTCTCTGTAGAAGCCAGAAGCTCTTTCAGGAGAGTCCCGAATATGAATCTAGTCTATCTGGAGTACTTTCCTCTAACTGTCTTGCCTGGCCTCAAGCCTTTGTGATCTTTGATGGACAGCTCTGCATATTCGTACAGAGCTAAGACCATGAACTGTCAAACTGTACCACCTGGATTCAAATCTTGAGTCTACCTACTGTGTGTCCTAAGGCAAGTGACTTAATCTCTGTTCATTAGTTTTCTAACCCATCGAAAGTAGATAACAGTAGTATATGTACCACATTAGTCTGGTTTTGGTTTTGGTTTTGGTTTTGGTGTGTGTATGTGTGTATTTGAGCCATGGAGAGCTCTGGAAACTGTGCTGGGCTCCCATAGAAATTCTGGCCTTCAGGCATTAGGCTAAACTGGCCTTGGGCTGTCAGTTCTGTGCTCCTCACTTCTGCATCCCATCCTCTGCAGGGTAGCCAGAGCAGCCTTTCTAAGGCTCCACTCAAAGCATGTCATCTCCGCTCTTAAAACCCCTCAGTGGCTCCACATCCTTGGGTTCAGTTCCAAGCTTCTCAGGTCCTCCACCTAGTCCTGCCTTATTTCTTGCCACACCCCATACTCAAGCTCTGCAGAACAGCTTACAACAGCTGAGCCTGCGGCTCCTCAAGGTCCTCTGCTCCAGTCCTATTTCCTCTGCTGCTGTACATGTCCCTCCTTGCTACCTTGTCTGCAGGTACCTGGAAAACACCTGCTAAGCCTTTAACACACAGCTCTGAGGTTTCTTCTGCTTTGGAGCCTTCTTTGACCCCCCCCCCCCCCACCTGCGTCACCAAGCAACTGATGGCGTCCCCTTTTTTACCCTCCACTACCCTATTTAGGAATCTGTCCTTGCACGTGTGCATGTTATCACACCTATTGGGCTGCCTGTCTCCCCCTCCAGACCAGGGCAGGACTTATATCTGATTTCTTCATTGTCTTCAGCACCCAGCATGGAGCCTGACACATGGAAGGTGCTTGGGAAAGGTCCGTGGAATTAGTACCTTCAGCAGGTACTCCCAACTCAAGATTTCTGGTTGTCTAGGACAGTTATGCCAAGACTCTAAGCTTAATTCTTCTAAGGGACACCAGTGAAATGCATTTCCAATGAGAACCAGGCAATGTCTGGGCATGTGTTCCTGTTTGGGACAGAGAGAGAAAATGGAGAGCAAGATGCCAAGTGCTCCCCAGACACCTGTGTTTCCCTTATCGTCTGATGGCTTGTGCAACAGGTGAAGGGCAGGGCTCTAGGGGAGAACTTCGGGGGATGTGCCAGCTGTCCCCCAGTCCCACTCCATCCAATGAGTTTTATGGTCTGGAAATAAACCCTACAGGGGAGAGAAGTGTATTGTTGAAGGGTATCCCTTGGGTTTTATTCCCTGGGCCCATTCAGGATGTGCTTATTTGCAGTTCTTTTCTTTGTTTGCTGCAGCTATGCAAGGGTTATCATTCAGCATGAGAAGCAGCAGCTCCAGCTTTCTGAATGCCCATGTTGTTTCCCCAGCATCAGCTGTGGGCACGGGCTCTGTGCACTCTGGCCCTTCTGGGGTTTCCTGGGGGTGGAGGAAAGCAACTTTCCAGTGATTGGGCAGATGCAGAATTGCGAGGTCCAGTTAGCTGGGCATGGGGGGCCTTGGAACGGGGACCCACAGGGACCAAACCAGATCCACTGCAAAAACAGTGAGCGGTGGCCCTCCCCGGACACAGCATGGTTCAGGGGGAAGTGTCAGGGAGCCCTTAGCTCAGGACTTTGGCTCTCTGCCCATTCCGAACTGTGTGTCGTGGGCAGGCACTTTGCTCTCTGAGCCTCTGTAATAATTCCTGCTGCAGAGCGTGGGGATAGAAATGACATACGTGCAGTGCTAGCACATGCCTGAACAGCAGTAGGTGCTCAATATTTGAGAGCCACGGTCATGTAGATAAAGGACTCAGTGCAGTGTCTCGGCATCTGATGGAAGCAGTTATTAATTATTACCAAAATAATTATTATATCTTATCATGACCATTTATCCGAGTGGAAATATGCTCATTTCCTAGTTTGTTCATTGAATCGAGGAGAATCTGTTGAATGTCCAGTATATATTAAGCCCTGTACCTACCGCCAGGGGGTGGAGGGCGGAGGATAAAATTAATTAAAGGCACAGGGAGCGTCGTCTAGGCACGTGTGGCGTTGTCACAGAAGGAGAGGTGGCAACAGATGCCAAGGCATTTAGAGGTGCTGTGGGGGTTCCAAGAAGTATCCAAATCATATTGGGGACCTGCAAGGGCTTCCTGAAGGAGGAGATGTCTGAGCTGAATCTTAAATGCTACGTAGAGTTCCAGAGTGGAGAAGGAGAGAAATGAGACTTCAGGAAGTGGGAAGAGCAAATAAGAGCGTACAAAGGGATGAAATGATGAGATTAAACACTTGCTTTGAAGCCCTGAGACAAGTTCAAAGTGACTAGGAGGAGGGGCTGGAAGTGCGGAGGAGGAGCAGAGTTGAGGGGTGGCGATTGATGGTGTGAATGGGTACCTAAGGGGCCACATTTATGGTTTTGAACTTTAGTTTAAGAGCTGCAGTGAAGGAACAAGCAGGTGGCATAGTAGTTAAGGTGCTGGACTCCCATATGGTTGACCACAGTTTGAGTACCGGACCCAGTGACTTGAAACTCACGCCAGGTGTGTGTACGTGCATGCCCCAAATCCCAAGAGGAGAAAGGGAGGAAAAGGGATTGCGGTGAGGCCATCTGCCCTGATTTCTCACTCTCTGTCTGTCTTTCTCTGTCTCTCCGGTGAGTATACGTGCCCTATAACAAAAAAAAAAAAAAAAAAAAAAAAAAAAAAAAAAAAAAAAAAAAAAAACAAGATAAAATAAAAGTTATAGTGAAGGGGCCAGCAGGTGGCATGATGGTTAAGGAGCTGAACTCTCACATGACTGACTGTGATTCAAGTCCCGGATCCGGCAGCTTTCTTTCTCACTTTCTCTCTCACTCTCTTTTTGTCTCTCTCTGGTCAAATTAAAAAATAATTATTGTAGGGGGACCAGCAGATGGCGGAATGGTTCCATTGCTGGACTCTCATGTAATCAACTACAGTTCGAGTCCTGGACCCAGCACCTTAAAACTCACACTGGGCACATGTGTGTGCATGCCCAAAGTTCCAGGAGAATGGAGGAGAAGGGACTGTGGCATGACCATACTCCCTGGGGAGTGATTTCTCACTTTCTCTCTCGTTATCTCTGTCTGTCTCTCCAGTGAGCGCATGCGCCCTATAGCAAAAATATCTCCTTAAACAAATTTTTTTAAAGAAAAAAGGTTGTAAATTTTAAAAATTAAATAAATTTTTAAAAAATCTTGCAGCATAAACTCTGACTTTTTACTGCTAGCTGTTAGACTATAGAGAGATGCTACATCTCTATCCTAGTACCCTAGCTGCCAACCCTATGCTTAACTCCATCACGAGCCATTCCTTCCTGCACCCTTCCATAGATCCTGTCTCCTCCCCCTTGTTGTCCGACTTTGAGTTCCAGTTTTGGACTAGGTAGACACACGACAAGCTAAGGAAACAGTACTCAGTTTCATCATTTTGGTATTTCAGGCAAGTTGGCAGCCACAGACCAGCAACAGAAAATAAATCATTTCAGCAACCTATTATTCGACATTAGCAAATGCTGTTGAAATGGTACTGGGCCATTCAGTCCAGTAGTTGGGAGTCAAGAAAGAGACATCTGCTTTTAGAGAAAGAGGAACAAATGAGGGAATGCATAATAAAGTGCTTAGGACAGTCCCTGGCATCATCTAAGATGCGGTAAACGTGAGCTCCCCCTATTATTAGTACTTGCAGTGAGCATTTTGAGTGAAGGACAAAGGCAAATAGCATTGGGCAGCTGCGGTATGCCAGGCCCTGGCTGGGCATGTTTTATGTCATCTTAGTCCTGGAATAGTCCTGAAAGGGCGGGTGATAATCCATAGTCTACAAATGGGGAGACTGCAACTCTAGGAGCATTTGTAATCTGCCTATGTCACAAGCCAGCCAGTAACAACAGGGATTCAAACTCAAGTCCTCGTGATTGCCAAAGTAGGTGCTCTGTCCGCAGTTGGATGAGGACGTAGTAGCGCTGATGGGAGGTGGGAGTGTCCTGAGAAGCCGGGTTCAGCCTCAGTTTTGCCCTAGCCAGCTGTGACTTTGGCCTCAGGATCTTGCTCTGTAATATAACAGCATGAGCTAAATGACCAACGGGACTGAGATGAAAAGTTCTCCATTCACGGGGGCAGTCAGGGGAAAAGAGGCTTAAATACTGCAGATGGCTCGAGCTTTTCAGCCAACCATTTCTTTTCTTTGCAGAGCTGAAATAGTGATTAAGGGGAAAATGTACAAGTTATTGAAGTGCTAGAGACAGGACAGTGATTAAATAGACATTTATACAAGGAACATGAAAAGATCTCCACCAGTTATTTGACTTCAGGGAAATTAGTTTAGGGAATCAAATGTAAACTCTGCTCAGGTCTGCAGATATCCAAATTGACCAATGTTAGGCTGATTCTGATAGTGGCTATTTGGGGGGCAGTGTGGCCAATCATGAAGGCATCAATCAGATGTCTCCCATTTGAGGAGGACTGGAGGAATAACGAAACCATTTGCTTCGTGCATCAGTTGCTTCGGTTCTCCTAAGTGTTTTGCTTGGATAAGCTGCTTAGACATTCAATCAGGCGATGCACATTAACCGCCTCCTGTGTGCCAGGCACAGAGCCACAGAGAGGACCTTAAATCCTATGTGTTTATTTCTGTCTAGGCCCGTGAAAGTCAGTGTGCTTAATCGGCTATCCAGGTCTAAAAGAAGTTGCCTGTCATATGGGGAGTGGAGCTAGGAATGTGACAACTAGGCTTCCTTTTTAAAATTTGTTTATACTTTTCTTCTACGAGAACGACA
Source organism: Tupaia tana (assembly GCA_026018925.1). Lineage (NCBI taxonomy): Eukaryota > Metazoa > Chordata > Mammalia > Scandentia > Tupaiidae > Tupaia > Tupaia tana. Next base: position 26,549,358 of record JAKSZU010000011.1, on the reverse strand, counting down.
GAAAGAGGGGGAGAAGACAGAGACAGCACCCCCAATAGCCTGGATTATGGGGTGTATAGGAAAGCCTTAGAATGCAAACCCAGGACCTTCCCATATTGATGCAACTTTTTTTTTTCCCATGCCACTGCCTGACCCCCCCAATCCAGGATTTATACTGGCCACCTACTATGTAAACAGTCACATTCAATTTTACCACAATCAAATTAGTGTTTTGAAACCTACTTTACAGATGAGAAAGCTAAGGTCCAGGGGAGGTACTGGATCATACAGCTGGGAGACACTAGAGTTAGGATTCAACCAAAGACCAGTCTAACTCCAAGACTGATTTTCCTATGACTCTATTTTGCCAGCACTAAAGTTGCTGGTGAGAACAAACCCTTCCATAGCAGGTATCACTAACAGCCTTCCGAGCCTTAGTTTGAAATTTCTTTCACTGCAACTTGGTATAGGGCCCTGAAGTCATCCTGGGTTCCAAGACCTGCAACATGAGAAGAAAAGGCATAATTTTTTTGAGAATTATTTATTTACTTAATTTTATTTGTTTTTATTATTTGTTTTTAAATTTGACCAGAGAGAGACAGAAAGAGTGAGAAAGGAAAAGTGAAAAAGTAAGTCACCAGTTTGAAGACTCAAACCACTGTCAACCATGTGGGAGTCCAACACCTTAACCACCATGTCACTGCAGGCCCTAGAAAAGGCAATTCTTTTTTTCTTTGTTCATTTGTTTTGTTTTTAGAGATTTTTGTCTTAGGGTGCAGGTGCTTACTGAAGAGTGACAGAGACAGAGAGAAAGTGAATAGTTATCCCTCGGGGGAGAAGGCCATGCCACAATCCCTTCTTCTCCATTCTCCTTATGAGATCTTCAGCATGCACACACATGTACCTGGCGTGATTCTCAAGCTACTAGGTCTGGGACTTGAACCATGTGGGAGTCCAGGGACATAGCCACTACACCATCTGCTGGCTTCAGGAAAGGCCATTCTTAAGAATACGAGATAGATAATGAACTTTCATCCCTCTACTCCATCAGCTAAGCAGAGAGAGAAGTGGGTCAGGGGAGGGGAATCTACTCAGGAATTGTGCAAAAGTTTTAATCATGCCACCATGTGGAGTAAAGTACCAGTGTTTTGTTTTGTTTTGTTTTTAATTGACAGAGGGCACATGAGCTTGTCAGAGAGAGAAAGTACCTCCCAACAGGGTGTGGCTGTGCCACTGTTCCTTTTCTTCTATTTCTTCATCACAACAGGATTTGAGGCACACACACACAAGCCCCCGGCATGTTTTTCAAGCTGCTGGGGCTAGGTTTCCAACTGCGGTCAACCATGTGGGATCTGATTTTCTATGCACTGTGCATAACACTGCACTATGGGCCAGCCACAGTCTAAACTGAAGAACCTCTTTTTTTTTTTTTTTTTTTTTTTTTTTTTTTCTTTTTCCCAAGGACACAGGTACCTTGGGCAACTTGAAGTCTTGGATAAGAAAATGTTTCCAAATTGAGATCCGGCTCCGGCCTGTGCTAACAAATAGATGACTCACTCGTAATTGGAACATGAATTGTTGGGAAAATAAATAGAGGCTGCTAACGTACTGGGGAAGTTTGTTCTCCTGAGCATGTCAAATATCTCCCCTGACACCATTGTTTATACTATTAATTTGCTTCGTAAATTGTTTCCTCCGATTTCACACACATTTATTGAGCTCCTACTCTCTGCCAGGCACTTTTACATTCATTATTTTACTCCAGCCTGACAATGGACCAGAGAGGAAAGTTTTCTTTTCTTCTCAGTACAAATAAGGGAAGTGAGATGCCGAGTGGTTCAGTGTCTTACCCAAGATCATAGATAGAAACTCCAAATTTAGGGTTCCAAAATCAGGGCTCTGTGTACTAGATCATAGTAGTTCCTACAGAGAAATCCCCATGCAGCTTTAACCAGACAAACTGCATTTCTGATCAGCAGTTTTAATTATTATACCCAGGTAGCTATCGTAATGTATGCTACTGTCTCATCTCATCCCTGCTGCAAAGGAAGGGTGCTCATTGCTTGCCTAACTTCAGAGAGGGGAGTGACTTGCCCAGGATCGCCAGGCACAGGAATGGACAAATAGCCAAAATTTGAATTCAGGCCTCCAAAGGCCCCATTTGCCTCTTTTTTGCCAACTTCCTCTGTTCCTGATAAGGGTGTGTTTGAGGGGATTTTGCCAGCCCTGAAAGATTTTTCATATGGAAAAAGCGATGGGCCAGTGAGTATCTTGCAGAAAAGTATCTGAAACTGGCTGCTGAGAGAGGTGTTGAGGAAGCCTTCCATTAACTGTGGCTGGAGACCCATTCTCCCTCCCCAGGCAGGTCTGTTTCAGCACACCCCACTGGCTGTGGGTGAATGAGGAACTCTTGAGGAGAGACGTGCTTCTTACACTTCAGCATGCCCAGGTTCCTAGGCCTTTAATGGAGATCCTGATTCAGTAGGATGGGATGAGGCCTGAGACTGGCATTTCTAATGAGCCCCTGGGTGATGGGGATGCTGCTGGTCCCCAAACCACACTTTGAGACAAGGCCATGGGTTCCTTGAAGCCCCAGCGATGCTGAGAAGGAGGAATCCGTGAAGCTCTCGCAATCTTATTCAATTCACTGGGTCTGTAAAAGTGCAAGTGGGATGAGCACCCTAGGGTGAAGCAAAGAAGGCCACGTGGGAAGAGGCACTGTGTTGCCCAGTGGACCAGGAGGACATGTGGTAGCAGAAGCATCAGTGTTCTGAAGCAGCCTTCTGCCACCCCAGAGCAGAATCAACAGAGGCCCATGGGCCTAGCCAGAGAGTCAACCAGACTAAAATCCAAATGGCCTGTGGTAGGCTGAATAATGGCCCCTCAAAAGTGCCCGTGTCCACGTCCTTAGAACCTGTGAATATGTTACCTTATGTGGCAAAGGGTGCTTTGCAGCTGTGATTACGTTGAGGATTTTGAGGTAGGGAGATTATTCTAGATTATCCAGGTAGGCCCAGTATCATCATGGGTCCTTATAAGTGAAAAAAGGAATCAGAGAATCAATGAAAGGCTATGTAACCATGGAGATAGAAGTCAGAGTTGGAGAGGAATTTGAAGACACTCCATTCGTGGGTTTGAAGATGGAAGAAGGGGCCATAAGTCAAGAAATATGGAAGCTGGAAAAGACAAAGAAACAGAGTCTGCCTTAAAGCCCACAGAAAAACACAGCCTTGCTGTTACCTTGATATTAGCCCACATGAGTAGTCATTTTGGACTTCCGACCTCCAGAACTATAAGATGATAAATCTCTGTTGCTTCAAGTAACTGATGGTTGTGATTGGTTACAGCAGCAACAGGGACCTAATACAGGCCTCCTTTGTTAGCATTTTACAGAATACTTCCTATTATAAACCTGAATCCATCGCGGACCCAGCAGCTATTATGAAACAGGGTCTGCCCCCAAATCAAGAAAATTAAAGAGGTTGTGACAAAACATGTGTCTAGTTTTTAAAATAGCATGGGAGTATTTTAACCACACTTACATTCATATTAGGGGGAGCACACAGAGCTGCCTCAGGAGTCAGACAGACTCAAGTTCAAATCCAACCTCTGCCAGTAGGAGGCTATTGGGGAGCTGCTGACCATCCCTGAAACCCTGTTTCTCCATTTGTAAAACACAAATCATGCCTACCTTGTTATGAAATTTAAAGATAATATGTTCATCTATTTAAAAAATGATTTATGGAGAGCCAGCCATGGGCTAGTCTTGGTGGAACAAAGTTGAGTGTAAATACAGACAGTTGGCCCATCTGTGGTGGTGCAGCAGTAGCACAGTACTCTATAGTGCTACAGGCCATATGGAAGATTGGGGTTCAGCTCCCAGGTTCAGCTCCCGTCCTGGCTGTCTGGGAAATACTGGATGAAGGATTGTAACATGAGGCCCTCTTAAAGGTACCTCTCTCTTTGAATGCATAAATAAGCTTAAAATTTTTTTTCTACCCTCTTGTACGTAAAGTCACAGCACAGATAAGTAGGTGAGCCATCACTATCATCCTCATCCTCATTATAATAGGGATATCCCTTGCTTCTTCTGGAAGCCCTGAAAGAATAGCCTTCTATGTGTTATTGCAATGCTAGACAGGAAACAGTATAAGTCTTTAAAAAGTTCATAGAAAATGCATATTACAAAAAAAAAAAAAAGGCAGATAGACAGATAGATTTCAAAACTTTTTGTATCAAACTAAACTCATACTTTAACTTTATTTTTCCACAAACTTTTTGAAGTCTCTTTGTATGTAATTTTCACATTACACCTCTCTACACAGCCTTTCAGTCTTTCTCCCTCACTTGGTTCCCTGATCAAATTAAAAAATAGAGAGGGAGACGGAGTTACTCGAGGTCATATCTCAAGGCTCTGGGATGCTTGAAAATGAGGACTCTAAGGTATTTGTGCTTAAGTCTACAGATGATACTTTCACAGCATGGCCGTGTCACTTTCTTCCTCCGTGAACTCTCTCCTCCAAATCTGTATTCTGGCCATCCGCTTCTGATTCCAATGGCATATCTGATCTGAAAGTTGTTGATACTCTGATCTCTGAAAGTGAAGGGTTTAATCTTCTCTTGGAACCCCTCCCAACGAAAATTATTTTCCCACTTTGAAATGGCACGGGCATGCACTGTGAACGCACATCCATAAATCTAAGCCTACTGCTCAGGAAAGCAGATGAGATTTGACTCTGCTTCTCAGCACAGTCTCACAAAGCAAATTATGGAAAGAATTTGATTTATAGGAGCACCTCAAAGGCTCTGGAGTGAGACGCGTGTTTATTCAGTTTATTACCATTTATTTTACACTATCTCTTTATGCTCCCTGCACATGGATTTGAAAGACTATTTGGATAGATGCTTATGACCTGCCAGATTGCATGGCCCTGTTGAGGCACATGGCTCCTTTTGGCGAAACTGCCAACAGCTCAGGTTGGGGGAGCTTCCTACCAGTGTTGGGGGATAACACCCAGCCTTTGACACTCAGGCCGGGAGACTGTAGCCCGAACTTCCCAGCTCTGCGTTGGTATGTTACCCAGTGTGAATCTCCAGCTGCAACCCTGGGATGTGTACGGGCAGGCTTGATTTAAGATTCAAATATCTCAGAACAGCTGGGGATATTTAACATCGCTATAATTACATTACATTTTTGACGGTACATGGAGTGAGAGCCTTTTTTTGTTGTTGTTGAATATTCTATGAGCATCAAATATTTTAACCAGCCAGGGAAACATGACTGCATTTTTCACATCCAAGTAGTTCGGTTTTTAAAATTCTGGCCAGGGAGAAATGTCTCGGCCTTTAATCTTTAACCGTGTCTTTGGACGGGCAAGAGCAACATGCACTTGGCTATGGCTGAGGAACTCGTCAGGTGAGCTATAATGCAAAAGAAACAAGAATATGGGCCAGGAACTAGTAGGTACCCCTTGTGCGCCAGGAGTGGTGGGGTCAGCTTGCCAAAAGTGACATTGCTAAGAGATGATGGAGCCAGAGTCTGCTATGGTCTCTACCAGGCAATTTTGGTATTTAGGTGGAATGAGTTGGTGCCAGGAGGTGAGATGAGGAGGGAGAAACAAGACAGAGGAAGACCTCCTGTGCCTCAGGCTCTGTGCCTCACGTTTCTCCTCTGCTTTCTCAGATTCCTCTCTTCCTCACATTTCTCCTCAGGGCTACACTCTGGGTACTTACTGCCATTCCCATTTTACAGATGAACACACTAAGGCTCGGGGGTTAATGCAGGAAGTAGTGATGAGGACCCACACCTCATGCTGTTGAAAAATAACATTTTGAATATTTCACTTTTAAATACCTCTTTTCCACCCTTTTCCCTCCCCCACCCCATGGTCAGCAGTCTTGTGTGTGTTTGTTTCATATTTATTTATTTATTTTAGATTCTTGTTATAGGACATGTGCACTTGCTGAAGAGAGGCAGAGAGAGAGAAAGTGAGAAATCAACCCCAAGGGAAGGATGACCACCCCACAATCACTTCTCCTTCATTCTCTTCTCTGGATTCACGTATGAACACACGCTCTGCATGTTTCTGAAATCACCGAGTTTGGGACTCAAACTGCAGTCAGTTCTGTGGGATGCAGCACCTGAACCACCATGCAACCTGAGGGCCCCTTGGTCTACAATATTAACCCACTTAGGAGGTGAGAAAGCACCTTTACCTTGGCTGACCTATCTCTTCCCACTTCATGGAGTCAAGGGCTCATGGCCCTGACACTCGAACCAAGTCACTTATGAGCTGCTTATCTCTTTTCAAGGAATTTTCCAACCTCCACGCCCTCGCTCAGGCTGCTCCCTTCTCCTGATGCCCTGAACTGCCCTCTCTACCTCATAAGCCCAGTCTACTCAGAACGGTTGGGTGCTTACATACGCACACAGAATATGCCTGGAGGGATGCATGAGATCTAATAATGGACTGCCTTTGAGAAAGGGTGGAGTAAGGTCCATGGAAGAAAACCCATTTCTCACTCTGTACTCTTACCTAGGTTGTAAATTTTTAAAATTAAACATGCATGTATAACTTCCAACGAATAAACACATGAGACAAAAGGGAAATACCATTGTTTTTTCAAAAATCCCATCTCTTTGGGGGTTATCTCCTACCACTCCTCCATATGAATCATCTGTTCAGCAAAGAGATGTTTTCCATCTTTTCAACCACACAGAACTCACTTTGTTTCTGCCCCAGTTGTGAAGCTTTCCTTTCTCACTCTTCTATTGTGTTCCTTGATGTCTGCTCAGGTTCCTCGCAGCAGCTAGCATCTCCTGGAGGGCAAGGGTATGCCTGACTCCATCCTGTGGCTCTCCCCACACCCGACACTATGCCTTGTAGGTAACAAGTTTCCTGGCCAAGTATTGAATTATTGAAATAGAAAAAAGGATTAGTACCAACAAAATACGTGTGGCCTCATTCAGACATTCATAAGTCCATTCAAAGAAGAGTGATGGCGAGCCCTTGTGGGTCAGGCTCTAGCAGGTACAGGATGTGAAGGAAAATAGATTCAGCCCTTCCCTCACGGAGCTCAGATGCTAAAGCTCATGTGCATCCTTAGGGGGCTGAGAAAATTAGAAAACATGGTGTGTTGGGGGTGGAAGGATGGATAATATCCAAGTAAGCAAACAAATGAACAAGACTCTACAATAATTATAAGTGCTATGAAGGGTCAGGCAGTGGTGCAGTGGTAATGTGACTAGACCCACATGAGTAAAGTCCTGGGTTTGTGTCCTGAGGCCTCCCTGAGCATGCTGGGTATGTAGCTGGGACTGGGGGTAACTGTGTGAAGAGCCTGTTGGGGGTGCCTATTTATCTCTCTCTCTTTCTCTTGGAAGAAGAAAATACAATTTTTAAAGATGCTGTAAAGTGGGGCCAGCAGGTGGCATGGTGACAAAGGCACTGGGTCCCACATGGCCAACTCTACGGTTTCAGTTCTAGACCTAGCAGCCTGAACATCTCACTGGGTGCATGTGTGTGCGTGCCCCGAATCCCAAGAGTAGAACAGAGGAGAAGGGATTGTAGTGTAATCATCCCCCTGGGGGTGAGGGTGGTGATTTCTCACTGTCTCTCTCTATATAGATCTCTCCAGTGAGTGCACACACCCTATGGCAAAAATCTAAACAAACAAACAAAATGCTGTAAAGCCAAAATATTAAGGACATCTGATAAGGGCTGGCAGAGGCTGCTTGAAGACAAGGAATAGGGACAGATATGTTCTCTGAGGAAGTGACATCTTCACTGGGACCTGGGAGATATGATAGGGAGATCTGGGAGACCATGCCAAGCAGAGAGCCCAGAAAACCCAAAGCCCTGAAAGGGAGAAGCATCTGTTTGTTCCTTCCAACACTAGAACATTCAACTCCCAGAGCTCACTCCCCTGCTCTTCGTCCTGTGGGAACTTCTGGCTCCTTCCAGGACGTAGGTGCCTCTCTCACCCACACAGTGTGAGAGAACACAGCTCAAGCGGTTCTGGAAATACTGACCTCCAGAATGCTAATGGAATGTAGCCTTAGGTCCTTGGGCTGAACTCTCCTTTAAAAAATAACACCAGTGAACAGTGAAAAGCCGCAGCCCCAGGAATCCAAATCCAACCATAAATCCCTGTCTAAGGGCACTCGGGGACACCCACTTAGCCAAGTCCTTCCCCTGGAGTACTGCATTCTGGTTAATTAGCGCCACTCTCCAGTGCTTGATTAATCTTCCTAAGGGCAAAGGTCTTAAGCCTTTTCATTAAGATGGGTTTTCCTTGTTCAGTCTCTAAAATGCTAGGTCAGGATGGCCACTTGCCCACAGTGAATACAGACCCCTTCCTTAGCTTTGAGTTTCCCAGAGAACTTGCCGATCTTTCACTTCTGTCCTCTTCACGAAACCTCGTGACAGAAAAGCAATCAGCATTGTTCCCCATTATAGATGGGGCAGCGAGGGCACGGGGAGGAGAATTCAGGTGCCCTTGGTTAGCCAACTGGTGCCAGCACTGGGTGGGTTCTGACTCCTTCTCCAGGGTTTCTCTGGCTTGTGGTGGTGAATTGCTACTGAGAGTCTAACTCCATTCCCTTCTGTGCGTCTCAATGTCAGGGTCACCTCATTGGAGAGTCTTCCCTGATCTCAGTGGAGTTGAACCCTGGGCTGAGAGAGCCCACAGGTGCCTCTCAAACTTCAGTGACCTTTACATGTATGAGAATCGCCATGGGTTGGTGCATAACTGCAGACTCTGGTTCAACTGGAGAGGCCTGAGATTCTGCATTTCTGCTAAATACCTAGCCAATGCCACTGGGTGGTGATTGGACCATATTTGATATAACAGGGATCTATGAGGCCAAAGGAGAAGGTGGCATGGAATAAGAGAGAAAGAAGAGCCTCTGGCCCTGGGCAGACTTGGGTATCTATCAACCATGATCCTTTATTCCGTGTTACAATAAATGATCCCCTTTGGACAGAGTTCAAGGTGGGCCCACCTCATCCTGAATCCTGCCCAGAAAAGCAAAGCCGTTTCTCTCAGGCTAAACCTGCAAAGCTGCTGCTGCTTAGAAATGCAGACAGTGCAGCAATTGGTAAGTCTCTATTAAGGATAACTCTTTCCTTTGTCTTTATATGATGCTGAAATGACTAGTCATTTAGCGAAACCGTGCAGATAGGGAAATGGCAACAGAGTCGCATACCTCCAAAATCGTCTCTCTGTAACAATGAGCTGCTAGGTATTTTCGCTCCCTTTTCTGATTTTGGGGATATCAGTGGACATATCCGTGAGAGGTAGGAATCCAAAAAGCAGAGTCTCTGATTTGATCAGAGTAATGAGTCTTTGTCTTTGAGAAGCGTGTTACCACCAAGGAGGAGACAGCTTGTCATGAAGGGAGCCAGGCCAATAAGAGGACATTTCTAGGTAACGTGGCTAGAAGCCTGCACTTTGGTTGCCACTGACCATTTGTCAGAACTGCTAAGGCTGCTTCCAAAGCATGCCTTGGACTATTTATCGCATTCACTCATTCAGACCTTCATTTGTTTTATCAGTTGTTCATTCCTTTGCTCATTCTTTTATTTATTCACTGATGCATAGATTTATTTACTCATTCATACATTCATTGAGTGTCTTCTATCGACCAGGCACTGTGCCAGGCTCTTAGGATGTCGAAGTGAATCCGTTCCAAGTCATCAGTTCAATCTCCTCCCCCTTGTAGAATCCTGTAGCCAGGCAACAGACTAGACCCCTCCATGGCCTCTCCAGTTTAATGCTGAAAAGCTGGAACTGCCATTTGTTTTCTGGAGTCTGAGAATCTGTCTGAGCATGTGGCCTCCCCATTCTGCCACATTGAGTCACCTCAGGTTCCCTGAATCTGCTCTGTTCTCCTGAGCCTTTGCATATGCTGTTCCCTCAGCCTGGAAGGTTGATGGAGATACAAAGGGATCTCCCCTGTGCTGCTGAGAGCCACTGGTGACCTGTGAGACTACCCCTAATGATAAGAGTGAAGGCTCAGCATTTGTGACTTGACTTCCCAAGGGAAGATCTACTGGCGTCTATGCAAGCAGATTCCCAGCTGTACTCCACTGGGGTTTGCCCAAGAACTTTAGGAGAAGGCAAAAAAAGAATTGCAAATCACAGGCAGGTGAAGTGACTTGCTCAAGGTCACAAAGCTAGGAAGAGGCCAACTTGATTCTTCTCGCTCTCTTCCCAGGGCTGATGCTAGTCTGCAACATGCTCAGAAAAGACATTAGCCACCGGGAGTTATGCATTCATACCTGTAGGGCATTTTATTGTTTTCTACTGAAGGTTAGGAGAAACTGCGCTAGCTGGACCAGTAAGCTGCAGAAGAGAACTGAGGTTATTATTCGATGACTCAGATTTTGAAAAGCAAGTTTTTCCTGAGATATTTAAATAACTCAAAGTTACTGCCGCCCCGTCCAAGAGAGGACAACCAGGCAGTGGTATATGACTTCTGGGTGGGAGGGGAATAATGTGGGAGGCAAAAGCCAGACTTCCAGAGAGAAATTACCATTTTGTATTTATTACTTTGGCTTGCAGGAGTGCCGCAGGGACAGGCTCGCTAATACATTAGATAATTGCCTCAGTTCTCCACTTCATTTTGCAGTGTGTAGACCAGCCCAGGTGCTGACGTGTAGGACATGATTCAGGTCAGGCCTCCCAGGTGCCCAAGGTTAGGAGGGATAGGGGAGTGGGACGAGAGAGGGGCATGTGCATCTCTCAGGCACGAGGGCACCAGGACCATTGGGTCCCTGTAACCACAGCTGCAAAGCACCCACAGTAGAGGAAGAATCCTAGACCAGGAACCAGGAGATCAGAGTTGTGTCCTGCCACTGACTGCGGGGGGCCCTAGACACTTAGCTGTCCCTCTCTGGGCCTCTGATGTCCATTTGGAAAACTGAAGGACATTAAAAATCAATGTCTCTCACTTCTGGCTGTACTTTAGACTCATCTGGGGAAATTAAAAATTACTAAAGCCCCAAGTTCAACCCTCGGATAGTCTGATTTCATTAGTTTGGGTCAGGCTCAGACTTCCTTATGTTTTAGCCCAAATTGAGTGTCCCACTGATATGTATAATCTTTTGTAGAGTGGACATTCTAGGAATCTGTGTTGTGGGAAAAGGCAACTAGTTCATGACCTCATGATGCAGAGTCATTGTTTCCGTATTTAGGTCTTTGCTGGCCATAATGTGCTTCTACTCATGACTCAGCCTCTCCCTAGTGGGTTCCCTTTTCTCAGTGAATACTGGAGAACTGCTCCAGGAGAAAGAAGGCTCAGCTTTTAGCCTTTTTTGTATTAGCTCTGTGGCCATGGGCAAATCAGCTTGGGATCTTTGGGTCTCAATTGACAAGAGGGCAGCTGGACTCTGCCTTCCAAGCCAGTTCTTTTTTTGCTGCACACCACCTTACAAAGCTTTCCCGTCCTGTGCCGGAGACATCAGCCTGAGAACACTCCTTTTTCAGATGAGGAGACAGCTTCATTGTGGACAGGTGATTATCCAAGGCCCATCCAGCCAGAAAGAAATGGAACCAGACAGACATCAGTTCACATCCCAGCAATTCTACTTCCAATCGCACTTTGACTAGGTAATTAAGTTTTCTGCACCTTGGTTTCCTTTTCTGTAAAATGGACTTAATACCAGCTATTTTCACAGAGGTTAGGAGGAGGAAAAAAGATAGCCAGGTAGAACCTTTGGTGGGGCCTGGCCCAGAGCTGATGCTCCCATATTTTCTTCCTCTCCCCTCCCTCAGTAATCTCTCCTATTCTCCCTTTACCCTTTCCTTGTCCCCTGAGAGTTTTTAGACTCCTCAAGGACTAGGACCGTGAGAGGCAAGTCATCGTGCAGGACCTTGGGCACGTTGTTTACTCCTCAGGTGCCTTCATTTTCCCATCCACTAAATGGAGATAGCAGTGGTGTTTGCAGTTGTGAGGGCTCCGTGAGTCACAAGGACAGCTTCTGGCATGGAGCTTGGGCTATGACTGTAGGGCTTCTTTAGGGCTTTCCTTCTTCCCAGAGGGCCCTCTCACGGAGGAGGACTCTCTACCCTCTCCCCCTCCAGAGGCTGTTGAGTGAACAAGGGAGTGATTCCCTCAGGCCAAGAATGTAAACAATCACAGCCTCCCAAGTCCCGGCTGTGTTCTCAGCTGTGACAGCTCGGTGGAGTACACACAGTCCTCAAGGTTCCTGGGCGGAGAGCAGCAACTCTATATCAGGGGATTGCTTACTATCTTGAGACAGAAAAAAAAAAGGAAGAAGCTATAAATACAGAGGATTCATCTGTGATAAGTCATGGTTAGAAACCCCAGCAATATAACTTTAATTCTGCACTCCAGCTTGTAAGTTCATGCAGTAAAAACAGTCACTAGTAATTTATTTTTTCCCACTCTTTTAATTTCGTGATTTTTTTTCCCTTTAACCAACCCAAAAGTCCTCCTAAACTCATCTTAAGCTTTTATTTTTTCTCCCCTCCCTGAGCAATCATAAAATGTGACCATGGAATAAAGTTTAAAAGCATTCCCCTCTCTTACATTTCCAGGCTGAAAATGCATAGTCTTGGGGACAATTTTTAAACCCAGTTTTGTTAAAACAAGAGTGTGTTCTGGGTGCTCTTGTCACCACCTGTCTCCAGGTGGCAAGGGAGACTGGCATGGTGGGAGGCAGTTCAGTCAAAAGGAAAAGGCAGTGTGTGTGAAACCCAGGTGTTGGGTTTAAGTCACTCCTCTTTCGACTTAGAGCTGCATGATCTTAGGCAAATGTCTTTCCCCTCAAGGCTGTTTCCTTGTTTGTAAAAAGGAGACAAAATTTAGTGACAGGCCTCCTACACTGGGATATTCTGAGTACCCAAAGAGATAATATATACAAAATTGTTTCGTTTGGTGTACTGCACTGTACGCCTGGTGGAGATTTTGACTGCTACCACTGCTGGTAATGGTGAGGATGATGGAGATGAGGATGAAGGTACAAAGGGGTCTTCAAAAATGCATATTGTGAAAAAATCTGTAAAAGAATGTCAACATTTTTTGCACCAACATCAGCTCATACTTTAATTTTTCCATAAAGTGTTTGGAGTCCCTTGGTAGGGTGATGATAGTGGGGATGATACTACAGCTATGTGCAGTGTAAGGTCCCTGGTTTTATGTGATATAAAGAGGATTTTTCTCAAAGCCTTATGCTTTATTCTCTTTGTGTATAAAATAGGTGCCTAGTAAAGAATGACTCCTCTAAACTCAATTTCAGAACTTTGTCTACCTCTTAGAGGCTTAAGTCATTCATTCATCAAGCATTAATTGAGTGCCTACTGTGTGCCAGACTCTGTCCCTATGTACATGGGGCTTACAGTTTAGAAAATGGTGGCGTCAGGTGGGGTGATGAAATAGATGGTGAACATAAAAACAAACAGCATAATTTCAGATGGCACCAAGGACCGTGAGGACAATAAAATAGGACAACAGGGTAGAGAAGGATGGAGAAGAGTGGTTGCAAAATGCTTTAGCTCATGTAGTCAGGAAGCCCTGTCTGAAGGGGTACCACGTGAACAGAGATATAAATGAGAGAGGAACACAACCAGGCAAAGACCTCTAGGGAGGCAGGGTGTCCCACGCAGAAAAGACACAATGCAAAGGCTGAGATGAGAATGAACTTGACTTGTTCAAGACTTGGAAAGGAGACCGTGTGTCTCAAGCAGAGTGAAGGAGGAGAGTGGTATGAGCTGTCATTGAAAAGGTAGGTGTAAGTCAAACCATGGCAAGCCTTGGAGGGCTGAATTTGGAGAGTACACTAGGGCAGTGCAAAATCCTTGGAGGACTTAGGTATGGGAGTGCCATAAATAACTGTACTCTCCGAGAAGATCATTCTGGCTTCTGAGATGGATAAGAGAGGCTAAGAATGGAGGCAGAAAGACAAGTCAGAAGGTAGTGTAAGGGTCCAGAGATCGGTCCAACCGATGGAGACACAGAAAAGACTATGACAATGCAACTGCAAAAGAGGCTTTTATTTTTCCAGCTAGCTGGGGTCCAAGTTCCTGCCCGTCGCAGCGGGCCTTCACAAGGACCCTGAGCCTAAGATAAAGGGATCTTTTATAGTTCAGGATTTTTCATAGAATGTAACACATACAAAGGAGGGGGTATGAGAAGTGAGGGTCCAGCTATCACCACCTGCTCAGGTCTAGATAAGGGCTCTCAGCTAAGGGTCTGGATGACCTTGCCTCGGAGGTGCTGGGCCCTCCCGTTTTCCACTTATCTGAGAGTTCCCAGACTCCTGGTCCTTGAAGCCCTTACAAAGTGGGCTCCGTTCTTGAAGACTTAACAGGGTAGCAATTAAGCTAACTTGCCCCAGCATTCCCTAACATGGCGGTGATTATGCTAACTTGGCCTAACAGTAGATATAATACTTAGGATAAGAGATGCTGATAGACAGAACTAGGATTTTGACAGTGGAGGTGATGAACCTGGTCCAATTTGAGATATGTTGGAGGTGGATCCAGTGAGACTTGACATTGAACTTTGTATAGAATGTGATAAAAGGAAGGCTCGGGACCAGCAGTTAGCGTAATGGCTATGTCGCTGGACTCCCATGTAGTCGACCATAGTTCGAGTCCTGACCTGGCAGCTTAAACTCATGCCAGGCACATGTGCGTGCATGCCCAAGATCCCGAGAGGAGAATGGAGGAGAAGGGATTGCAGTGTGGCCATGCCCCTGGGGGTTGATTTCTCGCTTTCTGTCTCTCTGTCTCTCTCTGTGTTTCTGGTGAGCGCACGCACCCTGTAGCAAAAACCTCTCCAAAAAAAAAGAAAAGAAAAGAAAAGAAAAGGAGGGCTCAAGGAACTCCTAGGCCATGGGCCTGAGCCATTGGGCTGGTACTGGTAACTTACGCTGAGAAGGGAAAGGCTGGTGTAGAGTAAATCTGGAGAGGAGGAAGGTAGGGAATAGAACTCAATGTCTGGGGCATATTAAGACTGAAATAGCTATTGGACATCCTAGTAGACAGTGGGACATATAAGCTTGGAGCTCAAGGGGAGGATAGGAGATAGAGGTTTGGAAGTCATGGGGGAATGGCAGGGTTCAGAGTCATGGGAATTGGATGGGATCACATGAATTGAGTGTGCAGACAGGGGAGAGCTACTGGCTGAGCACTGGGCTCTGGATTAACCAACATTCAAGGTTCAGAAAGCAGAAGAGCTAATGGGACCAGCAGATGGCATAATGGTTACATGGCTAGACTCCCACATAGTCGACCACAGTTCAAGTTCCAGACCCTGCAGCTTAAACTCACACCGGGCACATGTGTGTACATGCCCAAAATCCCAAGAGGAGAATGGAGGTTAAGGGATTGTGGCGTGGTCATCCCCCTGGGGGATGATTTCTCACTTTTTGTCTCTCTGTCTCTCTCTGTCTCTCCGGTGAGCACACACACCCTAAAGCAAAAATCTCCTCAAAAAAAGAAAAAGAAAGGAAAAGAAAAGAAAGCAGAGGAACTGACAAAGAAAGGTGAGAAGGAATGGTCAGGAAATTGAAGAAAATCCCGGAAAACACTAACATAGAAGCCTAAGGGAAAGGGGAACGAAGGGGGTGTGTTCGGCTCTGTGGGACACTGAGATGCCAAGGGAAAGTGAGCTTCTTCCGTTTAGAAAAAGGAGGCAGTACAGTATAAAGGCTGTAAGTACGGGTTTTCGAACCAGATGCCCTTGAACCCAGGTCCTGACACTGTCATCTCTCAGCTTCGCAGCCCTGGCCAAGCCCTAACCTCCTGAACCCTTAGCTGCTCCCTCCATGAGGCATTACTGTACAGTGTAAATGCAATCGTGTCTGTAACGTGCTTAGCACTGAGTGTGGTATACAGTCAGTGCTCAATAAAAAGAAAGAAACTGTACGTATTCTTCCTGAAACTGTTCAAGTAAATAGAGTCATTGTCAGTCAAAGAGCAAAATTAGGAAGGGACGATTTCATTTGGGCATGGAAGGCTTCTCTCAGGTTAGAAATGAAGTCGTCTTAAAAGCATTGAAAATAGTTATGGACACTGGAGACTGTGGAAGGAGGGTGTGAGGGCGAGAGTGTAGGGAAGGTCACTTGGGAGAAAAAAGGGAAAGGTAAGACATTTGCTGGGACACAAAAATGGTCTATTGCCTGTTGATGATGATGTGCGTGGTATTCTCAACTGGACTGATCTGAGGTGTATTGTGTGTTGGGTAAATTCTCTATACAAGCTAAATGATGTATAGCAATTGAATGTATAAAAGATAGTAACAATTAAAAAATACAATTTATTAATATCTGTGGTGACATTATGAAGGTAAATACAAGAATATAAAGTTCCAAAAATGAAAAAAGACATGAAGTTGTCTGTAAGGCTCAGATGGTAACATCAGGAGGAGCCGTAGGCAGGGGACAGGGACCAAGAGCCGCTGGAGCACTCACGCCCTACCGGGGACATCCTGGATTACAACCCCACGCAGGCCAGGTGAAACCCATTCTCAGGCCCAGAACTGCTGGGCATTAGGTGATGGTAGACCAGAGAAGAATTTTAAACTGGGTATATGGGATTGACAGGCTCAGATTTGCATTTCAGAAAGGCCCCTCTGGAAGCAGTGCAGAGAGAAGATGTGTGTGTGTGTGTGGGGGGGGGGGGGGGGGTTGTTCCTAGTCCAAGGCTGCGAGAGAGCCAGTAAACTCTACACTCAGGCAAGAGGAGACCAGGATGAGGAAATGAGCTCATTATAACATAATTAGTCTATAATCAGTATGCAGACTTATCATTTCAAATGTAAAGATGATTATATGGTGAATTTTTTTTTCCTTTTAATGGAAGTAACTTGCCCACCTGGGGGCTGGGGTGGCTGGTTGGAGAAAAAGGTGAGATATTTTTTAACCAATAGATTCTGCAATAAATTAGTTTATTGATTAAAAAAAAATCACTTACTATGGGCAGTAAAAGTTGTAAATGAGATTAGTGTCTGGTTAGAGTAAAAGCTAAGTAAAGGGGCCCAGGAGGCTTCCCTCATTCAACTGAACAGAAGGTTTCAAATGCAGGGAGAGAAGAGGGGTCTGGTTAGGCCATGGGGCCTGCCGGGACCAGGCAATGACTGGAGCAAGTGGGCTCAGATCTGAGACATTTCCCCTCTGCTTTCTGTAAAGAATTAGCAAGTAATTCAACTTTGGGCAATGAGGTTATCTACACTGACCAAACAAAATATTTATACCACTGTTCTCCATGATTTTAAATATATAGCCAAAGAAAGGAAGGGAGAAAGAGGCGGAGGGAGGGAGAGACTCCTTAGGTTTCAGAAATAAGAGAGAACCTTGAAACCAGGGTGGTAATCACATGGCTGCTTCCTGGGGACCTATGGTGCCAGGTCACAGACTTCAGGTCAATGCTATGTCGGGGCTGGGGAAGGGTGTTTATTACCTGAGACCCAAGACAGGGACCCTGAATAAAGGACTCTGAAGGAGTTATTCTTCTCAGTAAAAGGAGAGTAGAAAGCTCTACCCAAAAGCCCAAGGAAGTTAAGGGTCTGCTAGGGGTTCCAGGTAGGGCATAAGTGGATAAATCTCCTTCAAGAACTGGGGTCTGCAAACCTGTGCCAGGCGTGGGTATGGGGTCTGACTTTATACAACCCACATGGGGAAAGAATCTGACTTCAAGAAGTCATCATAAATACTGGTCTCTATCTGGTGAAACATGGGGCCCCAAGACAAGCAAGTAGCATGCATGCTCTCTTAGGGCAGGGCACGTGGACACTTGAAACAAGGTCACACCTGCTCATATGCTCACTAAATGTGGTGCTAGAGAGGGCCTGTCTCCTCCAGCCTGCTTTTTCTGTAGAGGTGGAAACAAAGTGCCAGGGAGGTGCATTGACTTGGCCAAAGTCCAATAGTGTTAGTGTTTGGCAGTGCAGAACAGTGATAGAAGCAAGGATGTTGGGTGGTGGGACCCGAGTTTGAATCTTGACTCTGCCATTTAATAGATGTGACCTATGTCAAGCTACCTGATCTTTCTGATCCTTAGTTTCCCTAGTCACAAAATGGGAGTGCTGACACCTGTTTCATAGGATGGTTGGGAAATAAGGCAGATTACTTTGGTAAAAGTGCTTGGAATGGTACTAAGGGTTTTGTATGTGTCAGTGACTTTTACACTTTGCTCTTAAAAAATCCCCTTCATAGAGTCCTCCCAGTAAGCCCTAGCTAACCCTGATGCCTTCTTTATCTACTGAACCACTCGTGTTCTATTACTGTGCCCTAAGTCGCTTATTACTATAAAACGGACTTTTGAACTCCAATTCCTGACTCTTTCAGAGTTCTCTTCAACTGTGTGTTCTTTGTCCTTAATTATTTCTCACTGGTCCTCACACTCCAACAACAGGCTGGGAATGGATGGGTAAGTGGGTGGATGGGTGAGTGGATGGATAGGTGGGTGAGTGGATAGATGGATGGATGGATGAGTAGATATCAGTTCAGGTTTGTTGTAAATAATAGAAGCCAACCCTGGCTAAAATAAACAAAAAGAATTATATTGGGAGGATATCTGATTGCTCAAAGAATCCACTGAAAGGCTGGAGAACAAGGCTGAAAAAGGCAGTAACTGAGAAATGGCAGGGATATTTGGTGGCAATAATCACATTGCTTTCAGGTCAGGGCTATGTCCCTGGGATGAATGAATACCGTTTTCATGCCCAGGCCTAACTGCATTCAAGAGTCAAAATCCTAGGAAAGAGAACACAGTTTGTATAGTTTGGGTTACATGTCCCTTGCCTCAGTAGCCTGCTAGATATGTATGCACTGTGAGAAACAGATCATTTCTAGGGGGGTGGGGGGACAATACCTGTAGCCAAAAGAAGAGAGAATAGCTGCTGGTGCTCAGAACGTAATCACCTCCCCCAACAGGGAGAACGGATGGATCCTCAGTTCCTTGGTGTGTCTTTGTGACCTCCCTCATGCTCTACTCACCCTTCATTCTCCCTTCACCAGGCCTGGCCTCTCCCTCCCCTCCACTTCTGAGCATCCTCTGCTCCTCCCCAAAGCACAGCTAAGCCTTCGCAGCCTTCCAGGCCCACGCCAATTGCGCCTTTCCCTGAACTCCAGTTGCCCTCGCCATCAGCACAGCACCAGAATTATCCTTGAAGGCAGCCCATTTGCTGCTTTATCTTCAGAGTCCGTGCTCTGCTCTCTAAGTTCCCTGATCACAGAAGCATTGTCTTGCTTGGCCATGTCCCCCACTGTCTTGGCACAGTGTTGGCTTCAGAGTGGTGCTCAATGGGTACCTGCCAATTATTTCTCAATGAGGGCACGTCATCTACCGGATCATCATACCTTAGCAATGATTCAGGCCTAACATCCTTTAAGAATTGAATCAGTTGGGACTCAAGAGGTGACTTCCACAACGTTGTGCAGATAGAGACAATTCTAGGTCTGGAACCCAGCTCTTTTGAGCCCAGCCCAGTCCAACACTCCTTGCCTCCCTGTGCATGCATGCACACATACCACCCTCCAGTCCTAGCCTGCTACTACATTTGACATAGGAAATCCCCAGTCATCGGCTGTTTCATTAATTTAACAAAGTCCTGCTAGGACAGCAGCAATATGTTTCTTTTCTTGTTCCTGCCCTATCCTTGTCCATGCCTCTGCCCCTCTTAAGGCTTTTTGCCCAGGGAGCAGCAGGGAAATGTTGATTGATTACCCCTAAAACTTCCTTTCTTTTCAGAGTCAAAGAATTTCAAAAAGTGGATAATTTGTTGGGCTCGTAAAGCATCCACAAAATCCCTGCGTTGCCAACATCAGCCCAAGCCAGCTTCCGTGTCATCCACCCCGCCTCACTTTGCTGTTCCATGCCACTTGAAAAATTAGTTGGTGTACTGGAAATAAAGTCACAGGGAGCGAACATTTTGACAAGGTAATGGTCCCCTGCCTTTCTCGACATTTGCGAGGGAGTCAGAGTCCATTATCATGTCACAATGGTGTGCACCATTGACATCTATTGAATAATTAAAAGGCAGCTTAATCACAGCGATCATCCACTTAGTGTCTGGTTCCAGATGCTGGGGATGCACGTTTAAGGGGCAGCCGTGGCTGTGTGGATGGGAATAGCTCAGATCGGGACCCCGACTGGGACCACCAGGGAGCAGATTCTACCAGGTGAGCTGCAGCTCAGAGGGATAGGAAGACAGCTCCCAACTCTTGCCCCCAAAGAAAATGCTTTACTAGTCCCCTTTGCCTCTTTGAACTAAATGTAAGAGTAGACTTTCTTTTTTTTTTTTCTTTTTCATTTTTTGGAGAGGTTTTTGCTATAGGGCGCGTGCACTCGCCAGACAGACAGAGAGACACAGAGAGACAGAAAGCGAGAAATCACCCCCCAGGGGGGATGGCCACACCGCAATCCCTTCTCCTCCATTCTCCTCTCGGGATCTTGGGCACACATGCACACGCGCCTGGCGTGAGTTTAAGCCACCGGGTCCGGGACTCGAACCGTGGTCGACTACGTGGGAGTCCAGCGACATAGCCATTATGCTAACTGCTGGTCCCAAGAGTAGACTTTCTTTTTGACCTCAATAAGAAACCAAGAGTTTGTTGTTTTTCATGCATTACAAATACTTTGTGCTGGAAGGAACCTTAGTTGCATAATTTCCTAAAGCAGACACTGAGTAAATGCCTGCTCTGAGTTGGGCATTGTTTTCAGTGGTGTGAATCTGGAAAGAGCTGGTTGCTGCTCCTCTGGGGGTATGTCCTAGATGGGGGAAGGATGGACACCCCAGATGCTGTGTGTAGAACTCCAACGGGAGGGTGTAGCAGAGAGGTCACTGGGTCACTATGGTCAGGATATGTGTCTTTGGAGAGTGGCAGTGTAGCTGAGATCTGAAGTCCAACTTGGGAAACGTCCTAGTAGGACATTCCAGCAGAGAGAACAGTTAGTGAAAAGGCTCCAGGTAGGAAGGCACTGGACCTGTTCCTGGGCCATCAAGAAGATCATTGTGCCATGGGACAGGAGCTGAGGGAGCAGTGGGACCAGGTGAAGGAGAGGCAGCCAGGGCCAGCCCAGGTGGATTTCTCAGGCCAGGCAAGGAGTTTGTATTTCCGTTTCTGTGTGATGGGAAGCTCAAGATGAGGTGGAACAGAGGAATGAGACCCTTGGCGGGGGTGAGGGTGTGGGCAGCATGAAATCTATGCCTTTGTACATACATGGAGATCTTGTATTTACCAGATAGACCACACATTTGTTCTCCCGACTCTGTGGCCCTCCATGCCTGGCTTGGTGCGAGGTGGTGGAAAGATAGCAGTGAATGACAGCACCCTCTTCAGGAGTTCACTGCCATGTGGCAAGATGGGGGCAGGGGACTAGGGACAAAAGATTGAACAGACATGGACCACCTGACAAGATGCAGCCTGGGATAGAGGTTAGCCCAGGACTGTGGGAACCAGTCAAAGCACCTAACCCAGGAAGGCTTCCTAGAAGAGGTGTCTCCACTGCCCATAAGGCAGTGCAGGAGAGAACATTCCAGGCAGTGAAAATAGGCTGGACAAAGGAAAGAAAACGGCACACCCAGGAATGATGGAGCATCTGGTGGGGCTGGCATCACGTGACTCAGAGGTCACACACGTACGGCCTCTCACCTTCAGGTCCTTCCTCCCTTCTTTATTATCCTCTAGTTAGGAGGACAACAATCAGGTGGTCAGAGCGTGTGGTGATGCAGGCTGCCCTGAGACCATTCTTAGTTAGGCTGATGTTGGGACCTGGCAGAGCTGACATCCAGCAGGGACAGAAATTCTTCTTTTATCTCTTTCTTTAAATTTTGCTATAGAACATGTGTACTCGCCAGAGCGAGACAGAGAAAGTGAGAAAGCACCCACCCCAGGGAGGTGGCCACGTCACAGTCCCCCTACCCCATTCTCCTCTCAGGATTTTCATCACACACACATAGGCACCTGGTGTGTTTCCCAAGCCACCAGGTCCAGGACTCAACTGTACAGTCAGCCATGTGGCGTCCAACCGCCTTCACCGCCACACTCCCAACTGGCCCAGCATCGGGATTCTTATTTCCTCCAGATGCACATGCTTCTGACATGGCTGTTGTTTTTTCCCAGCTGCTGCCTCGTCAGTAACTGTTTGAATCCTAGACTCATTCTCGAAACCCAAGATGGTCCAGATCTCATGCTCCCAACACCCTCACCCCACCCAGGCCCAGAACAGGGAACTGAGTTAACCAAATCACAGGGTTTTCTGGTAGAGACCCTGGGTCCAAAACACTGGTCTCCTGACCCATGGTCTGACATTATTCTGGAAACAGGTCCTTGTAGGAGTAGGGCAGGGTCAGCGACATGGAAACACAGTAGCCACCCCTGCTGTATGTTGTGAGATGTGGATGGCCTGGTAGAAGGCCCAGCAATTAGGGTTCCAATCACAGGTGAGGAGTCACACAGCTTACAGTGACTTCCCACCTCCACTGGTTACTAGCTGTGTGACTTGGGTATGTGACTTCACTTCTCTGTGCCTCAGTCTCATCTATAAAATGAGGATAGTCATACTTGCTTGATAAGGTGATTGTGAGGATTCCATGAAGTGGTACATGCAAAGCATGCTCACACCATCCTGCACACATAGTGTGTGCTGTTGAAATGTCCACAGTGCGCCAGGCCCTGCCCTGCGTGCCCTCCATATCCCTGCACAGTAGTGACGTTATAGCTTGTGAAGTGTTCCACACGTGTCCCCTGCCTAGCATACTTCCGTGCCACTATTGGTTGATTCCATTCACATTATTTCATCTGCCATTGCAATAACATTGTGGAATAGACTATACAGACGCACAAAGAGAGGCCCAGCATGGTTCAGTCACTGACCCCAGGTCATACAGCTGGCAGGGGAAGAGCAGGATGCTAGCCCAGAGCTCTTGCCCTTGCCTCGATTCACCGCACTCCCCGATTCCCACACTCCCTGACTCGCAACTTGGGGTCCTATTGATGCTCAGCCAGCACCAGGTGGGACTTGCCAGCCTCTCTCCACCCCATGAAAAAGATGAGCACCATGCAAGGTCCTTTACGAATTCCTCTTGTAAGCAGAAGAGGAAAAGACCCGTCACTGTGACAAGCCGTCCCCACTTCCACACACCCAGGCGTGTGTGGTGCAGATGCACCTGTCCAGGTATGAAAGTGCATTTGCCCCTGCTGGAAAGCAACTCCTGACTCTGAAAGGGCCTTCGGTGAAGGTCAGAGCCTAAGCAGAATAGGAACAGGCCTTGCCAGAGCTCATGGACTGGAGACCAAGGTCCCACCCACTCCCAGGGAGTCCCTGGAAGCACCTCCTCTTAGAAAGGGCACCTGGACTCTGGCTTGTGTACAGACAGGGTTCCAGATCCCTCTGCGTGGCTCAGCTACAGCTGAGCATGCTCTGCTTCTGTCTGTTCCACATCATGGATTTACATCCAGGATTTTCTTGGGAGAAAAGTATTTACTAATCAAAACAAAAAGTCTACAATTGCAGTCTACAGACAGGCCTCTGGACCCCCAGAGCCTCACAGGAGCAAGGAGTGAGTGGTCCTCCCTGGTGTGTGTCATCTTTCCTGCTCAGAGGGGTAGTGGATGGGGAGTGGAGAGTAAACACACTTCCTCAACCCCTGCAGTTGTAGAGGTCATGGTATCGCCTTTGTGTAACCAGGTGGTGTATGTTTGAATAAATAAATACCAAGCACTCAGCCCACTGAGAAACACCCAGAGAATGACAAATAGATGCCCTTCCCTCAGGGAGCTCACAGTCCAGTTAATGAAGGAAGCAGCAGCCATCTTATTTCTCTAAATAAGCTCATTTACAGAGCAAACATCTATGAAATTCTTCAAAGGCCTCTGGCATCTTTTTGCACTAGCCCTGGGCACCACCTGCCTGGCTGAGATGTGGGGTATCTAACCCTCGTGCCACGGCGCTCGAAGCCCTCACTTCAGACTCCTCTCCTACATGCCCACAAGGCTTTCTTGGTTCCTGCTGCTGGGAGATGCTCACCCCATCCTGACCCTGTTTTTCTCTCTCACCGTACCTGATTCTTTTCCCCAGTAGCACTCAGCACAATATATGATTATATATTTGTTTGCACATTTACTTGTTGACTATCTATGAGCCCCACGAGGGTAAGGACTGTCTAGTGCTCCCAATTGTTTGATTGGAGTCTGAGTATCTATCCCATGCTGGACATGGAGATTATTTTTAAATGAATGAATGACCCTTTGGGAGATTTAGAAAGTGGTTGCAACCCAGAATATGGTGACCTTGATGGTAGGCTAAGAGATGAATATTACAGGCATTTGAGCAGTAGTAGACTTTTTAAAAATTTGCTAGAGTGTACATATGCTCTCCAGAGAGGGACAGAAAGAGGGAGAGAAGGAAAGTGAGAAAGTACCCTCTTTGGTGGATGGCTATACTGTAATGCCTTCTACTATATCTCGCTCCCCTCGGAATTTTGGTCATCCATGGACATGCACCCAGAGTCTTTTTCAAGCCACTGAGTCTAGAACTCAGATCACAGAGTTGGCCATGTGAGATCCAGTCACCTTAACTACCTTAACTACCGCGCCACCCACTAGCTGACCCAACTATAGACTTTTTATACCCTTCTCCGTCCCTCCCTCCTTCCCTTCCATTCTTTGTTCATTCCTTTTTCCTTCCCTTTCTCTCTCTTCCCCCTCTCCCTCTCTCTATTCCCTCCATATTTCTCTTCTTCTGTTCATAGGAAGTTAAGAGAAAGATAGGGAAAGAAACTCTTGGGGGCAAGGATAGGGCAGTGAATTTTGAAGCAGGCAGGTGAGTTCACCAGTTCCCAGGGCTAGTCGTTCAAAGCAGGTGC
The DNA here is from genome assembly GCA_026018925.1 of Tupaia tana. Taxonomy (NCBI): domain Eukaryota; kingdom Metazoa; phylum Chordata; class Mammalia; order Scandentia; family Tupaiidae; genus Tupaia; species Tupaia tana. Next base: position 26,524,538 of record JAKSZU010000011.1, on the reverse strand, counting down.
TGGGAGTGCCAGCGGAGCCCACATGGCCCGTTCCCACCACAGACTGCTCCGAAGGCGCGCCCTTCAGTCCCCAGCCTGACAACCCAGTCATGCACCAGCTCCCCTTCATTACTCCTGTCTCTAGACGCTGCCTTGCAGAGGCACCTTCCAGCTCTGATAGTCACACTCCAGTGGCAGGGAGAGGCCACCAGCACCTGGATGGATACAGAGAAGTACTGGGCAGCTAGCTTCCTCTGGAATCGGATCTCAGAATGAAGGCAGCCACTCGTCCCTGTGTTCACTTTGTCACAACTGTGATTGCAGGGTTGAAAATATGGACTCTGGAGGTGGACTTCCTGAGTTCAAATCCTGACTCGGCTGCTTGCAAGTCACTTCTCTGTGCCTCGGTTTCCTCAGCTGGAAAGTGTGGGTAGGATAGCACTGACCCCTAGACAATTGCAGGTAATAAATGAGCCGGCAGGTATAAAGCACTTGGCCATGGTCAGTGCTGTGTGTAGCGTGGCCGTTATTATTACTGCAGTGAACTGAATGTGTGACTGTCTCCTCGGCTCACGTGTGAGCTCTTCGGACACAGGAACCATTAATAAATGAGCAAGAGGAAGATCAGAACCGATGATGCCGTCATCGGGCAGATGAAGAGAATGTGGCAGACAGCATGCAGTCTGGTCTCCTATCTTGCTCAAGAGACAGGTAGCAATTCTGATAACCAAGCTGGAAAACAGTGGGTGAAGAGCTCGTCTAGAGAATGCACAATGCCAGAAACCACACTCCTGAAATTAGTGGTGGAGGAATAAGATACCATTTGAGTCAGAAATGGATTTTTTACTTAGTATAAATGGTCCTTTGATGAGGGCAAGCACACTGGGATATTTATTTCTAAGTCTACAGTCAAATCAGGAGTGCAAAGGTCTGCCGTAGGATCGAGGCAGTAGGAATGAAATCAAAATGTTTGTCGGAGAGGCTTAAAAGGGTTCTGAAGAGGCAGATCCCATCGCAGAGCAATCTAGTGGCAATAAAGCTTCTTTGCAATCATGCACGGTGGCAAGGGAAGGCCAGCGTTTGTTCACCCTGGTTCATTTGCATGCAAACACAGAGGCCAGGACCTGCACTGTGCAGGGAGTTTGCAAGGGTGGTGATAGGAATGTCATCCCTGAGGAGGGACAGAAGCTGTCCCCAGGGGAGCAGGCATGGGGACCCAGCGCTGGACGTGCGGAAGTGGAGACCAAGGTGTGTCCTGCCTGCAGAGCTCGGTGCCGCAGGCAGCGCAGCCCCACCTTTGATCCCCTAAGTCATCAAGCCCTCTCTTGACAACACATCCCCTCTCACAAAGCAGCACAGACCTGTGTTCCTCGGCCCCCTGGCAGCAATGATCTATCGTGTGGCTGTTGGAGGTGATGAGGTCCAGCAGGAAAAAAACATCAGACCATCATTTTCCCCTCAAGAAGCCATTAGATGATTTTGTCTGACCTTCAGAAGAGCCCTGGGAAGCTCGGAGTGGCCTCTGCCGAGCGCTTCAGCCAGCCCCTGCAGAGCTAATGTGCTGTCAGGTTCTGCTGTGAGCCTTGTGGCCTTTGCTGCTGCTGCTCTTGTGGTTGGAGGACGCTTGAGGATGAAGCTGGGAGACAGGCAGTGTGGCCCAGTGGCAGAGCGCTGGCCTCCAGGTCCAAGAGACAGGCTCTACCTGCACATCTGCCCGTCTTGCTGTGGTGACTTGGGCAAATCACTTCTCCCTCTAAATTTTTTACATAAAGCTTCCCAAAGTCACCTGGAACAGAATGACTCTAAGGTCTCAGGAAAGGCCAGTAGGTGCCATGGTGATTGAGGTGCTGGGCTTCCATATGGCCGACCACAGTTCGAGTCCCGGACCTGGTGGCTTGTGTTTTCACTTTCCCTCTCTCTCTGTCTCTCTCTGGTGCATGCATGTGCCCTAAAGCAAATTAAAATAACAACAATAATAATAAATATATAAATAAAATTAAATAATTCTTTAAATAGAAAAGAGAGAGAGAAAGTAGTCCTAGAACCAGTAGCATCAATGTCACCTGAGGACTTGTTAGAAATGCAAATTCTTGTTTGGGCCCCAGACCAAAGAATCAGAAACTCTGGGAGTGGAGCCTGGCCTCTGTGGTTGAACAGGGTCTTCAGGTGATTCATATACACATTAAGGTTCAAGAAATGGGGACTTGGGACCAGCAGTTAGTGTAATGGCTATGTCGCTGGACTCCCATGTAGTCAACCGCAGTTCGAGTCCCAGACCCGGTGGCTTAAACTCACTCTGGGTGCGTGTGCATGTGTGCCCAAGATCCCGAGAGGAGAATGGAGGAGGAGGGATTGCGGCATGGCCATACCCCGTGAGAGATGATCTCTCGCTTTCTGTCTCTCTGTCTCTTTCTGGCGAGCTCACGCACCCTACAGGAAAAAAACATTCTAAAAAAAGAAAAAGAAAGAAGGAAATGGGGACCTAAAGGAGGATCATGTCTTACTTCCAACCCTATCCCCAGCTCAGTGCATGACACCTAGTGTGTGATCACATGGCCAAGTGAGATCATGAAATCAATGATCAAGTCTTCAGGCTGTTACTCCCTCTTCTTCCCACTAAATTTCTGTTTTAGAGCCTGTTTTCTTCTACCACCAAGACACAGCCCATTGCTTAATTTACTGCTCAGTAAGGGGTCTGTGGCAGCGATATACACACCTCCCCTTGTCTGATGAGCCCTGCATTTGGGGATGGGTGGTGGCAGTTGCTTTGGGCCTGATTTCCTAGCCAAGTGGTTCCTGCATATGGAATGCCAAGCAATGATATCTACACATGTATAATACATAGGTTTGCAAGGTTCCATTATAAATTACAGGGTTTTATGGTCCTGGCTTTGCAGACTGATGGCATGAATTGTAACAGTGCAATATATCGCCGTACAAGATAATGCCACCCGCAATGGAGGCCTAATGTATCATTATCAAAGAGGGTGATGCGTTTAGAAATGTGCCACCACTTTTTTTTTAAAGTGCCTTTGGTGTATTAAACTATCAGTTTTGAGATGCCTCAAGAGCTGACAGGTTTTGTACAGAAGTCACTTTTCATGTGAACCCTGAGCCCTCACCATTACCTAGAATGGTTACCTGAACTTAAACATGGGTATACCAGGAGAATAAGGGAACCCTTCGTTTCTGCCCTGCCTTCCCCTCCCTACACACACACACACACACACACACATCCTCACTCCTCTGCCATCCCTTAGTCTGTGCATAATTTCCAACAGAGAGGTTGAAGCAGAACAAGCATAGATAGATATGAGTCTGTGTCCAGAACGCCACTGTGAGCGCTGATCATTCATACCTGAGGCCACGTACTCAGATGGCTAAGAATATATATTGTGAAGCCAGACTGTCTTGAGTTCAAATCCCTGATTCTGCCACCTACCAGATGGGTCACCTTGGGAAAATTAATGAACTTCTCTGAACTTCAGTTTCTTCTTCTGCAAAGCAGGGAACATGGTATATGACTTAATCCTGGGTTCCTACCTTGCCCAGTATTTGACCTCTCTCCCCCTGGTTCATGGCTCCCACCACCGAGACTCGATGTGGCTCCTTGAACATTCCAAGCAACCAATGGCCTTTCACACCTAGCCCAGAGCCACCACGCTGGGCCTTCCTCCTGCCAGATTCACTCTGTGTTCCTCTGCTGACTCCCTTCCTTACTTCTTTTAGGTATCTCCTCAAATGCACTTCATGGGAGTGACCTCCCCTCACCAACCTACCCAAAATTGCTCACCCAACTCCCCACCATCCTCATCCTCTATGCCTTACCCAGTGTTATTTTCCTCCACAGCCTGCACCACTTCTGACTTGATTAATTGATGGATTGATTATCCATGCTCCTTCACCACCCCCACCCCACCCCCACCCAGTAGGTAAGCTTCCTTCAGACAGGAAGAATGTGGACTTTCCATGGTCTTCCGCAGCATCCCCAGCACCAAGGACAGCACTCAGCCCACCCAGACCTGCCAGACAACTGCTGCCAATGAACATTATGCACGAATGAATGAAGGAATGGTGCTTACTCATTCCACTTGGAAGGACTAACAGAGATAAAGTGTGCAACATGCTTGGCATAGTTCCTTCAAGCAGAAATGATTATCCACTTATGTTTATTTACATTTTTTAAAATCTGCTATAGGGCACATGCACTCATGGTGGGGCAGTGCGGGGGGCGGGGGGGCAGTGGGAAGAAAGAAAATGAGAAAGCACCTCCTGGGGGTGATGGCCACACTGCGATCTCTTCTCACCATCTCCTCTCGGGGTTTTGGGCACACCCGCACACATGCCTGGTGTGTTTTTCAAGCCTCTGTGTCCAGGACTCAAACCACACAGTTGACCATGTAGGATCCAGCCACTGTATCCACCACATCATTAGCTGGCCCTCCACTTATGTTTATTGAGCAGCTGCTAGATGCCAGGGATGGTTTAAGTATGTGCACATATTAATCCAATTCATCCTCAAGACAATGTCATGAGGCAGATGTTGTTGTTATAATCTCCACTTAGCAAGTGAGGAAACAGGGATAGAGGGACAAATAACTTGCCCAAGGTCACCCAGCTAGTAAATTCTAAAGCCACAGTTCAAAGCAGCTCTCTTTTTGCTATAGGGCACGTGCACTTGCCGGAGAGACAGAGAGAGACAAAGAGACAGAAAGCGAGAAATCACCCCTCAGAGGGAATGGCCACACTGCCATCCCTTCTCCTCCATTTTCCTCTAGGGATCTTGGGCATGCACGCACATGTGCCCAGCATGAGTTTTTAAGCCGTCTGGTCCAGGACTTGAACCGGTTGACTATGGGGGAGTCCAGTGGCATAACCATTACGCCATCTGCTGGTCCCTAAAGCAGCTCTCTTAACCTCTGCCCTGCACTGCCTCATGGGATATGTGACTGTGACAGAAGCCGCTGCTGTCACTGTTATTATTCCTGTTTCCTCTGAATGACAGGAGTCTGGTGCCAGCACACCTATCTCACTCCAGAAATGGTGCCTGAAGAGGGAGGGCCGGGTTGTACCCACAGAAATGCTAGCCCCAAGTCTCCGCCATCCATGATATGTGGGGGAGTTTGACTTTCTTGACTCTGTTCTGCCCTGAGACTAATTCGCTGTGTGATGACAGAGAAATGACCTCACTTCTCTGAGCCCCAGCCAGGTCATCTGTATAATGAATGATAACAGCCCTCCTCCCAGTGTGGAACTCAGGCTGTGCTTGGACAGGCACATGTTGGATTGAGAGGCTGAGATGCAGAGATGTTCAACTCTTTCTTGCCAAGAGAGCCAGGTCTCCCTCTTGAGACATCTGAGAAAATGTTGCCAATTTCCCGGCTTCAAGGGTCAGATGCTGAAGACAGCCCTTGCTGGTTCAGGTATGAAGACACCCTAGCTGCAACCATTGCTGGGTGCTCAAATGTAGCCTTGGTTTTACCAGATTTCTCCAGATAAGTGGGCAATCTGAATTTTTTTATGTGAAATTGCTCCAGTTTTTTCAATGTTAACACAGTTTTGAAAGTGCTCCGTGGTGATTGGAAGCACATCTGTGGGTTCAGGGACCGCACAGTGCACCATCTCTGCATCTACAGCTGCAGTGGTGAGGGCTACCACTAAGAGTGCTCAAATCTACCCCATCAGCAAACCCACTGGGGCCAGGAATGGCCGCCATCTGCAGTACAAAACCGAAACAAATGTTCTAGGAGGGGCTGGTAGCTAGGTCTTTTCTTATGGTAAAAACTTTTTTCAAGAATTATTTAACTTTATTTATTTATTTTAATTTGTCCAGAGGGGGACAGAGTGAGAAAGAGAGAGAGGAAAAGTAAGAAAGAAAGTCACCAGGTACAGGACTCGAATCACGGTTGGCCATGTGGAAATCTAGCCCCCTAACCACCATGCCACCTACCAGCCCCTTTTGGTAAAATTTTTAATCAATCAGCTTTCTTATTGTAGTTGTGTTATTATCATGAAAGTAGCATATGCACATGGCTTTGTAAACAAAACAAAACAAAAACAAGAACGCTAAAAAAGTATATAACAGAAGTAAATGAACAGTTTACTTTGGAGAAGTAAATGAACAGTTTCTTATATTTATGCTTTCTCCTTTTCATGTTGGGCTCCTATTCTACACATTTTGTTCCACATTGTTTTCCTAATGTATCTCAGACATATTTTCATCTCATCTCAACAGATCCATCTTGTTCCTTTTTTTAAGATTTATTTAATTTTTATTTTGTATCATTATTATTATTACTTAATTTGACCGGACAGAGAGAGAGAGGGGAAGTGAGAAAGCAAGCCACAGGTTTGGTAACTAACCATAGTCACCCATGTGGGAGTCCAGTGCCGTAACGACCACACCACCTGCTAGCCCCAACCCATCTTGGTTTTTTGATTATTCCATAACAAGCCATTGAATAGACTGACTATCATTTACTTTGCCAGTCTCTGTGTAAACAGACCTTTGGTGGAATTCCATTTTGTCTACTATAGGTAATGCTGCAAGGAACAGCTTTGTACTTTTTTTGTACACATACAACATGCAGCCTAAGGGAAAGTATGTATTTTTTAAAGTAACCACTCAAATCCATGAGTTAGTCTGATGTAAGTAGTGATATATAAACCTATAATATTAGGTCCAGGAGGTAGCATGGTAGTTAAGACACAGGACTCCAACATGTCCAACCGTGGTTCGAGTCCCAGACCTGGCAGCTTGCTTTCCTTCTCTCTCTCTCTCTCTCTCTCTCTCTCTCTCTCTCTCTCTCTCTCTCTGTTTCTCTCTGGTCAACATATGTGTCCTATGACACATTTAAAAACAAACAAAAAACCTGTAATACTTTCTTTTCCTGTTGTGAATTAAGCATTGTTATACTGGAGAATAAATAATTAAGCAAATGAAGCCAAATATCAATTAGAGGTGACTGGAGGTAAAGGGTATCAGGTGTTCTCTGTACTACTCTGTAGTATTCTTGTGACTCTTCAATAAACTTAAAATAATTTCCAAATTAAATGTTAACAAATTATTCCCATGGAGTATCCAGAAAATCAGGTTTGGAAATAGCACCATGACCTACCCGAAGTCATATATTATTAATTATAAGCACCTTACTCCATTCTTTTATTCTTTATTTGTTAAAAAAATTCATGACAGCGATGCATGCTTGCAATAGCAAGTGAAATAAAACAGTACAAGCATCGATAAAGGCAAAGTGAATTATCTGCCTGGCCCACCCCACCTGCCCTGCTAGCCCTCTAGGGTTAACCAATATCATCAGCTGGGTGTGAGAATTTCCACAGCTCTCTCCTTGTTGACACATGCAGATACGTGAGCATATGAGGAGGCTTCAAAAAGTTCATGGAGCGGGCCAGCCAGTGGCACAGCAGTAAAAAGCAATTCTCTGTAGGCCCATGTGGGAAGGTTGACAGTGTGTGTCCAGAGACCTCCTTGAGTACGCTGTGCATGTCTGTGCCCACAATCCCAGGCTGGCTCAAGCTGGGCTAGATCTCAGTGTCAGGACCCTGCCGCAGGTGCTCCCTCTGTGTGTATGTCTCTATCTCTGTCTCTCTCACTTGTGGAAGTTCTCCATAAACTATTTTTTTAAGTTCATGAAAAACATATAGTGTGAAAAAAACCGTGCATGGATTTCAACTATATTTTTGCACCAAAATAAACTCATGCTTTAATCCCACTTTTCCACACACTTTTCGAAGTCCCTCAACCAATCATCTATTTGTGTGTGATTAGCCAGAAGTTTAGCACATCAGTCAAAAGTTTGCTCTTTTCAGCCTCGTGCCATTTCTTAGACCTCCCTCCATCCACAGACTTAGAGCTACCACGGTCTTATGTCCTCTTACTTCTTTCCATTCACATACAGTATTCGACAAAACTACTCATTTCCTAAATCCATAATTGAATAGAATAACCAGTTCATCGAGCAAAGCATAGATACATTGTGAACATAAAGGAAGGAAGCGGCGTCTCTAACACCTCTGGTGGTCCCCACGCCAGCTCTCCAGTGTATCTCCTTCTGATCTGTTCACTGGGCACACTGGCACACTTCAGTGTTTGTGTCTGTATGGGGGTTAGTTCATAAAAATGATCTCCTTTTGGGGGCTTTCTAGTGTCCTGTTCTTTTGACTTACTAGTACAATGCGGGCATTATCCGTCTGTATTGAAGAGTCTTTTCAAACATGAAGCTTGAAGGAGGTTAAGACCCATTTTATTGATGAGTTAGTTTAGATTTCCCATGCCTGTGAAGTGGGAGAGACAACCGTGATGCCAGTGCATGGGTGTGGAGGAGGGCTGGTAGATAGCTCTTGGTAGGTTTCAGCCAGATTAAGGCACTTGAATTCTATTCTGGAGACTAAGGAGGCCTACTGAAGGACCCCACCCAGGGAGGGAGGGAAGGTGGTATGATAATATTTGAGATTTGCATCGTAGGATGATCCCCTCGGTGACAGTGTGGGGCTAGTGAAGGGAAGATACACCTGGAGGCAGAGAGAGGATTATGAGTTTGACAGGACCTTCTGCACCAAGGTTCTCCAACCTGTTTAGACTGACCTCTTAATAACCCACCTATCTCTCCTGAGCAACCCAAGGCCACCTCTGAAACAGTTGCCTGAGTCTTTTTGGCAGCTCTGAGGTTCTCAGCTGGTGAACGTAGCCTCTGAGCCCCAGAGCGCCTGCTTATGGAACCATTCACAATTTGATGGAAATGGTTTTGGAAAACTTGCATCAAGAAATCTGTTTATCTCTTCTAAAGCTGCCCTCTGTGACTTGTAGTTTGCAAAACAAAACCAAAAAAAAAAAAAGCCAGGGAAAACAAGATCGTGGGAAACCACATCATATAACCCAACAGATGGTTTAATTGTACAGACCATGGGTGGGTTGGAGGGCGCTTTCTCATTTAATTAACCCCAGTCCGATGGTCTCAGCATCGTGAAGCTGGAATGTCTAAGAGATCAGGCCACTTTCCATGTTTTACAGTCAGGGAACCCAAGGCACTTTGAAAGAAAAACTAGACATCTTACTTATTTCAAAACCCTCTTTTAAAAATCAAATCTTTGCTTCCTCTTCTTTTCATGAAAACCAGAGTCTCAGAGGTCTCGTCATTTCCCCCTGGCTGAGAGGTTGCATGACTCAACCAGACCCTCCGTAGCCTGAACTCCTTCTCATCCTTGAGATCCCTGGTTGTCTAGGCCATCCAAAAGGGTCCTATCTGCCGGCAAATGCCCATCAATGCTGCAGAGGCAGAGACTATTGTTTCTTCTGTTTTGTTTTGTTTTGTTTTATCTCAATGATTTGTTTGTTCTTATTTTTGGATTTATTTCTCTTTTTTTAATATTTAAAGTGAGTTTATTTAAATGTAGTACAAATTTGGGTCTTGCATTTTTTTCACTTCATGAGTTTTTTTTTTCCTTCTGAAACATGTTTTTAAATTAATTTACATTCATTCCCTGAGCATCATTACAGCATACAAAATGTGATTTCCCATCCAGAATATACTGCATAGTGGCTTAATCATACATGTTATTGTCAATAATTTTCCATTTCTAGTTTCTTATGGATATATATATTATTTCCCACTCTCCTCCCACACTACCTCAGGTGTCTACTGCTGTTTTCCATTCCTTTTTTTCCTCCCCACATTTTATTGATTCACAAAATTTCTTAAATAATCTAACTACTTTCAATAGCAAGTTCAGCTGGCATATACATATCTGTGAATACATGTCTGACTTTAGGTGTGAAACTGATTAGAATGAATATACTATAAGGTAGCACCTGATTGATGCTATATAGCTTACTATGGTCATTAAATAGATATTTTTAATATGTTTTTAAATTTAAAGACAAGCAGTTTTAGCTTTATAAATCAAAGAAATGCTAAGGTACTTTGCTTAAAATTTAAAGCCAGGAAACAGGTTAGGATTCCTTTCAAATAATAGTTACATGAACCTATTGGCAGCTCAAGACAGGACAAAAATCCTTAGAATTGGAAAAGAAAGCCTAGAAGAAAATCAGCAATGTTTTAGTCAAAAGTCATAAAATTCTATTTCATCAGTTCAGTCTCATGTTCTTTATCTTCTGTTGTGGCTTGATCTACCTGATTAAATTCTGGGATATAATATTCAACCCCAGAGTTGACCCTACCATTAAGTTGGCCACTTTCTTAGTTTTTAAACTCTTATTTCTGTGCGTCTGTATTTAATTTTCCTGGTATAGCACTCCCCTGAGAACTTCTTGGAGATCTGGTCTGGTGTTGGTAAATTATTTCAGGTTTTGTGTATCTGAGAATGTTCTTGTCTTTTCTTCCCATATGAAGGATGATCTTGCCCGGTACAGTATCCTTAGTTGAATTTGCTTTTCCCTTAAGACCTTGAATATATTTTCCCATTCTTTCCTAGCTCACATTGTTTCCGATGAGAGGTCTGCTGCTAGCCTGATGGAATATCCTTTGTAGGTAACTTGACAGTTCTCTCTTGCCAATCTTAGTATCTTATCTTTGTGGATTTGGTCAATCTGGCTATAGTGTGTCTTGGAGAAGATCTTCTTGGGTTGGTTCTATTTGGGGTCCTTTGTATTTCTTGGGTCTAGATATTTGACTACCTCTCTAGGTTTGGAAAGTTTTCTTCCAGGATTTCATGGAATAGATTATCAATGCCTTTAGGAGTCTCTTCACCTTCTGGAATACGAATTATCCAGATGTTTGGACATTTGATGGTATCTAGTATTTCTTGTATATTATTCTAATTTTTTGGGGGGGGGGGATTTTCTCAGTCTTCATGGTGGATTTTTTTAGGCCAGCAATTCTATCTTCTACATCTGAGATTTTATTTTCTTTATGATCTAGTCTGCTTTTAATACTTTTAAGGGAGGTTTTTGACTTCCTGAATTATAGCCTTCATCTCTAATGGGTCCATTTGATTCTTTTTTATAGTGTATATTTCCTCTTTTAGATCCTGCAAGAATTTTCTCACCTCTTGGAACTCGTCAGCTCCTTTCTCCTACCTCTTCTGCAGTTCATTATCTCTCTTCTCTTCCATTTCTGTTAGCTTTGTCATTATGAATATTCTAAATTCTTTATCAGAAATTCCCATGAGTTTCATTGTACTATCTGAGAATGAAGAAGAGTTATTCTTTTCCCTGGGAGGAGAGGTATTTTCTTGCTTTCCCATATTTCTTGTGACCCTGCGGTGATTTCTAGTCATCTGATGGATGGTGCATTTCTTCCTCATTCTTGAAGTTCAATCTGATATTCAGAGGCGTTCAGAAGGAGGTGATCCGCAATCTCTCTCCCATTCCCTTTACTTTTTGAGTATCAGATTCAGTGGGAATAGAGGAATATTCTGAGCCTAATCATATTCAGATATTTGGAAGTTGTTCACTTGGACCTGTCTAGACACTTACTGTGTAGAGATTGAGCAGCCAATGAATAAAGATTAAGAAAAAGAATTAGAGAAGAGGAAAGAAGAAGAAAAAATAAAATAACATGGAGAAAAAAAGATAATAAAAAGATAGATTTTAATTTTAAAAAGCAAAAAATGGAAACCACGCAGCACACATATTTCAGAGCTGAAGTTCAGTGTCCATCTCAGGATGAGCCTGGCTTGGGTTTGTGCCTTTCCTAAATGGGAAAATTATTGTTTCTTCTTGTAAACATCTGAGGCAATAAGTGAGAAAAAGAAAACAAATGCAAGAAAATCCATCAACCTAATTGTTTAGAAGTAGAATGTTTTCCATAAAGCATTAATAATGCTTACTTAGTGGTAATTTTTCATTTTCATCTCTGGTCTAGTTCACATAATTCCCAATGATACAAATGAGGGGTGGTGTGTGTGTATGTATGGTCCATGTGTATGCATGCATGCATGCATGCATGCACACACACATGTGCACACGTATTTGTGTCTGTGTACTCTCATGACTGGAATCTACCTAGAAATCAGAGTCAGTAGTATGCCTGTCTTGAGTTCTTGGAGCTGATCATATTGGTTGCGAAGTAGGGTAGCATGTGGCTAAAACACATAGACCTGCCTTTGAATTCCAGCTCTCTCTTCTGTGAGCGGCGTGATCTTAGGCAGTGTACACCTTCTATATGCTCAGTTTCTTCAACCACGAACTGAGAGCACTACAATAACTGCCCCACAGGCGTGTGAAGACTCACTGAGATGATGCCTAGCAAACAAAGACACACAACAGCGTCCAACATGTGCAGTAAATGGTAACTGTCACTTCTGTTGGAGCTTAACATACGAATGAGTGCTTACATTTGACCCCTAGGGATCCAGGTGCATCTGAATGCCACCCACAAGAACAAATCAGACCTGATAGAAGCACAGTAGAGAGGATAAGAGAGTCCTCCATAAATCTAAGGGGCCACAGCAGTATGCGAGCATGTGGTTAAAATGGAAAGCCAAGTTTATAGATGAAGGAAAGAGAATATATAATGAGCCAAAGAGACCAGGTGAAGCAGAAGAGAGGTGTGAGCAGAACTCCAGCTGGAACCAAGAAAGTGTCAAGCGCAAGGGACACATATGTCAAGTAGTTAAGGTCAAGAATGAGGGACTGTACCAAATTGCATGATGTGAACAGTACTGGAACATGAGTGCACCCATTGCAGGACCAGGTGAACATGCTTCCCTAGAGCTGGAGAAACAGCCCTGGAGACTTTAACCAAGGAATGGACCTTGAGAATGGCAGACTGAACAAAAGTGCACTTCTGCCATATTCTTGCCCACAGTCCATCCGAAGGAAAACTTGTCTCCTAGTTGCATCTGTGCCAACGCACCAGAGAGGTGTATTGGGTCCTTGTAGACTAATTTGTCCTAGAACAGAGTGGACTGTAACAAAGGCTGCTTGTAGCAAGGCTGGCTGTATTATGCATGACATTCATTTGCTAATTTGCATTTCCTTCACCTCTTAAAAATGAAAAGCAGGAGCAAATAAATGATGAACGGAAGGGAAGTTGAATGCCTAATAAATGAAAAAGCTGCAGCAATGAAAGAACTAGGTGCTGTTTGAAAACTAAATGAGTTCTGCAAAGAGGGGGCCATGAACTGTGGGCTTAAGGTGGCCCTACTGTTTACATTCTTGCTTGGGAGAAGGTTTAGAAGCAAGGCCCCAGTTCTTCCCATACTCTGTGTGACCCTAGACCAGTCACTTTGTCTCCCCAAGTCTTAATTTTCCTGTCTGAAAAAAAAAAATGGACATGTTAGTACCTGAGCTGCTTATCTCAAAAAGTTCACAGGAAAACATCATCAGTAATGTAGATGCGAACACTGGAGCTGAACCAAGAACTTGCAAAACAATAAAAGAATTGTTTTCAATTTAATTCGGTGACTATGTACTGAAATCAGAGGGACTTTTCATCCTCATAAACAGCAAGAAATGGGAAGAGTACAGTTTTGCAGACCTGAGCTTGAACGCTGAACCTGTTACCTACTAGTCCGATGACTTTCCATCTCTGGGCCTCAGTTTCCCCACATGTGAACTGGGAAAAATGATACTTGTACTTTTATAGTGTTGGTCAAAGACTTAACTGAAATAAGATATAAGATGGTACCTAGCACATAATAGGTGATCAGCTAAAATTGGTTTTACTTTCAGTCCTATCCTGACTATTAAACAATGCAATTTGCCCTATTTTCTTGGTAACCCAGAGCTTGCTTTATAAAATTATAGAGACTAACTGTAAGAAAAAGTCATCATTTCTGAGATTTCTTTTTTTGAGATGCAAGAAAACTCCAAACTGTTTTGCCCAGGATATCTCTTTCTCATAGTCAAAACATTTTTAATTTACTACAAATACTAAGTCAACCCCTTCTTTGAAATATAGCCATGCAGCAAATTTGACATCAGGAAAGTAACAAGCAGGCATAAAACATCAAGAATTTGGCCTGGTATCTGCAGGTTAAAAATGGAAACAAAATATGTACACACAAATACACTTTTATATATAACCATTTGAAATACATATTCATCAGTACCAGTTCATCTAAAGCCAATCACATATAGCTTTATTTTATTTTATTTTATTTATTTTTGGAGAGGTTTTTGCTATAAGGTACGTGCACTTGCCAGAGAGACAGAGAGATAGAAAGCGAGAAATCACCCCCCAGGGGGGATGGCCACGCCACAATCCCTTCTCCTCCATTCTCCTCTTGGGATCTTGGGCACACACACACATGAACCTGGCATGAGTTTAAGCCACCGGGTCGGGGACTCAAACCGCGGTCGACTACATGGGAGTCCAGCGAAATAGCCATTACACTAGTTACTGGTCCCAAATCACATATAGCTTTAAACTCAGAGGCACTGAAAATTTTTGCCTTTGGTCATAATTTTCCAAGGGCTGTTCCTAGGCAGTACAACATTCCATGGAGAAGCCTTGGGCTACCTTGGAAAGGTAAAGAAAGATTCAGACTACAGCAGGACTCCTCTCCCAACTTTAACCCAGACATCAGTTCTAATCTGTTGTGTTGCTAATAAACAGAGATATCTGTATCTAGGTGATTTCTGAGAATAGAGGTTTATTTAGCTCACAGTTTAGTGTGTCAAGGTCCAGGGGTCATTTCTGATGAGGTCTTCTTGCTAGTAGATAGCATGGTAAATGACATCACAGGGTGGGACAGAGCAGGAGCATGCATGTCTGTGTCCATGTGTCTCTGCTCTGGTCTCTTTCCTTCTATTTATAAACCCTCCAGTAAGTAGGGTAGCAAGGCAGGGCACCTCCCTCATACTTTACCCAATCCCAATTATTTCTCTAAGGCTCTACCTCTTAATCCCATAGTTAAATAAAGTTCCTACCCTCTTAATCCCTTCACAATAGCTTACTAAACACACATTTTAGGAGGACATATTCAAATGTGAGTATCAGAGTTCTGCATAAAGCTTTTATTTATTTTTTAATAAAAACACTATCTTGCTATGAAATAAAAATGTGAAAATGACTGATGTACTTCAAACTTCTCATCTTACAAATTGGAAAAAAATATAACCTTAAAGAGGAGTAGTGACCTGCTCAAGGACAAACATGGTGGGCAAGGCACAGTAGGACTGACTGGCAGAATTTATGGACCCGGCCCCTTCCTATTCTGCTCATAGAACGTTCTTGGAGACTAAGGCAGTGTTTGCTGTGAGCTATTGTGTGCTCTCCCTTGGCCCTGCTGGACATACATTTACAAGTTAGCTGGGCAGCACTGGGCTGGGCCTGGGAGGTAAAACAAGAAGGCCAGTGGCCCCATACAAAGAACAAGGAATGGGCTCCTGTCTATGGCCTCTAAGGCCAGGGCTGGCCCCAGCTCCTCTGAAAAGAGACATCTTCCTTTAGGTGAGTGTGATGTCAGGACTAACTCAGGAAGTTACTAATCAACACAAGGGGGGAAATAACCAGAATTCTTTGTGCACCTATAATGTACCTGGTAGCTTGAATACATAATCTTATGGCTTTCCTGGAAAGTAGAAATTTGTAGTCTCATTTTAGCAATAAAGAAACTGAGGCTTGGGGACCAGCAGGTGGCATGGTGGTTAGGGCACTGGACATTCCCACTTGGCCAATGGTTTGAGTCCTGGACCTGGTGGCTTGCTTTCTCACTTCCTCTCTCTCTCTCGCTCTCTCGTTCTCTCGCTCTCTCCTCTCACTCTCTCACTCTCCCTCCCCCCTCCCTCCCTTCAAATTAAAATAAATGAATGAATAAGTAAAAAAATAATAATTTTTTTTTAAAAAGAGAGAAACTGAGGCTTAATGAGGATAGGCAGTTTGCCCAAGATAGGTACAAGTAGCAAGCATCAGAGGCAGGATTACTTCTTAGAAGGGTCTGACCCCCAAGAATCCATGATTTCCAATAGCCCTTTTCTCCCCTAATCTCTTTGCCTATGAATTCAGATCTCCATGACTCCTGGATTGGCCCAACTCACTGTTTTCTAGAACCACATTCTCCTCTCCTAATTATCCCCCTTCTTGCCACAAGCTACCAGGCCTATGGTCCTGAGAGGCTGGGAGTGTTCAGCTTCTTCTATGACCTGAAAAATACAGAGTAAATAGCATTTCTGCTCACCCTGCCCTTAGCAGAGCTAGGTTTATGCAGCCAGTATTTTGCTTTGGGGTCTCTGGGCTACAATGGGCTTCCAGAGTGAGCAAGCACCTGCCTGATGTTCCCACTGGAGTAAGAAGACTGCAGAGGGAGGACACAGGCAGAGGGCAGGTGGCCAGTCAGACTCAGTTTTGGTCTTAGCTTGGAGGCCATATCATACTTTCTCCTCTTTAATTTGCTTCTTTCACTTGGATTCCAGGACCGGACCTTGTCATGATCCTCTTTTTGTCTCAGGGCTCACTTCTGCCAAGGCTCCCCTGCCTAGAGACCTCAGGGCTTAGTACTTTGTTCCCTCCTCTCTCTACATGACCCCTTTGCTGATGTACTTAGTCCCATGGCTTTAAGTACGATCTCTCTGCAGATACGTCCAAATTAAAATCCCTTCCAGGCCTTCATCCCAAACCCAACTACCCAACCAACTCTTACCAAGCACCTCCTTGATTTCCCCATGTGGGTGTTTAGAAGACATCGTACACCCCTTGTTTCAAAAACTAAACTCCTGTTCCTGTCCCCAAGACCTCCTCCACCCAGAGTCTTTGGTTTCTCATTGAGGGCACCTTCATCCTTCCAGCTGTTCAGATAAAAACCTCATGGTCTGGGCCAGCTGGTGTCATGGTGGTTAAGGAGGTTGAATCCCATATGACTGACTGCACTGTTCAAAATCCAGACCCAGTGGCTTGAAAACGCACTGGATGCATGTGCGTGCATGCCCGAAATCTCAAGAGAAGATGGAGGAGAAGGGATTGTGGCATGGTCATCCCCCCTGAAGGAGTCTCTTTCTCTCTCTGTCTCTGTTTTTCTCTCTCTCAAGAGAGCACATTCATCTTACAGCAAGAGGGAAAACCATGTGCTCAGCCTTGATGCCTCTCTCTCACTCCCCATCCAACCTGTCAGGAAATCCTATTGCCTTTACCTTCAAAAATCAAGAGCAGGAAGGGACAGAATAAAAAAAAAGATCTATATCTCAAGAATCCAGCCACTTCTCACCACCTCCCAGTTCCCCCCTCAGTCCACACCCTTGTTGTGTCCCCTTTGATGACTCCAGAACCCTCCTAGCAAGACCTTCTGATTCTAGCCTTACCTCCTGCAGGCGGCTAGGGAATGGCCTCCAAAGATAACAAGTTCTAATCCCTGGGAGCTATAAATGTTGGCTTATCTGGAAAAAGAGCCTTTGTAGGTGATTAAAGATCTCCAGATGGGGAGCTTATCCTGGATTATCCAGGTGGGTCTTAGATGCCACCATGAATGTCCTTAGGTAGAGAGAGGTTTGACACACAGAGAAGACGAGTGACCACGGAGATAAAGATTGACTAGAGGGATGTGACCACACGCCAAGGTTGACTGTGGCTACCAGAAGCTGGAGGAGGCACTGAGCAGATTCTCTCTTGGAGCCCCTGGGGGAATGTGGTCCTGCTGACGCACTGATTCCAGCTCCACGGGACTGATTTCATATGTGTGGTTTCTAGAACTGTGAGAGAATAGATTACTGGTGTTTCAAGCACCCAGTTGATGGTAAATTTGTTATAGCAGCTACAAGTAACAATACCCACCCCCAATGGTCTATTCTTTTCATGTTCTTTGCAATATCCATACAGTCACACTCATCATTTGCTCCAAACCTTCCAGTGTCTTCCCCCCTCATCCAGAGAAAAGCCACTGTCATTACAGCAGCTCGTGTTCTGGTCCATGCTGCTGCTCTGACTTATTTTACTGTCACATATAGCCACTCTGGCCACACTGGCCTCCTTGCTGTTGTGTGAACAGGCCACGCATATTCCACCCCAGGGCCTTTGCACTTGCTGTTTTCTCTGCCCGGAATGCTCTTTTCAGGTTCACTGCCTCACCACTTTGTGGTCTTGAGGGCTGAGACTTAAGTCAAATTTCACCCCCTCCGTGGGACCAACCATGAGCACCCTGTTTTAGCTGCAAGCCACACCCATCTCCCCCTGGCAGCCCAGTTTTCCTCATCAGTCTCTACTGTTTATGTTTTTCACACTCTATCTCCTTCTAACACACTATATCATTTTCTATTGATTGTGTTTACTATGTTCTGTCTCCCCAACTTCATGTTCCTACACTCTAGAGTACAAGCCCCTAAGGCACAGAGACCTTCATCTCTTTTGTCCACTGATATGTTCTAAATGCCTGCAGAGCCTGGCATAGGAGAGACGCTCAGGAAGTGTTTGTTGAATGAATCAATGCATGCATGATTTTACAAAACTGATCTGTCTTTATTCTTAGGGAAAACTCACTCTTCCCTTCTTTTAACACCCCCTGAGAAACCTACTATCGTCTTAGTAGACTCACTCCTTCTGCCCAGAGAGCCCCAGAGGAAGCACCTTCTGCTGCTCTGCTCCTTCCTGGCCCCCTGATGAACCCAAGATGGGTCCCCCCTCAGTTTTCTGGAAGCCACCCCGTTCTCTTTGTCTCTTGTCTCTGACTTCTAGAAACGTTTCCTCCAAAAAATACTGCTGGTTTCAAAACCTAAGAGACAACGTCAAGTGTTTTCCTAGATCCACAATTTCACGAAGACCAAATAAACTTAGAACAGAGATCCAAGGGAAACTGACAGCTGGACACTGGCACCTCTCAGGCCCTCCACGTTTGTGTTTGGCACTGTACTTCACTTTGTATCAAACACACGAAATACAGCTCTGCTTCCCACAAGAAAGACAACTTTTTTGATACTTTGAAAGGATGTTTGAAATTCTACGCTTTGACTACAAAATGCTCGTCTCGCTCACCACCAGCAATGATTTCTGAGCCAGCGTCCTGTGGACGCTGGGATTCTTGCAGAGTGAGGAGAATCTAGCCTCCACAGTCTTTTCACAGGGAAGGATATTTTATTCAATGAAGTTGACATGACATGAAGTTGACATTTTGGAGACATGTAGTAACCATCTACTCATAGTTGTCCTTTTCTTTGTGTCTTTCGGAGCTGATACTTTTATTTAAGTGTATTTTATTTCTTTTATGAAAGAGAGACAAGTACCCCCAGCAGGGTCTTCCTGCCACCATCCATCCCCAGAGCCCCTCCAAACAAGGTTATAGGCACACACTTGTGCACAGTGTCTGTAAGGAGACTTCTGGCTGCAAACCCAGTATCTTCCCAGGTGGGTCCGACATCACAGTGCTGTGTTACCACTGCACTGTAAATGCCAGCCTGGAGCTGGTACTTCTTTTTTTTTTTTTTTCAATTTGCTAGAGGGCTTGCCTAAGGAAAGAGACAGAGAAGGAAAGTGAGAAACCATCCCCCATCCCACCACAATCCCTTCTCCTCCATCTTCTCCTCCTTTCAGGATTTTGGGCGCACACGCACACACACACACACACACACACACACACACACGTGTACATGCGTGCATACGCCCAGAATGTTTTTCAAGCTGCCACGTCCAGGACTCAAACCATGCAGTCGGCTCTGCAGAATCCAGTGGCTTTAACCACCACACCACTGGCTGGACCCTGATGCATATGTTTTAGGGCCCCAGCCTTTTCTTTAATAGGCTTTTTAAAAGCCATCTAGGTCTCAGGGTCTGGGTTGGTAGTGGCTGACGGATAAGCTGGCTGTGCTGGGGAACCTTGGAGGGAATCAGAAAGGCTGGACGCTGCCGCTGACTTACTGTGTGAGCTTCGGCAAGTCCCTAATGCCTCCTGAGCTTGATCTTGCTTGTCTCTAAGATGGGGATTATGGCTCTGCTTCCATGTGGCTGTAGGAATCAAATGGGATAACGCGTGGCAAGCATGCTCTGTGCACGGTAAGGCACTGTGTGCTTGCTGTTTGGGCAATTGTTTTCACCAGCCTGACCGGCTGACTCCCTTGGGTTTTGGTCCATAGGCCCACCTTTTTTGTCCTAAGCAGGCGTGAGCCCTCTGTGCCCTCACAAGGCTCTTTAGCACAGCACTTACGGTTTGCCCAGCTGCTCCAACCCTATTCTGCCCACTGCTCTGGCTGCCAGGACTGTCTGGGTTTAGTCAAGTTGACCCATTGTAATGGAGTTCATTTTAAATGCAGGAAGCAGCCAGCATGTATTGAGTGCCTACTGTGTGCTCATGTGCTCATCTTTTTTTTTTAAGTTTATTTATTTTCTTGAGAGGAGAGGAAATGGGACAGAGGCACTCTCAATAGGATATCCATGCCATAATCCTCCCCCGAGCCCTTCAGCCTGCCATAGGCACACTCCCTGCATTCAGATAGGCCCAGACACAAGCCCAGGGCCTTCCCACATGGCCTCCAGCATTATGAGTAGCATCACTTGTGCCTGCATCACCAGGGCTGGGCCTGCATGCTCATCTTTACACATCATGTCCTGTTCCCCTCATGGTAGCCTGTGTGCCCGCAGCGTGCTTTTTCTCTCCAGTCTGCCAATGTCTCTGTAAGCAGCACTTCCGCTTGCCCTGCACCTTGATCCAATAAGCTGGGGTCGTTCTTTATTCTGCCCTCTCGTCTCCCATCCTCCATCCATCAAGTCAGCCAGTCTACCTTCAGCACAGCTCCTGAGCTCGCCCGCCTCTCTCCATCTTTACTGCTACTGTGGCCTTCACCAGGATCATCCATATCCCAACTGACTTTCCTGCATTTATGGAGTGCCCCTCGGTTCCATCTTCTCCCAGGAGTGGGTGCTCTTTGAAAAGGTAAGTCAGATTGGTCCACTCCCTTTCAGTTCTTCTTTTGGGACTCCTCATGGGCTCTGCATGCTCTGGTGCCCTCCTTGGCCCTGAGCCTCATTCCTCACTCTTGGCTCCTGACATTCGGCCTCCTTCCAGGTTCTCAAGGAGCCCCCCCCCCCAGTCTCTTTGCACCTTTGTCTGTGTTGCCCTTTAATGCTGTACCTACTCCTCATGCACAGGCCTCCTTCTTGCCCTAGCTCAATAGCCACCTCCTCCAGGAGGCCTCCCCATATCTCTAGGGCACAATCACCCCTGTCTTACTGAACATTGTTTCTGAGCTTCCTTCATGGTAGATCCATGCACCCTTCATAACCCACATATTATCTTCTTTATTGTGCTCTGCTGGCCTCCCCACCGTCAGGAATTCCCTGAGAGCATGGACTTTGAGTGCTCCCCTCACAGACAGAGTGGGCCACTTGGGTGCCTAGGCCTCAAGCTCAACAGTTGTTGAATTAATAAAGATTTCCATATTGGCTCAGTGTGGAAGAGCAGATGTTAAACCCAACGATAAGCCAAAATCCCAGCCCCTTTAGGATCCTCACAACCTCCTCTGGACTCCCCAAACACCTGTTCGTGTTTCTGAAATAGCTCTTACTGCACTTTAATTGATCTTTTCCTCATTTCTTCCATTAGATTATGAGTTTCTCAAAGATAGGGACCATGTGTCCCAGCATTTTGCCTTGTGAACATGTGTTTGGAGAGCAGAGAACACTCCTGAGCCTTCCCAGGAGTGGGGCCTGATAGGAAGTCTTTATCATGTGAGTGACTCTTGTTACGTGTTCTTACAGTTATGTGTTCTTACAGTTATCATGTGATCACCATCATAGCATATCCTACGTGAATACTAGAAACACCCCCATCTTGACCCTCTTAATCCTCTTATGTGGATGAGACTAAGCGCACTGAGAGAGGGTCTTGCCCCACGTCGCACAGGGGCAGAGCCAAGACCAGAACTCAGAGCCACCTACTCCCTGTACTGTCCTCCTCCTGCTGCTTCTCGCTACCAACACACACTGCGTTTCCTTCCTCTGCACTCTCCCCTGAGCAGAGATACTGAAATAAGCAGAAGGGCAGGGTTAGCGGGGGAGCATGTGTTGTCATCAGGGCAGAGGGCCATGTGAGGAAAGCGCGGGAGCCCCATGCGCAAGAACATCGAAGAGCCAAACTCATGGGGTAGCCGGTGTGGTCAAGATAAGCTTCTATTGGATCAAGAGCCCTGCTGAGTCCTCCCTGCATGCTACTGGGGAGCAAAGAGTCTCTCCCAAAGGAGAGACACTGTCATCTGCTCTTCTGTCACTGAAGCTGACTGTGTGAGCTTTATATGAGTGTGCTTACATTTTTAGTTAGACATCTTCACAGAAAAGAGAAATCATGAAAATTAGGCCTAATACATATTATCCCAGGCACGATGCTAAGCATTTTGTGTTGGCTCATGTAAATACTGATCTAATTAATTCGGCCATCAAAGACCACCCAGTTGTGTCAATTGAGATTTCATGGACTTCCTAGGGCTTCATTTTCCAGTCTGGTTGTCTACATGTTTATCTCAAGTCATTGGATGGTTCCCTACTCTGCCTTTCCAACGTGAGTTGTAGACAAACACTGCCAACCAGTGTTATTACATAGCTTGTCAAGTCACATGAGGACACGTCTTTTTTTTTTTTTTTTTTGGAGAGGTTTTTGCTATAGGGCGCATGCACTCGTCAGACAGACAGAGAGAGACAGACAGACAGAAAGCGAGAAATCACCCCCCAGGGGGGATGGCCACACCGCAATCCCTTTTCCTCCATTCTCCTTTAAAAATCATGGGCACGCAAGCACATGTACCCAGCATGAGTTTAAGCCACTGGGTCCGGGACTTGAACCGCGGTCAGCTACATGGGAGTTCAGCAACACAGCCATTACGCTAACTGCTGGTCCCAAGGACATGTCTTGAAGTATTTGATTTCGTATGAGTATCCATCCTAACAGGATCACTTAGCATGGTCCCCACACTTCCTTAGACTGTCCCTATAAAACAAGTTATGCAGAAAATAAAACGGTAGAAAGACCTTGTTGGTTTAATTTTCCCCACACCAGATTTAGCCTAGCGCTATCCGTGCATTGCGGTTCTGTGAAGCTGTAGAAGTGGGTCGGGGTGACAGGGGGTTCCTGGGAGACCATGTGGTTATCCCTTTTATTTTCCTTTACATAAGAAACAAGGCTAAGAGAGTGTAAGTGACTTACACAAGATGACACAGCCAACGTGTGGCAGAGCTATAACTCATACCCAGTATTCTCAACTCTCAAGTTGTCCTTCCTTTAGAAGGTTAAAAGCGATCAAGGAGAAGCAGGAGATGAGTGTACAGAACTCTTGCTACTCTCCTCTCTACTTGTGCTTGTTTGAAATTTTCCACACTAAGAAGTTTAAAAAAAAAACACAAATTGTTAAAAAAGAACAGCCCTAGAAGAGTGTTTGATAATAGCAGGAGTGGGTCCTGTTTTTATATTCACCTCTTCAAAGAAGATTTGTTTAATTCTTCCCAGAGGGCTCTTTTCTGTATGCTGAATCCCCTCAGCATTGCACAGTCTATTCCACACATAATTACTAATGTGAAGCAGGGCTGATTTTTTCCCCCTTCTGTCTACCAGCCAGAACACAAGATATCCCTTCTTTGAAGCTCCAAGTCTCCCTGGGAGCTGGCCACAGGCTTCTTCTCCATCCTGGTCCCCCCGCATCTCCTATCCATACCATCCCCTGGAGGCCAGAGTGTCCCCACTTTTATTCACCCACAGTCCTCTGGGATTTTCACCATCAACAGGTGCTGCCATACTTCATTAACTAAATATTTCTCTTTGAGATGACTCATTTTGTTTGCTTCTATATATTTTTTCAGAGAAAACTGTATGTCATTGACACTGATGGAGAGTATTGTATTATCTATGAAACCAGGTTATGACATACTAGTTACACTTATCCTAACAGTCACTAGGAAATGCGTCATTATTAGAAAATGAAGTATCCATCAAGGTATGTGTCCAAATAGCAATTTAGGCCATGCTTTGGGAAACTCTCTCATCACCTGGGAGTAGCCTTCATGTCTCTGCTAGGAATGCAGGTGTGTGTGAGTGTAGATATGTGCACACGTGTGTGTTTTTGGCAGTGGAAAATGTGCCCATTGCAGCCGACGTATTATGTTCTTGGAATTTCTGCTGCGGGCTCCAGGGAGCTGGGCTGGTGTGCAGCAGGGACTGAGGGGCCCGTCAGTGAGCCAAGCAGATGGCCCAGCATCAGCTCTCCACACAGTTCACTCGCACAGTCCCCACAAAATGAGCAAACTGCCCGGAAAGATCCTTCGCCATCCGTGCTGGTCACGGGAGGAGGGAGCACATAGACTGAGAAGGGAGAGATCTCCACTAGAAAATTAAATGCTAAAGAGGAATTTGTACACGGGGAGCTCCCAGATGTCTTGGGGTTACTCTCGTGAACGCGAGGATTTCACGCTCTCGTGTTTATCCAGCAGCGGTGAGGTGTGCTGGGATGGCCTTGGCTTTGGAGCCACACAGACAGGGCTGAAATCCAATTTAAGTCATCTTGAGAAATGACTTAAGTCCCCCGAGCATCATGTTCTTTATCTGCGAAATGGGGATAATAACACCCTCTGCCCAGGGCTGCATGGAAGGTTAACTAAAAAAGAACTGGGCTATAAAACCCAGGCAGTTGTGATTTTCCCAAATTTCTAAAAGATCATGAAAGACTTTCTGATTCATTGAAGAAAGAATAAATACCGTTGTGTAGAGGTTCAGCGTTAAAGGGGAGAATATTTATGACTATATCCCAATATTTCGAGACTGGATTTTCCATGTCTATCAACTAACATGCTGACTGAAGTAGGTCATGCCCTGCTTCCTGATGCACTGTGAGGACGGTCCAGCCCACTGCCTCGGAACCGCCAGATACATCTGTGGCCTGACTGGGCCTCCCCAGCTCGGTTGCTGGAAAGGTGCCTTCTTTAGATAGCTGTGATGGCTCCATCACCATCTGTGCACACAGTGGGTCCACAGAGACTATGTCCTGGATGGAATCGAATAGAATTAGATCAGAAGAGTTAGCATCTTCAAGAACATCCAGTAAATAAAGCCTTCTTTCCTGCCCAGGTTGGGAACCATTTGAAAATGCAAAAAAAAAAAAAAAAAAGCAAGGATGGTAGAGGCCAAATGTGACCTTCATGGCCAATAAGGTGAAGATGAGGGATGGCTCCTATCTGTGGGAACATGACCCTACACCTCTATTTCTGAATGCTAGCAGGATCTGGGCTCACTCTGCATCACAGGGAACAGGGGGCTGGGACAGGCTTCTCTGTGGGAAGAGGGCAGGGAAGGAAGTGGGGTGGGGAGAAAGGCTGACTGTTGCGTGGATGAAGCTTCCACCACGTGAAGGAACTAGCAGAGGAACAGCAGCAGCCTCCTCACTGGGGTGAGTGTGTGTGTGTGTGTGTGTGTGTGTGTTGGTTGGTTTTATCCTGCATCTACCTCTGTCAAAGAGCCAATGTCCTAGGACTCTTTTTAATTAAACACCCAACACCCAGTTAATTCATTCGCAGGGCAGGGAATGACACTTGAGAGAAGCAGTATGGCTTTAGTATGCAGAACCTGGGATGAGGGAGACCTGGATCTATCTGTGACTCTACCACGGATGAACTACGTGGCCTTAAACCACCCTCTTATGCTGCCTGGGCACAGTCCCCTGATCTCTGAAAGGAGAGCTATGATTTTGATGTCACAGAGTGGGTCTGGGTGCTACATGAGATAACACACTTGCCAATGTTTTACTCCATAAATGATGATATCGAAAGAGCTAAATACAGCGTATGCCACGTTCCGTTCTTGGCATTTTTTTTTCTTAGATGGGGTGGGAGGCTGGCCATGAAAAGGACAGGGAGCAGAGACATGAGAGCATATTGATTTGTGGAGGGAGAAGCCTGGAGGGAGAGGAGCAGGACCAGCAGGGTGAGGGCCTAGGGGAGCCAGAGACCGAGACCCACCCATTCTGATGCCGCAGCCCTTCCCCGGCTGGCCAGGGGCACTGGCAGCCTCTGGTTGCCTTTTGGGTCCCACAGGCAGATCTGGTGGGGGAATCTAATTAAATGGCAAATTCCCATTTAGACAAAGCTGCACAGTGTCTGGCATGGACCCCAGGGAGGAAGCCAGCATTTGCTTTCTGACCAGCCATCTAGCATCCAAGCATCCCCCATCTCCCTGGCAGGCTGCTTTCTTCCAGAAGCTGTTCTCTACCCAACCTCAACAAAGGGCAGCCACTTGGGTGGAGGATCCAGGAGGGACATCGGCCACAGCAGGCCTGACAGAAAACCCTTTGAATGAGCTGGCGTCTCAGGGATGATCTCCAAGACCCCAGACCTGGTGTACAAAGCTGCTCTGGGCTGAGATTCTGTCTTGGGAGGGGAGTGGAGAGGTGGTGTGCTTGTGACAACCATCTATGCTCCACCGGGACAGCGTCCCTCGCTCTGTAGACCCCAAGTTAGGGCAGGTTGGAGCCAACACGTGTAGCCCCAGAGCACCCAGACTAACCATCTAAGAGTGTGTCCCTTGGGGAAGATTTTGGCTCCTGGGTTACGACTCATCCAACAAGCTTTTATTGTGCATCTGCGATATGGCAGATGCAGATCTGGCACTTATACTACAGTCTGATAGGACAAGTAGATACAGAACAGTGCTGTGCTAGGCCTGACTAGTCTTGGGAAGTCAAGGTGGGCTTCCTGGAAGAAGGAACATTTAAAAAGAGCATGTGCAAAGCCCTGAGTGTTATAGAGAAGAGAGTTTATGGGGAGTCTAGCACAGTGCTGGTTGTCAGTGGACATCAGATAACTCTTAGCATTTGATGTCACTAATCTGCCTTCAGATCTCAGCAAACCCTTTTTAAAAATGTATAATCACTTTCATGTGTGGGTGTGGGAAGGTTGCTAATATTTACTATGTTACTACTTTGTTTCATGCCAGATACAGTTACCTTGCACCATCCTACTTTAGGGCCAGCAGGTGGCATGGTGGATAAGGCACTGGATTCCACATGGCTGGCTGTGTGGTTCCAGTCCCAGATCCAGTGGCTTCAAAAACACTTGGGGCACATGTGCGTGCATACCCAAAATCCTGCAAGGAGAGTGTGGAAAGGGACTGTGTCTTTCCTTCTCTGTCTCTCTCTGAGGCGTGCACATGCCCTATAGCAAAAACTAAATAACTCAATAAAAATCCTAGTTCATTATTCATTCGTTTAACAAATATTTATTGGACACCTACTTTGTGGTAGTGCTCGAGGCATTTGATTATGCAAAATCAGCAAAACACACTAAAGGGAAAACGTCCCTTCCTGCAGAGCTGGTACTCAGGCTATAGTGGCTAGAAGGGTAAACAAATACAGAAGTGAAAGACCAGAACTATCAGGTGGGATCAGTGTTTGGAGAAAACCAAAGCAGGTGAGGAGGGTGGGGACTTCTGGGACTGGGGGTTAGAGTGCTCAGGAAAGGCCTCATGTTTGGGCAGAGACTTGAATAAAGGGAATTGTGGAGCCGTATAGATGCTGGGAGGAGAATATTCCAGGTGAAGGAATAGCAGGTGCAAAGGCCCTGAGGCTCAAGTGGGTCTGGCGTTTTCAGCAACACCAGGCCGACGGTGTGGCCAGAGCTGAGCGGGCCTGAGAGACGGGAGAGGAGGTCAGGTCAGCTCTCACAGCCATGGCTTGCAACTTTTCTAGGCGTGGAATGGGGACAATCTGGCAAGTTTTGAGCAGAGCAAAAGCAGGTTCTGTTTACTGTTCTGGTGACACGAATAGCCCAGAGGGAGGCAATGGAAGAAGCAGGGAGGCCAGTGCGGAGGCAGCTCCTTCAGTCAAAGCCTCAGCATTGCTCAGGACCAGGTTGCCCGCCTCCCAGGGTTCCCAGGACTCCTCCTCTCTCAGGGCGAGTGAGCCCAAGGAGCCCCTTAGAGTCAGGACACCTGGCAATGCCGGGGTGGCTCCTGCCCAGTGTTTCCCCAACACAATCTCTGTGATTCTGCCTGCAAGGTTCTTCACGACACCCCAGCATGTGACTCCAGGCCTGGTTGGTAATGGGATCAGGTGAAAGAACGGTGCTTTCAACAAAAACAAAAACAAAACCTGTGACCGTGAAAACACCCGCCACCTTTATTACAGTGCTGAGCAGCTCCGGCTTCAGAATGACACGGGCCTACTGGGTTTAAATCTCAATTACTTAAACTTTCTGCGCCCCAGTTTCCTCATTTGCAAAATGAGATAATAATAGCTCCCAGGGCAATGGGAAGGTTTAGTGAGACAGTGTATGTGCAGCCCTCGACAGCGCGTGGTGCAGGAGTGAGTTCGGTGGTGGCTATGGCGTCTGTGACGGTAGTGACGGTGACACGAAGAGACAGACACTCAGAGAGAGTGGGCACTGTCAGGGCACTTAGGTTAGTGTGAGTATTGGTGGCACCAAAGGACATGCCTTGTACAAGTAGCATTTAATCCCTCCTCTATTTTTCTTTCTTTTTTTTAGAGGTTTTTGCTATAGGGCGTGTGTGCTCGCCAGAAAGACAGAGAGAGACAGAAAGCGAGAAATCAGCTCCCAGGGGAGAGATCACCCCCAGGGGGGGATGGCCACGCCGCAGTCCCTTCTCCATTCTCTTCTCAAGATCCTGGGCACGCACGCACACGCACCTGGCATGAGTTTAAGCCACCAGGTCCGGGACCCGAACCGCTGTCGACTACATGGGAGTCCAGTGACATAGCCATTACGCTAACTGCTGGTCCCAATCCCTCCTCTAGTCCCTCCTGACAGGTAGGTACATTGCCTTTGCAGTACAGAGATGAATACTAAGTCCAGAACAGTCAAAGAACTTCCCCAAGGTCAAACACTGACCAAGTGGCAATGGTAGGTCTACCTAAGCCTGAAACCAACACCTTTCCCCG
Organism: Tupaia tana; assembly: GCA_026018925.1. NCBI lineage: Eukaryota > Metazoa > Chordata > Mammalia > Scandentia > Tupaiidae > Tupaia > Tupaia tana. The sequence goes on along the minus strand of JAKSZU010000011.1, from coordinate 26,495,791 downwards.
ACCCCAAACCCTGCAGTGACCCCTGAGTCTTTACCTTAGCTGTGTTCTAGCCGAGGCCTAGCCCGGCCCAGTTAGGCTCCCCCTGACATGACTCAGTCACCTTCACGGGCATGTTTTGGGTGGCCCGGTAATGACCTCCCTGGCTCTGATTGGACTTAGTTTCCCAGGACTGCAAACAGTGTGGCTTAAAACAACAGAAACATATTCTCTCACAGTTCGGTGCCAGACATCCGAAATCAAGGTGTTGGCAGGACCACACTCCCTCACGGGGATCTAGGGAAGACCTCCTCCACGCTTATTCTCACTTCCGGAGGCCCCAGAGTTATTGATTTGTACAGGGCACTAAAACTCTACTCCATGCCTCCATCCATGCATGGCCTGTTTCTCTCTGTGTATCTCTGAATTTGACTCTCTGTTTTCTTTTCTAAAGACACTAGTCAGGGCCAGCAGGTTGTGTAGTAGTTATGTTGCTGGACTCCCACATAGGTGACTGCAGTTCAAATCCTGGACCCTGCAGCTTGAAACTCACACCAGGTGCATGGGCATGAGTGACCAAAATCCCAAGAGGAGAATGGAGGAGAAGGGATTGTGGCATGGCCCTCCCCCCCGGGGAGTGACTCTCATTTTCCCTCTCTCTGTCTCTCTCTGTGTTTCTAGCAGGCACATGTGCCCTACAGCAAAAAAAAAAAAAAAAAAAAAAAAAAAAAATAGACAGCAGTCATTGAGCTCAGAGCCCACTCTAAATTCAAGATGATCTTAACCGAAGATCCTAAACTAATTACACACATGTAAAGACCCAATTTCCAATTAAGGTTGTATTCTAAGGCTCCAGGTAGACATGGGTTTTGAGGGGATACTACTGAATACACTATAGTCCACCCTCTGGGATTCCAGAATTTTATGTGCAAAATACAGTCACCCCATACCAACATCTCCAAAAGTCTTAACCCATTTTATTTTAGCATCACCTCTCAGTCTCAAATCTCATCTAAACATCATCCATTCAAAGACTCAAACTCCTCCTCTGACAAATCAAGTATGGGTATGACTTGAGGTCTGATCCATCCTGGGGCAAAATTCCTCTCCATTTGGAACCTAGAAGGAGTCCAGGGCCAGCTACATGGAGGCCAGGTGTGGGCCCAGCCAGGGCAGGTTCCGTTGCTCAGCAGAGCTGTGCCGGAGCTCGGTAGACAGAGGGCTCTTCCGAGACTAACGAAGAAGCTCGGGTGACGCCTGTGCCCTCAGGGAGCTGAGCTGGGGTCACCCGCGGGTGTTCCTAGCCCCGAGCCACTCCTCCCACAACCACATATATTAATAGACATTGTGCTTGTGTCCTGACTCATTCCAAAAGGGATCTGAGTAGAAATAGAACAGGGACTCTCAGAGCTGAAAGGGATCAATTCCTATCCGAGGCATGAGTCATCCCTGCCTGGCTCTGCTCACGCCTGTGCGTGAACATCCCCAACAGGGAACTCCTGCGCACGTCAGCCTGGAAGGGGAGCAGGGAGTCAAGACGCCCAGTGGTTTGCCCTTGGTAAGATGAACTCCAGGACCCGGGAAAAGTGGGAAAGCATCACTGGGCCAGTTGGATAGTGCCTGTGGATATGAGTATTCCGGTGAATGAAGACCGATGTGGGTGACCATGACCGCCTGCATCTGTGGCCGTGTCAGGCTTACATACGCTTTAGCACCCAGCAAGACCCTTGCTTTCCAAGAACAGAGGGCTGCAGGGAAGTGTAGTAAAGAGGAAAGTAAGTGGGACCAGAGTCACATGCCCTCAGGAGAGAGAGAACGAAGGAAGCAAGAGAGACAGGAAAAGATGTGGGCTCAGCTTCGTGCCAGCCTGATCCCATGGGAGTACCCTGGAGCGCGAATAGTGCAATGGGACCGAGTGCTTGTGTCTCTTCTTCTCAGAGTTTATCTGTTGACATCCTACCCCTGAAGGTGATGGTACTGGAAAGCAGAGCCTCGGGGGGGGGGGGGGTGACTAGGTCATGAGAGTGCACCCTCGTGATTGGGATTAGTGCCCTCAGAGAGCCCCCTTCCCGTTCCCACGGTGGAAGGACACAGTGAGAAGGTGCCGTCTGTGAATTAGGAAACGGGCTCTCCCTAGACACCGAATCTGCTGGCATCAGTGACACCAAATCACTGATCTTGGATGTCCTAGCCCCTAGACCTGTGAGAAATCAATGTTGTTCATTTAAGCCACCCAGTCTAAGGGATTTTTGTTATAGCGGCCCAAACAAACTGAGACAAATGACATCAAAGGCTTGATCCTTCTTCATACCCTGGAGATGGGGCAAGCAATAGGCCAGGGGCCCTCTGAAACCACTCGCCTCCCATCACAGAACCAGTTCAACAAGCCACTCTCAAAGCACCACATCAACGTGGGCCAAGCCAGACCCTCCAGGCACCCGGCCAGGATGGATAGCCACGGCCTTCCTGAGGCGAAGAAGAACTAGTGAGAATTGGCAGCCTTTCAGTCCCCTGTTTTTAGTAAATTACAGGGAGGCACTCAGCCTGCTCCAAACCTCATAAAAGATGGATGGTGTAGTTGTATAACATCCACGGCTTTTTACAAACTTCACCTTTCCTTTAAAAAGCTGCTAACTTCAAAGAAAAAAATTGCTCCGGGCATTTTGGTAGTTGTAATAAAACGCATTCCCCAGGAACGTGGGTTCTGTTCCAGCCTTGGAGAAGGAGATAGAGTGGCCATGTGGGTGCCCATGTGCCTGCTTCCTAGTGGATGACAGGTTTTATCTCCCCACAGCTGATTTATGCTGAGCACTGCCAGCCTGTGGCCATGACCTACTTTCCCTCTTACAATACAGTATCCAGAGCTTGGCAGAACTACCGTGCTTGAAGAAGACCAGGAACAGAAGCTGACTCGGAAAGCTTATGCACTGGAGGCAGGGGGAGAGAGGGTCTCGACGATTCACTTTACAAAAAAATAAAATAAAGTAAAAGTGTGTCTATGTGTGTATGTGTATGTCCATAGGGTGAAGGTGCTTTTGCAAGAACTCGCTCCTTAAGTCAATAACAGTGTGAAAGGAACCAGACTTTCTTCTACCGGTTGTTGTCTAAAGCAGAGTCAGCCTACACAGCATGTGTGGCCTACATCCACCCAGGCTGATGCCATTCAGAAAAAAACAGAAAGAAAAAAAAAAGTTAAAAGGAAGCAGTGCAGACTGTTGCCAAGAGCATTCCTGAATGGTGGTTTGTGATGCTGGAGTTCCAGTGTGCACACCCACACAAGTGTGCATGCATGTATGTGTGTGTTTGGGTGTATGTAAGTATGTATGTTTTAAATTTCCAATTCAGTGTCCTAAAGGGTCGTTCCAGTCCGGAAGTTCTGGAGAGGTCCCTGTGGATGTGCACCGGGTCAGGTAGGAGAGTCTAACTCAGAAGGGTGTACTACAGGGGGTAGTCATCGAGTTTCCATTTCTAGAGTGAAAGGCTCTTGGAGAAATGGTGTGAGGGCCTCTCTCTACTCAGAGCAGCCTAGCTGCAGAGGTTTGGAAAGAGGACTATTTGGGATTTAGGTGGGGCCTCAACATCAACTTCGGCCCAAGACATCAAATCCTAGAAGGGACCCTTGGGAGTTACCTCGTGCAGCTGTCTTCATACTAGGCTCCCAGACCATTGAGGGGACATGAAGACTTTCCAAGGGGTTCAGAGGCACAAAAAGTGGTGAAAGAATTGATTTCCAGATCCTCAACTTTCACATGGTCCACCAGAATCTGCCAGATTAACCCTTCTCAGTTCTCCCTTCATAGGCCCCTCTTCCCACTTGACAAATGAAAAGCAGGCCTCACCCCTCCAGGGGGCATTGTCCTCCATGAGTGGTGCCGTCTCCTGGTGCTGATCAATGGGACCGTTCTGGAATGTGAAACTCCAGAGAAAAAGCCTCTGAGGACCAAGCAAAATGCCCCAAGGAGAGGAGAGGCCACTGAGGTGCGAAGGGCTCTCAGCCTTGCCTTTGTCCCTCTACTTGATTGTCCATCTCCCATCTCTCCTTAGCCTTTGGAAGTGGCCTTGGAGATACATAGTAGTGGGCTTGTTTAAATGGAGAAATGTCTAGATTTCTTTTTTTTCCTTTGACTGAAAGTCAATCTGAATTGGCTGGTAATTTTGACAATGAAGATGGCATTGCCATTTCAGTTGTAGGATGGACATTATATATAAATATAGCTAGCAACATTTGCATCTCAAGCTTTTAGAGAAAATGTTTTTTAAACGCAAATACAAAGTAAATTCTATTTAGATGCTGCTTACAAATGTCTGAAGTCTGTCTTAATCTGCTTAAACTGCCATAACAACGTACCATGGACTGATGGTTTAAACTTTTTTATTTTCTTATAATTCTGGAGGCTGGAAGTCTGAGATCAAGGGGCCAGTCAATTTGGTTCCTAGTGAGGGCTCACAGAAAGCCACCTTCTCCATGGTAGGGAGAGAGAGCCAATTCTCTCTTTCTCTTTGATAAAGGCCATTGAAACCAGTAGTCAGCATAATGGCTATGTTGCTGAACTCCAATGTAGTCGACTGCGGTTCGAGGGGTGGACCCAGTGGCTTAAACACTCTGGGCGCGTGTGCATGCATGTCTAAGATCCTGAGAGGAGAATGGAGGAGAAGGGATTGTGGCAAGGCCATCCTCCCTGGGGGGTGATTTCTCGCTTTCTGTCTCTCTGACTCTCTCTCTGTTTCTGGCGAGCGCACACGCCCTATAGCAAAATCCTCACCATGAGGGCCTCCTTCATGACTCCACTAACTCTAAGTGCCTCACAAAGGTCCCATTGCCAAATGCCATCACAATAGGGGTTAGGGCTTCAGCACATACATTGGGGGTGGGGGACCCCGGCGTTCAGTTTACCAGGTGGTTAATAGTTTCTCACATTTGTTTTGGGAATATATAAGCTTAACTGTGAAGAGCACTGATCAAGCACCTCGCATAGTGCTGGAGCTGTCAGTGACAATAAGAATTTGTAGAATGGAAAAAGAAAAAAAGGAATGAATGAATACCAATACCAATGAGGGAACTGAGGCTGTAGAGAACAGTCCTTTTAATATAAATATCTGGGACTGAATTGTACACTTCAACGTGGTTAAAATGGTCTAGTTTACATTATGTTTATTTTACTGCAATAAAAAAGAAATAGTAAGTGGCAGAGGTGGGTAGCACCAGGTGTCCTGACTCCTCCCCACTCTCCTCTGCTCACCCCCTCCCTGCTGCTCATCTCAGTTCTCGGCAAACCTCCAACATTGTTACTGAGGATCTGCAGAGAAACGACCACAAAGAGACTCCGCTCCTGAGAAATGCTAAAGCAGGACACAGCACTAACCAGAGACACAGGCCAGGGAGGAGTGTTCCTGACCCTGAGAAGTAATGTGGCTGGGGACAGTGCCAGGTCCCTAACCACAATGCCCAAAGGGACCCATCAGGCCTGAGATCCAATGAGTATCAGTCGGTATCTGAGCTTAGATGGGGGTATGGGATCAGCAGTGAAGTCCATTGAGTCCATAATGGAACTCCAACTAGTGCCTCCGGGACAAGGCAGCGGGGTCCAGTGATGAGACAGGGTCGGCACGAAGGGCAACAGGATGCCTATGGATTCAGTCCCCGTGCTGTAGAGGGCCCCTTTCTGGTCCTCATCCAGCCACACACCTCCCTGTAGATGAGTAGTCCTTAGGCCAAGGGACCAGGCCCATCAGGCACAGCCCCTCTCCCCAGACCACACTCCAGGTACCCATCACCTAGAATTCTCTCCCCAAGGGGTGCCAAGTCCCACAAATGTCGAAGAGAGGCCTGGGCAGACGCCAACAAACGTTTTCTCTAAAGGGCAGTAAGGACCCGTGCCTGGCTGTCTGATGCCATGTCCCCACCTTGATACCAAGAAAGTGCCTGGTAACATTTCTCTCCCCTCATACTGAGCAGCACAGTTAGCACACAGGGGCATTTAACCCTTTCCCTCGGTGCTCAGCGCCTTAGGCTCCCAAAGCCAGAGGTCCTCTTTCGTTCTTTCCTGCTTAATAGAGAGACACTTTCTGTTTCTACCTCCCGAAAAGGCACCTGGTACTGAGCTCATGGCAGGCATTTGATATTTCATCAGTATTAATCATTAGAAGATGCAGTAACTGTGCCCACATAGAGAGTGAGAGAGCCTCTGGGATTCAGGTTGATGCTGCGTGGCTGTTCTCTGAAAGAGCTCATTGAGCAAAATCCTGGGCATGCCCTGAATGTGACACGGCTTACTCTTTATAAAGTACCAGGCACTTCACATCATCATCACTAATCCTCCCATGCCATAAGACAATAATATTATTTCCCATTCTTAAGTGGGGAATGGTGTCTGAGACAGGGTAATTGCTCAAAGCCACAGAGCGAGTAAGTGGTAGGGCTAGAATGGGATCCCCAGGCCTGCCTGACTCCAAAGCCACTGTCAGTGTAGCCAGCCTTCCATGACTGGCCATGAGCACTGTGACCTTCCAAGGAAATAGCCTGAGCTATGTAATGCCAAAACCAATTTCTTCTTCTTTTATTTGAGAGATTTTTGCTATAGGGCATGTGCACTCACTAGAGCGGTAGAGACAGAAAGCAAGAAATCACCCCCCAGGGTGAATGGCCACACCACAATCCCTTCTCCTCCATACATTACATGTACGTTATGATTTATACAATACTGCCCCCCCCCACCGCCATTACTGTATTTAGTGCATATGGACATGATCATCCCCATTTTACCGCAGGAAAAATGGAGACCTATAAAGTGGACATGTCTTTCCCCAGATCACTCAGGAAGTGGCAGAGCTGAGCTGGAAACATGCACCCTGAGCCTGTAACCCTACTTGGTGCCTTCACACCCCTGGCCTCTGGTTCTGCCACCAGAGTGAGCAGTGACAACAAGAGGAAAGGGGAGCAGGTGTTCCCCTGGGTTTTGAGCCCTGGGCCAGTGGGCAGGGCTCCCGGTCACCTTCCCTTTCACCTAGATAGTTTATAAGCAGTCTCTGGGCATCGGTTTCTGCCAACAGAGCAGAAGCTCTGATACATACTGAGTTAATGTGGCAGAAGCCGGAGCCCACAGCTGGCTGCTATCAATTTTGAGTGGCCAGCTGCCAGCTTTCAGCCGAGCAGGGGCTTCTGACCATTTACCAGGCAGAAGTAGAGGGTAGCTCTGTGCCTCACCCCAGAAAATGAGTCATTCAATGGCCAGTCCATGCGTATGTTCCACACTTTCGTGAAACCACCGTAGGTCCCACCTGGGGCCCAGGAAAGGGAACAGTGTCCTCTGTGACCATCCTCCACTGCTTGGAGTAGTCCCATAGGCCCCGTCTGGGTTCCAGAATCCCAGAATCAAGAAATCTCAGGGCTGGGGAGGATCTTCAAGGTTATCTGATCTAAATTCTAGAATCCAACCCAGCAGTTGCGTACTACCTGCTTGAATATCTTGGATGATGGGAAACTCACTCCCTTTCAGAGCAGCAAGGGCTGGAGAGTCCCCTGAGAATCATTTGATTTGATCCCCTCACTGTACAGATGGAGATAGTTTTCCAAACAGGAAAAACAGCTTGTTCCAAGGTCAGACAGTTAGGCCAGCCATGAGGAGACGTCCATTTATTGTTTCCCACATGTCCTAAGCTCCAGCTGTATCTCAGTCCCCCAGATGAGCCTTGCTGTTTCATGTCTCCATGCCTTTGCTCACCCTCTTTCCCTCCTGGAATGCCCTTCACAACAGATCTCCCCTCTTCATCTGCATGGAAAAACACACCTGCCTCCCAAGAGCCAACTCGGGCGTTTTCTCTTCCATGAAGTTATGCCTGGGACCTTCCTCCCATATTTAGAAATACTTTCCATCTTCTGCACCTCAGGGATAGCCTGTGCAAATATCAGCCAGAGCACCTGTCAGCCCGGATCCTACCTATCTCTATAGGCATCCAATCCCTGGCCCTCATGTGAGTCCCTTGAAAGCAGGGACCACATTCCCCTGGTCTGTACTCAGACCCACAGGGGTGTGTGTTGAATAGGCACACAAATGAAGGAATGAGCACTAGAGAAGCCAAGAATGCTATTTGTAATTTCCATAAGGCTTAATCGACTCAGTTTCATTCATATTCCCCTTCTCTCTTTTCAGATCCCCTCCTCAGCACGTATTTACACTAAAAATTACAAAATTATTTAAAATGTTGTATTAAAACTACTTTCAAGTTACTTAAGTGTATGTGACACATAAGCAAATTTAGGCTTAGGCCTCATTCCCAAAATATCTCATTATGAGTATGAAATATTCCAAAATCCAAAAAGATCCAAAATCCAAAATGCTTCTGGTCCCAAAAATTTTATATAAAGGATACTCAAACTGTATTAATTAGTTTATTTCATTTGTATGTGTGTTCTTTTTTTTTTTTAAACTATTTTAAAGGACAGCTACTAGAAAACTTGACAATTTACATCTGATGCTCTCTTTGCTATTTCTATTAGACAGTGTTGTTCAAGACCTTCCCAGGCAGGGTAGGAGCCCTCAGCTATAAGTGCTTTGGGCTCAGTCTTTTCCCCCTCTTCCTTGTCTCACATCTATTAATTTACTCAATGAACATTTGTTGAGCACTAACCAAGCCAGACACTGTGTAAGGGCTAGAGAGACAAGGACTCAGACAACACGTAAACAAATATATGCATTATAGATCATGGGACAACGTTTATGAAGAAAGAAAATGACCAGTGACTGGAGATTAAGGGGAACAGAGCTATAGATACCCTCTATGCCCTGCTCGCTGTTGACTTTGTTGAGCTGAGAACTTGCAACATACTGTTATTCTGTGGCCTCAAAATTTTGTCATTGCAGCTGTGTTACAGACATCTTCAGCGTGTGCTGTGTTAACCTCCCAAACTTGTATTTGTCTTTCAAAATCCCATTCCTATGTCACATTCTAAGACCTTCTTGCCTCCACAACAGAGACTGGGTGTGCTATTTCTGTACCTTGTACAGATTATGTTTTGTGCATATCATAAATATTGGTATTCGTTTACTACATGCTAGGCACGTTTCTGGACTAGAAATCAATGATAAACAAAGCACGTGACGTCTTTATCACATGGCGCTCACGGTTGGCCCATAATGATTGACTTGCCTGTCTTTCCCATTGAACCACAAGCTCCTTAAATGATGGGGATCTTTTCTGGCTCTGTGTGCCCAGAATCCTATAATGCTGCCTGACACATGGTGGGATCGCTCTAAATTCCTGATTAACTAATGAAAAAATTGGGCAAGAAAGAAAACATCTGATGTGATGATGGTGGAAAGGTCATGAGAAAAGTGACTGAGATGAAATCTCTTTTCCCTGGCCCCCTCTGGTGCCAGAGAACACAAGCCCTGATATCTCTTCACCTTTTCTGGCTGCTGCTAACTGAGACAAAGGACTGTGGCCAGTGTTACCTTAACTCCAAGAGCCACCCCAGGCTGGCCACAGAGTCGGCCTCCCCCCCAAGCCTTAGCCGGCTTCTCAGTGCTATGCTGTGTTGGCAAACTCCTCCCATTTTCTGAGTAGTAGGATTGGGGTACGGTCCTAGTCCCTAACTTCCATAAGGTCAGTTATTTCTTGGGACTAGACTAACTAGATGGTCACCTAGCCAGAGGGTAAGCCTAAGTCTCAGAGGGCTTGGAAGAGGAGAGAATCTTATTAGTGCTTTCATATTTATGGAGCATTTAGGAACTCCTGACTAGATGCCAGGCACTGTTCAAAGACTTAGCATGCTATTAGTCCTTGCAATAACCATGTGAGGAAGTTATTATTGTTATCCCCATTTCACAGTGAGAAAACCGAGGCATAGAAAGCTCAGTGATGTGTTCAGATCAATACACAGTAAGTGGCAGAGCTGGGATCAATCTCCTTCCTTCTATCTACTACCTTTCTGCACTGAATATGGTGCTTACCCATCTCCCTGCTGATGCATTCTTGGGTGGTTTTTGGTTTCTTGTTGTAACTAACATTGCCACAGTATATGCTTGGTTTTGTACATATCTAAGTATTTCCCTAGGATTGCCAAGTCAAAAGTGTAAGGCATTTTTCATTTTAATAGCGTGCCAAGTTGCTCTTTGAAAAGGCTGTATGTTTATGCTCAGGAGGTGCTTTTTCCATGCCAGATCTCCCAAAGAATAGCATGAGGAGATGGAGAGGCCAGAGAAGGCTATTAATTCCCCGATCGGACCCCAGCCAAGGGGCTGGCTGCTCATTCTGGCAGGTTCCCTGCAGAGTTACCTCTCTTCCCAGGGTGGGAAAGCATTGGTTCACTCCCCCACTCTCCAAAAGCACCAACTATAATCTAAATTGTGCCTGGGTACAGGGCAGCGTGATCTGAAGTCCCACTACTAGCTGAGCATCTGCAGGCCTCGTGTAACTCCAGCTTCCAATACTGCAAAACAGTATACCAACACCAGGTCACGGGGTCATTAGGATCACATGAAGCAAGGAATGTGCCTGTGTCCACCTCGCCTCACTGGTTGGCAGTAACAATGAAACAAAACTACTAATAAAATTACGTAAAAGGAGGCACCCAACAAAAGCTGGTGTCTGTCCCTCCTCCCCCGTGGCTGTTTCAGCCTTCATTTCATTCTTTTGACATTTATCCAGCTTTTCCCGGCAGTTCAGTCTATTCTCTTGTTCCTCATATTTTAGCCCATTTTTTGATCAACCCACTTTTACCTTCTCTGAGAGCAGTATCACTTGACCTGTCTTCCAGTGACCTCATCTCTCTGACCTCTCCCCTCCCCATCACTTCCTCTGCTCTCCCAGAGCCCTGCTGTCCCTGAGTTCCTTAGCCCAGTGCATGTATCCTGGAAACAGATGCAGCATCTCTGCACATTCAGGTGCCACAGCTGGAGATTACCAATCATAATCATATTTTATATCTGGCCTCATGAATAATTCAAGACCCAGAAAGAGAGCGCATAATAATTAACACAAGGCAGAGGGGGATCTCCAGTTCCAACACAACCCCATTGGTTTTACGATAGGATTTAGCCAAGCTTAACTGCACAACACCTGACCCCCATGTTCTTGGCTTGCATTTGAAGTTGCTTTCCATATTGAAACGATGTGTCCCAGCCTCTTAGTTCCAGCTCTTCCCCAAAAGCTGATCTATTAGTGAAATCCTAAAAAAGAAATGAAATGGAGATGCCAGCAGATTCCAGTCCCTTTGAAGGTCGTGTACAAAAAGCAGGTGTCTGCAACCAGAGCCTTCCCTGCACACTCTGTCCCTCCGAGGTAGAGTCTGGGTCCCCGACATCTGTGACCTCATCCTTCCCCAGGTCCTAGCACAGCATCTGGCTTGGAGGAGCCACAGTAAGACTGAGGCACTTCACTTCATTGGCATCATCTTCTCAGGAACATGCCTCCATTTCTGAGAGCTCTGATGGTGGTCTCCCGCAGCATATCTATTCTAGGTTTCTCTGTCTCAAAGCTGTCCTGTCTTATACTGGATATTCTGTAAAGAAATGTGTCAATGCACCAGGCTCATTCCCACTTTGTAGCCATGTTGGAAATCTTTTCATAAAGTACACTAATTGGTTTAGTTGTTCACCTCAAATGTTTTTTGAAAATCTGTGATGAAGGGGTATCCATTGGAAAAAGGTGAAGCGGGGAGGACGTGGAAGCGATGCAGCAGTAACCCAGCACTCCAAGATGCTGAGGCCACAGGAGGGGCCCCATGTTCATGTCCTGAAGTCTCCCTGTACCCCCAGGCATGTGCAAACATGCCCATGATCCTGACCGGCTGAGGCTAGGGGTGGATCATGGCATCAAGACCCTGTTGACAGGGTCTGTCTATCTGTCTATCTGTCTCTCTCTCTCTCTTTCTCTCTCTCTCTTCCCCTTTCTGAAATAAATAAATAAGATAAAAGGGAAGGGGATGGTTCTATATGGTTTGGCTCAGTTCTGTGATATGTGCCTTGGGATCTTAAAAATGGTTAATTAGGACTTTTAGCACATCAGAGCATATTTCTGAATGTGACTTCCTGGTGAGAACCCTGCTCTCCGTGAGAACCTGGCTCCCTGGTGAGAATCTGATTCCCTAGTGTCAACCTGGCTCCCTAGTTTGAGCTTGGATCCCCAATGTGCACCTGGTTCCCCGATGAGAACTGGCCATCTAGTACATAATGGGGGGTCAGGAGAAATCTGTTGTAGGAATGAATGAATGATGGGATATTGCTAGATTGTACTTTTATTGGCTAATATTTTGTGCAAAACGTTCTCTCTGAAGAGACATAAAGAAGTATTGCCTAAATTATAAGTCCCCATGCTACAAACATCTTTGTACATGAATGTGAACAGCAGGGCAGCATCGAGGCAGGGGAGTGGAGAATATCCTCTTTGGAGCCCAGAAATGAGAGAAATATTCCCTCGATTGCTTTGCTTAATTCTGTTTTTGAAAAAGCAGCTTTATTGAGATATAAGTCACGTAACATACAACTCACCCATTTAAAGTGTGCAATTCAATGTTTTATTAAAGAATTATTTTAATTTTATTTATTCATTTATTTTATTTTAACTTGACCAGAGAGAGAATTACACACAGACACACCCAGAGAGAGAGAGAGAGAAAGAGAGAGAAAGTGAGATAGCAAGCCACCAGATCCGGGACTTGAACTGTGGTCAGCCATGTGGGAGAGTCTAGCACCTTAACCACCACACCACCTGCTGGTCCCCCACAATTCAGTACTTTTTAGGAACATACACAGAGATGCGCAAACAACACTATCACCAAATTTCTGAACATCGTCCCCATAAAATAAATTTATGCTTATCACCATCACTCCCCATTCTCTCCAACCCCAAGCAACTACTACTCTACTTTCTGTCTCTATCGATTTGCCTATTCTAGCCATTTCCTGTAAATGAAATAATATAATATACGACCTTTCATGACTGGCTTTTTTTGCATAGCAAAATATTTTCAAGGTTCACCTATGTTGTAGCCTGTGTCAGTACTTCATTTCTTTTTATTGCGGAACAACATCCCATTATATGGATATGTGACATTTTATTTATCTGTTCATGAGTTTCTTTGCTTCATTATTCCTAGAGTGGCTGGTCAGCCATGGAGTTGTGTCCGAAGGTGTGAGAATCCTCTCAGTTACCATGTTCCTTTTCACGTACAGAGAGCTTTCCAGATGTCTTTCAAGTCACCATCCTCTCTCTTTGCTGCACTAGAGAACTGACCTATTCTAGAAAATAGTGAAGTGCCCAGGATGGCTCCCCAAACAGATTCAATTCAAAATAGAGCTCCCTCAAATGATGAAGGACCACTGAAGGCAGTGGAAAAGAAAACATAAATGAATTCAAAGGGGAAATATAAATGAGGAATAGCTGTGAATGGATTAAATGAGCATTGATTAGGCTAGCCTGGGACTCTGACCACCATTTTATATCTTCATTTTTGTGGGGGAATGAAATCTGAATTCTAAATAACTATCTTTATGATGAACTTTCAAGAAAAAAATTACCTTACGACTTTCCTGGACAGCATCTGCATTTCAAAAAACTCAAACAGAAAAATTAATTCTTCAATCCAAAAACATTTGATAACCTCTTCATAATGTGCATTGTAACTATTTTATAAAATGAAATCCAAAAAGAAAGAATTTATTCTATTTGTTTCTTTTTAAAATAAGCATCTTAGGGACCAGCAGTTAGCGTAATGGCTATGTCACTGGACTCCCATGTAGTCGACCGCGGTTCGAGTCCCGGACCCAGTGGCTTAAATTCACGCTGGGCATGTGCGCGTGCGTGCCCAAGATCCTAAGAGGAGAATAGAAGAGAAGGGATTGCGGCGTGGCCATCCCCCCTGGGGGGTGATTTCTCGCTTTTTGTCTCTGTCTCTCTGTGGCAAGCACATGCGCCCTATAGCAAAAACCTCTCCAAAAAAATAAATAAATAAAAATAAAATAAAATAAGCATCTTACACAACTTTGTGGGGGCTTTGGGGGGGGGTTGTTTTTTGTTTTTTATTTTCAGTGCCAAGTAGGGGCAGAAACTTAGAAGCCTAAAATCTTCACCCAAAAGTCTCATCAGCCAGATTTATTATCATTTTGTGACCAGCTGAAGATGAACTTAAATGGTAGAGTTTGGAGAGAAAAAGAACAGGGAACCAGCAGTTAGAATAATGGCTATGTCGCTGGACTCCCATATAGTCGACCGCGGTTCACGTCCCGGACCCGGTGGCTTAAAACTCACGCCGGGCGCGTGTGCGTGCATGCCCAAGATCCCGAGAGGAGAATGGAGGAGAAGGGATTGCGGCGTGACCATCCCCCCTGGGGGGTGATTTCTCGCTTTCTGTCTCTACGTCTCTCTCTCTCTCTGTCTGGCGAGCGCACACGCCCTAGAGCGAAAAACCTCTCAAAAAAAAAAAAAAGAACAGTTATCTGGGCCCTCGTCCTGAAGATTCTACTCTTTGTCCCTTGTCATTGTTTGTTTGTTTGTTTGTTTTTTCTTTATAGCAAATCAAGTCAGTAATATTTTTTTTTCTTTCTTTTTCTTTTTTTTTTTTCTTTTTTGGAGAGGTTTTTGCTATAGGGCACGTGCGCTCGCCAGACAGACAGAGAGAGACAGAGAGACAGAAAGCAAGAAATCACCCCCCAGGGGGGATGGTCATGCCGCAATCCCTTCTCCTCTATTCTCCTCTCAGGATCTTGGACACGCATGCACACGCACCTGACGTGAGTTTAAGCCACTGGGTCTGGGACTCGAACCGCGGTCAACTACATGGGAGTCCAGCGACATAGCCATTATGCTAACTGCTGGTCCCAAGTCCAGTAATATTTAAAAGTGATAATGTATCATGACCAAGCTGTGTTATCCCAGAAATTAAGGATAGCTCTTACATTGGAAAATCAATCAATGTAGCTTGTTTACCATATTAACAAAATAAAGGAGAAAAAACATAATTAAGTTGATAGATGCAAAAAATAATGGACAAAAGTGAACAGTCATTTTGTCTGTAAATTAAAAATAAAAGGGAACTTTTTCAGTCTCATAAAAGGCATTTATAAAATGATAACATAATTAATGATGAAAATTTAATATGTTCCCCCTTAGACCTGAATAAGACATATTTATCCTCTCTCACCATTTTTTTTGCCTAATTGACATTTTTTTGATTTTTCCACTTATTTATTTATTTTTACATTTTTCCACAAACATTTACTTTACATATCAAATAATTTTGCTCATACTCCATTGTTCTTGACAGTTAATAAACAACTTTAAAAACTTCAGAATACTGAGTTTTAAAGATAATGTTCAAAGTATTTCTTATAATTTTGTATACTTTTGTTTGTAACTCTGTAACGGAGACAATATGGTTTTAAATATTTTTGAGAAAATACTTGCATGTCAACTACTCAAATTGTGGAAAAGCAAATACTAGTCACACATAAACCTTCTCAATTCAGCCCTGCATACCAAGTACTCTGTGATATACCACCTGCTAGCAAAGATCGGTCTCTTTTTCTTCCTTCTAAGTCTTTCTCAAGATAATCCTCTGGTGGGAACTAGCAGTTAGCGTAATGGCTATGTTGCTGGACTCCCACGTAGTCGACCGCGGCTCAAGTCCTGGGCCCAGTGGCTTAAAACTCACGCCGGGCACATGTGCGTGAGTGCCCAAGATCCCAAGGGGAGAATGAAAGGAGAAGAGATTGCGGCGTGACCATCCCCCCTGGGGGGTGATTTGTCACACTTTCCGTCTCTATGTATCTCTCTGTCTGTCTGGCAAGCGCACGTGCCCTATAGCAAAAAAACCTCTCCAAAAAAAAAAAAAAAAAAAAAAGATAATCCTCTGGTGTGGTTGCTCTTTTGCAATCTCTACTGATTACAATGCTGGGCTGGAAAAGTCCAGTTATTTTATGTTATCAATTCTTTCATATATCTTCTCTAATCCTCTCTGCCAGGCAGAACTATTTATGGTGCCAGGCCATCTTTCTAAGAGCTTCTGTTGGCTTACTTGAGATCTACTTTAGTTCCATAGTTTTCTGATTAATCTTCAGATATGACATTCTAGTCAAAGCCCTGTCCAATAATGAGTATTTCCAATTTCTGATTCAATGCAACAAGCATTATTGAACTTATGCAAATAACTCTTCTGCCACAAAATAAGAATACTCCCAAATATTTCCAATTCAAGAGGGGTTAGTAAGGAAGAAAAGTTTATATTTCCATTTAAAGAAACAAACAAGAATTTAACAAATTTCTGAACCTATCAACAACTCAAAAGAAAGTAAAATTGTTTAAATTGGAAAAACAAAGCATAGTAAAAAATAAATCAGTAATGTTTTACTCAAAAGTCATAAAATTCTATTTTGCGATTTCAGTCTTATGTTCAAACACTCTTCAGTTGAATACGCAGTGTTACTGTAGTCCAATCTTTCCGTTTAAATCCTGGAAGTTAACATTCAGTGTTGTTATTGATATTTCTTGTCCTTAGCATTAAATTGGTCATTTTCTTGGTTGCCTTTTGTTATATTATTTCTGTATGTGTCTTTAGTTTTCCTGGTAGAACAGTCCTTTCAGAACTACTTTTTTTTTTTTTTTTTCAGAGGTTTTTGCTTTAGGACCCGTGTGCTCGCCAGACAGACAGAGAGTGACAGAGAGATAGAAAGTGAGAAATCACCCCCCGGGGGGGATGGCCATGCCACAACCCCTTCTCCTCCATTCTCCTCTCGGGATCTTGGGCATGCACACACATGTGCCCAGCATGAGTTTAAGCCACCGGGTCCGGAACTCGAACCATGGTTGACTATATGGGAGTTCAGTGACATAGCCATTACACAAACTGCTGGTCCCAATAATATAAGTTGTCCCCCCCCCCACACACAATTAGGGCATATGTACTTGCTGGAGAGAGAGAGAGTGAGAGGGAAAGAAAGAAATTACCCTCCTTTCCAGGGGATATGGCCATGCCACAATACCTTCTCCTTTATTTTCCTCTCTGGATTTTGGGCATGCACGCACACACACTCAGCATGATTTTCAAGCCACAGGGTCCAGGACTTGAACCACCGTCAGTCATGTGGGAGTCCAGTGCCTTAACTACCATGCCACCTGCTGGCTCCTCTTTCAGAACTTCTTGAAGAGTGGGTCTGCTATTGGCAAATTCTTTCAGGTCTTGTTTACCTGAGACTGTTTTTATCCTTTCGTGCCATATGAAAGATAATCTTGCCAGGTATAGTATTCTTGGTTGAAACTGTTTTTCACTGAACACTTTGAATATATTTTCCCATTTTTTCCTTGCTCGCATTGTTTCTGATGAGAGGTCTGAGGTTAACCTGATTGGATAACCTTTATAAGTAACCTGATGTTTCTCTCTTGCCAATTTTAGTATCTTGTCTTTGTAGATTTGGCCAGTCTGGCTATGACATGCCTTGGAGAAGATCTTTCTAGATTGATTCTATTAGGGGTCTTTTGTATTTCTTGGGTCTGGATATTTGAAAGCCTCTCTAGATTTGGAAAGTTGTCTTCCAAGGTTTCATGTAATAGATTATCAATGCCCTTATTAGTTTCCTCACCTGGGATACTGATTATCTGGATGTTTGGGTGCTTAATGCTGTCTAGTATATCTTGTATAGTATTCTCATTTTGGGGGGTTATTTTCATAGTTTTTTTGGTTGTTTTTTCTAGATCAGAGGTTTCGCCTTCATTATCCAAGATTCGATTTTCTGCATGGACTAATCTGCTTTTAATACTTTCGAGTGAGGTTTTGATTTCCGGAATGGCATTCTTCATCTCTAATAGCTCCATTTGATTCTTTTTTATGGTGTGTATTTCCTCTTTCAGGTCATGGAAGAACTTCCACACCTCCTGGAACTTGTCGTCTCTTTTCCCCTGCATCTTCTGGAGTTCATTATCTCTCAGCTCTTGCATCTCATTTAGTTTTGTCACTATGAATATTCTGAATTCCCTATCAGAATTCCATGAGATCTACTGTACTGTCTGTGGATGATGAGGGATTGTTCTTTTCCCTTAGGAAAAAGATATTTTCTCGATTTCTCATGTTTCTTGTGCCTCTGCGGTTGCTTCTGGTCATTCTGTGACAAAATCAGTCCTCCACTGTGCTTCACAATGTGGTATCCACAGAAAGGTTAGGAGTTTAGATTTATAAAAAGAAATTTCTTCATTAAAGCAGGAGGTTTAATAAGCGATGAGAATTTCAATGACTCTAACAGTATTCAGATGCTTGGCTCCTGGGCACCTAGGCCTATCTTGTCTGAGTATTTCGGGAGTCTAGGAGATGGAGTTTAGAGCATAGCTTCCCTCTCTTGTCATTGTTTCTGAAGGCCAGATCATTTGCTAACGTTTTTTGTAATGTGGAAGGGTATTTGAACATTCATGAACCCCCAGGACAGCAGCATCAGGCCTGAGATGTAGGAAATGGAGACCCAGAGAGTTAAAGTACTCTTGGCCAAGATCACATTTGATCACATCCACAACAGAAGCAGGCCTAGAACCAGCTCCTAGAATGAGGGAATTGAAGGCAAGGTCTATTCTTGAGGTCTGACTACACCTGGAGTTCTTTAAGCCTCACAGAGGGGGGTGGTAACAAGCTTAAGTATGATGACTACACCCAGGCAGAGGAAAGGGACTGGAAAGGTGAAGGAAGTGGAGAGATGAAGAGGTGAGATCGATACTACATATTGATTACCTGCCCAGTGCCAGGAACTACACTGGGTGCTTTGCATACATTGTCTTAATTAATCCTCAGAGAATTCTTCCTAGGAAATACATATATATTTTTTCATAGATAAATAAAACAAGCCTGAAAAGATTAAATAAACTGCCCAACATCACAAAGATAACTAGTTGGTAGATCCAGGAATTAGACTCAAAGCCCTGAGGCCCATGTCTTTTCCAGGTGTATCTGCTTCTCCCAAGAGGCTGCTTCCCCCCATGTCTGTGGGCAAGTAGTGACGTTGAGCTGAGAGAACAGAAGCCTCCATAGAAGTGACATACTTCATAGTTCTTTAGAGCTCTCACTGGCAAGAGGGGCTACTGTGTAAACTGCCAGGAAGTATATTCACATCAATGGAAGCAAGGACTTTCTAACAGCTGTTTTCCATGCAGAACAGGATGACCTGTGATGTAGTAAGTTCTCTGTCCCTGGAGGTATGTAAACAGAGGCTAGAAGATCACTTGGGGAGGTTGAAGAGGAAGGAAGGCTCTGGCCTCTAGTTAGGATTAGACTAAAGGACCTTTATCACCTCGTCAACTAAAAGTGCCAGCTGAGAGCTTAGCAGGACAGTTACTCATTGGGTATTCAAGAAAATGGTGTCTTTTCTTCATATCAGCTGACCCTGGTGAGGTAAATATGCACCACGTTCTGTGAGTTCTCTGGCAGGAAATAGTGTCACCTGTCTATAGCCCTGCTCCACAAAGCCCATGAGATGGTGATGAACATTCTAGGAATAAGTCAACAAGCCAGCAAATGAATGAACACGTGAACGAATGAAAGGCTACACGATCAAGCAAGAGAAATGACTCAAGTAAGAGTTAAGATCCTTCCAGGTCTTTAACAAGTAACGTGGGAACTGATCCTCATAAGGGATTGTGCAAGAAAAATTCCTGAAACTTTATTTTTGTTTTTATAGATTTATTTATTTTAACAAATAAATAAATAAAGGATTTTCCCTTAGGTGCACACACTCACTAGAGAGAGAGACAGAGACAGTGAGAGGGAAAGTAAGAAATCACCCCCCAGAGGGGATGACCACACCTCAATCCCTTCTCCTCCATTCTCCTCCTAGGATCTTGGGCATGCATGCACATGTACCCAGCATGATTTTGAAGCCACCAGGTCCGGGGCTTGAACCACAACTGGCCATGTGAGAGTCCAGCAACATAAGTGTTAGGTCATCTACTGGCCCCTCAAAACTTTATTTTTAAGTTTCCTTCTTGCTTCCATGAGTGAAAGAGACAGAGACAGTGACAGCACCCCCAACAAAATCTTCACACACAGATCCACTCTCAGCCTCAGCCAGCTCTGAAACAAGCATGCACACATCAGAAAGTTTGAAGCACAGAACTTTCCCCCTCCTCCTTATAATACCTTTTAGAAACTCAAGAGACCCCCCCCCCAAGTTCCTCAGGACGCAATCTGGGAAATGCAGGGGGTCAAGACTATAGGCTTAGTAGGGGGAAAGACTCAGGTTCATTTCTTGTTCCCCACTCGCTGCTCTGAGCTTCAGTTTTCTCATCCATGAAACAAAGAGGCCGTAACTATGTCATAGGATTGTTACAGGGTTGCAAGGAGATAATGGATGTGGCATGTCAGGAGTGGGCCCGTTACCTCTGCAGGCAAGAAATATGTGGGGGGGGGGGGGGCTATTTATTACCTCCTAGACATTAAGTGTATTGCTTCATAAGGTCATTGGTAAGATGAAATGAAGTAAGATTTAAAATAATGTGCATAAGGTACTTGGCATTGTGGGGTGCCTCCCAAATGCAGGCTTGCCTTCCTACCTCTTCTCTCCGGGCGCTAGTAGCTAGCTAGTAGCAGATTTCCTGTGCCGGGAAGCCATCGACTACTTCGAATATGGAGCATTTCCCATCTGCTTATGGCTGTTCTGAAGAAGGTGACATTCTAAGCTTCATCAGGCCCTTGAGTTTTTAAGTAATTGAAGCGCTAAGAGTCTGAAGTGACTCACCCTGCACTGTTTATTCTGGTCTCGTTTGCACAAAAGAAAGGAAAATCACCAGCTCTAACCACCCACCGCAAAATGTTAGAGATTGGAATAGCTGCAGAAAATACTGAAAATAATTTTCTGGGCCCGGTTTGGCTCTTCCTCACATGGGCGGGGTTGAAAAACATGCGTGGCAGATCCTGAGTCATCAACTATTGTAGCCCCCGGTTACCACCGTGTCCCCCAAATAAGTGCTGGGGGGAGGAGAGAGGGAGAAGAGCTGCCTTGAGCAGTACTATTGGATTTACAGTCCATGCTGGAGGCAAACAGGAAAACAGGTTTTACAATCCAAGTCATTGAGTAAATACCTACTGTGTGTGTGTGTGTGTGTGTGTGTGTGTGTGTGTGTGTGTATGTGTGTGCTGCCAGACACCAGAGAGAGGGAGTTATGCCCTCCCCACTCCCAGAGGCAATGTTCAACTGATAATAAGGATGAGAACACTAACGTGAGCTCCCACATATTGAGCGTCTTCTATACACCGGGCACAATGCTTGGCACATCCTTCTTTTTTTTTTCCTGCTGTGCTTTATTTTTCATATCATAGGTCCAGTGAATTATGAAACAAGGAGGTAAAAGATGAGAAGGAAATGTCATTTAATACAGAAGAGTGGTTTGAACAGGCAGATGTTAAATTTAGGTATTAGAGAGCTGTACATAGAAACATTCAGGAAGCAGTTGGACTGTAAGGTCTGGAGATCAGAACTGTGATACGGACTGGGAAAGTGGATGTAGGAATGGCCAGTATAAAAATGCATGGCACATTCTAATCTGTGTCTTCAATATAATCCTTCAAGGCAGGAATTATTAGCCACCTTTGTGGGAGGGTGAAGCAGAGACCCATTCATCCAACAGACTTTGAGTCCCACTGTGTCGGGCACTGGGCTAGACTCTGAAAATGCAACAAGGAATAGAACACAGGCTCTCAGCTGAGTGGGATGGTCAGGTGACTTTCCCAAGGTCACAGAGCAAGTAAGAAAAGCAGATGCGTGAGCCCAGCTCTCTGCACCCCAGACTTGTGTCCACCCTGCAGCATCAGAAAGCCACTTTCAACCTCGCTTCAGTCAGGCTCCTGAATCCCCAAGGATAGGACATAAACTTTTACTTATCTCACTCCCAGGTGGCCGTTGCAGTACAGTGGGGCAGACAGAGAACACAGCCTGTAGTTCTGTGTCAGAGTCAACAGCATGGCTAATTTATTTTCAATAAAAACAGTGAAAAGCATGAATTGCACTATGTAGCAAGGAAGACTTTGTCTTTACTATTATGGGAGATTTTGCTGCAGAAATTACCATACTGTAAGGAATATCACAGGGCTGGGTTACCCCCAGAGGGCTTTGGTGCACACTAAGTAATGCCAGGCAGAGTTGGACCTGTCTCCTCTCCCAGGATCCGGGGGAAAGCTGCAGCTCTGCATATACTTGGGCCAGAGGGTGGGCCTCACAGCTCTCAAAGCCTCCGGAGAGAGAGAAAAAGAAGTAACAGGTGTTGAGTGCCTACTCTGTGCTGGGTGCCTTACCTTGTTTAATCCGAACAACAAGCCTGCAAGGTGATCCTGTTTCTTCTCATTTAAAGAGGAGAAATCTGAGATTCAAAGAAGATGAGCCCAAGGTTATCCAGGAAGAGGGAACTTGGACTCAGACCCAACTCTGTCTGGAGTTTAAGTCTGGACTCTCTGTAAACCAAGCTGTTGATTCCTTTCTTTGGTTTACAAAGTGCTCTGAGGGAGTGGAGGGGATGATATTTAAATGCATTCGACACAGCATATGGGGGAAAGCAAGCATTCAGAAGACTAAGACTCAAGCTTCAGGCTAGTTTAGCCATCATAAACATCATGATGTAAAACAGATTATGTACTAATCACACTGAGCCTCCTCTGTAAAATGGGTGTGTGTGTGTGTGTGTGTGTGTGTGTGCATGCATTTCACAGATATTGCCTTTTGAGGAAAGGCCACCTGCAGAAAGGAGCCCAACCCTTTATATCTCAGAGCTCAGAAAAATCACTGTACTTTCGTGATTTCACTTTCCACCATCCCTATTCCACCTTGATTTGGGGGGTAACCATCTTCCAAAGGAAATGCTGCCAGGAAATAGAGCCTTTTGCTGCCCAAGAGCAGGGGCTCTCATCAAGTCAAGCCCAAGTCTTGACTTTGTTCTCCCATGTGAAGCAGCTAAGTGCCCACTAGGGGCCTTCTAGAGGTTCCAGAAAGGAGGTGGCCTCTGCATCTTCATAACTGCTGGTGGATAAGATATCCATTTGGTCTATGGATATGTGTATGTGCGTGTGTGTATTTAAGTTTTTACCTATTTTTAGTTTTTTCCTGAAAGGTTGTAATCTAAATTATATTTTGTTCAATCAAATTACTTTTTAATTTACTCTGAATTTGAGCCTGCAAAAATACATAAATTAGCAATTTCAAGTGTTCCGATAGTCAAGCCAGTTATCTAAGCCAGAATCCTGGAAGTTCCTCCCTCTCCCTAACCCCCCACATCCACTTAATTTGCAAAACCTGTAGTTATTGATTTAGCACCTAAATCTCCCTCCCATCTGTCCAGCTCTCTTCATCTCCACTGCCACCTCCCTCATTGTTTCTCACCTGTATTGAAGCAATCCCTGCCTGGTTCTCACTGCTCTCACCCACGCTATCAGTCAGACCACCCACTGCCTCACCTCCCCCGCATAGCCAGAGTGATTGTCACTAATTTCCAGCCCAGTTAGGATTCTCCCCTCCTTACAACTCTCCTGGGGCTCTTCAGATTAAATGCAAACCCCACATCATGGCATCTACAGCCATTCCCCATTCTTCTCCTTCCCCCAACCATACTGCCCTTAGGCCAGGCCAAACTTTGGGGTGGCCCCATGAACCCATCATCATTCAAGGTCTCCCCTTCAAGTCTCTGCAAACACTTCTGGGGGCACCTTTCTGGCCCTGCCTTGCTGCCACCTCTTCATCATTAAGGATATTGCATCTATGTGTCCTGTCCACCACACCCCATGTTCAAGGGACCTGAAGGTCTGCTGACTTCAGACAGTAGAATTGGTTGGCTTTACTCCCCTTCCAGACTGTAGGCCACTTGCAAACTGTGCTTCATTTCATCATCCTTAGAACACAAACTCGAATGAATGAATGATCACTCATTTGGTTTCTTTAGTATGTCATTCTCCTGATGACCTCAGAGTTTTTGCTTAGACCTGCAGCATACTTAGCCACAGAAACTGAAGACAGAGAAACCAAAGTTACTGCCAATCAAAGATCCGTCAGAAGTGAAGGTCACATGTCTCTGAATTTATCATAGGAGTCAATGAAAAAATAGGAATAATTTATGAACTTTAGTGTTCCTTTGAGTTGCAAATTATTGGATTAAGTGCTGTAGACCTACGTTTATTTGAAAGGACTTATTTTAAAAATCACTATAAAAGTCACATGTATATTAAAAATATTTGGTAAAATGCATTGAAAAGTCACCCGTGATCCCACAATACAAACCTAAATACTAATTGGTCGATTTAATTCTTTTCCATCTTTTTTCCTCTATGTAAGCTTACAGTTTGGAATTTGGGCTTTTATTATTCTCAGTATCGATTTGAGATTATTCTCCATGTCTCATTTTGCAAGCTACTTTTTTCCCTTAGAACATTAGCATTTTCATGGTATTACATACACTTCATTCAGTGACTACATAAAACTCCATTGTGTGGATGTTCCATAAATTACATCTCATTCCTCTACTGTTAAATGTGTTAGATGTTTAAACTGTTTCTACTTTTTTTTTTTATCCTTAAAAGTGCTGGAATATGCAATTTCAAGATTCTGTGAGGACACACCGCTGAATCAGAATTACTGAGTCAAAAGATGGGACCACTTTTAAGACTCTTGATGAATTGCCATATGATTGCCTATCAGTTGCCCTCCACTTATGTCAATTGGACACTGTCCCCAGCAGTGTATGTTTAAGAATCCCTGTTTTACCGCACCTTTCCCTGCATGCAACCATTATTTTAAAATATCTATTCTATCTTGACTGGTGAGAAATCATTTCACACTGTTTTACGTTTTCATTTTTTGGATGAAGAATGAGACCAAGCATTTTCCATATGTTTACTTAGTAGGTATATTTCCTTGTTTGTGAATTGTGACAGAGCCTTTATCTTCATTTATAAGGAAATATCTTAGTAGTGAAAGAGAGTATGAGCCGGGCATGCAAACTCAATCTCTGTCTTCTTTGGCTAGCTGTGTGCTGCTAGGTATATGTCTGTAGGCCCCTGAGTTCTGCCCCTTTGTCTGTGAAATTGGGATTCTAGTCACTACCTTGCAAGTTTGTTGTGAGGATCAAGAAGACAGCAACTTTCACCCACCCAGCATGGCCATTGGCACGAGGCAGACATGCAATGTTAGTTCCTCCATTCCTTCTTCTTGAGGACTATAGCTTCTGCCATTGCCTCAGAGTGACCCCTTAAGTCTCTGCTACTTAGGGACCAGTAGCATCAGCATCACAGGGAACTTGTCAGAAATGCAGAGTCTCAGGCCCCACCCCAACCTATGTAATCAGAACTGGCACTTTAGCAAGACCCCCATATAATTCATATGTACGTGAACATTTGAGGAACCTTACCTTAGATTTACCTATTCGAGGGTGAAACTTTGCTTTCCAGGTACAATAACCAGCACCAATCAATAAATGAAGAGGTAGAGTGAAGAGGTGTCTGGGAGCTCTAATGCACACCCCATTCTCACGTGACTTCTCCCAGTCCTAGAGAACAGAGAGGAGGAGCAGATTTACCATGTTCCTAGAAGTCAGCCCGTTAGGGCACAGTTGCTGGGCTGTCAGCCTTCTAGCCAGCAGCTCAGTCTTATACTCTGTGCCTGAGAAAGGGGTGCATCATAGGGAGGAGCCCAGCTGGGGGTACAGGTAAGAGATTATAGATGTGGCAGGGTGTAGTGGTGGATGTATTATAGTGACATTCTAGAGTGCCTGGAGCTGCTGGCAGAAGCCGCAGATAGGAGTCAGGGATGCTCTGAGCTTGGACAGCAGGTCCAAGCTTTGCCATCCAGGTTCCAGTCATTCTGCACAGCGAGTTGCTCTGGCAGTGAGACACAGACAGGAAATTGGCCCTGAACATGGCAGAACACCTGAGTGAGGACAGAGAGGTGCACATGTTTTCCAGTCAAGAACCACCTGCTGTGTAGACTCAGCCACCCCCAGAAACAATAGCAGCTGCACTCTCAATCTCTGTTACCTGTTATGTCTTATTGTTCTCTTAGTCTGTAGCAGGGAAGGGAATCAGCATTCCAGAGCCTGTACCACCTACATCTCCCATCTCATTAAACATTCCATCAACCGTCTTATGAGTAACCCAATTTTCCAGTTGAGTAAATTAAAGCTCAGAAAGGTTGGCAGCTAGGACATCCAGCCTGCCAAGGGTGAAGGAGGGGAGCTTTCCAGCTCCAAAGAGCTCTTACTCACTCATTTGACAGATCAGGAAGCTAAGATTGAAAATGTTTAAGATACTTAGAGTCCCAAAAGAAGATGGTAACAAGACTTGAACAAGGGCCTAGAACTTCAGAAATCTAGGCCATAGTCTTTTCAGTTAAGCCATGCCATAAACCACCGAGCTTCATTCCCAGGTGAATCTCAACACTGTCACAAGGACTAGTCCCATTGGAACTCTGCCATTGCAACTTAGCACACTGACTGCTAACCTCTTCGTGGTTCCCTTTTCTTCCCTCAGTCTGCCAGCCCCTCCCCTTTTTGCAAGCTCCTCTTCCGAACCTTAAAATTTGCAGACTTCCAAGATTGGCTTCTGGTATTTCCAAGCAGATATTTTGTTTTCCACCTTCAGTTCATAAGGCCGGTCTGTCCCTACCCACTGGCCCTAGCAGTGAGAGAAATCTTCCCAAATTAATGTTCATTGGAGCTTTCCCCCAACGGATGATTACCTAGCCTACAGCCTTGAGAGGCCTCTGCAAGGAGCCCCAGGAATTTGTTTGCATAAAAGATTAATACAAAAAATTTGCACAGAGAACATTTTCGATGCCCTCTTTGGTGGGCTTAATATTCTACCCAAACTAAGTTATATGATTGGTTTACTTAGCACAGAAATATGAAAATCTTTGGGCTGGCTCTGAGAAGTCACGGCACTTTCAGAAGTTCACAAAAATACGATGTTTCACCCAAGATCACACAGCAAGTGGTGGCAGAGCTGAGACAGAGCCCAAGCACTGAACCTATAATTTGCCTGTTTCCATTTCATCAGTGGGGCAAAGGAATGCTTGTACTATTATAGATTGCATTGGTTCAAAATGAACTCAGTGTGGCGAAGAGGAGTGGGGTAATGGGAAAGGGTGGGAGCAGGACACTCTGTTCAGACCTCCTTTGCTTAGAGAGAGTCAAGCACACCTGAGGGGCCACCATATTCCTTTTTGTGTGTGACGTCTTCTCATGACATTCCATTTCTTTCACACACTGACATCTTGATTCAATTCTCTTTCACTGGCTTTGCAATGTGTATGAGTATACTCTTGCTGTTTTAATGAATTGCCATGAATTTAGTGACTTAAAACAACAGAATTGTATTCTCTTACAGTTCTGGAGATCAGAGGTCTGAAATGAGTCTTGCATGGCTAACATCAAGGTATCATCAGGGCTGGTCCCTTCTGGAGGCTCCAGGGGAAAATGTGTTCCTTACCTCTTCCAGCTCCTGGTGGCTGCCAGCATTCCTTGGTTTGTGTCTGCATCCCTCCAATATCTTCTTCCATCATGACATTTCTGACTCCTCCTCTGTTGTCAAATATCCTTCTGTCTCCCTCTTTTAAGGACCCTTGGGCCTACATTTGGTTTACCCAGATAATCCAGTATAATCTCGATTTAAGAACCTTAACGATCATATCTGCCAAATTCTTTTTGACAGGTAACATAACATTCACAGATTCCAGGGTTTAGGATGTGGACACCTTTGGAGACCATTATCCAGCCTATCATAGGTAGTAACAGCACAGTTAAAAGACTACGAGCTTTACAGACAAACAGGATTCACATCCTAGCTCAGGTGCCTGTTAGCAGCATGTCTCTAGGCATGTTTTCAGCCTTCCTGAGGCCCCTTTGTTTCCTTTTCTGTAAAATAAGTAAAGTCACAGTATCTCCCTTTCCAAACTATGGTGAGGACCAGAAACCATCAAGTCTCAGCATTTTAGCTGGCGCACTCTAGGTATTTAATATGGCCAGCTGGGGGTGCTAGGGGGATTTTCAAACTCTTCTTCACTGGAATGGAGCGTCTGTTGGTCTGTCGCAGCCTCTCTAATTTTAAGGATTCAGCAAATACTCTCAGGATGCAAGAGCTGATTGTGCAAACAGATCGAGCCTCTCTTATCCTGGAAATTGAGTTAGCACCAGGTCCATTTGGATTAGCTGGTAATGGAAGAGGCGAGGCACTGATCTATGGTGGGAGAATTCTGAATAAGCAAGCCTGGGATAATGTAATACTGGTAATAGATGGAAGGAGCTGCCTCCCTGCCCATTTGTCTGCTGAGAAGCTCCAGCAGGTCAGATCTTCACTTTGATTTTTTTTTTTTTTTTTTTCATTTAAAGGGATGTTTACTTGTCTTTAGATACGGCATTTTCACTTTGCTAGGAGAAAGGGAAGGGTAGGGGGAGACCAACTACCTCTGATCTTCTAGCCACCAGTTTCAACTTCCTGAATCTCTCATCTTCGTCAGCTCCATTACTAACTCACTGTTTTTTGAGACTCAGGTCTCTGAGGTCACCTTGGAAGTAGTATTCCCCAATCCTCAGTGTGTGCTGGTTAATGCTGAACTGACTTTCAGGACATAGGAAGTCCTGATTGCCCATTCTTGTGGTGTAAATTCTCCCTCCATGGCTGACTACAGCTACCCATGTGACATCACTGAACTCTGAACTGCAGAAGGTGAGTACAGTCGGCCACCCTGAGCTTATGCAATTGGTTCAGCCTCACTGCTGCACACCTTCACCCTCATTCCTCTACCAATGACTCTTCCAATGAGCCCCTTGCTTCACGAAGGGGCATGCATGTCTGTGCTATTGCATACCCTATCCTTAGGTCCTGGAATCTTGCCATTTTCCACCAATAAAAAATCTTTGTTCTTCAAGCCTAGACTCATTAAGTCCTCCACAAGAATTAATCCTCTCTTTCTCTGCTTCCCCACAGGGCATTACTTATGCCTTTATTTGGCATCTCTTTTCAACATGCCTTGTAGTTAGTATACAGCTAAGTCATTAAATGTCTGTCTTTCTTATCAAAGCCAGAAAACACACTGGATTTGGAAAGACGCTGACCTTAGTCAAATCCTTCTACCTAGCTGTGTGACCCAAAGCTTATTAGTTTTACAACTATAAAACCAGGGTACGAAACCACAGCTCATATTCTTTTTGAAGAGTTACTATGAGGGTATGTCCAGAGTACTCAAACCAATGCCCAGCACACAGTAGGGTGGCCTTTGTTAAAAATGACAAGGACTTTCCTTGGAGGGTGGAACCAAGGCTCTTTGTCTAATTCCACATTCTCTGGCACTTGGAAGGAGCTTGCTCAGCCAGGGTTTATTGAAATGAAATCCCCCCAGCATGTGCAATGCAAATAGCGATGATGAGAGAATTGTGCTCTGAGAGGTCTGCAGCTGGCCTCCCATCTCACCCATATGGGATGAGCTCTCACAGTCTCAGGGATTCAAGCTCAGCCTGGGTTTGGGGTGGGGGGTGGAAATAAGAGTGCAGATGGAGAGTTTTCATGGTGGTTTAATCTTGCAGGCATCACAGATAACTCGCAAATGTCAGAAGTGATGCACACAATTTAGAAAGCAGACAGGAGTCGGAAGATATTAAGATATTTACCAGACCACGTGAGGGAGAAGGCTCAGCTCAGATGCAGCTCATATTTTCATTAGCAGAGGCTGAGTGAACTTGAGCGGCTTAAAGCCTAATAGAAGCCTCCCATTTTCTTATTTAGGATTTGAGTGCAGTTGCTTCATTATACAGTGTAATGTTGCCTGATGAATGCTTGGTCCACTGGTATCTGTGAGTTGGAGAAATGTTGGGGACATTGGGGACTGTAGCGTCTGGAATCTTTTTTACTGCAGCATCTAGGATTGGATCCCAAAGGGTGTGAATGACCCCACCAATGGGTGGGAGCTTTTGTTGCACACTCCCAAGGTTTGCTTTTGTTTCCTATTTTACTTCAGGACTAAAGCTAGAAGTTTGGGAGTTTGTGCTCAAAGCTGAGACAGATGAAGTCAGGAGCTGTTGCCTATTTGGGGATAATTCATGGGAAGCCAGATGGAATAGTTATTCCAGAGACTGGCTCTGACTGGTCAAGGAGGTCAGCAGACAATGTGATGTCAGAACAGAGGAAATTGGAGCTGATGCAGTCAGGTGATTCAGGAAGCTCAGTCCAAAGATATTGGCCATGTTCATGCATGCATTTATTCATTTGTTCACTTAGTCTCTTATTTATCCTTTCATCTAACAAATATTTATGGGGCACTTAACATAGGCCAAAAACTGAGAATACGATCATAACCAAAAGACATAATACCTGCCCTCCTATAGCTCTGGGTTGGGGCTCTTAAATAGTGGCAGCTTTGCCCCCCAGAAGACAATTGGCAGTGTCTGAAGGTATTTTTATTGTAATAATTCGGGAGCGCTATTAGCATCTGGTGGATTGAGGCCAGGGATGCTGCTGAGCATCCTGAAATGCACAGGACAGCCCCACAACAAAGAATTATGCAGCTCAACTGTCAACAGTGCTGAGGCTGAAAAACCCAGGCCTAATCGTTTAGGGTAGGACATTCCTTTTAATGTGACATGTATTCTTTTGCCCAAGGGCAAATTATTTACACAACCAACCAATATATTTGCTCATAAATTGACAAAAGGTAAAACTAAAGCAATTTCTAAATAAAATCTTAATTATAATAGCAATGAGAATAATAGCCTTTATCTCTGTGACATGTAGTCGACTGGGAAGAATGATCAGAGGTCTTGTTTCAGGGATGTTGAGTGTACCCCCCATGGGGTGCCAGGTAGGGCAATAATCAATACAATGGACTTTATGGGCTTCAAGGTTATGGTTCTGACTCCCAATCCTACCCCTAAGTGAGTGATGTTGGACCATTTACATAACTGTCAATCACACACAGCTGGTTCAGATAAATCCTCACTACATTATTTCATTTACTAATTTTATAAGATGTTTTGCCTTAGAATGTGTGTGCTCACCAGAGAGAGAGACAGAAACAGTGAGAGGGAAAGTGAAAAATCACCTACCCCCACCCCCACCAGGGGGATGGCCATACCATGATCCCTTACCCTTCATTCTCTTCCTGGGATCTTGGGCATGCACACACACTCAGCATGATTTTCAAACCATAGGGTCCAGGACTCAAACTGTGGTTGACCATGTGGGAGTTCAGCAACATAACCGCTATGCCATTTGCTGGCCCCCTCACTCCATTATAAAAAGGCGAACGAAGGCATCAGCCCTCATACTCTAGAATTTTTCACACTTCTGTCCATTGCTGTCTTCTCCTTAGCTTATCATTTATTCTTTCAGCAAATGTTTATTGAGCATCTACTATGTACCAGACTCTGTGCTGAGGCTGCATCAGTGAACAAGATCAACAGTGTCTTTCATTTAAAAAATAATTCTCTTTGACTCAAAATGGATGAATATAGAAGACTTAATATTGAGTGAAGTGAGCCAGACTTTGAAAGACGTACATTGTATATCCCTACTCAGTTTGTACTGAGTGCTATGGCAGAGGTTGAGAGATCTGAAGATGTGATGGTGGAAAGGATGGGTGTGGATGCTAGAGACTGTAAGGGGGCAGAGTGGTTTGGAGAGAGTGGGTAGTGGAGGAGGGGTGTGAGATACAAGGGGAGGAAACATTTGACAGATGGAAAAATGTGCAGTTCTCTGTTGGATTAAATAAAATTTGAAGGGGCAGAGAGGATCCCAAATTTGCCCTAGAACAAAACCCTTTACATATGAAATTTGGCTCTGGAAATGGAGTAACTTGGTAATAGGAATTTTAAAATAGTAAAAATAAAAATAAATTTCATTCTCCATTTATAAATTTTTTTTTCAGTTTATTTATCTATTTCTTCCATGGGAGAGACAGAGAGAAAGAGAAGCACCCTCAACAGGGTCCCCATGCTGTGATCCACTCCCAGTCCTAGCCACCTTGGATCCCTGGCACCCACTCCCACATGGATCCATCCATGCCACCACTGCCCTGGGCCCGCATTTTTGATGGACAGCAAGTTAATAATAATGATGATAATAATATAACAATAAGCAAATATTCTGCAGATACAAATTTTATGATGAAAATAGAATCAGGTGATGTCATAGGATGTAACAAAGTTGGCTGGTGAGCAAACCAATTTATAAGGAGGTCACTTTTAAGCTGAAACCCAAAGAAAGTAGAAAAAGTGAGCCAGGCAAAGCCCTGGGTGGGGGGGGTGGGGGAATCACTCTATGCAAAGTGCCAGCAATAATAATGATGTCCCAAGGAAAGGGTGAGCTTCATATGTTCAGGGGACTGAAGATGCAAGACTGGAGCCCTCAAGTCTGGGATGGGTTAGAGAGAGTGGCAAGGCCTGAGTAAGGAGTTTAGATTTTGCTCCAAGATAACAAGCCAGTCGAAGAAGGAAATCTAAGCAGGGAATCTTGTGCCCATTGTAGATAGATTAGTCAGCTTGTTATTACACTCCTGACTTTAACCTTAGCAAGCCCTCCAGCACAAGATTTATAGTGTATTTCCTCTGCTTCTTCTCTTCAACACTGCTGGTAAGATACCCATCTCCAAGCCCTCCTTGGTCCCCATGAAACAAACACATCAAGGCTCATCATAACTCCCATCCCTTTGGCTTCTCCCATCAGAAGGCTGGAGATGGACACATTCTTTCATGTGTCCTTTCATTCATCCACTCACCCCAGAAACCATCACTAAACCCAATTTTAGTCTAATTTGCCTAGTAGCAGATCCTGAGAAAAAAAGTACAAGTAGTTTATTTGGGAGATGATCTCAGGAAATAGACAAGGAAATGAGACAGGGAAGAAAAGTAATGCAAAATACTTGTTTCTGGTTAATAATGCTAACTTGATTAACAATAATCTAGTTAGCATCTGGGCAACTGGAACCCAATCCCATGGAAAGCTCTGGGATCCAGCATGGAACATTCATCTCCAAGATACCTCACATGATGAAGGCTGAGGGTGTAGGAGTGTTGAGGTTCTCCTAAGACTTTGGTTGAGGGCAGATCCCAGGGGCACTTACTTTCCAGTGCTTCTGGACAAAGAGTGCTCTTGTGATCAGACAAAGCCATGGGGGTCAGGGGAGGGGTGGATAAAGGTGCTGATCATTGAAAACTGGGCCAGTGTGCACTAAAATGATTAAGTCCAAGGGCATCTGGACAGAACACTGACAGCGTCTGTTCCAAGCCACTTTTACCGCCCGATGCTTGCTTGATGTTAAGAATACGTAGGTGTAGATGGTCTGGTTTCTCCTCTCCAGGAACTGACAATCTGGCCTGTTTCTTTTCTTATCTATAATACAAATCTAATAGTAATAAGTCCTACCACAGTGGGATGTTTTGAAGCATTGGTGACATGACACATATGAAAACCCCGTGCAAATGAATTGTGGGTACAGACTTTAGATGTTATTATCATTGCTCAGCAAGTCATTTTACTTCTTGCAACCTTAGTTTCTTCCATCTGTCAAATGAAAATAGGAATATTTGCTCTGTTTACTTCAGACAGCCATGATACGCTTTAAATGAAACAAAGAATGAAAAAGCGCTAGAACACTATTGAAATGTAAACCACTGCTCACCACCTCCATCCATCTTCTTTGCACTAAATGAATCCTTTGCGGACAGAGAGCTTGTGTGATCCTCCTTTATAAACCCCTCTGCTCAGACCAGGTAGGGTGCCTGGCATGTAATTAGAGAGCAGCAAATCATGGTTGAATTTAATGGGATGCCACTTCCATTGTCAAGTGAAATGGGCAGGGCAGGAACCATGAAACTCAGGTTATAGATGAGAAAGCTGAGGCTCAGAGAGGGAAGGGGAGTCATTCTGTGAGGAGGGGACAAAGCCAGGAATAGGACCCTTAACCTCTTGGCTTCAATGCAGTGAGCTCTCCACTACCACCCCTTGGAATGACTCAGGGGTGGGCACACTCCAAAAACAAACAGAAAAAGGTTGATATTTCCTGGGGGCAAACCAGTCTGCTAACCTTCTGATAATACTGATCTCCAGTAACTCATCCAAGGTAGCCTTTCCAATGTGGAGGTATCTGAATAAACCTGGAATTTCATATTGGATCCAGTGTATTTGCATACCCTCGGATCCTCACCTCCCTGCTCTCCATCAGAGATGAGAACTGATGAAAGGATATTATGCTATTTGATGTGGACACAGCAGAGAGGTTTGAGGAGATAGAAAGGGGGAGACAACCCTGCTCAAGGACAGTCCACGGACAGAACCAATCACATCCTAGAGGTCTGTACTCACGCTATGCCAGTGAGAAATCCCTTCTGGGCATGGCTTTGGGAAAAAGGCTGAAAGAACCTTGGTTCAAATCCCACTGTTCACCACATTGGACTTTATGAAGATTGAAAAGGATCATAGGCTCAGCCACAGTGGTGCAGGCACTGGGGGCGCTGTTGTGCAATACTGGAGGCCATAGGGGTAGGCTCCAGGTTTGTGTTCCAGGCCTGCCTGAGCACCTGTGGCATGTTCATGATTCTGACAAAGCTGCAGGGAGGATCCCAGTGTGAAGACCCTGCTGGGGGGATGGGAAAGGCCTGTCTCTCTTTCTCTCTCCCTCTCCCTCTCCCTCTCTCCATAAGTAATAAACTTAAAAAAAAAAAAAAAAAAAAAGATCCAGCTGTAATGCTAGCTCCCTGAAGTGCAGGAGGCTACATAGCACCTGGGGGGTGGGGGGGCACACATATGGACACCCAGGATTTTGAGAAGCTGGAGGGAAAGGGAAGGAAATCACAGCCTGATAAGACAATATCAAGGGTGCTTTCTCTCTGCCTCCCTCCCTCTTTCTCTCTCTCTCTCATGTGCACATAAACATACTTTCTATCATAAAAAGAAAAAGGATTAAGAAAAAAATGGATCATGAAGGCAGAGCAGCTTGAGGGGGGTCTGGCACGTAGTAGGTGCTCTGAAGTGATGTCCCCTGCCTCCCTCCAATTCTAGAACTAATCATGCCTAGCCCACCGGGTCCTTCAACCTTGTCATAGAATAGGTTGCAAGGATTTACGACACAATACCAAGCAAGCATTTCTGTTTCCTGGGAAGTAGGATGCTGCTGTTTTGAGAGAAAAAAAAAAATTAAAATTTAACGTTCTTCCTGTCGTCTAGGTCTGAGTCTCCAGCAGGCCTCCTGTGGCCGCCCTGCATTTTTATGACCCTGGTGGGTTTCATCACAGGCCCTCATTCCTAGAAACTCATCTCCCATCCTGACCCTAAGAGCGTTTGATTTGAAACATCAATCAGTTTAGTTTTAGTGTTGGGCTCCCTGTTTACACGTAACTGCGTACACTCCTCTTGCCAGATCTGAACCATGGTCTCAGAATGGGATATCAGGGAGCCTGCATGGCCCGGAAAAAAAATAATGAATGTCATCAACCCAATGTAATTGTCTCCTGCCACCATCACATGGGAACGGTATGCCAAGAAAGGACAGCCTGCACGGCCCCAGCCCTGCAGCATGCTGGGAGCTCTGGTGGGAAGAAGTGATGTCACATCACCAGACCAGGATAGAGGTATCGAGATCCAACCAGAACTGAAGGGCTGGCTCTCTCCAGAAAGACACCACCAGTTGTATAAAGTGTCAGGTCCAAGGGATTTTTGCCCATTCTAATCAAGCATTTCCCAAAATACATTCAAGTTGTTATGGATATTATACCTACAGTCAAATATATATATTTATGGATAGTATACCTACGAGCATGTATACACATATGAAAATGCTAAATTATAATATGGTAAATGCTTTTCTTTCTGGTAGTGCTCATTAGAACCTTTAATAAGTAAATTTGCTTGTAGATCTCCAGGAGTGGAATACAATATGTAGAGTCTTGTCCATTCTTTTTTTTCCAAGTGCAAACCTTTTTTTTTATTTTTTTCTTCCCAAAGAATATCCATGGGGACCAATGTTCCCCAGAACATATTTTGGGATTTGCTGACCCAGACTAGCAGCATGTCCAAGGGCATAAGGCAGGAGTTTGTAGGCTGTGCTTTTCTCAATGTCAGGCCGTGCAAGGACATGCAGGGCAAGGCTTTGGAGACTGAGGGTCAGGGCCTGGCAGAGCATCTGGTCTGTAAAGCCAGGCTCTGTTTCCAGCAGGGGCTCCATTTGATAGCTGCTAACTGAGAATGGAAAGAGAAAACTGCAGGCTCCACAGAGCAAGGATTAGAGGAGAGGGGCTGTGTCTGATGCTCCGCTGGCAATAGAAGGTTCTATATCAATAAGGACACTTGAATGTTGCAAATGAGAAGATGCCAATCAAATTTGATTAAGTAAATTAGAGACTTTATCAGGTCATGTAACTGGATAGCCCACCCTAGTAGACAGTTCTGCCTTCAGGGAAGGCTCAGTTCAGGGATTAAACTCTGTCACCTGAATAAGGTTTGTGCCTCCCTGTCCAGCTTTGCGCCCTCAGTGTTAACTTCATTCTTGGTTCTAGAATGGTTGCTACAAGTTTCAAATTCTACATCCTTCCCAGCTTCACATGCAACAGAAATGAAAGTCCATTTTTGCAATGGTGTGTACATGCATACACACACATACACATACACACACACACACACACACACACACGATACTAGAACTCAGTTTTATCAACTGTACAATGACAATAACCAGACTTAGGAGAAAGACCCAGCACTGGTGAAAAGAGCGTGACTGAATGTAGGGTCCCTGTCAAAGTTATTGTCAGAGTTAAGGTGACCTAATTTTGCCCTGGTGCCCCTTCCCCAGGCCTAACCAGTAGAAAAGAAACTGAAGACCACACACCAAATGCCAGCTACTGGGTCACTGGAAAGTCATAATGCATTTTTGCATAGGAAAACCCAGAAAATATATCATGATTTTTCCAAAATATATCAGCTTGATTCAAGGCCAGGTAAGTACTTAATATCTCCCAAAATCCAGGGCTCTCTGGCATGAGCCAGATTAGGGCACGTGGCTTCCCTGAGGCTGAAATTGGACTCTAATAGTCCTTGCCCTTCACTTAGATCTTGGACCTGCCAGAGGCAGTCAGACCTTAATCTCTACCCAGCCCCCAACAGTGGCCTGCTCCATACACCAGAGATAGAGTGGCAAGCCACCCCCAGCCAGATCCCGCCCTGTGGTGCTCAGTCTGTGTGGGCAGGAAACAGAGGAGTGAGTGCCCAGGTCTGCCCTAAGTGTCTACAGGGCAAGCCAGACCCCAGACAAAAAAACAAAGACAAAGCCCACCATCCACTCCTGAAGGATATTACCATCCCCCAGAGTAAAGAGAAGCCAGTGAAGGTCAGCCTCTCCTCAACCGCAATTCAGGGTAACATCTTTCCAACTGGGTATAATAAAAAAAGGGGACACAGATGTGGATGCTCCAGCCTCAGCACTTTCCCAGGAGGGCAGAAGGACTGGCGAGAATCCCTCCTCTGTCCATGGGAATGGACACATGAGGAGGACACGCTCCCAACACATCATTCTATGGAGGTCCAATTTCTTTTCCTGTGGGCTCCAAAGGAGCTGTATGGCTGGACCCAGGGTGGAACCCAGGACCGGCTGGGTGGGAGGGGTTGTTTCCCAGGACGGCTAAAGGAGTGTGGCTTGAAGCACAGGAATATACACACACACATCACTATGTGCCTGGTACTGGGCTTGGCTCGGGCTGTCCAAATCCATGTGACATGACCCTGGCTCTCGAGTTGCTTCCAGGAAAACTGTGGTGCGGATGCTGAGGGAGCTACGTAAGGAAAGGGCGGAGGGTACACTGAGAAGGGAGAGCCGAGGCCTCCAGGGCATATTCAGAGAGGATGTCCCAGATGAGTGAAGACTCAAGTGTTCCAGCCACAGAGACACAACGCCACTCCCCTGGGTCAGGCAATTCCTGGCCAAACTTCTGTCCTGTTCCCTGGGCTCTGCCTGAGGATTTCCTGGTCCTCAGTTCTGGTCGGGATCTGCGGCATCGGTGCCAAGTTGCTCCAGCTGTTGGAAAGTGTTCCTCTAAGCCCCCTGGCCTTGCTTGCTAACAACTGTCTTTCCTAGTTCTTTCGTCAAAAGAAGCCAAGGACTGTCTTGCCTTTAGCATTGACGAAGGTTCTGAGCTCACCAAAGCCAGTACCACGTGCCACCCTTTTTTCTATGAATCTCAAAGTGTCTCTCTCTTTTTCTCTCTCCCTCTCTCTCAGTGTGTGAGCAGGAGGCAGACGAATGGGTGCCCACCTGTCCTAGGTGTCCATGGGCAGGGCATCTCCCAGACAAAGAGCAAAAGGCAGAGCCATTGCCTAGCCCTGAAGGACATTACCACCACCTCCACCCACCCATTAAGGAGCCTCAGGTGCAAGCCTCACATGAAAGACTTCAGCTAAATAAAACAGAAGGAGACCATGTCGATACTTGCATTATTTAGGAAGATAATTACAGTGAAATAATCACAACGAAACTGCAATTGTATCCTAAAGTCACATTTTCTTTCCATAGAAACTTACATTAAAATAAATAAATTAATAAATAAATAAATTTCAAAAAACATTTAAACTTTTTAAAAGACATAGTCAATGGAGAAATAGGACTCTGAGCACATACATTGGCTTTAGATTTTTGCCTTGTCCTAAACTGGCTGCCGAGTCCAGCTACAGCCAGTGCCCAGAGGAGGCACTGACCTGCTGCTAACCATGCCAGGGGCACCCAGATTGGGAAAACAAACTCTGGGGTGTGCGGTAAGGTGTCTGGGCCCACCCACACATGCTGCCCTCCATCTCACATTTAATTTCTTTTTGCTTTGAAATCCTATTCCAAACATTCCCTAGAGAGAATACTACTCTTGCCTCTAGCAGTCAGTGGTCCCAAACAGCCAGCCCATCATCGTCCTCCCAAATGTACCACACAGAGTGAATCCACGCTGTTCCCATGGGGAGTGACTCCTGTTCTATTAGTGACGCTGTGGTCAAGATGACAGACACACCTTTGATTGGGGAGCCTGTCTGCATCACTGGCATTTGCACCCCCTCTACTAGAAGTGCTGAGGTTGGCTGCTCCCCTAAAGGAAACATTCGTTCATTCGTTCAACTACTTCATGTTTAATGCACACCTACTGTGGGCCAAATACTGCAGTAGGCATAGAGGACACAGTTACAAAACAGACCAAAATCCATGCCCTCCCTGCTCAGAGGGAACGGAAAATAAGCAAGACAAATTAATAGGATGAGCAATAAGTGCTAGGAAGAAAAACAAATCAGGGGAAGGAATTTTTTTTTTTTTTTTTTTTTTTTTTTTGAGAGGTTTTCGCTGTAGGGCGCGTGCGCTCACCAGACAGTCAGAGAGAGACATAGAGACAGAAAGCGAGAAATCACCCCCCAGGGGGGATGGTCACGCCGCAATCCCTTCTCCTCCATTCTCCTCTCGGGATCTTGGGCACGCATGCACACGCGCCCGGCATGAGTTTTTTTGTTTTTTTTTTTTTTTGGAGAGGTTTTTCGCTATAGGGCGCGTGCGCTCGCCAGACAGACAGAGAGAGACATGGAGACAGAAAGCGAGAAATCACCCCCCAGGGGGGATGGTCACGCCGCAATCCCTTCTCCTCCATTCTCCTCTTGGGATCTTGGGCACGCACGCACACGCGCCCGGCATGAGTTGTAAGCCACCGGGTCCGAGACGCGAACCGCGGTCGACTACGTGGGAGTCCAGCGACATAGCCATTACGCTAACTGCTGGTTCCCAGGGGAAGGAAATATTTGTGGAGAGAAGAAATGTTAGACATAGTAGCCAGAGAAGGTTTCCTCTAGAGGTGGCATTTGAGAAAGACCTGGGGAAGTAGGGAACTAACCATAAGGTCCAGACAGAGGAAACAACCAACACAAAAGCCCCAAGGTGGGAGCTTCCCTTGAGAATCCAAAAACCAATGGAGATGAGGTTGGCACTCAACAGACCAGATTGGTAAAGAAGTTGACATGACTCTGAAAGTGACAAGCAGCTCTGGAGAGCCTGGAGCAGAGGAGTGATGTGATTTCACAGGATCCCTCTGGCAGTTGTGCTAGGAATACACTGAAGGGGCAAGAATGGAGCAAACAAGGAGGTGGCCTCTGAGCAGCTGAGAGGAAGTCATCTAGACAGGGACACCACGGTGGGAGTGATGGGAAGGGGCCATCTTCTGAGTCTGTTTTGAAGCTAGAGCTAAGACCATCACCACAGCCAGACTCGATATATGGTATGAGAGAAGTAACGGACAATAAAGAGCTTTTCGCCTGAACGATGGAAAGTTGGAGTGTCCACCCACTGAGCAGGGAAGGACTGGAAAAGGAGCCAGACCTCCTGCTCCTGGGAAAGAGCATCAGGAGCTCAGCTTTGGCCGGGCTTAGACATCCAGGGAGATAGGTAAGTGAGCAGTTGAGTGTGTGTGTGAGTGGAGGTTAAGGGAGTAGGCTGAGCCAGATTTATTGATTGTGAGTCCTCAGCGTATAGATTGTTTTTAAGCCTCTGAGATAGAACAAGATTCCCCAGGAAATGAGAGCTGAGTCAACACACTCATAAATTGTTGACTTTCTGCCAGGCACTCTGGTGGCTGCTCCACACACACGTGCAAGGTTGCCTTCAGAACCAAGAGAAGAGGAAAAACATTCATTGCTGGTGGAGGGAAGCTCAGGGGTTAGAGACAAGCTAACCTTGCAGGTCTTTCAGAGAGGATCTCTGGCTCCCCCTAGGGTAAAAGGATTATTCAGGATGAGATGATGATGAGAAAGCTCTCCAGGGAAAGGGAACAGTGTATGCAAAGGCAAATAGTAAGTGCCTGTGTAAGAGTGAGAGGGCACAGTGAGGCCAAGGGAAGGCAGGAGATGGGAGACAGGTCTTGAATGCATCTCTGGGGAATGTGGACTTTGGGGACCACTGAACGATTGTATTCATGCAAATGTTATGGTCAGGTCCACTTTAACCATCAGAGTCTGGGACATGTGACCTGTGTCAAGGTTGGAGGTGGTGGTCGAGGAATTCACGTGGAAGGAGTCGTGTAAGACAGAGGAGCCCGTCAATTGCTGAGCCTGCTACTTGTTCGTGGCACAGTAACTTCTCTGAGGCTAGAAGTGTGTTTGCCCAGGGCAGAGCCATGTTCAGGCTCACGGGAAAGAAGAAGGGAGTGATATGGCTACAACACTTTATGTTCATTATTCTTTTGACCCCCAAACCACTGCACACAAGGTGTGAATCTATTTTATGGAGTAGCCAATGAGGTCCAAAGTCACCCTAGTCCAAATACTAGGAGCCAGGCTTTGAACTCAGGTCTGTGGATGCCTCCCCTAATGAAACATTTCTTAGTGAACACTCTCCCACCTACCAAGAGTACACTATCTGATGATTAAACATGTTGGCTAAGTGCTTCTAATGCCTCAGCCACAGTTGTCCTTTCCTTGACATGCTGTGGATAGAATTTAAATATTGCCTTTCAAATCGATGTTCATTTTATTAGCAGGAAGCATTTAGAATGAGCCATTACACCATCATGGGGGCTTTTATTATTGGTCCTTAATAAATGTTTGATGCCCAAAATGGTTATGAGCCCATGGTGTGGGGTTGGTCCCACCTGCTCCCTCCTCTGCAATCTCTGCCATAAAATTAACTGATGTATTTGTTAACA
The DNA here is from genome assembly GCA_026018925.1 of Tupaia tana. Lineage (NCBI taxonomy): Eukaryota > Metazoa > Chordata > Mammalia > Scandentia > Tupaiidae > Tupaia > Tupaia tana. The sequence continues at coordinate 26,454,181 of JAKSZU010000011.1, read as the reverse complement.
GACTTATCATTCATCCTACTTTTAGCTGGCATGATGCCAGAAAAATAAAATAAGCATATCAGAGGAACTACAGAAGGCTGTTTAATGATAGCAAAGTTGAAATGAAAGAGCAATCCTTCCCACTGGCTTGTTCTCACGAACTAGGTCTCCAAGGAAGACAGCTAAGGACACAGTCAAAGCCTAAGCTCTGAATTCAAACTTAGTTATTTGTTATCTGCAAGGGGATTGTGCATTTCAGCTCCACACATGTCTTACCCTAGCTGTGGTGGTGACATTTTAAAAAGGCATTTTTTTATTTTATTTTATTTTTGCCCATTTGCCCTATGCAGAACTCAACAGCTTAGTACACATGTCTTTTTTTTGCTGGCTTTAGCCACACAACAATGAACCCTTCATCCCATGGGAAAGAGCTTCCCGGAGAGAAAAGAGGCAGTTCCAGCAGGCTAGAGGAACTACACAAGCTGAATGTGACCACTAGAGGTAATGATATACCAGGCATCGTCCCAGTCAAGCTACCTAAGTCAGTCACCATGTGCTGTGAGTCAAGACAAGGCAATAACAGGGTGGGACACTGGAGATGTGCTGAAGTCTGCAAGGCATAGGGGGTAGAATCAAAGACAAAAATATAAAATAATAAAAAAGACAACAGCTAACACTGCTGAATTCTCTCTATGTACTGTGTACTGTGTACACAAGTATAGACCTTGTTTACATAGGTAAACTGATTGACTCATACAACAACTCTGAGGTTAGTCTAATATTCATTCTAATACAAGCAAGGAACCCAATACCAAGAAGGTGAGCAATCTTCCCAGGATTCAAGCCTCCCTAACATTTGCAGGGCCCAGAACAAAGTACCAATGGATGCCCATATAACACTTCTCTAAATGTTTGAAAGTCATGAATCCACCCAAGAAAGTGTTAAATAAAATATGGCCCGTCATCCTACTTGACAAATGTATCTTTATAATGACTGCAAAGTCTGACTTGACTTCAGAATTCTCACGTTCCATGGAGTCCAGTCCAGAACTAGTGTCCCTGAGAGAAGGGACCTTGGCCCACAGTTCACCCTTTTCTCTGCCCGTCCCCAGCTCTGTCTTACACCACAAAGAACATCTCACAAGTGCACATGGACCCTACCCCTGCTCCCTATCCAAGTTCTAGACACTTCACTGCAAACATCCACCCCTTGAGAACAGGGAGTGCACACACCCACACCACGGTCCACACTAGGAAGGGTGGTCCCAAAGGCTGAGGCCCACCTGGGTTCAGGGAGCTGGCTTAGAATCTTTTGGGAAGAAAGATCCAGGGAGCCGGAGTGTCATCTGCTATGAGAAACATGGGTTCCAGGTAGGCACATTCTCTTGGGCCCTGTGGTGAAGGACACAGAAGAGGGTCAGAGAAACACTTTCTAACATAGGGGTCCAGAGCAGGTCTCCTCTTGCCTACGCTTAGGATTGGTATTGCCAGAACCACATAGTAAATGGCAGAGCTGACGTTTGAACCTGACTTTGTGGCTCCAGAGCCCAGATACTGAAACCTTCAAGCTATTATATCTTATCTCTCAACAACCAAACAGAAAATTCAAGAGGTAGATATATATTCCTGGGATTCCACAGTATTAGAACAGGGAGAAAGCTAGACAATTTAAAGATCATGGCGTTTAACCTCTGCCCACTATTATCTTCACTCTCTACCCATTTTATAGATGAGGAAATTGAGACTTGAAAAGGTCAAGTGGTTTCTCAGTAAGGTAGATAGACCCAAAATGAAAAACCAGGCTGCTTTCCATGGGCCATCTCCTGCTCCACCTTGCCTCTTTCACCCTGTGTTCCAGCCTTTTAGGGAGGATTCTGCTGTGAGTCTCTGGAGAAATAGCTCCCTCCGTGTGATTTTTAAGATGTGTTCTAATGCCAAGGTGGAGATTTCAACTCCCATCTGTGTGTCACACCACCGGGAACCCTGCACGGTGTCAGTGCGTTCCAATTAGCTATCTGAATCATATTTGTTGTCTTTAAATAATGTATATCCAACCACTTCCCACCTGCTGGAATTGAATTTTATCCTCTTCCACAGTTCCTCACTGCCTTAAGCCCAGAGGAACACTGTTGTCACTTGAGTTGTTCATGACATGATAGAGTTTCCTAATTGGACATAAGCAGACGAACGATGCCAGGATCCAGGGTACCGAGGCCAGCACACAGGGCTGATTGCCTCTGACAGTGGCACATTCCTAACACCAAAGAAGCCCATTTGTAATTCTATTTATACCCACAGCTGGCTCCTTGTTCCTGCCTGGGCTTTTGGGAGACTCCCAGCAGTGAGCTTCAGGGATGCCCTGCAGGCAGCCCCATGCGCTTTACCTTTCTTGGTGGCCCAAGAAGGCTACAGCATATTTTGCTGCAGGTTAGATTGGCGTTCTCCTATGGTGATAGCCATCAACCCCAGCATCTCATGTACTTTCAGTCCACAGGCAGCATGGTATGACGGAAAGGATGCAGTTTTGAAGTCAAGATTTGTATCTGATCTCTGCCTTTACATATTATAGCTTGTGGCCTTGATGGCATTGTTTAACCTCCAAGTTCCAGTTGCCCCATTTGCAAATGAGGCTAACAAAGGAATGATCTAGACTAAATGAGCTCCTGAGCCTGCACACACCTTTTGTTAATCACCTACTTGATGCTGGACAGTGCAATTGGCTTTAGATCTTTGACCTGGGTTGCTTCCTTAGCTCTTTGATATATGTAAAGTGACTACCAGGGTATCTGGTACAGGATAGTCATGCAATCCATGCAGTAAAGCAGGGCAAGTATTAGTGCCACGTTTTGGCAAAGGAGGAAACAGCTCAGAGGATTTCAGTGAACTGCTCCAACTCACCCAACAGGTAAATAGTGTTGCCAGGATTTACACCTAGGAGGCCTGGCCACAGTTTCAGGAGTCTTTCCAGCCATCCTCAGGGAAAGCGCACATCCTTGCTCAGGGAAATCAGTGTGGCTGAAAAGGTGTAAGGGTAGGCGACAACCCGGACCAGGCCTTCTGTCCTTGGGAGGCTCAAACTGGACAGCTGAGGATCCTAACAGGGTGTTCCCTCAAGACCCAAAATGATGCCAGAGCAGCCTCCTCCTCTCCAACCCACTGCTTTATTTCATGGATTGTCATATGTATTAAAATGCCAAGTCCAATAAAATGTTAGCAGAATTCAGATCAGCTGTCTTCACACCCTTCATCCTCCCCACACCATCAGCTTCAGTGTTTCCTTCTCATGTCCCAAGAGAGGAAGGGCAATCATCCTCAAGACAGAGTGGAGGTTCAGAAAACTGATCGGACCATGATCCTGCTTCCTAAACACATGACTTTTGCAAGTTATTTTGTCTTCTGGTTCTCAGTTTCCTTGTCTGTACAATGACAATGATTATGTGTATTCTCTGACCCAAAATATCATGCATTCTAATTATTGAATTGTACATCTATCTGCTGTGATAGCCTCTATTAAGAAGTGACAGAATTCACTTTTTTATAAATAATTATTTTATTTAACTTAATTTATTTATTTACTTATTTCAGTTTGACCAGAGAGGGACAGAGTGAGAGAGAGAGAAAGAAGGAAAGTGAGAAAGCAAGCTACCAGGTCTGGGAACCAAACCGTGGTCAACCATGTGGGAGTCCAGCACCTCCAACCATCATACGACCTGCTGGCCCACAGAATTCACTTCTTAATTAATGACTAGTAACCATTTACTATTCTAGGCTGGGAAAAAAGTACTTTTTTTTTTTTGGAGAGGTCTTTGCTATAGGGTGCACATGCTTGCCAGAAAGACAGAGAGAGACTCAGAGACAGAAAGCAAGAAATCACCCCGCAGGGGGGATGGCCACGCCACAATCCCTTCTCCTCCATTCTCCTCTCAGGATCTTGGGCACGCACACGCACATGCCTGGTGTGAGTTTAAGCCACTGGGTCCAGGACTTGAATCGCGGTCCACTACATGGGAGTCCAGCAATGTAGCCATTATGCCATCTGCTGGTTCCCCCCCCAAAAATTAAACTTTAAAAATTGTAAGATACCCACCCAACCACCATCATGATCATCTTTCACAGTAACAGTTATAATGTAATGAAGTTTTTCGAAATGGTTTTCCATCTACAATCTCCCTCAGTCAGTGACCCTCTGACATTGGATTATTCTGGTTTTACACTAAAAGCACTGAGGCATAGAAAGGAGAGAGGACTTGTCCAAGGTCATGTAGATGTTGAGTGATGAAGCCACCGCTTGCCCTGATTTGTTGCTTTGAAATCAGCACAATGACTTTTCCCCATGCTGCTGTCATTCTGGGTTTTTAGGCTATGCAGAGGCTTCTTTGTGTCAGTTTCCTTTGCTCAGGAAGGTTGGGGTTGGAGCTGACATCCCACTTTTTAAATTTTCTTTCCATTTTAATAAATAATATGTCACAATCCAGGCAAGCCAGATGAATAATAATTTGTCAAGCCCAGAGCCCAACTTAGCTTGTTCCCACACTCATCTTCCTACCTCCTACCTCTCTCGGTCCAGTCTTCACACATCCTGCTGAGCTCCAGATATTTCTGCCTGAGTGCTGTCATCATTCCCTAAGAAGTGGCAAACATTAAACTCTGTGTCTTTCCCTAAAGTTTTCCACTCCGACTGTTGTGATGCTTTGTAGCTCACTGTGCTGGTGGGGAAACGGATGACTGTAAGGGTGTCTCTGAGATAACCCAGGAGCTGAATTTCATCACATCCTACCCTCAGCATAGCAATAGTGACCTCCTTCGATGGTGGTCTTGGTTGTGCAGGTGTGACAGCGTGGGGCTGCAGTATTAAAAGTCAACAGCAAGAAATCCCAAGACGGGAATAACAGATTTATATCCCAATCTGGAAATGTGAAGGCTTAGGGATGTACATTATAAATATGCTCCCTGCTTTCCAGTGTTACAATCTAAGATTTCATGTAGAAATCTTAAAAAATAAAAAGAAACTTTTTTAGGGAAAAAACAATTCTACTTATAGACGTTCACAGACATTCCTTTTTCCTACGTAAGCCTCATCATCACCATCACAGCATTCACGTGAGCCTTTTCAGCTTCGTGAGCAATTCCCCCTACATCCTCTCATCTGCTTCTCACAACAGTTCTGCAAGTGGCAAAGGCCAATATCTGTAGCTATTATTTGGATGAGGAAACCAAGGCCTAAGCACCATGCTGTGAAAACCCAAGAAAGGAGAGGCTGATTCTGAATGTGGATTCAGCCACAGCTCCCTGGTAAGAAAGGCATTCGGAATGAGCTTTGAACAATGAAGAGGTTTTCAGTGTCCAGAGCGGTGAAATTAAGAATTCCAGATTTATCGAACAACATGAGCAAGTCAAGAGTCCTGTGAAGTTCTGGTAGGCGGGTGGGACTGGCACACGGGGTTGGCAGAGGAGGCAGTAGCAGACGCGTGTGGCTGGGGAGGCGGGTGTCTAGGCACAGCAGGCCTTGATCAGCATCCTCTACCTGCTCACATGCTTAATATCTAGTGTCTTAGAACGGGCTTCCCAGAAGAGCCTGAGACAAGGATCCCTGTGAAAGTGATTTAGTTGAAAATATTCCCGGAAATAACTAGTATGAATCTGGATCTGGCAGCAACCAAGCAAAATCTCACAGAAAGTTTGTCAGTCCCACACTGACATTGCAGAAACAATGCAGACCTATGGGATTCCCAGTGTGGTCCTAGACGGTAGCATCAGCAATTGCCCGGGAACTTGTCAGAAATGTATTGGGTCACAGGGGAAGGCATGGTGCATAGAAAAACATTTCTAAAAAGTCATGACTTTCCCGACAACATAATAGAATATATACATATATATATATATATACACATACATATACATTTACATATATATATATATATATATATATATATATATATGTATGTATGTATATATATTTTAATTTGCCAGAGGGCACGTGCACTCCCTGGAGAGAAAGAGAGAAAGAGAGAGAAACACTCCACCCATGGGGCATAGTCACACCACAATTCCTTCTCTTCTATTTTTCCTTCTGCAATTTTGGGCACATATGTGGCAAGGTTTTCTGTTTGTTTGTTTTTTAGAGATTTTTGCTGTAGGGCACATGTGCTTGCTGGAAAGACAGAGAGACAGAAAGCGAGAAATCACCCCCCAGAGGGGATCCCACAGTCCCTTCTCCACTCACCTCTTGGGATTTTGAGTAGGCATGCACATACACCCAGCATAATTTCCAAGCTGTCCGGTCCAGGACCAGAACTGCACAGTCAGCCACGTGGGATCCAGTTGCTTTAACCTCCAAGCCACAGGCAAGCCCAACCTCAGTCCAGACTCTCTGAATCAGAATCAGTGTTACAAGATCTCTAGATCTTGTTATGATGGTCTAGATCACATCGCAGAATTGTCCCAATGCATAGCAAGGGAGCTAGAGTACCTATACACACTGCACCTGTCACTCATTGGTCAGGAGCCACTCCCCAGGTGCATGTAAGTTCCCAGGTACTGTGGTTCCGGTGGTAGGTGCAGATGCTGGCAGAGGATAGCCCTCCAACAGAGAGGCTGGCTGGGGTAATGTAGGCGCATCACAGGAGCCGAGTGCAGGAAAACAGAGGCTACAGAGGTATGTGACTGGAGCACTAGCAGATCTGATCTCCAGGCAGCCCAACGGACACACAGGTTTGCGCCCATATTCTCTAGCAGCAGATCTGCGGGCACAAATCTCTCCAGTAATGTGTAGGGAGACAGTGTTGAGGCTTGGGTAAAAAGACCTACTGTAAAGTAAGTCCCTAATCTCCAGATTCATCCTAGGAAAAGTTTTATTACTTCCTGACACTTATCTGGTATTAACAGAGGTTTAAGCAGAGTTAAGTAGAGTTTCCCTCTTTAAATGAATAAAGTGCCTTTGTAATTATAACATTAACATGTAAATGATGCCATTAAAGGACTTTCAATGCATTAAGTCTATTAAGTAGGTTAAACATTTCCCTAAAACCCAGGGTGAACTATTCAGTCACTTAGCAAGCTTCTGTCCCCTTGAACAAGAGCCAATTCAGGAAAAATAAAAATGTGTATAGCCAAAGGTGTTATTTTTTTGGGGTTTTTTTTGTAATTTAGTCCAAAAATAGCTATGTTAAATCCCATGTCAAAAAGTAAGAATATTCTTAAAACTTAATCTATCCGCTTTATTGTCTTGGATAATGTTAAACAGAACTTTTCGCACTGCTTTTGTAAAATATTCATACCTGAGCATTTATGAGAAGTAGCATCAGAGTAGTAACTTTCCAATGTCCTCCTTGAAATCAAGTCACAGACCATGTCATGGAGTTAGATAGAGTGTGAATTTGGTATACGATTTTTAAAACGTTGGTATTTACTTGATCACAGTTGATTTATCACAAGATCCAAACTGGGGATGCCTAAAGTTGGGAAGAGAAGGATCTAAGAATAGCCACACCTCTCTGCTCCCTGCCCATCCAATAACCCCAGAGGGTACAGTTAGAGTAAACCCTCCCCTTGTCATTTACAGTCCTAGCCTTTATAAACATGTCCAAACACACACACACGCGCACACACACACACACACACACATTATATATAAATATTTAATCTCTATACCTCTTTATGGTGTACAACATGGATGTTCCCAGCACGAATACAGTGCATATCAGTGAAGACAAAGACATTACCGTATACATTATCTTCAGCAAATAACTTTTCGTTTTCGTGTCAATTAAACGTATTGTTTATTTTCCCCCTGTCTCTCTCCCTCCCGTCCCCTGTTACCCATTCCCCTATCGCCCCATCCTTCCTATCTCTAGTATCTACAGTTTGCCCTCATGCCATTATAGCTTCCAATCTCCAAACACTTTGTTTAAAATCATGAATTAATAATTATAGCTTCCGCCAATAACATGTCCTTTTTTAAAAGAATTATTTTATTTAACTTTATTTATTTGTTTACTTATTTACTTTGACCAGAGAGAGGCAGAGTAAGAGAGAGAAAAAGAGAGAGAGAGAGAATGAGAAAGCGAGGTGCCAGGTCTGGGACTCAAACTGTGATCGACCATGTTGGAGTCCAGCACTCTTAACCACCATGCCACCTGCCAGCCCAACATGTCCTTTTTAAAAGGAAAGAGGGAGGAAAGGGAGAAGATAAGAAAATGGTACAGAGGTGTATATCATGCTGGCTAAAGTCTCTTCACAATCTAAATGATGTATAGCGATTTAATGTATGAATAATAATAAAAACCTAAAGAAAATGGTATAGTGAAAAATAGCTTTACCATAGTAAAGACAAACTGTTTTCAAAGTGACGGTTCTATGTTACATCCCTACCAGCCCATATGAGTGTTCTAGATGCTCCCCATCTTTGCTAATGCTTGGGATGGTCAGTCTTTTTCATTTTGGCCATTATAGAGTGCAATGTAGTGGCACCTCATTGTGTCTTTAACTTGTATTTCCCTAATAGCTTCTGGTATTATTTGTGTAGGTCAGTTTCTGGACTTTCTGTCCTGTTGATCTGTTGTCTATATTGATGCCAATACCACACTGTTTTGATTACCATTGCTTTGTACTAAGTTTTTATTAAGGAGCGTAAATCCTTCAACATTGTTCTTTTTCAAAATTGTTTTGACTATGCTATATCCTCTGCATTTCCATATAGTTTTTAGAATCAGCTTATTAATTCTATTTTTGGAAATGTCCTCAGGGATTTTGATTGGGATTTGTATATTCTGTAAATCAATTTAGGGAGAATTGACATCTTAACAATATTGAATTTTTCTGCCCATAAGTATGGCATATCTGTATATTTAGGTAGGGCATGTTAATTTTCTTTTTTAAGAGAGAGATTTTTGCTATAGGGTATGTGTGCTAGCCAGAGAGACAGAAAGAAACATAGAGACAGAAAGGGAGAAATGACACCCCCCTAGAAGAGTGGCCATGCTATAATCCCTTCTCCTCCAGTCTTCTCTCAGGATTTTGAGCATGCACACATATACACCTGCCCAGCATGAGTTTTAAGCCACCGTGTCCAGGACTCGAACCACGGTCAACTACATGGAAGTCCAGCAATGTCACCATTAGGCCATCTGCTGGTCCTGCTCTTTCATTTCTTTTAGCAATGTTGGATAGTTTTTAGTGTACAATTCACATGCATATTTTGTCAAAATTTATTCCTAAAGAGTTCATATTTTTAGTACTATTATAAATGATACTTTGAAAATGTTTAATTTGAAGTTAAACACCATTTAAAATGATACTTTAAAATGTTTAATGTCCAATATCTGTTGCTAACCATATATTGAAATATATCATTGATTTTTGTATATTGATTCTATACAATCTTGCTAAACCCACTTAATAATTCTGGTAGCTTTTACATAAATTCCTTAGGATTTTTTAATGTAGATGATGATTGCATCTGTGAGAAAAGTTAGTTTTATTTCTTCCTTTTCAATGTATATGCCTTATATTTATTTTTCTTGTTTGTTTGTTTTTAGGATACCTGTGCTCATGGGGAAGAAGGGAAAAAAGTGAGAAAGCACCTCCCATGGGGCATGGTCACACTGCATCCCTTCTCCTCCAGCTTTCTCTCATTTGGGGATTTGGGGCACACACCCACATTAGCATAGCATGTGAATTATGCTATTAAAGGACTCCCAATGTCCAATGCATTTTTCAAGCCGTTGAGTTGGGACTCACTGCACAGTTGGCCATGAAGGCTCTAGCTGCCTTAACCACCAGGCCATAGACTGGCCCTTTTGTTCTTGTGTTATTGCACTCGCTCAGACCTTCACTACAATGCTAAATAGAAGTGGTGAGAGCAGACACCACGTCCTGCCCTTGATTTTAGGGGAAAATCATTCATTCCTTCACTGCCAAGTATTGTTCAAGTCTTCTTCGTCCTGACTGATTTTCTGTCTATAGATTTTATACATTATTGAGAGAGAGGCATTGGTATCCCCAACCCTAATTGTGGATTTTTCTATTTCTTCTTTCAGTTCTGTCAGCTTTTGCCTCATGCATTTTAATGTTCTGCTGTCAGGTATATAAATATTTGTTGTTATTATGTCCTTTGGGTGAATTGACCTTTTTATTATTATGAGCTGAATCTCTTTTATCCCTGGTAATATTTCTTGCTCTGAAATCTATTTGTCTGATACTAATAAAGCCACCCAGTTTTCTTTTAATTAGCATTAGCGTGGCTTATCATTTTATATCCTTTGCTTTTATCTTTATTTCTATGCTTAAAATTGGGGTTTGTTTGATTTTTGTTTTGTGGACCGCATGTAGTTGGCTCTTGTTTTTTTTATTCAGTCTAACGGTCTCTGCCTTTGAATTGTTAAAAACCATTTTATTTCATGTGATTGAATTTAAATCCACCAACTCATTTGTTTTCTATTTGTGCAATCTATCCTTTGTTCCACTTTCCACTTACTTGTTCTGCCTTTTTGAACTAATCAAATTATTTTTTTATGATTCCATTTTGTCTCTTTTGTTGGCTTTGTAGTCCTATCTCTTTGCTTTCTGTTTTTAGCAGTTGCTCTAGAGTAGATTCTCAACTCTGGCACCATGGGCATTTGGGGCCAGATCATTTTCTGTTGTGGAGGTCTGTCCTGTGCGTTGTGGGATATTTAATAGCATCTTGGCCTCTACCCACTGGTTGCCAATCATTCCTCCTCCCAATGTGGTAACAAATATCCCCACAGAAGCACCCCTAGAACCAGAGCTCTAGAGTGTACAGCATAAAGCTTCAGTTTATCACATTATATTCAGACGAAAAGCACACTACTTCATGTATAGTATAAGAGACTTCCAAAAGTATACTTTCATTGCTCCCACCCCACCTTAGTGCTATTTTTGGCATACATTTTACTTCTACACACTCTGTAAACTCCTACATTATTTTTTTTTTTTACTTTTTAAACACAACCTTTTAAATAAGGGAAAATATTTTATATATACTCACATATTCTTTATGTAAATTCAAATTTCCATCTGGTATTATTTTATTTTTTGCTTAAAAGACTTATTTTAACATTTCATGTAGTGATTGTCTTATGGCGAAGAATTCTGTCATCATTTGTATGTTTGAAAAAAATCTTTAGTTCATCTTTGTTTCAGAAAAATATTTTCACTAAGTATAGAATTCTAAGTTATTTTCTTTCAGTACTTTAAAGTTACCACTCCACTGTCTTCTACTTTCCTTGTTTCTGAAAAGTCTCCTCTTATTTTATCTTTGTTCTCTGCATACAATGTATCTCTCTCGGACTTCATTTGAGATTTTTCTCTTTATCATCTCTTTCAGCAACTTTGATTTTGATGTGCTTTGATGTAGTTTTCCATGTTTTTCATGTTTGCAGTTCATTGATTTCCTTTGGAATATGGGTTTATAATTTCATCAATTTTTTTTAAAAACCTGGCCATTATTTTTTCAAATATTCTTTTCTTTCCTGTCCCTTCTTTGTCTCCAGTCAGAGGAATATTAGTTCATTGATGTTTCCCACAGCTCTCTAATACACCATTATGTGTATTTTGTCTTTTAACTCTGTTTCATTCTGAATCATTTCTATTGCAGTGTCTTCAGGGTCACTGACCTTTTTTTAACAGTGTCTAATCTGCTGTTAATTCCACCCAGTATATTTTTCACTTGATATATTTTTCATCTCTACCATTTTGCTTTAGGTCTTTTCTTATGTATTCCATGACACAATCGTGCTTATACTTTCCACTACCTTCTTGAACAATAATGTATATGTAGAATAGCTGGTTTAGTGTTCTTGTCTACTTATCTGGTTATTTGTTTCATTTTGAGTCTGTTTCTATTTATTGATTTTTCACCTCATGTGGGTCAGAGTTCTCTATTTCTTTGTATGCCTGATCATTTCTAATTGGCTGTCAGGCATTATGAATTTTTTGTTGTTGGGTGTTATTACTCTTTAGTTTTAGTTTGATGCTTTCGAGGAGCAGAAAACTACCCAGTACTCAACCCACTTTCTGTTTCTGTAAATGAAGTTTTATGGAACACAGTCACCAGCCACTCCCATTCGTTTACTTATTGTCTGTGGCTACTTCTGCATTACAACAGCAAACTGAACAGTTGAGACAGAAACCCCATGGATCACAAAGCCTAAAATATTTCCGATCTGACCCTGCACAGGAAATGTTTGCTGACCCCTGCTTCAGAAGCTTGCTCTCAAGTCTTATTAGATAGGTCCAGGACAGCCGTAGTGTATGAGGAATTTGTCCCGACTACTGAAGCAATATGCTTGGGAGGACTCTACCCAAGGCTTGGAGTACATTTCTATCTGGCTGATAGAAACACAATTTTCGCAGACGTGTGTGATCTCCAGGGACTGTTCTGCCCGCAGTGGTTCTTTCTTCAGCCTTAGTAGTTAGCTCACATGCATACACTGATCAATGCTCCCTGAAGACACAAGGCAGCCTGCATATCTCTGGACCTCTCTGTGTAGCCTTTTCCTCTTATGTACTGTACCCCATGACTTCTGGCCCTTCTACCTTTCTAAATTTTCCAGTGTCACTTTAACTCAGGGAGACTGCCAAGTTCTGATAGGGCTCTTCCTCCCTCCACCTCAGCCTAGATAGTCTCTCACAGCAGCAAGATAGAGCAAGCCTGGGGTCTGCCTCCTTTGTTTCTCTTCTTTCAGGGAGCATTAGCCTGCACTGCCTATTGTGCCATGTCAGGAAACCATTCTAGGTTTCTTATATGAACTAAGAATCCGTTACTGGGTCAACCTATAAAGATGGCTGGGGCAAAAGCAAGTAAAGCAAAAGATGATTTTTTTTTTACAGGGAGTTTTGTTTTGTTTTTTTGTTTTGTTTTGCTTTGCTTTGCTTTAGGGTACGTGCGCTTGCCAGAGAGACAGAGAGACAGAAAGCAAGAAATCTCCAGGAGGGATGGCCATGCCTCAATCTCTTCTCCTCCATTCTCCTCTCAGGATCTTGGGCATGCATGCACATGTGCCTGGTGTGAGTTTCAAGTCACAGGGTCCAGGACTCGAACCACAGTCAACTACATGGGAGTCCAGTGACATACCCCATTATGCCATTCACTGGTCCCAAAGCAAAGGATTATTGATGGCCAGAGTTAGATGATTGCCCAGACACTACGAAATCCAAGTCTACTTAGATATTACCGATATGTTACAAGATAGCATGATGATTTTAAAGACAAACCTGTGAAGAGGGGTGTGAAGTGAGTGGTAGCAAGAAGTCTTTTACAGCAGTGATTGGTTAAGTGGTTAAATTCATGATAAGGGGAGCAGGATAACCGTAATGATCACCTGGAACTATTTTGCTAAATCTTAAGCAAGGTATGGAAACAGAGAGTCTGGAACATAAAGAGCAAATGAATGTATTTGGACAATAAGGATGTTCCTGTAAAACAAAAAATTCATTGAGTTTTTTGTTTGTTTGTTTTTAGAGAGATTTTTGCTATAGGTTGTGTGTGCTTGCTAGAGAGACAGAGAAACAAAAAGTAAGAAGTCATCCCCACTGGAGTTTGGCCATACCACAATCCCTTCTCCTCCATTCTCCTCTTGGGATTTTGGGCATGCAGGCACATGCGCCCAGTGTGAGTTTCAGCTGCCGGATCCAGGATTTGAACAGCAATCAGCCCTGTGGGAGTCCAGTGCTTTAACCACTGCACCACCTGCTGGCCCCATGTCTAGTGAGTTTAGGTAGCGTCTTGTGCTATTTCAGGTGCACATTTCTAAGAAAGCCACAAGATGAGCTTAAGTTTTAGTTTGTGATAGGAGTGATTTAGGTAGACTGAAATCTCTTGTTTTCAGGAAAAATTGGTTTATTTTGGGATCTGCCAACTTCTATAAAGTTTCAATTTGATGATGTGACATTTAGCATGAGTGACTCCATTTTGATCCAGTCTGTTAGGGCCTAGAGCAGGAGCCTCCTGTAATTTTTATTTAACAACTGTGTGATTCCATCAGAGTTTGGTTTTTTCTTATGTGCAGGAGAAACTTCCTAACTCAAACAGTCACCCAGGAAGATGGGGTATATGTTTTGTGGAAAAATATATTGTTCTTCTGAACTCTGAGTGGCATGCCATGAAGGAGATAGTGGCACAAAGGAACAAAGCCCAATCAAACACTGAGAAATAACATACTGCCCTAGGAAGGGAATATCTTTAAATAGCAGAGTCAATTTTTACAAATGTCATCGGGTAATATCACAGACAAGAGACAATCAGCCTGCTTTCTATTTAAGCTTTTATTTTTGTTGTTTTGTTTTAATAAGAGATTCTAGAGAAGGAGTCAGAGTATTCAAATTCCACAAATCTTTGGGGCAAATTTCTATCTTTTATTAACATTGCAAAAGGAGTGATGGGAATTGAGTATATCTGAGATATTTAGAGATTTTTGGTCTGATGATGAGCATCTAATGAATTAAAACATTTTCCTATATTAAGCTGGTACTAAATTTTATATAAATCCGTACTATCTGCTGAGGTAATAAGCTCTGAAAAGGGTCCAGCAAATGGCATCGTGGTTAAGAGCACTGGACTCCCACATAGCTGACTGTGGTTCGAGTCCCGGACCTAGGAGCTTACTCTCTCACTTTCCCTCTCTCTATCGTTCTCTGGTCAAATTAAAAAATAATAAGGAATAAAGTTAAATAAAATCTTTTTTTTTTTATAAATAAGCTCTGGAAGACTAATAAGTACCCTGTGATTGAAATAAGACTGCCTTTTATTGTCCTAAACTGTTGAATTGGAGTGAACCCAGCAAGGTCATAGGTCACATGGGCCACTACTTAGGTGGGGTTTGCAGATCTAGTGGGGGGATGGGTGCTTAGCATGGAGAAGCCATGGGCTGGTGGAATGTAGGGAAGTATGCAAAAAGGGTAGTAGAAGATAGGAATTAAGGGCAGGCTCTCTGGAGAAATTTCAGGCTTTAAATACAAAGAGGTTAGAACAGACAATATGGCAGGAGGCCAGAGGTCAGGATGACCAGGAGCAAATTCAGCAGTCACATTTTGGAAGTCTCTTGTGAAAAACACAAAGGACCAGGAGTTTGATACATCTGGAAGCTGATCACCTGTCCTAGAGAAAGTTCTATTCGAAGTGCACAAGGCTGAAGGCTGGTTCCTTCCCTCCCTAAGTCTCGGACAGCAGCATTTCTAGGAAATTCAGGGCATTCATGACTTTGTCTATTTCCAGCATGTCCTCTCACTGGCACTGCTTTTCTTGACTGATATGTTCCAGATGGAGGGTTTTTATGGTGACACGTAGGAGGAGATGTTCTTCAGTGTTAACGTAGGGTTGATGAGGTATTGAGCCTGGAGTCAGGACACCTTGATTCTGCCATTGTACCATCTGGGTCACTAGATGGCCAGGTGGATCTGGGCAAGTCACTTTAAGCTCCAGAAACATCAGTTCCTTCTTTCTGAAGTAACAGGGTTGGAGCGTGTGGCTCAAGTGTAATAATAGACTCCTTTAACTCAGCACTATTAATGCACCAGTTGCCATAGTGCACATTTCACATATAATGCTCAGATTCTCAAAATAGCCCTATGACATAGACACCATTATCATTCCCTTCATTTGTTTG
Source organism: Tupaia tana (assembly GCA_026018925.1). NCBI lineage: Eukaryota > Metazoa > Chordata > Mammalia > Scandentia > Tupaiidae > Tupaia > Tupaia tana. The sequence continues at coordinate 26,438,579 of JAKSZU010000011.1, read as the reverse complement.
ATTAGGAAACCAAAGGACAGAGAGGTTAACACATGTGCCCAGATTTGCACAGCTTGGAGATGACAGAGTTTCCCTCATGACTTTTGTCTTTTAAATCATCCCAAAATCTCGTAACACATTGGTACACATATCTGAACTGCAAAGCCATAGGTTACCTTCTACCTCTAACCAACTAGTATTGTACAGAGTATGATTGAGCATACGGAGCAAGGGAGGGCCTTCAAAAAGTTCACCAAAAATGCCTATTGTGAAAAACCTATGCACAGAACTATTTGCACCAAGATAAACTTGTCCTTCAATTCCCTTTTTTTCACCGACTTTTTGAAGTCCTCTCATTTACAGCTTGTAGAGCTGGATTTCAAATCTTTAAATCTTACATAAGCCACAGGAAGATAGACCAGAAAGTTGTAGATGGTATCCCATTTCTGCTCTAATCAGAGCTTAATTGAGAACTGCTGACGGGAGATATGACAAATGCAATAGGGATACAATCAATGCTTTTTAATTTGAGTCCTTCTCATTCAGATTTTGATATAAAAGCAGATACAGTACCTGTGGTTTTTTTTTTTTGTTTTTTTTTTTTTTGAGTAAATAGTTTGAAATCATTTCTGCTATTGAGAACTTGGGTGTTCTCAGCAGGTAAGTCAATTTAGTATCAGTATCCTTTTTCTAAAATTAAGGACTCTTGCATTAGGTATTCTTTTCATGCATCAGCAGTTTCTGAGTCCGGCAATTAATTATTGTAATGTTAAAGGTCTTTTATGTTTATGATTCACACTTGCGTTCTGCAGGCTTATTATGAATTGTAATTTTTTCATTAACTCCCCTCATATTCATTATTTGCACTCTATTATATCTTAGTTGATAATTTATATAACATTTGAAAGCAATAAAACTGTTTTACATTAAAGTCACTCAATGATTCCAACTTTTCACTAAGATTAATAAAAGCTGTTTTGCAGGGGGGAAGAAATAAAGGTTAGTTTCTGTAAAAGCAGTTACTATGAAAACTTACTGTAGAGTATAGGGGTTACACTATGGAGTAAAGCAAATTATGTTCAAATCATAGATTTGCTTCCTAATAGTTGTGTGGTCTTGAGCATGTATTTCATCTCTCTGAATCTCATTCTCTTTATCTGTAAAATGGGGATAAGAATAACAGCCAACTCATCTTAATAAAAGTTGGGAACTGTTCGAATAAATGAACCAAAGAACTAATGAAAATTCACCAGCATACTCATGAATCAAATATGGGACATGGCTCTCCTTTAGGAAAAATCAACAGGGAACTGTCACCTTGATAAGGAGTTTGCTAGAAACCTGGGTGAATGTGGAAAGGAATGGATTTATCACTTCTGTTATAGCACCGTAAAGTCAAGCCTATCATCATCTCTACCTCATTCACATTGTGAAGAGTGAAGGGCCCCGAAACTCCTCCATTTAAATACAATGGCTCAAGGAAAAAAAAAATGACAAGGATCTCAAGGAGATAATTTCTAAATTGCCACAGTTTCCTCCCTTACTGTCTATATTGATATTGTCTTGTCCATTATGACAAAGAGAGAGGCTTCTTGAATCTCAAATATGTACTCAACGCAGGCAAGGAAGAGAGTGAGGTACTAAAAAAGAACAAATTAAAATTATAATCAACTAATTATAGTCTCCTATAATTGAGACACTGATTTTCTTGACAGTGGTTCAGCACAGTCTGACACCTCCTGGCCTCATAGAGCTGGAAAAAGTTTCAGATCACAAAACAGTAATAACAATAACAAAAAGAAGTGACGCTCAGCAGAGCTCTGGGGGCTCACACAGTTCTTCCTATTTATCTTATTTAGTTCTTTATAAGACCCTGCAGAATGGGCCCGCCCCATAGCCTAGTGGTTAAGGAAGCCAGATCCACATGGCTGATTGTGATTCAAAACCTGCCCCCTGGCAGCTTAAAAAACACATCAGGCACATGTGCATATGTGTCTGTAGTGCCCCGGTCTCGGAATTCAAAAAAAACACAAGGAGCCATTTCCGCTGTAAGCACATGAGGGTCGTTTTCATTCAGGCTCGAGCCAGAACTCTCAGTCTTACTGACACAGCGGGTCAAAGTTGGGCTGAGTTTTTATTTGGCTGTTAAGGGGGAGGTCGAGGGGTGCTGAAGAATGCACTCACACAGCTATACATTGGCTGTAGATTTCAAGAAGCAAGTTTTCTTTTACTGATTGGTCTTCAGACCATTAGATTGGGAAAGAAAGTTACTTCAGGTCTCTGGTATTTCTTTTGTTCTTCTCATTATGACCCTCTCCTACTTGAGATGGCACCGATTCTTAGCAAGGTGGGTTTAACAAAATGGAGTCACCCTCCAAAGAAATGGAGTCACTCTGGTCCTTTATGTCCAAATCTGGACACGATAGAGAAATTATGGCATGACCATGCTCCATTAGAACGTGCTTTTGTCCCTCTTCCTCTATTTCTGTTTCTCTCTGGTGAGTGCATGCACCCTCTAGCAAACATAAAAATATATATATATATGAAGTAAGCAGGAGAATCCATGGAAATTCCACCTTTCCAGGTTCACAGGTAAAAAATCCTGTCTTCATCTGATTCTTCTTCCTTGCAAAGCCTACATCCAACCTGCCAACAAATTCTGTTGGCTCTTCAAAATGCACACTGACAACTTCTTAACCTGCCTATCATGCATCACCATATTATACCAAGATTATTGTAGAAACCTTTGAGCCATTGCCCTATTTATGCTTTTGACCCACAGTAGTCAGCTCCCAACATCCAACCCAATAGTCAAGCCATAGGTCTTGTTTTTTCTCTTTCTTTCAGAAAGATTTTCTTTGAGCTGGAGTTAGTACGACCACCTGGGCACAAAATTCAAGTTTCCCTGAATAGTATATGCTGAGGACCAACGGATTCCAGGATGATTTTATGGGGTTTTTTGGTTTGCTTTTACATTTTTTTCCAGAAGGTATGTGTGCTTCCCAGAGTGGGGGGTTAGCGAGAAAGCACCCTCTATGGGAAATAGTCTCACTGCAATCCCTTCTCCTCCATTTTTCACTCCTTTCAGAATTTGGGGCACACACACAATGGTGCCCAGACCCAGTGTGTTTTTCAGACCACTGGGCCCAGGAAACATGCAGTTAGCCATGTGGGATCCAACTGCCTTCACCACCACACCACGAACTGGCCCAATTCTTTTAGAAAAACAAAGCATATCCCGTAGCTTCTTTAAAGTCTCTCAATCAGTTTCTTGCCTCACTAGCAATAGACATCAAAGTCACTAGAAGCTTCTACATGATCTGGCCACCATTGCCTTCTGATCTCAGCTCCTGCTAGTCTCCCTCATTCACTGCTTCAGTCACACAGGCTTCCTACAGTTCCTCAAACAGGTTTAGGGGCTGTATTTTTGTTCTTTGTTTGTTTGTTTTTTGTTGTTGTTTTGTTTTGTTTTTCTACTATTGCACTTCTAGCTATGTGCTGACTCAATAAATATTTTTCTACCATAGCAATTTTTAATAAATTAACCCTGGAACCAGACCACCCATGTTGGCATTCCAGATCTGCCACTTCCTAATGCAACCTTGATCAGTTTCCTCACCGATAAAATGGAGATGACATCTGTTTCACAGGTGCAGGAAGTTGCATTGTATCCCCACAAAAGATAAATTCCTGTCTTTCCCCTCTGGTACCTATGAACATGACCTTACTTGCAAATAAATGCATATGTAATTTGCAAATAAAATTGAGTTAAGGTTCTCAGCCCGGATTTAGGATGCATCCTAAATATGATGACTGGTGTCTTTAAGAGAAAGAAAAGGGAGATTTGAGACACAGGGAGAAAGCCATACAGGCAGAGATTAGGGTCATGCTTCCACAAGAATGAAGAATGCCAGGAGCCACCAGAAGTTGGAGGACATAAGCATGGATTATCCCTAGATTCCCCTGGAGGGAATGTAGTCCTGTTGACATCTTCATTTGGGATTTGGGGCCTCCAGACCTATGCAAGAATAAACTTCTTTTGCTTTAACCCACCACGTATGTGGTAATTTGTGACTAGGGTTGTTGAAAGGATTGAATGATCTTATCTCTATAAAGAGCTTTATTATAAGCGGCTCTGTAAGTGTCTGCTTTTAGTCTATCTTTATTTTACAGACAGTGGAACAAAGTGCTGAGAGGGCAAATGACTTACCCAACAGCTCACAGCTGCGAAGAGGTGGATTAGAATCAGCACTTTGATGTTACGGCTCCAGGCTCTGTCAGGCTGCCTGGCATTTTGACTACAGATCATCCCTTTGGTCTCTTCTAGCTCCTAACAGTCTAAGAAGTGTCCAAATGCTTTTGAACTAAGAGGTTTCTTTTCTTTTTCCCTCAGTTGACCAAAACTGCCCCAGAGATTCTCTGAGTTGCTCAAGGAGATGATCTGGTGTAAAACAGAGCACACCCCATGGCCCTCCCCTTCTCACAGAGACCGGGAAGAAACTGACTGTGAGATCAGTCAGACTTGCCAGTGAGCACCCAAAGGTGTTTCTTAATTCCTTACCCTTGGTACCCGAGAATGTGGCTTTATTTGGAAATGGGTGCAAAGGGAATTTGTAGATGTAGAGTCTTGAGTTAAGAATCTTAGCATGAGATCATCTTGTGAATAGTCTAAGATACTCACTCCACACAACTCCAACACACAGGTTCCCGAAGCAAGAATCGTACCCACATGCTAGCTAGAGTTGGGGGTCTGGTCAATAATAAGTAGCTGCTAGAGGCCCATCCTCTAGATGTCGAGGGTCCCCAAATAGCTGCCTGGGTTCTCCCAGTTAAGTTTCCCTGTAGAAAATTTCCCTGCATATCAGCAAGCCCGAAGTCACTGGCCAGGTCTGATTGTGACTCCTGGTCTTGGGGGTGAGGAATGGTGGAAAGGTGGCTGTGATGGCGATGATCAGGATAGTGTTGGAATAGACATTAAGGAAGGACTTCAAACAAAGCTATTCCTTCCACCCAACTCACCAGCAAGCGATGGCAGATGCTCCACAACATGACTCTGACTGCAGAGCATGCTGGGAACAGGGGGACCCGGTGGATAGGAAGGAAACAGCAAGGTACAAGGCAATCCTCCTTTCTCCACAATGCCTCTGGGCACTATCTGGTTACTGTAACTCAGACCACACTATCGTCTCTACCTTGTAGGGCTTGGAACAGTTCTAGCCACTAACAATACTGTGAACCAACTACCCTCTTTAAATGCGTGCGTCTTGAGAAGTGCACCTCATTAGGGAAATTGGCTGCATGCCTGAGAATGTTGCTGTTTTGGCAGGCGAAGTTTGAAGTTTGATCACCCTCTCCTGATAGCGAGGTGGGGCTGGGCTTGGGGTCTTTTATGCAGAGATGCAGTGTGTAGGATGTGAGAACAGAAGTACAGCCACAGCCTGAGAGTGCACCTCAATCAAGAAAGCATTTTTAAGCCAGAGCCAAAGGCAAGTTCAGAATAAAATTTAAATTAAAGGAAAAAAAAAAAGATTCAAAAGCTGGGCTTCCTCTTTGTATAATATAAAGACCAATTTGCAGATGAAAAAAGGAATTAAAAAAAAAGAAGTTAAAGCAATAAGGAGGACAAAAGCAAGGAGCACTGGCAGAACCCACAGATGTGACCAAGAGGTAGATTAGATGGGGACAGGGTGACCCTGGGAGGTTTCCAGAGCTCATGGGGAGACATTACTCCAAAGCAGTTGAACCGTCATATTCTGGAGTCAGCCTACCTGGATTCAAAGACCAGGTCCGCCACTTCCTAGCTCTGTAACTGAGGCAAAACATCTTCACGACGCTGTTCCTTCATTTCCTTACTGGCAACATGAAGTTTGAAGAGAAAATCAGCTAAGTTAATTTACAAAATATACTTGGTACCTGATGTATAAAAAGTGCTCAATAAACATATTAATATATAAACAGATAAGGAACATATTTACAAGTACATAAATACACAATAAACATGTGATTTGGAGAACTACCAAGTTGGAGAACTAAGACTGACAGGATAGTGAGGTAGAAGGAGAGAAGCGCTAAGTGTTACAGGCCATTTGTATCTCATTCTATCGCTCAGTGGTCTGTAGTTTGAACAGGTATATTTCTTTTTTTAGGAGTTATTTTAATTTTATTTATTATTATTATTATTATTTTAAAATTTGATCAGAGAGAGAAAGAGGGGGGAAAGTGAGAAAGCAAGGTGTCAGATCCAGGACTCAAACCACAGTTGGCCATGTGGGTGTCCAGCACCTTAACAACCACACCACCTGTCAGCCCCAAACAGGTGAAAGGAGGAAGTTAACAGAACCATTGCTGGCCAAGTCTTGTTTTCAATGAGTCAAGAATTAGGGTCAAGATCCTATTACAGGGCTGGCTCCAGCTCAGTGGTGTAGTGGTAATGTGCTGCCCAGGAGAAACTTGACCCCACATGGCAGCTGTGGTTCAAATCCCCAGGCTGGTCAGTTTGAAGTATGCTGGGCACATGTTCAAGTGCCCCGGATGTGACAGGCTGGAGCACTGGGGGAAAGGGATGATGGTGTGACCAGATCCTATGGGGGGAGTCCTTTCTCTCTCTCTCCCTCACGTACATGCGCACATTCTCTATTATGAGTAAAGGGAAAGAGTATCCTAGTGTAAATCTTCTGTTTCCTGGTCCCTCCCTCTCAATTGTTTTTATTCCTTAGAGGATTCAAATGGAGTCTAGGTTTAAAGTGGGAGTGGCCCTACTATTTATCTAGCAAGCCACAAGAGGCAAGCAAAGAAATCTAAGTAATTACTGATAGACTGAAACTGCAAATGAAGCATCCCTGAAGGAATCTGTAATCAATTCCTGCCTTCATGAAGTGCCACCAAATGGAAGAGAAGAACCTATCAACAATTGATTACAAACTGGTATGACCCATCATGGAAAGTCAGAATGAAAGGGTTGTTTGAACACAGGAACCAACACTGCAGCCATTTGTAATGAGCAGAGCATGGGGTCTCTTAGCTTCTAACCGTTTCACCTATGAGCTGCAGAACCTTGTACATGTCTCTTAATGCCTCAATCTCAGATTCTTCACCTGTAAAATGGCACTAATACCTTCCTAGGGAGGATGGTTTGAGATCATATGTAACATAGACCAGCCCCCGGCACGTGGTGAAGACAGAACAAAACCCTGTTCCCTCCCACTGGAGGGGATCTGGAAAAGCCTTCCTACAGCAGAGGACATTGAAACAGGTTCCGAGGGATGAGTAAAAGCTTGCCAGGTAGAGTAGGATGCATTTCAGGGATCCTTTTGACAATATTGTGATTTCTGCCCAACTTTTCAGGAACCCATATGCCCACTGACTGACAGTAATTTCAGAAAGCCAGACATGTCTGTATTCTTTTTCTGGATCCCTTTTTATTTATTTATTTACTTATTTAACAGTTATTTTGTGGTAGTTACAAAACGTCCTCTAACTGCCAGCAATGCGTCTGCCAGGAATATCATAGGGGGTATTAAATATGCCAAGAAATTGAAAGGAAATCAAGAGCTGGATTTCTTCCATTACACTGGAGCAATGCCTTGCAGGTGGAAAAAATTGTGTTGAGCCTGAAGAAGAGGTAGCTGAGTTCAAAGTGACATGCCCCACCTTCCTCTATTAATGGCTGTGCACACAGCCATTAGGCAGGATTGCATTGGGGCCCAGACACCCTTCAGTATTCAAAACATCAGTGAGCTTCCATTGCTTATGTACTTGAGATTCTGGCCAATGTGTCTCTCAGGATGGCTTCTGTGCTGAGAGGTATTACCTCGGGTGTGGTAACACTGGTGCATAGCTCTGGTGCAGGGAGGCAGGAGGGGAAGTGGCTCATTTGTCAGTGAGCTGGTGTTTGTGTATGTGCACACACACAGAGCCCCCCACCCTGATAGGGCTCTCATTTGCTCAGCTGTCTGCATTAAGAATGGAAAACTGCCACACCCAGGCATGGAGAGAAGCAGTGGGAGACCATGCCTGTGTGCACATTCACCTGTAAGTCAGACCACACTTCCCCATCTCAAGCTAGTCTCTGTCTAGATTTCCTCAACCCCTATGTTCTTTCCTGGCCTTAAGACAGTTCAAGTGCCACCACCCCATCAACAGAACCAAAAGATCCAAAGGATAGGGATTTGATGGTCTTCTTCATCGTTTTCCCCTGGTGCCTATCATAGTGCCTGACATACAGGTACTTAGTAAGTATTCATTGACAAATAGACAAGTCTTCTCTAACTCCTTCTCTCCTAAAGAACATGGCTTTACCCAAAATTTCAAAGCCTCATGTTTATGTCACACAGTTGTTTATGTGTCTTCTTCCCATGTAAACTGGGGTTCTTTTTTTTGGTATGGCATTTAAAAATTTTAATTTATAGACAAATATTGTATAAATTTTCATGAACAACATGTTGTTTTGAAATATGTATACATTGTGGAATGGCTAAATCAAGCTAATTAACATATATGCATTACCACACGTACTTATTTTTTTGTGGTAAGAACACTTAAAATCTACTCTCTTAGCTGTTTTCAAGAATACAGTAGAGTTTGGGACCAGCAGATGGCGTGACGGTTACATCACTGGACTCCTACATAGTCAACCATGGTTTGAGTCCCGAACCCAGTGGCATAAAAACCTCACACCAGGCACATGTATATGTGTGCCCAAAAATCCCAAGAGGAGAATGGAGGAGAAGGGATTGTGGTGTGGTCATCCTCCCAGTGGGTAATTTCTTGCTTTCTGTCTCTCTGTCTCTCTCCATTTCTCTGGCAAGCACATGCACCCTATAGCAAAAATTTCTCAAAAAAAAAGAATACAATAGAGTTCTTAATCTAGAGTCTGTTCTTAATCCAGTATTGTACTGCATGTATACAGAATGTGAATATGTGCATGTGTGTGCATATGTGTGCATATACATGCCTAGGTTGAATGTTTTCCTAGAGAGGCGATCCCTAGGCTTAATTAAGTTTCAGAGAGGTCTTGACCAGAGTTAGGCCAGGGACTCAACCAGTCACTAGAGGACTAGACTATGCTCCCTTGGACTGGCACTATGCCTGATTTTCCTTTTTTTTTTTTTTTTTTGAGAGGTTTTTGCTATAGGGCACGTGCGCTCGCCAGACAGACAGACAGAAAGACAGAAAGCGAGAAACCCCCCCCCAGGGGGGATGGCCACACCGCAATCCCTTCTCCATTCTCCTCTCGGGATCTTGGGCACGCATGCACACGCGCCCTGCGTGAGTTTAGGCCACCGGGTCCGGGACTCGAACTGTGGTCGATTACGTGGGAGTCCAGCAACATAGCCATTACGCTAACTGCTGGTCCCGCTATGCCTGATTTTCTATATGTGCTCAAGACATGGTTGTTGAGCAAGTGAACGCTCACTTGCATTCACTTGTATTCACGAAAGGGTCGCCACCTTTACAAAAGTCCCAAGCACTGATTCCCCCACTACATGGGACCTATCGGGTAATATCCCCAAGATGTAGTGATCAAGACATTTCAGAAATGAGCACATGACAGTGGGCAGTTTCCCTGTGCTTGTCTCATACCAGGATGTCAGTTGATGGGAGGAAATTGCATCTTAGCAAGCCAGGAGCAGGATACCAGTCTCCTCTTCCTGGAGAAGTCTTTGGTGTCTTTCCGGGCATCATAGCTTACTGGATTTATAGTAGGAGAGGTAGAGACAAATGGAGAGGGAATAGGGGGTGCTCTATAAAGGGGTGCACCAAATTGGGCTGGTCTCAGAAAACCATGGGAAGGTTTTGAACAGAGGCATGACAAATTCAGATTTATATTTTGGAAGGTCACTCACTCTTGGCTGGCAACTACATTGGAAAATTAAAACAGAGAGCACCAAGACTGGTTAGAAGCCAACTGGAGCTGGCCACAGAAGAGAGAAGTCCGAGTGGAGGGGGTAGTCTCAGGGAGGCAGAGGAGTAAACAGATCCCACAGACACAGAGGATGCAATGGCAATGGGTCCCAATGAATGAGTGGGAAAACCTTTATAAGCCAAAAAATGCCACTCCTTTTGTGGCAGAAGATCAACACTGTAAATGTGGGAACTTCATGAAGTCATTTCAGCCTGCCACAAGTTCCATCATGCTACTCATTCTAGTCTGGGAAACAAAAAGGCATTTAAAAAAAATGTATTTGTAAATTCTTTTTTCTCTACAGTCCTACAAAGGCAAAATAATTAAATATTAGTAAAGTGGAATGAAGTGCTTTTAAAGATAAAGTGATCTGAACTCAGGGTTCTCTGAAAATCGAGGAACACCAAGTAGGTACAGGGTTTGCCTTTTGGAAACAGCTATTCTTATAAGTGTCTAGAATGTTCCCTAAGGGAGGTGGGAGCATTTTTAGCCAGACTAGACTTGAGATTGAAAACTGCACAGAATCAGTGTCAGAGAGACAGGTTTTGCAAAAGAAAAATGCCTAATCAGTATCCATTTAATAGGCTACTTTAATAGTAGAAGAAGAAATGTTGGTATTCTATGTTGGCTACTTAAGAATCACTAGAGTACGTGACTTCCTACAAGCTATTTCATATTTATTAGAAATAAGAGAAAGAGCCCTTCAGTTTATAGTATCTTGATTGCTTAGTTTTAAATTTTGATTGAGGAAGCTTCAGTTTCGGAAAAAGTGAGGGACAGAGAGGAAGATTTCATCCATAATGACAAGACACCAGGGCAAGTGTGCAGTTCGGTGGCTGCCGTGGTCAACCTGGGCTGGGTTATGCTTTGGTAAGTGACAACCTGCAAATCTTAGTGGCTTAAGAGAGCATGAATACATTTCTTGCTCATATTACTTGTCTGATGTGGATTGATAGACAGCAGGTCCCAATGGGATTCAGGACCTATTTCTGTATAAGCTTCTATACTATCCAGGCCAGAGAAAGGAGGCGAGGTTCTTAAAAGTCATCCCTACAGAAACACATGCTGCTTTCTTTCATTGGACAAAACAAGTCACCCATGGCCAGAGGTCACATTGTAGGGATGCATAATGCCACCATGTGCCTGGGTACAGGAACATATCTATGGACAGCCCAGGTGACTAAACAGCAGCACCAAAGCCAGTGAGTCCTCTGTGCCCCAGTGACATGTGAGTTCCCCAGGGAAAGGGACCATATCTTTTCTTGTGGTTTTTTCAAGTTTATTTATTTCTAACATGTGTGAAATTGACCAACAGAGAGAGAGACAGCACTCCCAATAGGGTCTAGACACACGACCAGCTCCAGCTAGTCCCAGATCATGGGCATGCAACTGCCCAGCACACTTAAGGAGGTCTCCAGATGCAAACCCAGAATCTTCCAACGTGGGCCAGCCTCCCAGAGCATCGTGTTTTACCACTGCACCACCATGCAGCCCCACCCTGTCCTATTAACATTAGTGTCTCCAGGCTTGATTATGGCACTTCTCACAGATGGTGAAATCTTGACTGATTAATGAATGACTGAATTGATACATGAACTTGATTTTCAGAATGTGTTGAGTTTTCCTAAGTGAGTGGGTCCAGAAAAATCTGCCTCTTTTTCATTCAATTTTCCTTCAAGATTTTCTGGCCCACCAGAAGCTAATGCTCTTTTGAAGCAGGGGGTAAGGTAGGACTGAAAGACCCCTGCTGAACCAGGTTAGCCGAGGAGCCAACACGTCAAAGGCTGTTGTCTGGGACATAGGAATTAACCAACAGAGGCTAGGATTAGGAAAGGGAATAGCATTGATGTTGTCCTTGTTTTATGTCAGGAACATCATACTCTTGCAACTTCACTTCAGAGTTTGCTAATGCAATCTTCACAGTGGTTCTATAAGGAAGGTACTGTTCCTTCTCCCTGTTGACCCATGAGAAATTGACACTTGCAGAGCTTAAGACATTTACCTGCGATCTTACAGCTATTAAATGGCTTAGAACCCAAATCTTTCTGGATTGAAGCTGGTGCTTATCACTACTCTCCTATAAGCAGGTCACACTCGCAGCTTCAAAGCACTGTTTTCTGATGAACTTTTAGCTGTTGGTGATGCTTTCTTTTGTTTTGTTTTGTTTTGTTTTGTTTTTAATTTATTTGCGGGGTTGTCAGGAAAAGTCATGACATTTTTTTTTTCTATGCTTTACTTTGCAAAAATGTGTCATGACTCTTCCGACAAGCAATATTTCTTACATCGGAGAGAGAGAGTGTGTGAGACAGAGATATGTACCCTCAAAAGAGTCCTCACACCATGATCCACTCCCAGCCTCTGCCAGCCCACATCACAGGCATGCACGGGAGGTCCCAGGATGTAAAACCAAGACGTTAGCATGTGGGTCTAATGGCAAACTACTGCAGCACCGCCTGGCCCCTGGTGGTGCTTTCTTTATCCATATTTCTTCTTCCCTGCCCTCCAGGAGGCAGGAAGGGGTCCAGGAAAATGCACCCTCACTTACTGTTTCAGGGCCCCCAAGTTCTCATCTTCATTTGAGCCTTCAGCCTTTTTCATCACCTAGACAGAAGAGGCCCCTTGTGGTTGGCATAAGGAGACTTCAGATGCGTGGTTGTTTTGTTTCTTCCCCAAGCTGCTTACTCTCAGGTCAGTTGGGCGGGGCTGTGGCATGTACATTCAGGTTCCCATCACTCCCCCAGCCTGTCTCTGACTATATTCATCTCAGGGAAGTGCAATCCGATGCAAGGAATCAGACAATGCCCCAACCCTGGGTCTCCCTCTTGCTCTTTATATAAATGGACTCCTGAGTGTGCCTTGTCATTTATAGAACAGGATGAGGGGGATGAAAGAAGTAAAGAAACAGTATTTATGGAGCCCCTATATGCCAGACACATCACATGATGCCTCTCATAATATCCCCCTGGGGAAGGGAATAATACACCCATGTAACAGATGACAAAATTATGTACAAACTGATTAAGGACCTGCCTCATAGGAGCAGCCAAGGTTCTAGTTCTGGTTTATAACTTTACAAAGTTGATGTTCTTCCCACTGCATCTATGGATCTCAGACTTCCACATGAAATGAAGTGACAACCAGGGAGGCTCACTGAAACTCAGCCTCCCGGGCCCCACCCCCAGAGTTTCTGAGTCAGTGGAACCACAGTGGGGACTGAGAATTTACATTTTTGACAAGCTGCTAGGGGATGCTGAAGATGCTGGTCTGGGGGCCACACTTTGAGAACCTCTGCACTACATCATGCACCTGAGCTCTCTGAACTCTAAGAGCTCCCAGCTGAGACATCGACGTGAACTCTGAAGTTCTGTGCATGGAGAAGGTACTATTCCCAAAGAGTCCTCTCTTGAGGGGAACAGGTATCTCTAGTGGGGACAAGGTGGCTATCCAGAGGGCCTGTGCTGTGACTGTGTCTCCATATCTAAAGGCGGGAATGCAGGTAAAAGCCTGCACCCCATGCCGAGGACATTTGCAGAGTGAAAACCACTACTTTCCCACCACACTTTGTGAGCTGCCCACTTGCCATGGCTGAATTGGGCTTTAATTTTGGCATTGCTGCCTGTGGCAGGGTAGGGACCAGGGTTTTGGTGGCTCCCAAGGCTTCTCTTTATATGGAACATAGTGCTCCCACCCACCCACTGCCAGGCAGTCTGTGTATACACTGCGGGCGTTAGCTGCAAGGCTAAGCTTTAGGACATGAGCATGTGGGTGTACGGGATACATTGCTCATCTCATCTGCTAGTAGTGACTGGGAGAGTTCTATGTAGCAGATACTGTACTACCAGAGACATGAGGCAATAGTGAGCAAGACGATTCACTGGTCCTTCCTCTCATGCAGTTTAACGCTTGGTGGGAGAGACAGACATGAACCAAATTAGATAAGTGAAAATGAGCACTGAAATTCTGACCAGTGTGATGCAAGAAAGGGTCATGGTGCCAAAAGAGAGGACAAGGAAGGGAATCCACCATTAGGCTGAAACAAGAAGATGAGAATTTAACTGGGCTATGAGGAGAGGGAAAGGCTTTCCAGGCAGAGAGAGTAGTGTTTACAAAGGCTTTGTGGTGGGATGGAGCAGAGCAAGGATGGGGCACTAAAAGGAGGCCAGGGACCAGATGGAGGAACAGTGGTAGAACACAATACTCTGCAAGGCTGACCCACATGGGTAGGTTAGAGGTTCATGCTATGGAGGCCTCTCTGAGTACTGTGGACACTATATGTGCCCATGATCTGGGGATAGCTGAGGCTGGGAGTGGATCGCAGCTTCAGAAGCCTGTTGGGGATATTGTGTGTGTGTGTCTCTTGCTCAGAACAAAATAAGTAAATAAACTTTTATTTAAAATAAATAAAAGGAGGCCAGAGGAGCTGGAGCCCATAGTGAGATGAAGTTGGAGATGACTAGAAACCAACTATAGCTACATTACAGGGTTTTATCCCCATCTTAAAGGGTTCAGTTTCGGGGCCAGCAGGTGGTGTGGTAGTTAAGGTGCTGGACTCCCACAAGGCCAATTGTGGTTCAAGTCCTGCACCTACTTTATCACCCTCTCTTTGTCTCCCTCTCTCTCTCTCTCTCTCTCTCTCTTTGCTTCTCTCTGGTGAATTCATGTGCCCTTAAATTAATATTTAATTTAAATAATAATAATGATAAATAGAATTTGAATGTTTTTTTAAGAAAGGGGTTATGTTTCTATGCTGAGGACAGTGGAAAGCCCTTGAGCATTGATAAGTTATAATTTGAAGGAATCACCTTCAATCTGGAGAAGCCATCAGAGACTGACATATTAGGTCATCTGGAAAGACATGATGTATTTTTCTGTTTTTCTATGCAAAAATGTGTCATGACTTTTCCCATGACCCAATAGGTTCGGGGAGACCTGTTAGAAGGTATGTAGGAGACAGGTATGGATGATAGGCATGGGGATGATAGTGGTGGAGAATAAAGCAGGTGGAATTGAGAGATATATTTAGGAAGTAAAGTTGATAGGTTTTTGTGATAAATTGCATAAGACAATGTTGACAGAAAAGGTGGAAAGGTTACTCAGATGGAGCTGGATGTATGACAGCACCATTCAATGGGAGTAGGTCCCCAGAAGAGGACCCAGTTTAGGCAGGTTGACTTTAAGGAGCCTCTAAGATTAGTAAAACATGATATTCAATAAGCAATGGGATTTATGGGTTTTGTATACTAAGAAGTTTAGTGTAAAGATGAGAATTTGTAAGTCAACTGAAACCATGGGCTTCAATAAAATATCCTAGGTAGAATAAAATATGAATACTTACTACTATGAGAGAGAGAGACAGTGGCAGAGTAAGTTTAAGAACTTGGGTCTTCTGATTCCTAGTGCCATCATGCTGCCTCACAGATTTACAGAAGTGCTATGTCAAATCACCAGATTATTGAAGGCTTTGAGGTCTTCCTGAGCAAGCAGACATTGGATTCTGAGGAGCCAATTTCAGCCCTCACATCAGTTCACCTTGGTTGAAGCCCAGTGTCACATACCTGAAGGCCTCTGGAGCAGAAAAGGTGAATAGAGTCCCATATTTTGGGTTAACAAGAACAACTGCCTATTGATCGGAGCTACACAAAGTGGAGTGTGGCTTTAGGAATAGATGACTCCCATGCCCAGCAAAAGTGAGATGAACATTTGATGTGAATGTTCCAGAAAGACATCTGATGAAGATTTGGGTACCTTGATCTTCAACCTTTTATGGCCTAGAAGATCTTAGAAACTTTCAGTGCAGGAAATTCTCATGTTCCATCCTGCTGGGTTTCTAGCCCTTCTTGTCCTTCCTTATGTTTTGAAGTATGAGAAAAGTGGGCCTCTTGGTGTGTATGTGAGGGAGCTGCACAAACACCAGGACAAGCATGTCAGAGAAGCCCACATGACAGAGGAAGGACAATGCTGCAAAAGCAAGGCCATAAGGATTAAGGTCCCTTCCCCTCCTGGCTATATTCTGAGAGCTGTCCTCAAGAATCTTCTGTAGGTAGATTTTTTTTTTCCTACTTATGCCTTTGACTTTGTCTGACCTCACGCTCCCCCATCTCCCAGTCAAATAGTTAATGATCTGTTTTAAAAATGACAATGGAAAGCCATCGCCTATTTGAAGGGAATTTAGAGGTGAATCGTTTTGTAACGTAACTAATTGCTGATGGGTTTTGTATATCTAGACTTTCTAGTCTTTCTGGGTCTTTCTGAATTAGGGTCCTTCCATTTAGATCATGAATTTCCCCTGTGTGTTCCACTTACCCCAATGAGCATTTCCATGAAAAGATTAAAGCTTGAGGGAAAATTTACACAAAGGATGGCTTGGCTACACTTGGTTCGCTTGGAAGAGCTCCCACATCCCCACACAATGAATATGTGCATTTCCAGCAGGGCTGGGAGCGCAGGCCTCACTGCTGGCTCCTCATCATTAGCTTCCAGAAAACTCTCTCTGCTCTGTTGTCTCCCTAGCCCAGGACACCATTGGCTCTAAAGTAGATTGACGTTCTGGTGACAGGTGGTGGAAGAGGGGATGTCCTGGGCACCTTGTGGTACAAAAGGACACCAAGAGGCCCATCCATGTCTGCAAAGAATGTTATTCCTAAAGGTGTTACAACAGGAGGGTCTGGGTGAGGAACAGTGCTACCAGAGGTAGTAGTAAGGGCTGGGAATATGGGCTTGAACCCAGAACATGGGTGAGGGATACCCTATGTGTGTGAGGAGGGTGTGGGACTCAGTAGGCACTTCACTGACTTGGGGTTTCATGGGGTCATCTCCATTAACAGAAGAACCACAAGGGACACCAGGAGTTTCAAGTTTACCTATGAGTGGCATTTTAGAAAAAGGAGAGATTCAAACGCAGAAAGATTTAGTGTCAAAGCCCAGGTCCTTTGCTGACTAGCTGTGTTATTCTAGGTACATTATACAACCTCTCTGAGCTTCCGTTTTCTCATTTGTAATCATAATAGCTCATTTGTAGTAAGGGCTTGCCATCTGAAGGGCACTGAGCTACGTAGTTTACATGCCCCATGTAAGTGAATTTTCCCGCAGATCTCAGGTGATATAAAGCACCTTTTCCCATTTTATTGCTTCCACTGAACACTGTCTCAGTCCTATGCACTGTGGGAGAGAGGAGTTGGAAGGAAAAAACACAGCTGAGGCTCAACCAGCCCCCTGAGCTAGGACAGGTGCTGAGGTGTGGGAAGTCCCACTAATAATGGAAGATATCATCTTGACCCTTGGCCCAGGCTGGGCGAGGTGCCTGCTCTATCCTTCCATTCCTCTCCTCTCTCCTTACAGAGTGTCTGTTGACCTATCAGTTCCTTCCACCCTCCACAACAACTAAGCTATAAGTCCTTTGAGGACAGAGACTCTGTCTTTCTTATTTCTGAATCCAAAACCATCTGAAGTGCCTGGTATGTTTCTGGTGATCAAGAAAAGAAATTAAATATCCATAAATAATAGATGAATAAGTTCACTTGGCTAGCAATGTCTAAGATCCCTCCTGTCTCTAAAATTCTTCTTGTAGTTCAGCTTCTGTGTGACCCTTGCCAAGTCAATTCCCCTCTCTGGGCCACATTTCTTTGGTGAAAGGAGGGCATTAGAATGGTTCTCTGAGCTTGGCACTTTTGTGTCATCTGCAACTACCAGTTGGCATGAAGCCTTCAGATTTCAAAAAGCCTCCTTCCTTGAGCAGCAGGTAGTGCAACTTGATCCGTGGTAAAAGGTGAAAAGTATTCAGATGACCCGACCATTCTGTGGAAAAGCCACTCTGCAGACCAGCTGACACTTACTTAGTGCTATGATGTACACAGCCCAACTTAACACTATGGAGGATTCAAAGACTACTGAGGCCCTTCATGGTAGTTAAGACCTGTCCACAAATGCCCATGATCTAGGGCCTACTGTAGGGGGTGTCTTGGGAGAAAGTTAAGCCATCACGTTCTATGTATTCATAGAGGAAAAACTGGTGACATCTGTTCAGAAGTGGGAGGGATGTCTTCCTATAGAAAATTATATTTAAGGGCCCTGAAGGATGGATTGGACTTGAGCAAGTAGCATTTGCAGAAGACATTCCAAGCAGAGGGTTTTGTAGGCAAATGGAGCAGAAAGTCTAAGTTTGGGAAAGAGCAGATGACTTAATTTTGTTGAGCACTGCTTATAGGGCACTGTTAGGTAAGGCCTTGAGTGCCAGAGTGAGGATTTGTGCTACCTTCAGTAGACAGTGGGGAACCATTAAAGATTTTTGATTGAAAGGGAGGACAGCAGAGCTTCCTTTAGAAACAATTATTAGCATGATAGGTAGAACTGTCTGAAGAGAAGAGATGCAAAATCTGGAGGTGGAAACCAGGGGGCAATATGGGATCTACGGCAATGGTCCAAGGGAGAAATGCCAAGGAACTCAACTAGGATGATGGTAGTAGTGCTAAGCCGCTAGAAGCAGAACTGGGAGACACTGTGGAGGTGAAATTACCTTCATAGTGACTTGGCAAGTGACTGAACAGAGATCAAGAAAGGAGTCCCAACTACTCTGTGGCTTTGGTCACAGCTGGCTCAACCACTTGGGAGGTAGCCACCAAGAGAAATGGCAAATAGGAGGAGGTGCTAGTTTGATGGGACCAGAGGCCAGTGAGGAAGGAGGTGAAGATGGTAAATGTGTTTTGGGTCATAAAAAAGGTCATGTGTTGGCCTAATGTTTCACCTTTAGAACAAGAGGGTTGGATCACATGAGAATGTGTGCACCTACTATGTGCTAAGCCCTATACAAGGTACTTTATAGGCACTGGTTCATTTAGTCATCACAAGCTGCCTGTAAGAAAGGCATTGCTACCTCTTTCAGCCATAAGATACTGCTATTCTGATTTTGTGATTCCAGTCTGTTACCAAATGATGTTCTTTTCATTGGAGCAAATCAAAATCCTGCCTCTTCTTTGAGCTCTTCAGTGGAAACAAACAAATCACTGTCATTTCCAAAGCTTCAGCTGAATTTGACATTCTCTGATGAGTGTCAAGATGCATTCTGGAAAGCCAGCCCTTATGCAATTCTCTTCTGTTTCTCTAGTGTAGGGAGAACATAATTCTGTATGCTCACACTCTGGGGTCTGCCTGCTATCTCAGCTCTCCCTGTATTTCCCTCCAGCCCAACTCATTCCAGTCACTGCAAGTAGGCCCAGAGGACTGGGTTTTATCTCATAATCTAGGAGAGTAGTCCTGCCCTTATTCAAATGACCTATGACAAGTGGCATGTTAAGACCTCAGTGACATCTGCAACTGCCTAGGAGAGCCAGGGATCAGGGACCCCAGGAACAAAGAGGGTATAACCAGATCTTCCAAACCTTTCAGAATCCTTTTCAACCAGCCTCTCTTAATTTCTCCAGCTAAAAGAGACTCCTTGATCTTCTGGACCTCCACAACATTTGGTCACAACCACCCTTTAGAATTTGAGTCTAAACTTTGTGTTCATTATCTGTGCTCATAGGCTATTTTCCTCTCTAGATTATGAGTCACTTGAGAGTGAAAAAGGAAGGAAAAAATTATATATATATATATATATATATATATATATATACACATATATATTTTTTAATTTTGCTATAGGGCACATGAACTCAACAGAGAGAGAGAAAGGGAAAGTGAAAAAGCACCCCCCCCCCATGCAGTATGGCCACACTGTCATCCCTTCTCCTTCATTGTCCTCTTGAGATTTGGGGCACATACGCACATGCACCCAGTATGTTTTTAAAGTTGCTGGGTCTGGGACTTGAACCATCACACCAACAGCTGGCCTGAGAAAGTAACATTTTAAACACTGATTGTAAGTCAAGCAATATGCTGGTGAGTTTATAACTAACATTCAATAAGCACTGATTATGGGTCAAACAATATGCTAGTAATTTTCTAATTATCATTTTATTTATTTAATCCTTACAACAATTTGGTGAAGAAGGAATAATCAACCCTATTTCTAGATGAAGAAGTTAAGGATTAGAGCAATTGAGTAAATTCAGGAAAGTGCTTAGACAAGTGCCTGGCATGAACCCTCTATAAATTATAGCACTTGTGATTTATTATTGAATATCTTGTCCAAGGTCTCATTCCCTGGAGTTGAGTCCAAGTTGGACTGAGTCCCATGTCGATACATGCCTAAACCATTTGGGTAGTACAGCGTCCACTACAGTAACATTGAAGGTGCTTGCCAAATTGTTTCAGCATCCCATTATTTCTCTTATATCCTTGACCCTGCTTGTAATCCACACTATGCTTGGAATATCTCAGTTGATCTCCAATAAATAGTTATTGAGTAAATGATTGACTTATTGATTGATTGAATAGATGAAAATTGAACTCTAAAACTATTCTACAGGAAGTATCTCCAATAAATAAGTCCTGACATGAAATACTCCACTATCTTTTACTGTCCTTGTTCCTCCCATCAAAAAGTGACTGAGAATCTTAGTGGAAAAACCACATACAGATGTCTTTTCATTCTTTCTGGAACTGAGCTTCTTAAATGGATGAGAAGTTGCTTGTTCACTGAAAATTCAGGAACTAAGAAAGCAAACTTTTTTGGCTGATTCATGGACTGAGCCCATTTAAAGAACAATCAGATCTTCTATCCCTACCAAACTCCCTCCCAACCAACTTCTGAAATATCTTTGGACTATGTATTCACAAATATACATGTTTCTCTCTCTCTCTCTCTCTCTCTCTCTCTCTCTCTCTCTCACACACACACACACACACACACACACACACACACTTACATCTTAGAAGATAATCCGACACTAAAGAACCTGACCCAAAGTTAGGCCA